>OY856413.1:1158968484-1160168484 GCA_963693085.1 Alisma plantago-aquatica | reverse complement strand
TTTCCTTAGCATAGAAATGTGGAACACTGGATGCAACTTGTGAAACGCATGTGGGAACTCCAGCTTATAAGCTACCTTTCCAATCCATTCAATGATTGGATAAGGCCCCATAAATCTAGGAGCTAACTTTCCCTTTCTTCCAAATATAAGGGCTCCTTTCCAAGGTGAGACCTTGAGGTATACTTTGTCTCCAACCTGGAACTTTAAAGGTATTCACTGTTTGTCGACGTATGATTTCTGTCTATCCTGTGCAGTCTTTAACTGTTGTAGTATTATTTTAATCTTTTCCGTTGTCTACTGCACAAGTTCAGGACCCAAAAGTTGGTATTCTCCAATTTCATACCAACATAAGGGAGATCTACAATGTCTACCATATAAAGATTCATATGGTGCCATGTCAATACTGTGTTGATAACTATTATTATTAGCAAATTCTATCAAGCTCAAATGTAGATGCCAACTTCCTGTAAACTGAAGGACATATGCCCTAAGCAAGTCCTCTAAGGTTTGTATAGTCCTTTTAGATTTTCCATCTGTCTGAGGATGAAAGGTTGTACTAAACCTTAACTATGTGCCTAAAGCTTTATGAAGTCGTTCCTAAAAAGGACTCATAAAATGGGGACCTATGTCATAAACAATGGTAACTGGGACCCCATGCAACCGTACTATCTCATCAACAAATAACTGTGCCAACTTCTCAGCAGAATAGGTTGTTTTGACAGGTAAGAAATGTGATGTCTTTGTCAACCTATCAACTATCACCCAAATGGAATCACGACCTTTGGCTATTCTAGGAAAACCAACCACAAAATCCATGGTTACATGATCCCATTTCCATTGTGGTATAGGCAAAGGTTGCATTGTTCCTGCGGGCTTCTGGTGTTCAGCTTTAACTTGTTGACACACTGGACACCGCATAAAAAACTCAGCAACATCCTTCTTCAAACCAGGCCACCAATACATATCTTTTAAGTTATCATACATCTTGGTGCTTCCTGGATGCATATCATACATTGAAGAATGAGCTTCTTCTAGAACTAACTTCCTTAAGTTATCGACATCAGGTACTATCATCTTACCATGATAACAGGCTACCTGATCATCTGAATCATGGAAACCATCTCGTTTCTCACTACCATACTCTGATCTAATCTGTTCAACTACAGCATCAACTAGTTGTGCTTCCTTAATCTTCTGTCTCAGAGTAGGTTTTATGTGCATCTCAGCTAACAACCTGGCTAACAATGATACTTTTAACTGTACATCATTTGGCCTCAAGGATATAAACATATCCCTCCTAGAGCACACCAAGTAATTCAACTGTGCTCTATCTAGGGCTGGTGTTGCTAATTTCCTACTTAATGCATCAGCAACTACATTGGCCTTCCCTGGATGATAATCAATTGTACAATCATAGTCCTTAATTAACTCCATCCAGCGGCGTTGCCTCATGTTCAACTCATGCTGTGAGAAGATGTACTTTAGGTTCTTATGGTCTGTGAAAATCTGGAATGTCTCTCTATAGAGGTAATGTCTCCATATCTTCAAAGTATGGACTACAACAGCTAGCTCTAGATCGTGTGTCAGATAATTCTCCTCGTGTTTCTTGATCTGTCGAGAAGTGAAAGAAATCACTTGTTTATCCTGCATCAACACACATCCTAGTCCATTCTTAGATGCATCACAGAAAACTATATACCCTTTTCCTTGTTCAGGTAACACCAATACATGTGCACTTGTCAACCTTTCCTTCAACAACTGGAATGATTGTTGACACTTGTCATTCTAGAAAAAAGGAACATCCTTTCTGGTCAACTTGGTTAAGGGTAAAGCTATAGAACTAAAGTTCTTAATGAACCTCCTGTAATAGCCTACCAATCCTAGGAAACTGTGAATCTCCGTTGGTGTCTTTGGTTGTTCCCATTGCAAGACAGATTCTACCTTTTTAGGGTCAACACAAATACCTGAAGTAGATATTACGTGTCCAAGAAAGGAAACTTCTGGTAACCAGAACTCACACTTGATAAACTTAGCATTTAGCTTATGCTCTCTTAGCAAAGTTAGAGCCTGATAGAGGTGTTGCTCATACTGTTGAGCCTCTCTACTATAGATCAAGATGTCATCTATGAAGACGACAACACACTGATCAAGAAAAGGTCGAAAGATTCTATTCGTGAGTTCCACGAATGCAGCTGGTGCATTAGTTAGTCCAAACGACATAACTGTGATCTCATAGTTACCATACCTTGTCCTAAAGGCAGACTTAGGTATGTCACTCTCCTTAATACACAACTGATGGTATCCTGACCTCAGATCTATCTTAGAAAAGACAGTTGCACCATACAACTAATCAAACAAGTCATCAGTCCTTGGCAAATGATACTTATTCTTTATAGTTACTTTATTTAACTGTCTATAGTCGATGTATAATCACATAGACCCATCCTTCATTTTAACAAAGAGGACCGGAGCACCCTAGGGTGAAGTGCTTGGTCGGATAAAACCCTTCTCAAGTAACTCTTAAAGTTATTTCTTAAGCTCTGCCATCTCAACAGGTGCCATTCTATATGATGTTTGTGCTATTGGTTGCGTGCCTGGGATTAGATTAATCTCAAAATCAATCTCTCGGGGTGGAGGAACACCTGGAAGTTCTTCAGGAAATACATCTTCAAATTCCCTGACTATTGGAACTTCAAAAGGTTGAGGGCTCTCCATTGTGGTATCTACCACATGTGCCAAGAATGCAAAACATCCTTGCCTCATCAGCTTCTCAGCTACCATAGCTGACACAAGACAAGTTGGAAGGATCTTTCTATCTCCCTGAAAGACCCATGTGTCACTTTCATCTGTGAACACATCTTGCTTGGACTCAAAATCCAAGACAACCTTGTACCTTTCTAAGGTATCCATTCCAAGAATTATATTGAACCCGTGCATTTCAAGTGGTATAAGATCCACTTGAATGCAATGTTTAGAAAAAGATAGAATACATGAAGAACACACTTCTTGCAATACTTCGGAACCCAATAAAGGTGTTTCTAGTAACAAACTATCTGTTCTATGACTGACAATCATATTGCAGTCATGAATCACCTTTCGTTTGACAAAGGAATGTGTAGTATCCAAATCAATTAAAATAGATACGACACAATATGTAGACATATAAGAATAAAACAATTTCATCTGACCTGTCACAACTCGTGGATTAACTACTGCCTTTGGCTGATTCATTGCGTAGAATCTCGTCGTTGTCTGTTGTTGGCCATGTGCTCTATTATTGGGTACAGAAGATCCTTCCAGGGATGCCTGTCCACGTCCTCGGGTACTGCTAGAAAATGACTTTCTCTGAGAACCTTACTGATTTTGTCTCGGGGGTTGATTCACCACTTCATTCCCTGTTGGGCAATCCCTTGCCAGATGTCCTACTAGTCCACATCGATGACAAGTTCTATTCTCTTAATGTGGTATAGAGGGTCCAGTAACTGATGTTGATGCCATACTAGGGGCTCTAGTCGGAGGAAAACTACGCCCTCTACCCCTACTTGACGTCCACAGCGTCGTGGTATAGAACCTCTGTGGTGCTGTCGGTGTGGAAAATCTTGGTTTCTTGAAACCCTCAGACCTTTGTCCATGAAACTGAGAATACACTTTCTTATTACTAGTCTGTCGCTTCTCAATCACAGACCTTTCTATCCTTCTTACAGACTCCATGAAGGTGGAAAACCTCTCTCGGTTCTCTAAAGAAGACACCAGAGTGGTTAATTCAACGTTCAACCCTTTCTCAAAATGCCGAATTCTCTCCTCATCAGTTGATACCATGTGCGGATAGAACCACAACAACTCAATGAACTTAGCCTCATACTCGCTAATGTTCATTTTTCCTTTCCTAATCCACTCAAACTGAGTAATTTTCTCATCCAGAAAGGTCTTGGGAAAGTATCTACTGATGAATTCTCATCGGAACTCTTCCCATCCAATTTCCACACCTGGCCTCTTGCCTTCCTCAATGGTCCACCAGTGACCAGCACTACCTTTCAACAGATATACAACATGTCTCACCTTCTCATTCTCAGGGATATTAAGGATTCTAAATGATTTTTCTAGCCCAGTCAGCCATAAATATGTATCAGCTGGATCAGTCGTACCAGCATAATCTATAGCCCCAACCTGGTGAAGTCGTTCAAACATCTTGCCGGCTCCCTGTCCTTCATGGTGGGTAGGTGCCCTAGGTGCAGGTAGTGGCATCCTATCCGTCATATGGGTCATGGCTACCATGAACTGCCCAAACATAGCTTGGAAGGTTGGGTTCCCCATATCTGCTTGATTGAACTGGGGTTGTTCAGGTACGGGCTCCTCCCTTCCTTGGTCTCTTGCACCTCCTCCTGGTGTAGCAACTCTACTTTCAGCAACATGTTCATCGTGTGATCCAGACACCTTTAGTTCTTCTTCTCCTCCTATATGAGTAGAAGACACTATCAGATAGGCTGGAAGACACTAGAACAGACTCAACAACCTTAGTCCTATGTCTCTGTAGACTTACTGAACCTATAGCTCTGACACCACTAAATTCATACGAACTAACTCAAAAAACATGATTAACTAATGAAGAAGCGATCGTTAGCAGTGGAATTACTGAAAATCACTAAAAATTAAAACTTTTAACAAAGAGATCCATAAACTGAAAAACTCCTTCATAAAGAACCAAAGTATGTTATGTACATTGCAGTTCCTCAGTACATCTCTGTATCATCTCTTTCTCAAAAGTTACAAGCATCAACTGCCCTATTAAGCTATACAGAGGCAGTATAAAATCTCGAGGCATCAAGCCAAAATCTCAGATCAATATCAAACTAACTACTGACTCCTAGGAACTGAGAGTACAGAGACGACACATAGGACTCTATTTACACATATACAAGACTTGAAAGCCAGTATCTCCACCTGAGGATTTATTGCTGTCCTTGATGTTGCTGCTACTGCTGTTCTTCCCTTTTTATAAGGTTTCTGTTTCTACCTCGTCCACGTCCACCTACAAATGTTGGATTTCATGGGAGTGAGACAATTATAAAATTGTCTCAGTGAGAGATATAAGTCTCCGACGAAAATGTTATTATTGCAATTTAATGGAAATAAGCTGAATAGTGGAATCATATGTTCAACAACAAATAATTCAATATTAAAGCAAATTAGAAGCAACATTTCCATATAAGCATTTAAGCTACAATTTATTAAAGCAGCATGTTTCCTATTCAATAGGAATTGAAGTTCATATATAACATTTATGTATCTAGAAGATACTAAGCAGAATAACATCATCCAGTGATTCTCGTGTTTAAATCTTATGCATATACACTTCATGGTTGATTACATTTTACAAACATTCTTAAGCCTTGAAGAGATGAGATATATTGCTCATACCCCAACTGACCTTGATTACATAAAGCATCATTACCACACAAGGTCAATGGGAGAGCCAGATTCCATGACCTCATATGTCTCGGTCAGTACATGTCTACTTTAAGCAGAGACATCATGTGTCAACTGCAATTCGCTTGCCAGGGTATATTGGCATCTTCGCTATAGAGTTATTGTAACATCCCTGACCTGGGTTATGTGTTAACCCTAGATGATTTGCCTAATAAGGTTGAGTAGATGCTTCATATTATCTTGTGAAAATTAATTAGGACTCAAGAGGAACTTATATTTCAATTTTAGTCCTTTTTGAATAATGTTTAAATAATGTTTTACTTGATTTGGACTAAAGTGCAAATCACCCAATTTGAGGGGTTAAATTGCAAATTGTACATGATAATATGTTCCTCATATGTTGAAGAATCATGAGATTGGATATGATGCAGAGGTATGGCTTGTGGTAGTCTGAGTACCAAGAAAGAGCTGATAAAGCAGTGTTTGTGCATTAAAATCTAGTTTTGGTGTAATGTGCAATTTACCCAAAACACAGGGTTCAATATGCAAATTTCCACTTCAATAAGGTCCCTAATATTTCTTGGCATCATTTTGAGGCAAGAAAATGAGAGGGGCGCCTCATTTGAATTAAGTTGGAGGAGAGAGAATCCTGATATTAAAATAATCAAGATTTAAGCCTAAGTGAAACCCTAATTCAATTTAGTACAAAAATAAATATATTAATTGAAGTACCCTTCAACAAATTATGTTGGTTGAAAATCAACAAGTGAGTACGTCCTTGTGCCTTGCAAAGGCAATGGAAATATCTTAAGGAGGTGAAGAACCCACTCACCTTATTATAAGAAAAAGAAATATCCACTTACATATGGATATTAGTATAATATGATTTGAGGTGCTTAATTTGCATTTCTTTAAAGAATGGATAATTGAGAGGAATAAGAGGAATACAAGATAGCCTCAGATCCAAGAAGTTTAGGGGGAAGAGGTGGCACTGTTTTTTGGATTAAATGAATTTTATAAGACATTTTCTCTCTCATTGATTTTTTTTATAAAAACACCCTTTACAAGCCAAATGAAAGGCTTTTCTGATTCCACTTCCTCCCCTTGCTTGGAAAACGACCAAAGAAGCTTTGGAGGAGCAGGAGGACGACCCCCAACCTGTTGGTAAACTTCTTGACCTCCTTTCACCTTGAATCCATGGTGAAAATCGAAAATCAATGTATGGATTCTTCATATCTCGATACCCTCTTCAATTCTAACCATTCCTTTTCACTCAATGCTTGAGGACGACCCTTGGAATAGTGAAAGGAGTTGCATCCACCATTTTTGACGTGAGATTGAAGCTTTGGAGCTCAATTGTAGGCGGGTTTTATAACTTGAACCCTTGAAATTGTTATTGCATTCAATTCCTTATCAATTGTTGATGTTTTCTTCATTCTCGGAATTTAATTTGGTTGATTGATGCAACCACCATGGAAGTCACAGAAACCTTCATGGGTTTGGAGCTTGATGATGATGACATCATCATAAGCACACACCTCTCCAAATATCCAAGGCAAACAGTTTCAACATAATGGTCCAAACCGTTTCACCAAACCGTTTGGTGACCAAACGATTTCCAAACCATTTGGAGATTTGAACCCCAAACCATTTAGAGGATTTGACCATTTGGAAGGGTTTACCATTTGAGGTCTGAACCATAGTATGTGTTGGATGATGATCCAATGGATCCAATTGATTAATTCAACATATGGACAATCTTTCAAATAGAAACCCTAATTGACTAAGTGTTGATTTTGCAATTGAATAAGTTGAGGTTTTGGGTTGATTGACCCAAATGGTTTCAAAACTATTTGGGAATCACCCAAACGGTCTCTGTGGGCTCTGATCTCCAAACCATGACATAAACACGATTAAAACGTAGCGGAAGAGAATCAGTAATCGGCGGAAGACAAAAATCACGGAAAATTAAAACTTTTCGAGATAAGAACTTGGATCCATAAAAACTTCTTTCATAAAGAGAGATAAACTGTTTACATCTCAGGATAATTACTTCTTGAGTAATTATATACATCCAAATACAAAATCTCAAGATCACTAAACAAAAGACTCCAAGACCTGAGAGTACAGAGGACACATAGGACTGACTCTAACTGCACCACATGGCAGGACAATCTCCACCTGAGATTACTGCTGCCCCTGGTGCTGCTGCTACTGAGATTGATCACCTGTAGGCTGGTTCCTTCGTCTCCGCCGTCCACCTAAAAAGTTGAAGTCTACGGGGTGAGAAAATTATACATAATTGTCCCAGCGAGAGTTATAACTCTTCGCCAGAAGCTTTATTATAACATCAAAGAATATCTTAAGCAGTAAAGCCTTCAAAGTATTCTATAACAGTTACAGGTATAACAAGATCTCTACAATTTAGGAGATAGGGAGAATATAAACACTATGGCAATGTGACATCAATCAATTAACTTGGAGTCATCTCTAACAAGTTATACTACATGGTTGATTATGTTTTACAAACAACATTATGCCCTGTGGAGATGAGGCATACCACTCATACTCCAACTGATCGCTGAGAAGTCACATCAGTATCATACATAGGTCATTAAGAGAGCCGGATTCTCATGACCTTCACCTTCCTCAGTCAGTAAGAGGATCACTTGTAGGACATCTCGTGTCTCTACTACTATAGCTCACCAGGGTAAACAGGTCCTTCACTATTCTAGAGTCACAGTGGCGTTCTGTACTCTCTTCGTCATCAGGAGGTTTCATATTTACCTACCACTGATACGGATATCTGTGCTTTCTTCGTCATCAAGAGGTTTCATGTTTACCTACCACTGATATGGTATGGAATTATAGTGGAGGATGGATGGATTATACATCTACATCACTTTCCTACACTAGGATGTAAGGTTCTACACATCCATGTACCCCACATACTCAAAAGTATGTGCTCCAGGAGTTCCCTGAGGAAAACCTGTTTCACCATCACTTAATCTCTAACAATGATGGATCTATGATCAGGGCTCTACATTATACTTGATTAGTTAGGTACATTCAGTATTCTTTAACAGCATACATTGTTCTTCAAACAATAACAATAGCATAACAGCTATAAAAGAAGAATACTAAATGTAACAGGCCTAACTCATGTCAATCATCATTTCTCATTATCCTCATCACAAGTCATCTCTAAAGCATGACCTTGATGGTATTCATGGCTCTCACAGCCCATTATCATCATAGGATGCCACTGACAAGGCATCAGATTAATTTACTTATTAATAAGGCTAACAACATGCCTTTAATGAAATAAACATCAACATCCATACTTGGATATGATTACCTTCATATCAGAACTTGCATGGTTAATACAACTGATAAAGGTAATAAAGAAATAAGGAATATACTTCCCACTCTTGTCATAAGAGTTAAATCTCTAATTCTCATTAATTGGAGTTTAATACTCAAAAGCATGTCATTACCCTTGAATTAGGGTTTACTATTCATATTACATGTCATCACCCTTGAATTAGGGTTTATTATTCACATTAAGGTGAATTGAACTCATAACATCATCATGTATGAGTAACATCATCATTTATGTTCTCAGGTTAGTTAAAGGTTCATCATTTATCATGATTAGGGTTTCTATGATCTCACACAGGTGGATCATACCGTAATTATGCTTACTTATATGCATTGAAGATGCTTTAATTGAGTTTCCACTTAAAAAGGGTATTTTCTCTTCTCTAGAAGTATTTTCTCTCTCTAGAAATACTTTCTCTCTCCTCATACTGTTAGGTGATGTCATCATCACTCTAGATTAGGTTGGATTGAGTCATCATAGGCTAACATAGCTAAAACATCATCATCATGTGATTAGGGTTTGATCTGATCAAGGTATTACTCAATTTACCCTTTAGGGGTATTTTGGTAATTCACCCCATTGATCATCATCATGGTCAAAACCTTAGTCAATTAACCCCTTAATAACCTAGATTAACATTAGGGTTTGATTAGGGCAACATTGAACCATTTATATCCTTAATTGATTGAAAGAAGTCAACTTTGAATCACATTGATTGACCTTCAACCATCATTCTTCAAATGAGTTGAGATCGTTTGAAAGTGTTGACCGTTTAGTCAATTTTGACTTTTCAAGACCGCGAGGGTGCGTTGACCGTTTAGTCTATTTTTACTTTAGGACCGCGAGCCCTCAACCTCTTCCAAGACCGAGAGCCCCCCTCAACCTACTTCAAGTCCGCGAGCCATCATGTGATTTCAAGACCGCGAAGTTATGTAGACCGTTTGCCCACTTTGACCTCAGGACCGCGAGGCCCGTCGCGGTCTTGAGACCGCGAGCCTCCTCTCGGTCTTGAGACCATGAGCCCCCTCACGGTCTTGAGACCGTGAGCCCGCTCACGGTCTTGAGACCGTGAGGCTCTCATGGTCTTAGCCGCTTGGTCCTTCAACAATAAAATCAAAGGTTACCACCTAATGTCAACCAAAGTTGAAGCCCTCAAAAGGTCAAAGCTATGATGAACACTTATGACTTGGGTCAATTAAGATTATGCTTGACCACTTGGTCATTTAATTGACCCTCAATGGTTGACCAATTAGGATTGAAATCGATTCAATTAGGGTCTATCAATGTTCACCCATCAATACTCAACAATGTGACTCAACACAAGGTTGAACCCTTCAATCGAGCTCCAATTGGGCCCAAACTTGGCCCAAACGGTCTTGAGATCATGTGGGTGGACCCCACATGGCCTTGAGACCATTTGCCCAAGATTTCATCAAAGTTTAAGGTGATTTGATAGGGGTTGAACCATGATTGATCCACAAAACAGAATTTTGATTAAATTGATAATTTATTTGCAATTAGGTCCTCAATTGGTCAAATTACTTAACCCTAGACCTTCAAACGGTCTTGGTTGATTGTCCTCTCGGTCTTGAGACCGTTTGGATGAGTTCCAAACGGTCTTGAGATCGTTTGCCCATCCAAAATTGGATTCTAGTGCAAATTCATCAAGGTCTGACCTATTGAGTTGATGATCATATCAATATTTAATTGCAATATAATTTGGTATAATTGTACCTTCAATTGGTCAACTATTCTTGACCCCAAACCTCCAAACGGTCATGGTTGATTGCCCTCACGTTCTTGAGACCGTTTGGATGACCCCCAAACGGTCTTGAGACTGTTTAGGTCAATCAACCCTAAAAACCCTAATTAGGTCACCATAATTTCAGTACTAATTTCACCTAGGGTTAGCCCTAGTATTCACCCTTCAACTCTTAGCCTGTTTGGAATTAGACCATCAAACTTGGTGAGTTGTTAATTAACATTATTTTGAACAGTAATCTTATACGGTCAATGCCTGGTCAATGACCTTACACGGTCTTGAGACCGTTTGCCCAAAAAGGCAATTTCAGACCGTTTGAGAATCAGGAATAAATTCATTTAAAGTTGTTACTTAAAAAGGTCATATCTCCCGATACCTTTGGAGTTAGCCTCCCAAATTTTGAGGGTAATTAACCTATATAATTAGGAACAGATGTCTTATACGGTCCACGCTCAGTCAACGGGGCCAAACGGTCTTGGAGACCGTTTTCCCTGTCGCGGTCTCGAGACCGTTTGCTCACCTCGCGGTCTTGAGACCGAGAGAGAAAACTGTTGGGACCGTTTAAGAACGTGAAAAGCGGTGGGTGTTTCTTGGAAATCACGCCTTCATCTCCTAGATCAAGAACAGTACGGATATCCCATGGATTTGCTTGCAAAAATATCAGGGAAAGTAGGGAAACATGAAGAGCTATCATCTAACCGCATATAAGAGATGTATATAGTAAAGCATGGGTTTAGAGTTATTAAACCCGCCTAAAGCTTGCTCCTTGAGCTCCAAGCTTTCAAGATCCAAGATCTAATGGTGTCCTTGAGTTCCCACAGGTTTTCCAAGGTGAAAACTCCAAGGAAGGATGAAAAGAGACGGCTAGAAAGGTAGGGTTTCAAGAGTTAGCCATGAAGATGACCTTGAATTCGAGTTCTAACCATGGAATTAGGCAAAAGAAGAGGGGTTCAAACCTACCTTACACCCTTGGTCGTTCTTCCTGAGCTCCAAGATAGTCCTTAGTCGGCCAAGCAAAGAGGAAACAATGATATGCACGAAGGGAAGGTTTCTTTGCTTAGAGAAGTAAAGTGTATAAATACTTGGGTGATGTTTCATTAAAGGCCCATAAGTTTCCCCTAATTCCAACTAAGTCCTTCCCTCATCACTTGCTCGTCCCTTCCTCTTTATTCTAATGACAAACCTTATCTTAAGGTCTAGAAAAGAAGGCAAGAAGAACAATCTAATAATAAGGTACATACATAAAGAACTATTGCACATATATCCTGATTATTCAATCACAAGGCATATCTCATAACCTGATAACTCAAATGAGGTGACTTCCTCATCATTTCTTCTCTAAATGATGGCAAGAGTCTAAAAGATACTTTAGATGACATATTTTACAATTTGGATCCCTTAATTTGGGTAAATTGCATTTTACCCCAAATTAGGGTTTCAAGCCCTGGGATTGCTTCCACAGCTGCACCTTGGTGCCCTAGCTTGGGAAATCCCTCATACTTTGCCAAAAAGATTCTCATGATGTCTCAACATCTCATCATGTGCAAATTGCAAGCTAACCCTTTCAACTGGGTAAATTTCACATAGGTCCCTGTATAACAAAACAATGTTACAACTTTAAATAAAAAGGAGCAAATACTGAAATATATGTTTCTGAGAAACTTAATTACATGCTCAGAGTTAGTCACAAAGATTTAATCACATATTTAGGCAAAACACCTAGGGTTAACTCATAACCCAAGTCAGGGATGTTACAAATTATCCACCCCTTACAAGGATTTCGTCCCCGAAATCGATAAAACATACTAAGAGAAAAGGGCAGGATATTTCCTTCTCACCTCATCCTCTAACTCCCAAGTGGCTTCTTCAACACCACGATGGTTCCAGAGGACTTTCACAAGACTTATATCTTTCTTCTTTAACTTTTTAATTCGTTTATCAAGGATTGACATTGGTCCCTCCTCATAGGATATGTCATCATTCAATTCTACCTCCATAGGTTGTAGAACTGACTCGGTGTCTGGGTGACATTTCTTCAACATAGAAATGTGAAACACAGGATGTAACCTCTGTAACTCAGGTGGTAGCTCTAGTCTATATGCTACCTTTCCAATCCGTTCGATGATTGGATAAGGCCCCATATATCTAGGAGCTAACTTCCCTTTCCTTCCAAAACGAAGGACCCCTTTCCAAGGTGAGACCTTGAGATACACTCTGTCCCCAATCTGGAACTCTAAGGGTCTACGATGTTTGTCAGCATAAGATTTCTGTCTATCCTGAGCAGTCTTAATTTTTTGTTGTATTACTTCAATCTTTTCTGTGGTCTGCTGCACAAGGTCAGGACCTAACAACTGGTGCTCACCAGTCTCAAACCAACACAAGGGTGATCTACAACGTCTACCATATAAGGCTTCATAAGGTGCCATATCAATACTATGCTGATAGCTATTGTTATAGGCAAACTCTATCAAACTTAGGTGTAGATCCCAACTTCCGGTGAACTGGAGAACACATGCTCTCAACAGGTCTTCTAAGGTTTGTATGGTCCTTTCCGACTGTCCATCAGTCTGTGGATGAAAGGCCGTACTAAACCCTAGCTTGGTGCCTAAGGCTTGGTGTAACTGTTCCCAAAAATGACTTGTAAACTGAGGACCTCTGTCAGAAACTATTGTGACAGGAACTCCGTGCAAACACACTATCTCCTAAACATACAACTCTGATAACCTTTCAACAGAATAGGTTGTTTTGACAGGTAAGAAATGTGCTGTCTTAGTTAACCTATCAACAACTACCCAAATGGAATCATGTCCTTTTCTTGTCCTGGGTAGGCCAACAACAAAGTCCATGGTCACATGGTCCCACTTCCACTGTGGTATGGGTAAAGGTTGCATTGTCCCTGCAGGCTTCTGGTGTTCAGCTTTAACTTGCTGACACACGGGACACCTCAGAACAAACTCTACAACGTCCTTCTTCATCCCAGGCCACCAATACAGATCCTTCAAATTCTGATACATCTTGGTGCTCCCTGTATGCATAGCATACATGGAAGAATGGGCTTCTTCCAGGACTAACTTCCTCAAGTTGTCCACATTCGGCACTATCATTCTCCCAATATAACAAGCTACTTGATCCTTTGAGTCATTAAAACCATCTTGGTTCTCATTTCCATACTCAGATCTTATATGTTGAACTGTAGCATCACCTAGCTGTGCCTCTTTAATCTGCTCCCTTAGGGTAGGTTTAATATGCATCTCAACTAACAAACCAGCTAACAATGACACTTTCAACTGCATATTGTCTTGCCTTAAAGAGATAAGCATATCTCTCCTAGAGCATACTAAAGAGTTTAGTTGTGCTCTAATCATGGTTGATGTTGCTGATTTCCTACTCAAGGCATCTGCAACAACATTGGCCTTGCCTGGATGGTAATCAATTGTACAGTCGTAGTCCTTGATTAACTCCATCCAGCGACGTTTCCTCATGTTGAGCTCATGCTGAGAGAAGATATACTTAAGGTTTTTGTGGTCTATGAAAATCTGGAATGTCTCTCCGTAGAGATAATGCCTCCAGATCTTCAAAGCATGAACCACAGCAGCCAACTCCAGATCGTGTGTTGGATAATTCTCCTCGTGTTTCTTAAGCTGTCGGGAAGCAAAAGAAATCACTTGTTTATCCTGCATCAACACACATCCTAGTCCATTTTTGGAAGCATCACAGAAAACTACATATCCTTTCCCTTGTTCAGGTAGCACTAGCACAGGTGCACTTGTCAATCTCTCCTTCAGCAACTAGAAAGACTGTTGAAACTTATCACTCCAAGAAAAAGGAACATCTTTCCGGGTTAACTTGGTCAAAGGTAAAGCTACAGAACTAAAGTTCTTAATGAACCTTCGATAATAGCCAGCTAACCCCAAGAAACTTCGAATCTCCGTCGGTGTCTTCGGTTGTTCCCATTGTAGAACAGATTCTACTTTTATAGGGTCAACACAAATTCCCGAGGCGGATATCACATGTCCAAGAAAAGATACCTCCGGAAGCCAAAACTCACACTTGCTAAACTTAGCGTACAGCTTATGTTCTCTTAGCAAGGTCAAAGCTTGGCGAAGATGCTGCTCATGCTGCTGAGGATCCTTACTATAAATCAGTATGTCATCTATGAAGACGACAACACACTGATCAAGGAAAGGTCGAAAAACTCTATTCATGAGTTCCATGAATGCAGCCGGTGCATTGGTTAGTCCAAACGACATAACCGTGAACTCATAGTGACCATATCTTGTCCTAAAGGCAGACTTGGATATGTCACTATCCTTAATGTGGAGTTGATGATATCCAGACCTCAAGTCTATCTTTGAAAAGACTGTTGCACCACACAACTGGTCAAAGAGATCATCAATCCTCGGCAGAGGATACTTATTCTTTATTGTTACTTTATTGAGTTGTCTGTAGTCGATGCACAACCGCATCGACCCATCTTTCTTTTTAACAAACAAGACCGGAGCACCCCAAGGTGAAGTACTTGGTCGGATAAAACCTCTCTCAAGTAACTCTTGAAGCTGTTTCTTGAGTTCTGCCATCTCGGCAGGGGCCATTCTATACGGAGTCTGAGCTATGGGTTTCGTATCTGGGATCAGATTGATTTCAAAACCAATCTCCCGCGGTGGTGGTATACCAGGAAGTTCTTCAGGAAACACATCTTCAAATTCCCTGACTATAGGAACTTTAGTAGGATTGGAACTTTCCTTGGTAACATCTACCACATGGGCTAAGAATGCATAACATCCTTGCCTCAAGAGCTTATCAGCAACCATAGCTGATACAAGACAGGTGGGCAGAATCTTTCTTTCTCCTTGAAAGATCCATGTGTTGCTTTCATCAGCAAACACAGCCAACTTGGACTCACAGTCCAAGACAACTCTATACCTTTCTAAGGTATCCATCCCGAGGATTATATCAAATCCCTGCATATCAAGTGGTATAAGATCCACTTGAATGCGATGGTCAGAAAAGAAGAGGATGTAGGGAGAACATACCTCCTGCAAAACGGCAGACCCACTCAACGGAGTCTCTATCAACAAACTATCTGCTCTATGACTAACAGTCACATTGCAGATACGAATCACTTCACGAGTGATGAAAGAGTGCGTAGCACCCGGATCAATCAGAACGGATACAACACAGGATGTAGACATATCAGAATATAAAAGTTTCATCTGACCTGCCACTACCCGTGGATTGACCACTGCCTCAGGTGGGTTCATAGCATAGAACCTCGCAGTCGCCTGGTGTTGAGGTGGTGCTGATGATCCAGCTTGAGATGCTTGTCCACGTCCTCGAGCTGCTCCTTGATGTTGTCTATTCTGAGATCCCTGTTGATTCTGTCTCGGGGGTTGTTGTGTCACACCGACAGGCCTAGAACGGCAATCCTTCATCAAGTGTCCCACCTTACCACAGTTGTAACAACTCCTCTCTTGTTGTTGTGGTCTGGGTGGTCCACTAACTGACACTGATGCAGAACTGTGCGTCCGTTGAAGCGGTTGACTCCGTCCTCTACCTCTGCTTGGTGTCCATTGAGTTTGAAAACTCGATCTGGGTGGTGGAGGGTTAGGTGCAGAGAATCTAGGTTTCTTGGAATCCCTAGATGAAGAACCCTAGAACTGTGGATATCTTTTATGGGTTTGTCTCTTCTCAACCACATATCTCTCTATCCTTCGGACTGACTCAACGAAGGTACAGAATCTCTCTCGGTTCTCTAAGGTAGATACAGGGGTTGACATATCAGAATTCAAACCCTTCTCAAATCTTCTGATTCTTTCCTCATCCGTAGCAGCCATGTGCGGACAGAACCGCAGCAACTCCATGAACTTAGCTTCATACTCGCTAATGTTCATCATACCCTGCCTTAGTTTCTCGAACTGAGAGATCTTCTCATCTAGGAAGGTCTTTGGAAAATATCTTTTGATAAATTCCCGACGAAACTCTTCCCATGAGAACTCTACTCCAGGCCTCTTCTTCTCTTCCATGTTCCACCAGTGACCAGCACTGCCTTTGAGAAGATAGACAGCATGTCTAACCTTCTCAGCTTCCGGAATCATAAGAATCCTGAAAGCCTTCTCCAACTCTGTCAACCATAAGTCAGCATCTGCAGGGTCGGCAGTTCCGAAGTACTCGGTAGCTCCGACACGACGAAGTCGTTCGAATGTCTTACCGATACCTTGTGCTTCAGGCTGGACATGTGTCCTAGATGTAGGAATGGGCATCCTATCAGTTATGTGTGTCATGGCAGTCATGAACTGCCCGAACATCGTCTGTACAACTGGGTTACTCATGTCAGCTGGGTCGAACTGGGGTGGCTCTCTTGGCGACTCAGGTGCAGGTTGTTCTATTCTCAGAACTCTTGCACCGCCTCGAGGTGCACTAGCACTACTCTCTGCCACGTACTCATCATGATGTCCTGACATTCTTATGTATCTTCTTCTCCTGAGGAGCAGAAGATTCTATTAGATAAGGAAGGAGTACTAAAGGTAGACTCGACATCCTAAGTCCTATGCCTCTGTAGACTCAACTGACCTAGAGCTCTGATACCACTAGTTGTGGGCTCTGATCTCCAAACCATGACATAAACACGATTAAAACGTAGAGGAAGTGAATCAGTAATCGGCGGAAGACAAAAATCACGGAAAATTAAAAGTTTTCGAGATAAGAACTTGGATCCATAAAAACTTCTTTCATAAAGAGAGATAAACTGTTTACATCTCAGGATAATTACTTCTTGATTAATTATATACATCCAGATACAAAATCTCAAGATCACTAAACAAAAGACTCCAAGACCTGAGAGTACAGAGGACACATAGGACTGACTCTAACTGCACCACATGGCAGGACAATCTCCACCTGAGATTACTGCTGCCCCTGGTGCTGCTGCTGCTGAGACTGATCACCTGTAGGCTGGTTCTTTCGTCTCCGCCGTCCAACTAAAAAGTTGAAGTCTACGGGGTGAGACAATTATACATAATTGTCCCAGCGAGAGTTATAACTCTTCGCCAGAAGCTTTATTATAACATCAAAGAATATCTTAAGCAGTAAAGCCTTCAAAGTATTCTATAATAGTTACAGGTATAACAAGATCTCTACAATTTAGGAGATAGGGAGAATATAAACACTATGGCAATGTGACATAAATCAATTAACTTGGAGTCATCTCTAACAAGTTATACTACATGGTTGATTATGTTTTACAAACAACATTATGCCCTGTGGAGATGATGCATACCACTCATACTCCAACTGATCGCTGAGAAGTCACATCAGTATCATACATAGGTCATTAAGAGAGCCGGATTCTCATGACCTTCACCTTCCTCAGTCAGTAAGAGGATCACTTGTAGGACATCTCGTGTCTCTACTACTATAGCTCACCAGGGTAAACTAGTCCTTCACTATTCTAGAGTCACAGTGGCGTTCTGTACTCTCTTCGTCATCAGGAGGTTTCATATTTACCTACCACTGATACGGATATCTGTGCTTTCTTCGTCATCAGGAGGTTTCATGTTTACCTACCACTGATACGGTATGGAATTATAGTGGAGGATGGATGGTTTACACATCTACATCACTTTCCTACACTAGGATGTAAGGTTCTACACATCCATGTACCCCACATACTCAAAAGTATGTGCTCCAGGAGTTCCCTGAGGAAAACCTGTTTCACCATCACTTAATCTCTGACAATGATGGATCTATGATCAGGGCTCTACATTATACTTGATTAGTTAGGTACATTCAGTATTCTTTAACAACATACATTGTTCTTCAAACAATAACAATAGCATAACAGCTATAAAAGAAGAATACTAAATGTAACAGGCCTAACTCATGTCAATCATCATTTCTCATTATCCTCATCAAAAGTCATCTCTAAAGCATGACCTTGATGGTATTCATGGCTCTCACAGCCCATTATCATCATAGGATGCCACTAACAAGGCATCAGATTAATTTACTTATTCATAAGGCTAACAACATGCCTTTAATGAAATAAACATCAACATCCATACCTGGATATGATTACCTTCATATCAGAACTTGCATGGTTAATACAACTGATAAAGGTAATAAAGAAATAAGGAATATACTTCCCACTCTTGTCATAAGAGTTAAATCTCTAATTCTCATTAATTGGAGTTTAATACTCAAAAGCATGCCATTACCCTTGAATTAGGGTTTACTATTCATATTACATGTCATCACCCTTGAATTAGGGTTTATTATTCACATTAAGGTGAATTGAACTCATAACATCATCATGTATGAGTAACATCATCATTGATGTTCTCAGGTTAGTTAAAGGTTCATCATTTATCATGATTAGGGTTTCTATGATCTCACACAGGTGGATCATACCCTAATTATGCTTACTTATATGCATTGAAGATGCTTTAATTGAGTTTCCACTTAAAAAGGGTATTTTCTCTTCTCTAGAAGTACTTTCTCTCTCTAGAAATACTTTCTCTCTCCTCATACTGTTAGGTGATGTCATCATCACTCTAGATTAGGTTGGATTGAGTCATCATAGGCTAACATAGCTAAAACATCATCATCATGTGATTAGGGTTTGATTTGATCAAGGTATTACTCAATTTACCCTTTAGGGGTATTTTGGTAATTCACCCCATTGATCATCATCATGGTCAAAACCTTAGTCAATTAACCCCTTAATAACCTAGATTAACATTAGGGTTTGATTAGGGCAACATTGAACCATTTATATCCTTAATTGATTGAAAGAAGTCAACTTTGAATCACATTGATTGACCTTCAACCATCATTCTTCAAATGAGTTGAGATCGTTTGAAAGTGTTGACCATTTAGTCAATTTTGACTTTTCAAGACCGCGATGGTGCGTTGACCGTTTAGTCTATTTTGACTTTAGGACCGCGAGCCCTCAACCTCTTCCAAGTCCGCGAGCCCCCCTCAACCTACTTCAAGTCCGCGAGCCATCATGTGATTTCAAGACCGCGAAGTTATGTAGACCGTTTGCCCACTTTGACCTCAGGACCACGAGGCCCCTTGCGGTCTTGAGACCGCGAGCCTCCTCTCGGTCTTGAGACCGTGAGCCCTCTCACAGTCTTGAGACCGCGATGCTCTCATGGTCTTAGCCGCTTGGTCCTTCAACAATAAAATCAAAGGTTACCACCTAATGTCAACCAAAGTTGAAGCCCTCAAAAGGTCAAAGCTATGATGACCACTTATGAATTGGGTCAACTAAGATTATGCTTGACCACTTGGTCATTTAATTGACCCTCAATGGTTGACCAATTAGGATTGAAATCGATTCAATTAGGGTCTATCAATGTTCACCCATCAATACTCAACAATGTGACTCAACACAAGGTTGAACCCTTCAATCGAGCTCCAATTGGGCCCAAACCTGGCCCAAACGGTCTTGAGATCATGTGGGTGGACCCCACATGGCCTTGAGACCATTTGCCCAAGATTTCATCAAAGTTCAAGGTGATTTGATAGGGGTTGAACCATGATTGATCCACCAAACAGAATTTTGATTAAATTGATAACTTATTTGCAATTAGGTCCTCAATTGGTCAAATTACTTAACCCTAGACCTTCAAACGGTCTTGGTTGATTTTCCTCTCGGTCTTGAGACCGTTTTGATGAGTTCCAAATGGTCTTGAGACCGTTTGCCCATCCAAAATTGGATTCTAGTGCAAATTCATCAAGGTCTAACCTATTGAGTTGATGATCATATCAATATTTAATTGCAATATAATTTGGTATAATTGTACCTTCAATTGGTCAACTATTCTTGACCCCAAACCTCCAAAAGGTCATGGTTGATTGCCCTCACGGTCTTGAGACCGTTTGGATGACCCCCAAATGGTCTTGAGACCGTTTAGGTCAATCAACCCTAAAAACCCTAATTAGGTCACCATAATTTCAGTACTAATTTCACCTAGGGTTAGCCCTAGTATTCACCCTTCAACTCTTATCCTGTTTGGAATTAGACCATCAAACTTGGTGAGTTGTTAATTAACATTATGTTGAACAGTAATCTCATACGGTCAACACCTGGTCAATGACCTTACACGGTCTTGAGACCGTTTTCCCAAAAAGGCAATTTCAGACCGTTTGAGAATCAGGAATAAATTCATTTAAAGTTGTTACTTAAAAAGGTCATATCTCCCGATTCCTTTGGAGTTAGCCTCCCAAATTTTGAGGGTAATTAACCTATATAATTAGGAACAGATTTCTTATACGTTCCATGCTCAGTAAACGGGGCCAAACGGTCTTGGAGACCGTTTTCCCTGTCGCGGTCTCGAGACCGTTTGCTCACCTCGCGGTCTTGAGACCGAGAGAGCAAACTGTTGGGACCGTTTAAGAAAGTGAAAAGCGGTGGGTTTTTCTTGGAAATCACGCCTTCATCTCCTAGCTCAATAACAGTACGGATATCCCATGGATTTTCTTGCAAAAATATCAGGGAAAGTAGGGAAACATGAAGAACTATCATCTAACCGCATATAAGAGATGTATATAGTAAAGCATGGGTTTAGAGTTATAAAACCCGCCTAAACCTTGCTCCTTGAGCTCCAAGCTCTAATGGCGTCCTTGAGTTCCCACAGGTTTGTCAAGGTGAAAACTCCAAGGAAGGATGAAAAGAGACGGCTAGAAAGGTAGGGTTTCAAGAGTTAGCCATGAAGATGACCTTGAATTCGAGTTCTAACCATGGAATTAGGCAAAAGAAGAGGGGTTCAAACCTACCTTACACCCTTGGTCGTTCTTCCTGAGCTCCAAGATAGTCCTTAGTCGGCCAAGCAAAGAGGAAACAGTGATATGCACGAAGGGAAGGTTTCTTTGCTTAGAGAAGTAAAGTGTATAAATACTTGGGTGATGTTTCATTAAAGGCCCATAAGTTTCCCCTAATTCCAACTAAGTCCTTCCCTCATCACTTGCTCGTCCCTTCCTCTTTATTCTAATGACAAACCTTATCTTAAGGTCTAGAAAAGAAGGAAAGAAGAACAATCTAATAATAAGGTACATACATAAAGAACTATTGCACATATATCCTGATTATTCAATCACAAGGCATATCTCATAACCTGATAACTCAAATGAGGTGACTTCCTCATCATTTCTTCTCTAAATGATGGCAAGAGTCTAAAAGATACTTTAGATGACATATTTTACAATTTGGATCCCTTAATTTGGGTAAATTGCATTTTACCCCAAATTAGGGTTTCAAGCCCTGGGATTGCTTCCACAGCTGCACCTTGGTGCCCTAGCTTGGGAAATCCCTCATACTTTGCCAAAAAGATTCTCATGATGTCTCAACATCAGAAGAACATCTCATCATGTGCAAATTGTAAGCTAACCCTTTCAACTGGGTAAATTGCACATAGGTCCCTGTATAACAAAACAATGTTACAACTTTAAATAAAAAGGAGCAAATACTGAAATATATGTTTCTGAGAAACTTAATTACATGCTCAGAGTTAGTCACAAAGATTTAATCACATATTTAGGCAAAACACCTAGGGTTAACTCATAACCCAGGTCAGGGATGTTACAGTCTCAAGACTGTTTGGAGGTCAACCAAGACCGTTTGGAGGTCTAGGGTTGAGTATGGTTGGGTATTTGAAGATCCAAAGATACCAAATTGAAATGCAATCAATTATTGATTTGATAATCAATCCAATGATCCAAACCCTAATTGGATGTCATGCATTTTGATGATGAGATGGGAAAACGGTCTCAAGACCATTTGGAGATCATCTAAATGATCTCTAGACCATTTGGAGGTCTTTCAAGACCATTTGAGGTCAGGTCATATCATGTAATGATGATGGTTCACTGATTTCAATTGAATTGGTTCCACAATGTTAACCATTGATGGTTCCTCAGTTTCAAAACCCTAAGTGATGCTTTCTTGATTATCAACCCTAGTTCAATTGGGTTTAAAACCCTAATTGAAGGTCTAATGGAATGGTGATTCAGTGTTTCATTTGAAGATTACATTAGTGGTCCATTTGATAGTTGGTTCATGGAATTGGAACCTTGAATCGATTAAGTGTTGAAGACCCTTTTTGGTCCATTCGGTTTTGAGAGGGCTTGGACCAAACGGTCTTAAGACCGTTTGAGTCCAAATGGTCTCAAGACCATTTGGGACCAAACGCTCTCAAGACCGTTTGAGACCAAACGGTCTCAAACCATTTGGAGACTCAAGTTCATTCAGTTTCAAGATGTGTTCTCTAAACGGTTTCAAGAACCAACTTTGCTAAATGATTTCAAACCGTTTGAACTTAATTGGTCAAGACCGTTTGAGGCCTAAGTGTCCAAGACCATTTGAGGTCTTAGTGATCAAGACCTTTTGAGGTTCAAATTGGTTAAACCATTTGTACACCTAATATGATTAAAGGTCAATTAGCCATTTGGTTATTAATGATGTAGATCAATGGTGATTATGAAGGTTAACCCTAACTGTGTGTACATAATTGAAGGGCTGACTTAGATCAATCTTGGAGTAGTTAACATCCTAGAGAGGATGAGAGAGAGAAAGAATAAGAGAGATGATTGCTTACATAATAAGCCCTAATTCTCTCATTATGAATAAATATGTAATCAGGATTTGATCCATAATAATGAGATCATGAAATCCTCATTGAAAAGATTGATGTACCTTGACCCTAATCTAGGGCAAGGCTATGTGAAACCCTAATTTAGGGCTAATCTTAGTGAAACCACAATCTAGGGTGATGATGTAACCCTAACTTAGTGTAACAATGTAAGAAGTCCTAATTTAATGGGAATTGTACATCCTAACCCTAATTTGGGTATGAGGTAAGAGAAACCCTACTTGGATGTGAATGGTAAACCTTAATCCCTAAAATGGGGTGAAGGTGCATGAAACCCTAATATAGGGTAGTGCTACTAGTTCTATGTGAAGTCCTATCACTGGGTGATGTGTTGTGAAATCCTAATTTCAAATAATACTAGGTGAAACCCTAAAATAGAAGGATGTTATGTGAAACTCTAATGAAGTGTGATACTAGGTGAAATCCATATAATATATGAAATATGCTATGTGAACCTCAAACTATAAATATGGAAAATCCTATTCCTAATAATGGAATAATGATTAATGTATTGACAAATGTAATACCTAGAGGGGTTGACAATGGATATCCTTACATTAATAGTTCCTGACTTAAGGGTGAGTCCATATCATTGGCAATAGTTGTATATTCTAAATAGGTGAATTATGACCAATACATTGCATGATGAATGTGATGATCTAGTACATAAAGTATTAGTATGGGGAATACCCTAATACAAGTTAAGTGGATGAACTCAAGAAAGATAAAGGTGTTGAGGGAAGTGATACATCAAGATATGATAAATATCACATCCAACACCCCAATACTGATATACCTTGATGTGTTATAAGTCCAATATAATTGGATGGGTGACACATGAGATGTGTCGTGTCAATTGTTACATTAAGATGTAATGCACCTTGATGAATGTAGGCTAACATGCCTTATGAAAAGGTTAATCCAAATAAAATAACTATGATGTAATCATATTCTGGTAAAGTTGCGAGAGAAACTCATACTGTGTTGATACTTCATTCAATGATGAATGATGAGAATAAATAAGTATGATTGAATACTTATGCTATCAATATTGGCTCTTATCTGAGTGAAGCAATGCTGTAGGGTTGGATCATTAATAATATGATCCTAAGAACCTAAGTGGTTATTTATGGAAAACCCTAATGGAGGGTGCTGATATGAAAAAGAGACCATGAGCCCTAAAGAGGGAATAGTGGTATTACTTAGTATTGTATGGTGCTGATATGAAAGCATTATAATTTTTATCATGAATATTAATCATATAGGAATGATGAGATGAGGAGTATAGCCATGTATGGGCTATGATGCTCTATTTATTTAGAATGTTTTATAGGCTTTATAAGACTTCATATGCTTTGTGTAACAAGAATCATTGAGATTTGTGTACAATGTGCAATACTTTGTGTAGAAAGAATCATTGAGCTTTGTGTACTATGTGCAATACTTTGTGTAGCAAGAATCATTGAGCTTTGTGTACTATGTGTAATACTTTATGTAGCAAGAATCATAATGTCCTTGGTCAGATGATCTGAAGGTATTAATTTACCTAATAAGTGGTAATAAGTATCCTATGATGAGATATGGGTTCAAATACCCATATTATATAATCATGATGATGAACTTGTTAATAAGTGGAAATGTACTTGATGCGTTGAGGGATTAAGATCCCAATACATTGTGAAAAGAGCATGGCTACATGCCATGACTCCACAAGACAATGCCAGACATTAGATATGTGATCTAAGCCTAAAGAGAGTATATCCTGTGATTATAACTCCATAGTGAATAAATGTGATACAAGTTCTTCATATTCCTTAATGGATAAGTGACATGTTGCTCTATCAAGTTATAGATGCAATGCTTTTGATAAGGATAAAGTTCTATTTTGTTAGAGAATGAATTAACTACTGTCAAACAAATATGATTCCTCTATTCATATTTATCTTCTTTAGATACAATAATAATGTTTCTGGCGGAGAGTTATATCTCTCGCTGGGGCAATTTACAATTGTCTCACCCCCGTGGGAACCTCATTTTTAGGTGGATGCGGACGAGGAGGCAGGAATCCTTCAGTAGGAGAAGGACAACAACACGGACAATAGTGAAGTCTCAGGTGGAGACACTAGATGTTATGCCTTGTATAGATGTATATAGAGTCCTATGTGTCGTGCCTGTACTCTCAGGTCCTCGGAGTAGTAGTTAGTGCTTTTGAGATTTTGTCTCACTACCTCGAGATTTTACACTGCTTGTGTTTAGTTTAACAAGAGCAGTTGATGCTTGTAATTTTCAGAAAGAGAATATGTAGGACATGTACCTTTAAACCAGAATGTAAACGTGTTACTTTTGTTCTATTTGAGAAAGTTTTCATTTGATGGACCTCTTGGTAAAAAGGTTTTAATATTCAGTGCTTTTGCGGTAATCCGCTGCTTAGTGAATGCTTCCGCATTAGTTAATTATGTTTTTGTGAGTTGTATGCCGCAATTTAGTGGTATCAAAGCTCTAGGTTCGCTGAGTCTACAGAGACATAGGACTAAGGTTGTAGAGTTTGTTCTAAGTGTTTTCTAGTTTATCTGATAGTATCTTCTACTCACATAGGAGAAGAAGAACTTGACGATGTCTGGACCACATGAAGAACATGCTGCTGAGAGCAGGGCTGCTGCCCCAGGAGGAGGTGCAAGAGACCAGAATAGGGAAGGGCTTGTACATGAACAACCCCAGATTGACACAGCTGTGATAGAAAATCCAGCCCTCCATGCTCTATTTGAGAAATTCCTGACAGCCATGACACATATGGCAGACAGGATGCCACCACCTGCACCTAGGGCACCAACCCATCATGAGGGTTATGGAGCCAACAAGACTTTCAAGAGACTTCGCCGGGTTGGAGCCACAAATTATGCTGGTACATCTGATCCAGTAGATGCTGACTTGTGGCTGAAAGAGCTGGAAAAGGATTTTAGGATCCTTGATATTCCTGAAGCTGAAAAGGTAAGACATGTTGTGTACCTCCTAAAAGGGAGTGCTGGTCATTGGTGGATGATAGAGGAAGATAAGAGACCAGGTGAAGAAATTAGATGGGAGGTATTCAGACGAGAGTTTGTCAGTAGATACTTCCCTAAAACATATCTAGATGAGAAGATCTCTAAATTTGAGAGGATCAAACAAGGATAGATGAATGTTAGCGAGTATGGAGCTAAGTTCATGGAGCTGTTGTGGTTTTGTCTGCATATGGTAGTTAATGATGAGCAAAAAATTCAGCATTTTGAGAAGGGGTTGAACGCTGAACTAACCACTCCTGTGTCTGCTTTAGAGAAAAAGGAGAGGTTTTCCACTTTTGTGGAGTCGGTAAGGAGGATAGAAAGGTCTGAAATTGAGAAACGACAGACCATTGATAAGAAGGTATACACTCAGTTTCAAGGACAAAGATCTGAAAGTTTTAAGAAGTTGAGATTTTCTGCATCGGCAGTATCATCGAGATTCCATACCCAGACACAATGGACGTCAAGTAGGGGTAGGGATCGTAGTAATGTTCCAAGTAGAGCCTCCGACATAGCATCAACATTAGTGACTAGATCTCACAAACATTTTGCACCCATGATATGTTACTAATGTAGACAACCAGGACATCTGGCAAAGGATTGTCCAGATGGGAATTCGATGATGACTCAACCTCAGGGGTAGAGTCAGCAAGGCTCACAAAGGAGGCAATTTTCTAGTAACAATAGAGGACGTGGACAGACGTCCCAGATAGGTCAGGTGAAATAGGTTCGTTTTGATATTTCATATCATGATTCTATGTGTTAAAAATAAGAAAGTAGTTGTTTTTGAGCTTCCTTTGACTAGTCCTATAAGGACACAAGGGAGATGAGAACTTACAACTTACTTAGTGTTCCTTAAAATGCTTTATAATCTCCCTTATCTGTGTGTTAAAAGATGAGATATAGAAGTGATTCCTGAAGAAAATTCAAGAATGAAAAAAATCCTGTGTGTATAATGATATGAAAAGTGAGGAATATGATAGCAAATAAAGTGCATACTACCTAATCTCAATACTTGTATACCCTGGCAAGGTATATGATTATTGGAAGATAAGGCAAGTATGGAACTCTTAGATTGTTATCTTTCTAATTACTCTGATCAAGTAATCATTTTGAAATAATCTTGAGAGTATAATGAAATTAAATAGGAAGAGCTAAGTGAACTTTCCCAAATAAATTTCTTAGAACTTTCTCAGTGAATTTTCCCAAATAAATTGCTCAGTGGACTTTCTCAGTGAACCTTCCCAAATAACTTTCTCAGTGAACTTTCCCAAATAAATTTCTCAGTGAACTTTCCCAAATATATTTCTCAGTGAACTTTCCCAAATAAATTTCTCAGTGAACTTTCCCAAATAAATTGCTTAGTGAACTTTACCAATTAAATTGCTCGGTGAACTTTCTCAGTGAACTTTCCCAATTAAAGTGCTAAGTGAACTCTCCCAAACAAATAAAGGATTGGTGAGTGAATTACCTCTGTTAGATATATATGTTTCTTATTCGGTAAATATTCTTGGGTGATGATAGAAGTATGTTCTTTTATGCTTCTTCCTTTCAATAATATGGACATCATATGTTAGGGGTTTATGCTCTGCATAAGCATAAACATTGATAAGGTTGAATTAATGAAAGGAACTTTGTGTGGATTATAGATCCATGATATCTCCATGATATTAAGTTATTATGTGGAGACTTGAGGGTATGATAAATGAATAAATCTGTCCCTCCTTTTTCCTGGAATTTCGGGGACAAAATCCATGTTAGGGGTTTATAATTTGTAACATCCCTGACCTGGGTTATGTGTTAACCCTAGTTGATTTGCCTAATAAGGTTGAGTAGATGCTTAATATTATCTTGTGAAAAGTAATTAGGACTCAAGAGGAACTTATATTTCAATTTTAGTCCTTTTTGAATAATGGTGAAATAATGTTTTACTTGATTTGGACTAAAGTGCAAATCACCCAAGTTGAGGGGTTAAATTGCAAATTGTACATGATAATATGTTCATCATATGTTGAAGCATCATGAGATTTGATATGATGCAGATGTATGGCTTGTGGTAGTCTGAGTACTGAGAAAGAGCTGATAAAGCAATGTTTGTGCATTAAAACCTAGTTTTGGTGTAATGTGCAATTTACCCAAAACCCAGGGTTCAATATTGAAATTACCACTTCAATAAGGTCCCTAATATTTCTTTACATCATGTTGAGGCAATAAAATGAGAGGGGCGCCTCATTTGAATTAAGTTGGAGGAGAGATAATCTTGATATTAAAATAATCAAGACTTAAGCCTAAGTGAAACCCTAATTCAATTTAGTGCAAAAATAAATATAATAATTGAAGTACCCTTCAACTAAAATTATGTTGCTTGAAAATCAACAAGTGAGAACGTCCTTGTCCCTTGCAAAGGTAGTGGAAATATCTTAAGGAGGTGAAGAACCAACTCACCTTATTATCAGAAAAAGAAATATCCACTTACATATGGATATTAGTATAATATGATTTGAGGTGCTTAATTTGCTTTTCTTTAAATCATGGAAAATTGAGAGGAATAAGAGGAAAACAAGATATCCTCAGATCCAAGAAGTTGAGGGGGAAGAGGTGGCACTATTTTTTGGATTAAATGAATTTTTATAAGGCATTTTCTCTCTCATTGATTTTCTTCTAAAAACACCCTTTACAAGACAAATGAAAGGCTTTTCTGATTCCACTTCCTCCCCTTGCTTGGAAAACGACCAACAAATCTTTGGAGGAGCAGGAGGACGACCCCCAACCTATTGGTAAGCTTATTGACCTCCTTTCACCTTGAATCCATGGTGAAAATCCAAAATCAATGTATGAATTCTTCATATCTCGATCCCCTCTTCAATTCTAACCATTCCTTTTCACTCAAAGCTTGAGGACGACCCTTGGAATAGTGAAAGGATTTGCATCCACCATTGTTGACATGAGCTTGAGGCGTTGGAGCTCAATTGGAGGCGGGTTTTATAACTTGAACCCTTGACATTGTTATTGCATTCAATTCCTTATCAATTGTTGATGTTTTCTTCATTCTCGGAATTTAATTTGGTTGATTGACACAACCACCATGTAAATCACAGAAAACTTCGTGGGTTTGGAGCTTTATGATGATGGCATCATCATAATCACAAACCTCTCCAAATATCCAAGGCAAACAGTTTCAACATAATGGTCCAAATGGTTTCACCAAACTGTTTGGAGATTTGAACCCCAAACCGTTTAGAGGAGTTGACTATTTGGAAGGGTTGACCATTTGAGGTCTGAACCCTAGTATGTGCTGGATGATGATACAATGGCTCCAATTGATTAATTCAACATATGGACAATCTTTCAAATAGAAACCCTAATCGACTAAGTGCTGATTTTGTAATTGAATAAGTTGAGGTTTTGGGTTGATTGACCCAAATGGTTTCAAAATGTTTGGGAATCACCCAAATGGTCTCAAGACCATTTGGAGGTCTAAGGTTGAGTATGGTTGGGTATTTGAAGATCCAAAGATACCAAATTGAAATGCAATCAATTGTTGGTTTGATAATCGATCCAATGATCCAAACCCTAATTGGATGTCATGGATTTTGATGATGAGATGGGGAAACAGTCTCAAGACCATTTGGAGATCATCTAAATGATCTCAAGACCATTTGGGGGTCATTCAAGACCATTTGAGGTTAGGTCATATCATGTAATGATGATGGTTCACTGATTTCAATTGAATTGGTTCCACAATGTCAACCATTAATGGTTCTTCAGTTTCAAAACCCTATGTGATGGTTTCTTGATTATCAATCCTAGTTCAATTGGGTTTAAAACCCTAATTGAAGGTCTAATTGAATGGCGATTCAGTGGTTCAATTGAAGAAGACATTAGTGGTCCAATTGATAGTTGGTTCATGGAATTGGAACCTTGAATCGATTAAGTGTTGAAGACCCTTTTTGGTCCATTCGGTTTTAAGAGGGTTTGGACCAAACGGTCTCAAGACCATTTGAGACCAATCAGTCTCCAACCGTTTGGAGACTCAAGTTCATTTGGTTTCAAGATGTGTTGTCTAAATGGTTTCAAGAACCAACTTTGCGAAACAGATTCAAACCGTTTGAACTTAATTGGTCAAGACCGTTTGAGGCCTAAGTGACCAAGACCGTTTGAGGTCTAAGTGATCAAGACCTTTTGAGGTTCAAATTGGTTAAACCATTTGGACACCTAATATGATTAAAGGGCAATTAGCCACTTGGTTATTAATGATGTAGATCAATGGTTATTATGAAGGTTAACCCTAAATGTGTGTACATAATTGAAGGGCTGACTTAGATCAATCTTGGAGTAGTTAACATCCTAGAGAGGATAAGAGAGAGAGAAAGAATGAGAGAGATGATTGCTTACATAATAAGCCCTAATTCTCTCATTATGAATAAATATGTAATCAAGATTTGATCCATAATAATGAGATCATGAAATCCTCATTGAAAAGATTGATGTACCTTGACCCTAATCTAGAGCAAGGATATGTGAAATGCTAATTTAAGGCTAAGCTTAGTGAAACCATAATATAGGGTGATGATGTAACCCTAACTTAGTGTAACAATGTAAGAAACCCTCATTTAATTGAAGTTGTACATCCTAACCCTAATTTTGGTATGAGGTAAGAGAAACCCTACTTGGATGTGAATGGTAAACCTTAATCCCTAAAATGGGATAAAGGTGCATGCAATCCTAATATATGGTAGTGCTACTAATTCTATGTGAAGTCCTATCACTGGGTGATGTGTTGTGAAATCTTAATTTCACATAATACTAGGTGAAACCCTGATATAGAAGGATGTTACGTGAAACTCTAATGAATAGTGATACTAGGTGAAATCCATATAATATATGAAAGATGCTATGTGAACCTCACACTATACATATGGAAAATACTATTCCTAATAATGGAATAATGATTAATGTATTGAAAAATGTAATACCTAGAGGGGTTGACAATGGATATCCTTACATTAATAGTTCCTGACTTAAGGGTGAGTCCATATCATTGGCAATAGTTGTATATTCTAAATAGGTGAATTATGACCAATACTTTGCATGATGAATGTGATGATCTAGTACATAAAGTATTAGGATGGGGAATACCCTAATACAAGCTAAGTGGATGAACTCAAGAAAGATAAAAGTTTTGAGGGAAGTGATGCATCAAGATATGATAGATATCACATCCAACACCCCAATACTGATATACCTTTATGTGTTATAAGTCCAATATAATTGGATGGGTGACACATGAGATGTGTCATGTCAATTGTTACATTATGATGTAATGCCCCTTGATGAATGTATGCTAACATGCCTTATGAAAAGGTTAATCCAAATCAATAAACTATGATGCAATATATTATGGTAAAGTTGTGAGAGAAATTCATACTTTGTGTTGATACTTCATTCAATATTGAATGAAGAGAATAAATAAGTATGATTGAATACTTATGTTATCAATATTGGCTCTTATCTGAGTGAAGCAATGATATAGGGATGAATCATTAATAATATGATCCTAAGAACGTAAGTGGTTATTTATGGAAAACCCTAATGGAGGGTGCTGATATGAAAAAGAGACCATGAACCCTAAAGAAGGAATATTGGTATTACTTAGTGTTGTATGGTGCTGATATGAAAGCATTATAATTGTTATCATGAATACTAATAATGCAGGAATGATGAGATGAGGAGTATAGCAAGGTATGGTCTATGATTCTCTATTTATTGAGAATGTTTTATAGGCTTTATAAGCCTTCATATGCTTTGTGTAACAAGATTCATTGAGCTTTGTGTACTATGTGCAATACTTTGTGTAGCAAGAATCATTGAGATTTGTGTACTATGTGCAATACTTTGTGTAGCAAGAATCATTGAGCTTTGTGTACTATGTGCAATACTTTGTGTAGCAAGAATCATAATGTCCTTGGTCAGATGATCTGAAGGTATTAAGTTACCTAATAAGTGGTAATAAGTATCCTATGATGAGATATGGGTTCAAATACCCAGATTATATAATCATGATGATGAACTTGTTAAGAAGTGGAAATGTACTTGATGAGTTGAGGGATTAAGATCCCAATACTTTGTGAAAAGAGCATGGCTACATGCCATGACTCCACAAGACAATGCCAGGCATTAGATATGTGATCTAAGCCTGAAGATAGTATATCCTGTGACTATAACTCCATAATGAATAAATGTTATACATGTTCTTCATATTCCTTAATGGATAAGTGACATGTTGCTCTATCAAGTTATATCTGCAATGCTTTTGGTAAGAATAATGTTCTAATCTGTTAGACAATGAATTAACTGCTGTCAAACAAATATGAATCCTCTGTTCATATTTATCTTCTTTAGCTGCAATAATAATGTTTCTGGCGGAGAGTTAAATCTCTCACTGGGGCAATTTACAATTATCTCACCCCCGTGAGAACCTCGTTTTTCGGTGGATGCAGACGAGGAGGTAGGAATCCTTCAGTAGGAGAAGGACAACAACAACAGCAACAGGGACAACAGTGAAGTCTTAGGTGGAGACACTGGTTGTTATGCCTTGTATGGATGTATATAGAGTCCTCTGTGTCATCTCTGTACTCTCAGGTCCTCAGAGTAGTTGTTAGTGCTTTCGAGATTTTGGCTCAGTACCTCGATATTTTACACTACTTGTGTTTAGTTTAAAAAGAGCAGTTGATGCTTGTAATTTTTAGAAAGAGATGATGTAGGACATGTACCTTTAAACCAGAATGTAAATGTGTTACTTTTGTTCTATATGAGAAAGTTTTCATTTGATGAACCTCTTGGTAAAAATGTTTTAATTTTTAGTGATTTTTGGTAATCCACTGCTTAGTGAACGCTTCCACATTAGTTAATTATGTTTTTGTGAGTTGTATGCCATAGGTATAGCCCATAGCATATACTCTCTTCAGGGTTATGGCTCGTAGCCAATACATGGTATTATTATTTAGGAGTCATGGCCCATAACCATACTCTTATTGGGGTATGGTCCGCAACCAATCCCATACATAGGACATAGCCTGTATCCATTCGTATGGGGCATAAGGATATATTTTCTCAATTACCCCCGCATATTCAAAAATATGCGTTCCCAATAAAACTCATTTCACCATTCAGCTAATTTTGACGCTGATGGATCTGTGGTCAGGGCAACTACATTGTATGATTTCAATTGATTAATTAATTACATTATCATATTCTTTTAACATCAGCCATGTTTTCAAACATAAGCCATAATAACAATTTGCTATAAAGAATGAGTACTATTTCCATCAAGTTTATTGGGATCTCAGTCCCTTATCATCTCATCATCTTGATTCAAGAATATGGGTGTTCAAACCCTTAGATCATCAAAATACTTGTTACCACTTTAAAAGGTAACTTAATGCCATCAAGTCATCTGACAGTGTAAACATGATAATTGCAATGTAGGTATTTCACATGGCTCTTAAAGCCTGTTAATCTCTTTTGTTACCTCTCACTAGGCAATACAACATATTATGGCTCTCAAGGCTCATAAATCACTTTCAATAAATAAAACATCATAGCTCATACCTGACTATGTTCATTATTTCATAAAACCTACATGATTAGTACAAATGATAACAGTTACATCAATTTCATATCAGCATAATGCAAAACAATTATAACATTACTATTCAAGGGTAACACCACTATTCCCTTACCAGGGTTAGGGTTTCCCTTTCTATTTCAATTAGGGTTATTCATCTCCTTTGTTCAATTAGGATCAATGATTCATCATTTCATTGTCTAACCTTAGAGTTTCATGCTATATAGTATAACCCAGAATTAGGGTTTCACATACACCTTTATTTTATTCAGAATTAGGGTTTACGATTCACATCACATCAGCCTAGATTAGGGTTTACTATTCACATTACATCACCCTAGATTATGGTTTACTATTCACATTACATCACCCTAGATTAGGGCTTACTATTCACATTACATCACCCTAAATTAGGGTTTACTATTCACCCCTAATGAGGATGAATATCAAAACATCTTGAATTAGGAATTCTCATGTCCCTACTCTGAAATTAGGATCATGTCATCACTGTGGATTAGGGTTTCACCTATCATTGCCTTCAATTAGGGTTAGGATTCATTAGCCTTCTTAATTAGGGTTTCATGATCTCCCTATCAGGAACCATACCCTAATTATACATTCATTCATGTTGAAAGTGGTAAAACTTAACCATTACATGGTCATCATTCATGTAGGAAGTCCTCTCCCTCTCATCCTCTAAAAGATGATACTTACTTCAGACTTGATTAGACGAAGTCAACTCAACTCAAAAGAAGAATTGACATAATGGATTATGTGACTACTTCCATGATCATTAAAGTTTCATTATTCAAAGGGTACTAATCACCCTATCTCATTAAGGGTACAATTATTATGATCACCCTTGATTACATCATGTATTGTTCAATTAAATAGTTTGTCCTTTAACCATTTTAAGTATCCATGTGGTTTTGGTTAATTGCTTCCAAATGGTCTTGGTCACTTAGACCCCAAACGGTCTTGAACAATCAGACCTCAAACTAACTTGCTTGAAATACCTCCAAACGGTCTTGGTTGAATACTTGAAACCATTTAGTAAAGTAGGTGCTTGAAACCATTTAACAAAGTTGATACTTGAAACCATTTGAGTCTCAATCGGTTTGGGATCGTTTGGTCCCAAAAGGTCTTGAGACCGTTTGGTCCAAACCTCCTCAAAACCGATTGGACCAAAGGTGGTCTCAACCACTCAAATTGATTTAGGGTTTCCAAGGTTGATTCCCTCATTGATTGAATCCATGTAACCAATCATCAATTGAGTCTCATCTTCACACCTCAATTGGACTTAAATAAATTATCCTTCACTTGATTTGACTTCCAATTAATCATCAATTAGGGTTTTGAATCCAATTGGATTAGGGTTTGGAATCAATGAACCTTCAATATTAGTCATTGTAAAACTAATTGCATTAAAATCATTGGACCACCATCCAAATTGGACACGACCTAACCTCAAACGGTCTTGAAGTCATTTGGATTACCTCCAAATGGTCTTGAGACCGTTTTCCCATCCCATCATTCAAAATCCATGACATCCAATTAGGGTTTGGATCATTGGATTGATCATCAAATCGATTATTGATTGCATTCCAATTTGGTATCATTGGATCTTCAATTACCCAACTGTACTCAACCCTAGACCTCCAAACGGTCTTGGTTGACCTCCAAGCGGTCTGGAGACCATTTGGGTGATCTCCAAATGGTCTTGAGACCGTTTGGCTTAATCAAAACAAAATTATAAGTCAATCAATTAAGAAATCAACACTTAACCCGATTAGGGTTTGGTGATTGATGGTCCTTCAACTAATGAACCCTTTGAAACTAATCAATTATATTTAATGGATCATTAACCATCATCATTAACATCAATTATCCAAACTATCAACAATGGTCAACACTTCCAAATGGTTTGAAACCGTTTACTCCCAAATAGTTTGCTGAAATCGTTTACTCCCAAATGGTTTGTGAAACCATTTACTCCCAAACGGTTTGTGAAACCGTTTACTCCCAAACAGTTTGTGAAATCGATTGAGCACTTATATTGAAACTATTTGTTCTAGAATTTTCTTGGGAAAAGTTTCCAAGATGTTGTCATCATCATCTTACTTCGTTCATCCAAGAACTACTTCCATTTTCATGGAAATTTTAACAATGAATCAAAAAAGTTCCAAATAGAAGAAAATAATCAACAATTATTGGAGAATTGAATGCAATATCAATGTTTAAGGGTTTAAGTTATATAACCCACCTTTGAATCTGACTCCAAGCTTCACGCTCCACGTTCTATAATGGTGGATGAGCTTTGACAACTGCCCAAGGTCCGTTTGCAAGCTTTTGGATGAAAGGATTGGCTAGAGTTGGAAATCGAGTGGAGAAAACAAAGAATCAAGCATTGATTTTTGGTTTTCACCATGAAACCAAGGTGGAAGAAGGTCAAGAACTTACCAACAGGTTGGGGGGTCGTCTTTCTCCTACTCTCAAGTTCTCTTGTGGTCATCCAAGGCAAGAAGAGAAAAGGAATTCCGAAAAAGATCCTTAAGTGGGTAGGAAATGAGATATGTATAAAGAATTTCAAGGAAAGAGAAAATGGAATTAATTCCTTTTATTTCCAAAATTATTTCCACAACTTCCCCCTCAATTCCTTGGACACGAAGCCAACTTCATCCTATTGCAAAAATTATTCATTATCCAAGAATTAATGGAAAATAAATTGAGCACCTTAACCCTTTTTATATTAATATCCATAAATTAGTGGATATTTCTTTTTCTTATAATAAGGTGAGTGGAGTTTTCACCTCCTTAGGATATATTCGTGACTTTGAAAGGAATAAGCTCGTCAAACCCCTTTGCAAATTCATCCCTCAACTTTTGGTTGAAGGGCTATTCAATTAATATTTTTCTTTTTGCATTAAATTGAATTAAAGTTCCATTTATGCTTAAATCTTGATTATTTTAATATCAAGATTCTCTCTCCTCCAAGATAATTCAAATGAGGTACACCTCTAATTTTATTTTCTCTACATGATGCAAAGAAACATGAGGGATCCTATAGAGGTGATAATTTGCATATTGATCCCTAGGTTTTGGGTAAATTGCACATTACACCAAAACTGGGTTTTAATGCACAAGGATTACTCTACAAGCTTTATCTTGGTGCTCAAGCTTGTGGAAACCACACCACTGCATCATATTCATTCTTATGATGTCTCAACATCTGAGGAAAATTTTATCATGTACAATTTTCAATCTAACCCCTCAACTTGGGTAATTTGCACATTAGTCCAATATTAACAAAACAATGTTTCAACATTATTCAAAAAGGACTCAAATTAAAATATAAGTTCCTCTTGAGCCTTAATTACTTTTCAAAAGATAAGAGCAAGAATATAATCAAATTTATTAAGCAAAACACCTAGGGTTAAAGCATAACCCAGGTCAGGGATGTTACATTTTTTGATGCTAATCATGGCCTTGTAACACTTAATGGATCTTATTGTGCATTGATGTGGACTTGTAATGTTATTTCTTGAACCTCTCTCAAATATAGACCTAATTTTAGCTAAAATGCTTATGTGGTGTTGAAATTAGTAACAATACATGCCTTGTATCCCTATATGTGTGGATTGTTGTTGTGTCTTAATGTGACTAATTCACCTAATGTAACGTCCCAAGATTTGAGGCCTTACATGAAATAATTTTAGAAAGAATGATTGGACTACCCATATGACCAAGGTGCACCTCCTTTTCATGGAGCCCATAAATAAGAACTCCAAAGTTAAGCATTCTTAGCTTGGAGTAGTACTAGGATGGGTGACCATTTGGGGAAGTTCATCTTGGCTTGTGTGTGTGGGAGGGAAAAGCGCATAGTTAAGGCTAGTGGTGGCCCGTGTGGCCAGTCGTCATTCTTGTAACTCTACTAGAGCCTTGGGAAATGGGCCCAGGTGTTACAAATGGTATCAAAACAAAACCCCTCCAATAGGTGGGCCTACATGGGCATTTGGCATGCCAGTCTTGAGTCGTACAGACTAGGCATATTGGGAAGGGTTGTCCATGGTGACTTAGCCACCCTTACACTGGTATTCCTTGATCAAGAGTTGGTTGTCCATGGGCCATTATGAGTCTATACTAAAATGGGGAATGATTATGAGGCCATAAGTTGAGCCTTGATGAGGACTTCAAGAGTCTATTAGGGGGATATCGTGACATCCTAGGATTTGAGGCCTCAGATGGAAAATCTTAAAAGGAATGATTGGACTACCCATATGACCAAACTCCTTTTGAGGGAGTCCATCATGAAGAACTGCAAAGTTAAGTGTGCTTATATAGGAGTAGTACTAAGATGAGTTTCCAGTCTAGAAGTTGATCTCAGTTTGTGCGTGAGTGAGGACAAATCACATAGTTAATGCAAGTGGTGGTCTGTGGGGCTAGTTGTCATTCTTGTAACTACTAGAGCTTCCGACAGGAGACCTGAGTGTTACACCTAATCATGACATGAAATATGACTTATGTTGAATTATATTTAGAGATATAATATTGTGCAATCTAGTGATGACCATGTGACACTTAATGCATCATATTGTGCATTTATGTGGATTAGTGAGGTTAAATATTTAACCTTTCTCAAATGTTGAATTAATGCTACTTAAAATGTTTATATGACTTGAAATCTATAGACCTACATGCCTTGTACCACTAAATTCCTTGTGGATTATTCTTGTTCCCTACTTTGACTAATTAACCTAATCTTGACATGAAACATGATCTGTGTTGAATATTGATATATGGAGATCTAATCTTGTGTGAATCTCTCCCTAATGATCACCCATATTTTATAATTATTTCAAATCAATAACATTTTATCTTTATGACACTAAATATAACATGATCTCATTTATATACTAAGGATTACTATCATGCATGGAAAAGACTCTTAATGCCTTGAAATGACAATGTTGATGATTATGTTCACTGCCATGTACAAATCTTATGTTTGTTCCATTAAGATCTTGAAACCCTAATTTATATCTTTGATTAGATAGTGATGTGTCAGCCTAATATCTAAATAACTCTATGTTTCATGATGTAACATGATAATGAACATGCTTGACCTAATTTGAGATATGAAAACAATATTGATGGAATATGAAGCTAGACTTAGATGACACATTAGACCACCATTAGAATGCTTAGTGAGACCTTATCTTGCTAAAGTTAATCAAAATGCACTGATTTATAATCTTAGGACCACTTTGTGTAGTTAATTACCAAGATCTAGTCAAGTTTGCTAAATATCGTATTTTAAGTTAAGGCTAATCTTGTGCTCTAATCAATGTATGCCTTTATTATCCTATTCCCCAGACAAGTGGAGTTGAACCTTGCTTGTATTCTATAATGTGCATTGTTTAGATTTATATACTTGTTAGAGATATGTGTTCCCTTGACTACTATGTTTGGTCTTGATTAAACTATGTTTAACAAACCTTGAAACCTAATTAAGCTGATCCATCATACAAACCTTAAGAACCCGTCTTTATTCTTTGGGTAACAAAACAAGGTTGGGAATCCTAATTGATTTGTCAAGTAAGGACATAGTATATTGAAGAAAAAGGGTTAACTCTTGAATGTAGTCATGTAGTCCCTCATGTTGAAATATGTGTCATGTGTATCTTGACCTTTAACGACCCTCACAAACCCTTTCTTTGGGAAGCTATTCAATGACCATATGATGTTGTTTAGTATAATGAAAATGCACATGAAATGCATTTTCATATTAAAAATAAAGTCTTTAATGTTTTTTATTTCTTGTTATTATTTAGTTTTCTTCAGGAAATATATGTTCTTTAAAAGCTACAAATTTATGTCTTTTATAGTGTATTCAACATAGTTGTGCTGATGTGTACCAATTTTTTGAAATTAGGTAAGATGCACACTATGCAGTTATTGTAATTTATGTTTCTTCTACTCTAATATGATATTTGATGTGCTCATCTCTGTTGGAATCATATAATAACATGAAAATGAAACATGCATATGATTTGAATCTAGAAGGATATGATCCTAATGTTAGGTAATAATTTAGCTTTTTTTATAGGTCATGTTGTTTCATCCATTGGTTCTTCTATGATGTTGATTTCGGCTTTATTCATGCATATATTATGTGATATGTTACACTCTAGGTATGGACACTTGGGTCCTCTCACCTTTCTCTATCTAGCCATTAGGAGTGTGGGTATGGGTAATAAGTGGTTTTGTGACACAATTGGTATCATAGAATTCACATAACCTCCATTGATGATTAAAACTAAATTTCTCATATGATCCTAAGGAAAACCTAAGTCCCCAATGATGAATTTAAGGTGTCTAGATAGGTCAATGTAGGAGGGTGATACAACTCCTATTTTCCTAGATATGGTTATTGAGGTCCACTTTCTATAACTAACTGAATAAAGTGAATATAAGATTTAATTAAAGACTTTTTTCCTACAAATATTGGAGAGTTATCTATCATCTCATCTTTTATTGAATAACTACCCCAAACTACATAATTTGATGATGATTAGTTAGCTTCCAGACATGGACTTACTATAGTGAAAGATTTTAAGTTGATGTCTCAATATAGGGTAGTCTATTGATGTCTCAATATAAGATAGTTTATGTATGGGAAAAATAAAAATTGAATAAATCACTAAAAGTTGATTAATATAATAATAAACACTACTACATTTTTGGCCAATAACGTCACTGCCGGTAGCTTCATTTTTATTAGAAAAATTGACCTAATATGCTATTGCATCGGTTTTATCATAAAACCGACCCAACAAGTTTCCCACGACAAAAATTGGCTCGATTGTTCCTTTGCGCCTCGAGCTATAGGGTCACTTTTTGCCAAATAACTAACATAGCTATCTACAAAAAATTCCAGCACTGCTTAAATCTCTTGAGTCAATTTTTTCAAAACAACTGACCTTGGATGTGGACCTCTTGAGTCAGTTTTATAGGATAACTGACCTTGGAAATGTTCGACCTCTTGGGTCAGTTTTTTCTAATTACCCGACCTTATAGGTGGTCTCTATAGGGTCAGTTGTTTTCACTTACCCGACCTTGTAGTGTTAGTGCAAGCACTGATGACTCTTGGGTCAGTTGTAGATCTCAAAACCGACTTTAGAGGTCGTGCAGTTAATAACCTTACTAGAACCACACACCCAGTTCATTTTCTCGATCGGGTGAGTAGAGAAGCTAGCAAGTTGCTGCTTCTGCTCTCAAGTGAGTAGAGAAGAAGACATTTCCACTGCCGCTCTTAGATGAGTAGAGAAGAATATGTTGCCACTGTCGTACCGGTCCGATGACCCCCCCGGTGCTGTCGTGCCCACAAATATAAAGAATCCTCGCCGCCGCCGCCTCCATCCGAACGCAGAGGTAAGGTCATAGTACCACCGTCTTTACTTTTGACCTAATGTTTATAGGCACCGCCACCACCAGGCCAGGAGCCACTAACCTACTCAATGAGGTTGTTTAGGGTTTCCCGTGGTTGTTGATGGTGCTGGGATGGGTTGGGAGTGAGGAACACTATCCCACTATCATCTATTTGGAATCTATGGATCCTTTGTCTGAGCCTGACTTCCTCCCTACTTCGCTGACCCAGATGCAAGGCATCCCTACTCCCGTTTGCAAGAGTATCGTTGGGCCAACAAGGTCTGGTGAGGAATCAAATCTGTGGTAGTTGCTCTATCGACGGGGAAAGGCATCAAAGTCTTCATCTTTCTCCATTATTATTGAGTAGTATGCACATTGGAATCATATCCCTCTCTTATTTACTCATTGAACTAAGGGAGGTTCCCCTATTTCACCCCTGCTACGTGCTGCCACCTACTAGGAGGCTCTTCGATGCCTCTGATCCTAGTGTTGAGGCACATTACTGCCTGATCTCATCTCATCTACCTCCGCTCTTGAAACACTTAATATTTTATTTTCTGTTTGCCCTCCTTATTGAGAATTCCTAGCTTTGCCACTGGGTGGTGGTGATGGAAGGTGGGGAGGCACCGGGGGTGGGCGCGCAGTCCCTGAATTAGGCAGTCATTTTGTGGTTGTATGACCCATAATATGTGTGCTTGCACATGGTCTTGTGCAACCATGAAGGCGACTGACCATTCCGTTGAGTGTATGCCTCACTTCCTGGATGCATCCACATGTTATCTATTTTGAAAGATCCTTCATGATGTTTAACTTATGCCCTTTAGTTTATATTTGGTAAGAAAACCTAATTGATTCTTCAATTATGTACATATAATGAATGTTTATCTATGGAAGTATTCTTGATTTACCCATATCTTTCACGACAGTCATCCTCTTGCTCACAGTAGCTTCGACGCTCGACGATCATCCTCTTGCTGTTTTCCACCTACGTGCCTTCCACTGTCTACGGTCTTCTCTCATTTTTATCTCGATGGGTCAGGTATGTTACATTGTTTTTTCATTTTATTTGACTAGTAAATCAACCAATAATAAAAATATGTATTCTTTCATATCTGCATTTTATTATCCATCACATATATAATCATTATATACATTCCAAAAATATGAGGGTAGACATTGTGTAGTCTCAAGTTGACACTTTAGGGTTTATAGATTAGATCATTGATGCATGATGTTTAACTTAGTATATAAATATGACAATAATACATTTATATATTAACTTAGAAACCTGTTCAAAATTTACTCATTAGGAGTAAATTTTGGATAATCCCCGATCTGGGACTGTTTTTGGATATTTAATCTCACTTAGGATGTAAGTGTATTTGTATGTTTACTTTTGAAGAAAATTGTAGTAGTATTTCCTCGTTTGTTCGCTGGGTACATATGTGGGTGGTTATTTACCATTTACATCAATGTACTTGGAGAACTTAGGGGAAATACTGCTGAAATTTTCTTGAAAACAAAACATACATTATATAGTTACTAGTGAGATTAAGTATTCAAAAATGGGATAGGTGGTACACTTTAGTATAAAAGTAATTAACTTCCTATCAATAAAAACTTACAACTTATAGTATCAACAATAACCATTTTGATAGGTGTTACACTTTTATAATTAATTTTAATGTGATCTAGAAAATGGATCGAAGTTGGATGTCTATCAAGAACCGTTGCAGTCCAAAGTTTACCAAAGGTCTTGATGAATTTATCAGATTTGCTGAGGAACATAGGAAACTACTTACAGATAGGTTCTATTGTCCATGTAGAAATTGTGGTAGCAATTTGAAAGTTGATACTATTGAGGAAATTAAGAATCATGTCATATGCAATGGGATCATACAAGGTTATAATGAATGGTATTGGCATGGAGAGAAATTTAGTTATGGATCAGAAAATGGTGATACTAATAGTTGTCACATAGAAGATATATATAATGATAATAAAGTCCATGATGAATTGATTCAGGATGAACCGATTCAGGATGATATGGTTGATGAGATGCTACGTAGTTGTCAAGACAATGTCATTGACCCACCTTTATTTGCAAACATTGTCCATGATGTTGAAAAACCATTATATAAGGGTTGTACTAAGTTCACGAGGTTGAGTGTTGTGATGCGATTATATACTCTTAAAGCTCAAAACTGGTGGAGCGATAAGAGTTTCACTTCACTGCTATCTTTGTAAAAAGTAAATTCTTCCTGAAGGCAACGAGCTACCAATTTCAACATATCAAGCAAAGAAAATAATATGCCCAATGAGAATGGAGGCTAAGAAGATTCATTCATGTCCAAATAACTGTGTGTTATTTCAGAAGGACTATAGTAACTTGATAAATTGTCCAAAATGTGGTGCGTCAAGGTACAAGACCACAAATTTAGTTTAGGCTAAAAATGGCTCTCCTGCCAAGGTGACGTGGTATCTACCAATAGTACCACAATTTCAACGCTTATTTGCTAATACTGAAGATGCACGAAATTTGTCTTGGCATGGGGAGTTAAAGGACAATGATGATGGCATCCTTCGACATGCATATGATTCACCACAATGGAAGAAAATTGATTAATTATACTCTTAGTTTGGTAAAGAACCAAGAAACTTAAGACTTGGATTCTATACATATGGAATGAATCCTTATGGTACATTAAGCAACCAACATAGCACTTGGCCTATTATGATTGTTATATACAATCTTCCTCCTTTGTTGTGTATGAAAAATAAGTATGTCATGTTGTCAATATTGATATCAGGGCCCAAGCAACCTGGAAATGACATTGATGTTTACCTTCAACCTCTAATTGATGGCCTAATGAAACTATGGGAAGAAGGTGTTATGAAATATGATGCTTCACGTGAAGAGATCTTTAGTTTATGTGCTATGTTGTTTTGCATGATTAATGACTTTCCATTTTATGGAAATTTGTCTAGATATACCATAAAAGGATACGAAGCATGTCCTATTTATGAGGAAAATACTGATTCAATCCGACTGAAACATGGTGGTAAAATTGTATATCTTGGTCATCAGAGATTTCTCCCGCAAGTGCATCCTTATCGAAGGCAACACAAAACCTTTAATGGATCAACTGAGGAATGAAATGCTCCTAAACCTATACCAGGAAATGTTGTATATGACAGGGTGAAATATATTGTTAATGAATTTGGAAAGAGTTCAAGTAGTCGTACTCTCGCATGTGACAAATCTCTATACAAGAAGAGGTCAATATTCTGCGATCTTCCTTATTGGAGATTCTTGTCACATAAACACTGCATTGATGTCATGCATGTTGAAAAAAATGTTTGTGATAACATCATTGGTACACTACTGAATATACCGGGAAAGACTAAAGACAACATTAAATCTAGAAAAGATTTAAAATTAATGGGTATAAGAAAAAAATTATCAGTGAAGATCAGGGGTCACCGCACATATTTACCACCAGCTTGTTACACTTTGTCAAAGAAGGAGAAAAAGACTTTCTGTGAGTGTTTGTATAATATTAAGGTTCCACAAAGATACTCTTCTAATATTCATAGATTTCTATCAAAGAAGGATCTGAAGTTGATAGGTATCAAATCTCATGATTGTCACACCTTAATGCAACAAATTTTACATGTAGCTATTCGATCTATATTGCCGAAGCATGTAAGGTTTGTAATCACAAGACTTTGTTTCTTCTTTAATGGAATATGCAACAAAGTGATACATCTTTATACTCTCGATAAATTACAAAAAGATGTAATTGTTACCATGTATCAGCTTAAAATGTACTTTCCTCCTTCATTTTTTGATATCATGGTTCATCTTGTAGTACATATAACAAGGGAGGTGAAGATGTTCGGTCCAATTTTCTTACACTGGATGTATCCATTTGAATGCTACGTGAGTGTTTTTAAAGGTAATGTTTGGAATCATTATCATCCTAAAGGGAGTATTATTGAGGGTTATGTGGCCAGGGAGGTGATGGACTTTTGCAATGATTTTTTGAATTTCAATGAAACTTCTAGCGATCTAAAAAATTCCCATCACACTAAATCTTATTGTGGCAAAGGAACATTGGGAGCACGAGTGAAAGGAATTAGTCGTTAGTTGTGGGAATAAGCACATTTTTATATTTTATACAACATCGATGAAGTTAGTAGCTACATCATAGAAGACAATGATCTTATCAAGAGAAATCATCCGTGATCCAGTTTAATGTGGCTTGCAAGAGAGCATAATCGAACATTTATTAGGTGGTTTGAAGAGAAAGTCTTTAATCAACTATCTGAATCACCGAATAATGTTGTTGAGAACATAAAATGGCTCGCCTTTAAGACAAAAATGGATGTCATGTCATATCAATGATATGACATAAACAAATTTTTATACTACATAAAGCGTCAAGATGAAAGTAGTGTAGTCCAAAATAGTGAGGTCACTGTTCAAGCTTGTTCATTGTATTTTGCTAGTGCTAAAGATAAAAGACCACGCGAAGCTGAGATGTTGTATTACGACATCATTGATGACATATGGGAATTGGACTATACAAATTTCAGAGTTCTTATCTTTAGGTATAATTGGGTTGATAACAACAAAGGAGTTTTAGTGGATGAGTTGAGTTTCACATTGGTGAATTTTGAAAAGATTGGTGAGAAAGATGATCCATTCATCATGGCATACCAAGTAAAACAAGTATTCTATATTGATGACCTGGAAAATAAAAATTAGTCTGTCGTTCTTCATGGAAAAATATAGTTTACTGTAGATCCTATAAATGAAGAAGAATAATATGAATAGCTTGATGATTCCAGCCCATTCTCAGTTGGTTTGCCAAGTGTAAATGTTGAAGTTACCACCGATGAATACTATAAACGTCAAGACCATGCTGAAGGAATTTTACTTCACTAACAACTCAACCAATACTAAAGGTATGTATTCTTTGAATTATTTATTTTATTATCATTCAAGCATGTAATCTTTTTAATATACATCATATCAACACTTGTGCTTTTATTATCACTTATGTTTCTTTTATCATGTATACTTGTAGGTTGTTCTAAAATGGCAAGTGAAGATGAAAATTCTGAGCATGAGCACCACGAAGATGGTAGTGGTGATGCTACAAAATGTAGAGGTCCCACACTAATGCGTAGGCTGCAAGAGCTCAGGGCCAAAGGTGAGAAATTGCCAATCCAGTTTGATGTCACAAGAGCATCTATTAGGGAACATGCTAGTGATTTCAAGCATTACGTAGGCTATAAGGTGCCAATAGATATAGAAAATTGGCATGATGTTTCTAATGCCTTAAAAGACCTCCAATGGAAAGATATATCTGTGAGTTGAAGTAATATTATTTTAATATGTTTTTTGTTTATTGATTCTAATTTAGTTTGCTTGGAAAGACATATCCTTTTTAAAATATCATTATTGCTTCTTTTGTATGTATAGGGTGTTTTTCATCTAAATGAAAAAGACCATAAGAAAAAAGTGCGACAACGTTGTGGTGTACGATGGAGGGCTTTTAAGACCTATCTCAAAAGGGATTATATAGACAATCCTAATCAAAAGAAGAAAGAAATAGATCAATATATTTTTATAGATCCTGAGGTGTGGGAAAGATTTGTTGCAGCTAGGAAATCAGAAGAGTTTCAGGTAATAAAGATTGTGATGTATTGTATGAATCTTTTTATACAATTAAGGAGGTGAATCTTTTTATATATGTTATAAAGTCTGAATTGCAATACCTCATTTTAAATGATCAGGATATTCATGAGGCCCAAAAGAAAAGATGGACCAAAAATGTGCATGACCATCGCTTGGAGCCCAGTGGTTATGCCTTCTGCCGCCAACTATAAGAGAAGCAACTCTCTTTTGGAGAAGAGTCTAGTACAACTCAAGTTGAGTGTCCACCCCGACACTTGTAGTGGATTGATGCTAGAAAAAACTGAGTAGGTGAATTATCAACCCTGCAACTAAGGAGGTAACAAAAAAGATAGTAAGTTCATCCCAACTAAGTGTAATTCCCACAAACTTTGATTTATTTATATCTAATTGATTGCGATTTAATATTTTTATTAATTATGAATAGATTGATCTCCATGAGCAGAGGAAGGAAGGAAATTTCATCCCAACTGGCTGCATGGACGAACTATCATTTGCTCTTGGTACAAAGGAGCATCTTGGCCGTGTTAGGGGATTAGGAGCTAGCATATGATTCAAGTCTTATTTTGGCCCATCACAATCTAGAAGAGGTCGTATAGGAGGTCTTACACAAGAGGAAGTTGAAGCATTAGTAGCATAGAAAGTAAAAATAATAATGTCTTCATTTCAGCCTAGTCAACGTTCGCAACCTATTCAAACTGTGTGTCTCTCAGATGATGAGGTACAAGCCCATGCTCCAGTTGTAGAAGGTCATGGGAGCACTACCAATGACCCACCACAACAATCTATAGTAAGTTTGTTCTGTATGTTGTGATATATATATATATATATATATATATATATATATATATATATATATATATATATACATATATATATGGGCTCATCTTCAATACCCGTGTGGGTAGCTTCCCACACACCCTTCCTGTCACTTTTTTTTTATTTTTTTTCACAATTGTAGAGGAGCATTTTATCAAGTTCCCCAAAAAATTACATCCGAAAATAATATCATCTGCCCCACCAAAATCAAAAAATACGTCCATATATTTACTGACTGAATATTTTTTGCGTCGTTACTTTTTTGATCTTAGAGTTACTTTTGTGTACCATATAGTTATACTTTTGGATGTGAGGGTAGAAAAAAAAAAATATATATATATATATATAGTTGTAGTAGGTATATGGTTTACCACTTTGTATATAACTTATATTATTTCAATTCTATGTTGGTATGAACTGTAAACTTGTAGTGGAGGTTCCAGAATATAATGTTGTGGCAGCGGGCATGGTATACAACCTCGGTGGTACATTGCATTGCCAACCAATTACTGATGACATTTACCGTGTGTACATCCATCTTGCATATGACGGAATGGGGGACAAACCACTACCCATTTATAATCCTGAATATATTATAGTTGAAGAAGCAGAAGGTGCTATGGTGGGTTGGCCTAGACATTTGGTTATCAATGACAAGGTGTACCTGAATTCTACCATGTTTTTCATATTTGACTACATATATGAACTCATGTAATATAAGTATGTCATTTAATTGACAAGTTTGTAAACCAAAAAGTAAAAATTCTACTAGTCGTCCTCCTATGCCCAAGCCATCTTTTATTCCAGAATCCACATTCGACGAGTTGGTAAGTAAATGTAAATGTTTGTGTCGATACTTAGCCAACCAAAGCTCGGGATCACAAATGTTGGTCAATTTAACAGAAGATGCAACTGGGAGGGACTTTGACAATTATATTTTTCTTAATGATATTATAGAGTTGTTCTGGTATGATTGGCTAAATACTTCAATATTAGAAGTATGGATAAGGTAAGGATCTATCAATATAGAAAATTACAATACACATTTTTAACTTATTTCTATATATGAAATGATTACAAATGTTATAAAACCACTTATATATCGAGGCCATAAACCTTGATATAAAGAATGTTGGATTCTTAGTTGCTTCAGTCACTAGTCAGGTGGAGACACACATTGAGAATATGAATGAGTACTTCTCTACTACATTCACATATTTTGCTTTTGTGGGAAAGGAAATTATTCTAATTCCTTTTAATGTCCAGTAAGTGTTATTATTCAATATAATTTTAATAATGAATAAATTTCTTTATTTTAATGTTTGTTTTATTCTTACTCAGATCTAGAAATTGGGAATTATTGGTGGTTGTCCCAAAATTGATGACTCTTTATTATCTTGACCCAATGGGAAAAATAACAAGGGGCCACAAACTGAAACTGCCAACCATGGAGTAAGTACAAACCTTATGACATAGTGATAAATGAATCCCCGATCTAGCTAAGAATCTACAACTTGCCGATGGGGTACATGTCAAACAAGGCAGTGGAGATCATAGCTAACAAGATAGGCAAGTTTCTGGAGGTTGATGAAGCTGAGTCCTCCTGGGACAGAGCCCGACGGGTAAGAGTGGTGATTGATACAGATAAACCTCTCAAAACGAAACAAAAGATGAAAGACACAAAAGGAAAGATACTAGAAGTTGACATCCGCTATGAAAGTCTACCAAATTTCTGCTATGTGTGCGGTAGACTTGGACATGTGCAAAGAGACTGCAAAGAGAAAGAGCTAGTGGAGGACGGTAGCTGGGGACACTGGCTCCGGGCTTCCCCAAGAAAACAAGCTAGAGCATCACACATAGGTACAGACTATGAAACGCGTAAGAAAAAACTCATCTGGAAAGTAAAAGAAGGCGACAGTCGTACGGAGTAGAAAGGAGAGGAGAGAGCTGAAGGAAAAGAAGTACAACAAAAAGAAAGAAGAAATAACTATAAAGCCAATGCCATTGCTGGGGTGGAGGAAGAAACTGAAAGAAACCACAAGGAAGTAAAGGCAAGGATTCAAAGCCAAAGTAGAATAGAATCTAACCCAGGGCAGGGAGGAGCAACTGAGGTAGAGATTCCTCACAGGACCACAAGGAGGGAACAAACCAGCGACAATCAGGAAAACTTATCGAAAAAGGAAGGTGATAAGTTTTTAAATGAAAACCCAAAGACCAGTCCTATCTTCGAGGGCCTCCTTTTAGATCTTTAAGGCAAGGCCACGACAATAAAGGAGCCACCAACCAAAGCTGCAATAACTACAACGGGGGAAGAGGAACAGAATGCACAGAACGTGCTCGATACAGGGCCACAAAGAAAAAAAGACAAACCAGTATAGAATGAAAGTGCTGGGCGCAAAGATTCTAGAAAGTTTAAAGAACAAAAGAAAGGGGCAGTCATGAGAAGCCAGGACAAAAGCAGAGAAGCAAGTTATGAAAGTAAAAAAAAGAAGAAATCAGGGGGACCAAGGACCAATACACGAAACTGTGATAGCAAGATACCAGAAGTTACAAAACGGAGCAGCGGACAGTAAGGTTTGGGAGAACTACCCAAACAAAGTAGCGGGTTCTGACTATGGTCAGACCTGTGAAAATCATTGAAAATATTGAGCTGGAATTTCCAGGGTCTGGGCAACCGAGGCACATTCTGATATCTCTGACGCCTCTGTTGGAGAGAATGCCCAGAGGTGGTATTCCTCATGGAGACAAAAATGAAAGAAAATAAATTGAATCATATTTGGAAAAAATGCAGCTTCGATAATGGTGTGTGCCTTAGCAGTAGAGGGAGATCAGGTGGCATGGGGTTGTGGTGGAATGGCATTGATGTGGATGTGGAATCATGCTCAAATCACCATTTCAGTGCTATTATCCGTGGTAAAGACAAAACCAAGGATTGGTAGTGTGTGGGGATATACGGATGGCCTGAAACACAACTCAAAACAAAAACTTGGGAGTTGATGACGAACATCAAAATAAAAAGCAACATGCCCATAGCTTTCATAGGTGATTTTAATGAAATCAAAAGTCATGAAGAAAAATATGGTGGAGCCATCAGAGAAGAAAAATACATGGACAACTTCAAGGAAGCTATTGACATATGTCAGCTTATTGACATCAACTATAGATGCAACAAAGTTCCGTGGGTCAGGGGCAAAAAACTAGAGACTACCGTGATGGAGAGGCTTGATAGGGCCTTTGTCTGCCACCTTTGTAGTGATTTGTTCCCTGCTACAAAAGTCATTCACCTTCTCAGACTTAACTCAGATCATGCCCCTATCCTCTTGAAATGCTTAGTGGATCATCTTAAGAAACCTGCTGTGAGAGGAGCTCGGTTTGAACACTTTTGGATGAAAGATCCCCAATGTGAACAAATTATAAAAGACAACTGGAAGACGAGTGACTTGATTCAACAGTAGATCAATAGGTGCTCGATAGAACTGATGAAGTGGGATGAGCAGAAATTCAGAGATATTGACAAAAGATTGAAAAAGACTGAAAAAAGGCTGCTACAAAAACAAGCTTTAGCTATGACAGCTGATAATATCCTTTGTTGTAAAGAGTTGTGTGAAGAGATTAATGATCTAAAAAAGCAAAAGGAAACTCATTGGTTCACCCATGCTAGAGCAAAAAAAATGGTGGATGGCGACCAAAACACAACATACTTCCATAACAAAGCATCCCAATGCAGAAGAAGAAACCACATCAAAGGGGTCATGAATGATGAAGGAGTTTAGAAACACAATGAGGAGGAAATTACCAACATAGTGACCTCCTACTACAACAACCTCTTCACCTCGTCTGGGACTCTTAATGCTGAAAGGATCATTGAGGAATGGAGAAAGTCATCAGCCCGACTATGAACACAAAGTTGGAAAAGGAGCTTGACAATGAAGAAATCAAGAAGGATGTGTTTGATATACACCCCCATAAAGCTCCGGGACCTGATGGTTTCCATGCCAACTTTTTTCAGACTTTCTGGATAACAGTTGGTAAGGATGTAACCTCTTACATCAAAGGGTGGTGGAAAGGAGAAAAGAAGTAAAAAAGCATAAACTCTACCAACATCATTCTTATCCCTAAATGCAAAGAGCCAGAAAGCATAAATGACTTTAGACCTATTAGTCTTTGTAATACGGTCTACAAAATCATTTCCAAGATTATGGCGAATAGAGTCAAGCCCATCCTCAATGACATCATCTCTACCAACCAAAGTGCCTTCATCCCCGGTCACTTGATAACAGACAACACTCTTATTTCTTTCAAAACCTTCCATAACATGAAGAGAAAGAACAAATGAAAGAAGGGGCAGATGGCCATCAAGATGGATATGAGTAAAGCCTATGATAGAGTGGAATGGAACTTTGTTATAAAAGTTATGGAGAAACTTGGCTTTGGTCCTCTGTGGTGTAGGAAGATTTATGATTGTATGAGCAGTGTAACCTACTCCTTTCTTATCAACGAAAGTAAAAGGGGTCTTACCTCCCCTAAAAGAGGGTTACGCCAAGGCGACCCCATTTCTCCTTACATTTTCCTTTTTTGTGCAGATGCGCTTTCTAACCTGCTTAATAGAGCTGCTGATGAAGGTACTATCACTGGTGCTAGAATTTGCAGACGTGGGCCAAGAACAACACATTTGTTTTTCACGGATGATAGTATACTCTTTGCTAAAGAGAACCTCCAAGAAGTTGAGATAATAGCCTCCCTTTTGAGCTACTATGAGCAAGCTTCTGGATAGAAAATTAACTTCACCAAGACAGATCTCTCCTTTAGCAGAAACGTCCCCGACGCTATGAGGAAATGTATTTCTAAGAAACTACAGGTCACACAAGTGGATTTCCATGACAAATACCTCGGTTTACCCACCATCATCAGGAGATCAAAGAAAAAGAATTTTAGTGGTCTGAAAGACAAAATAGGGAAAAAGATAAATGGATGGAAGGAGAAAATGCTTAGTCGGGCAGGAAAGGAAGTTCTAATAAAGTCTATTGCGCAAGCCATTCCCTCTTACATGATGAGCACCTTTCTAATATTGGATAACATTATTGTTGATATTAACACAATGCTGGCAATTGTTTGGTGGGGAAGTCATAATGGGAAAAGGAAAATGCACTGAAAGTCTTAGAGCAAGCTGTGTGAACTAAAAAATAGAGATTTAAAAACCTTCAACTTAGCTTTCCTAGCTAAGCAAGCTTGGCGGCTCCTCATAAACCCCCTATCTAATGTTGTTGTGATCATAAAGGTGAGGTATTACAATGGCACAAACATTATAAAGGCTAATAGAGGTTACGACCCTAGTAACTATTGGAGAAGCATATGGGGTGATAAATCCCTTCTTCTAGAAGGACTGAGGTGGACTATCATAAATGATTCTAACATACGCATATGGGAAGATAATTGGATTCCTGATAAAGCTGCAACAGGGCACAAAACAACAAATGACACAAGTTCCCATCCCACACTGGTGAAGGAGTTGATGAACAACTGTAATGAATGGGATATCAATGCTATTACATCCCTATTCTCTGAGGAACAAAAGAAAACTATTCTAACAATACCCATTTTCCAGAGTAAAGCAAGCCTATATTGGTACCCCACCCAGGATGGCAATTTTACAGTAAAATCAGCCTATTGGATGGGGTTTCGGGACCATAGGGCTGAGAGAAGGCCAAACCAAATTAGCTACTACGAACTCTAGAACTCTATATGGAAATGCCCAATGCATTCGAAGATCAAACATTTCCTATGGAGAGGGTGCTCAAACACCCTACCCACAATGGTGAACCTGTCTCACAGACATATTCAAGTCACAGAGGTGTGTGAAGTTTGCAAGGAAGAGGAGGAGACTACTATTCACGCACTTATCCAGTGCAAGCAAGTAGCAGAAATCTGGAACACAAATGAGAACATGGCCCTTATCAGTGGCGCCCCCCTCTATGACTTTCAGACGCTTCTCTGCTGGTTAACCACCAAGGGTGATTAAAAGTTGTTAACCACCTTTGCTTCTAATTGCCTCACAGCATGGATATGCAGAAATGATACCATCTTCATCCAGAACATAGTGCAACCAAGAATCACAACACACAACATTGGCCATTGGTCTCATGGGTTCACAGACTACAGATTTAGCAACAACCTATAGGCTACCCCTCTAGAGAAATGATGGGATTGCATATGGTTGCCTCCAGCTGAAGGTTATATCAAAATAAATGTTGATATTGCCTACATTAGGAATAGTAAGATACACCTTACTGATGTTTTCAGAGATAGGAGAGGTTGAACTTTAATGCAGGCAACTAAAACAGTAACATGTTCGTGGAATCCCTTCATTGTTGAAGCTCAAGGTGTTCTTTTTGGAATCCAAATGGATATGGATAAAAATCATAATTTGGTGGAGATCGAAATGGATTCCAAAAGTGTTTTTCAAAAGGTCACACAACCCATTGAGGGGTTCAACCCAATAATGCAGATCTGTAGAGATATTCAACACCTGTCAAGCAACTTACCTTCATTCGTCTTTATGCACATCCTTAGAGAAGGGAATTGGGAGGCCCACAACCTTGCGAAATGTGGGTTAGGAAACGATGGGGATGGTGTAATCTATTGTGTCTACACTGATGATTCAGGAAAGCCTTCTGTATCAACCTTTAATTAATAAAAAGGGTCGTTAAACCTTAAAAAAAGTAAGAATAAATTTAGTCATTTGTTATGCTTCAACATTATATTTCTATTTTACCAACTATCGTTTAATTGATAGGAGTATAAAGGATTTTCATGAAGGTGGAGGACACATACCCATAAAATTAAAGACATTGACTTTGAAAAATGTCAAGGTAGCTACTTTGACAGTTGCTTAGTCTTATATTGATACATTTCATCTCTTATATGCCAACTGTTATAGTCTTATCTCAACTCTATTTATAATAGTTTACTAACACTAAGTATAATTCATTATTTGTAGTGTCCTATATAAAATAATGGCTGAGCTTGTGGCTACTATGTAATGAAATATATGCAAACTATTGTCAAAGAAGCATCACATGACATTCAGACTATAAATCAGGTACTAAAGAATAACATCATAAATTTACAAGTGAGTTCTAGTCATTTTTATAAAATATTAGCATGTTGACGTGTATTTTACTACGCGCTTAAACGCAAGTATACGCGTCGAGTAATATAGGCCTTGTGAGGCCCCGAGTCGAACTCAGGGATACGTGAATTATTGGAGACTTCTACTAACTAATCGCAATCAGCTAGGCCGATTAACAAAGTAGGGTTTTGTTGTTGAAATTAAAAGAAAATAAAAATCAAACAAAGAAAACAATCGATTAAAGGTTAATTTAATCAATTCAAAGGGATATCTTTAGGATGGCGGTTTCACCGCGGGTCAACATTGTATTAGGTTTCATATAATTCCTCACACTTCTCTCTCCATCCGGGTAGTGGCCTGAATACAGAATTACCCACTGTCGTGGTGTAGGTCACTACTTAGGTTTAGGTTGATTCCACCGTCGTAGTAATCATTCCCCTAAACTAAGTGCATTATAAACAGTCCCTCAGTTCCCACCATTAATTTTACAACTCCTTTGTCAAGGGTTTTATTAATTAATGTAGATTTCGTCTCTTTTCAACCGTTAATCCTTCTGTCGAAGTGATTAAGGGCATTAAATTATTATTATGGTGATCAAGCATAACAATAGAAATGGAGAAAATGAATCTATACCACGGATTTGAGAGAGAAAATATGAATTATCAATATAAAAATGTCATACAATGTATTCCCGGGCTACTCCCGGTCCTAAAGATTGAGGGTTTTAGCCTCTCATGTTCATCTCACACGAATACATGCTAGAAATGGGGGATTTCATAAGAAAAACATGAAACAAGTGGGAAAACCCCTGAACGGAGAAGAACCGGTAGATCCTTGGCGTAGAACACGAGCTTCCCCGCCTCTCGGTGGTGGAAATCGTCTTCGGCAGCATCCGAATCACCCGGGATGAGCTTCTGGCCTCCGTTCTCCTTTCTCTCCTCCCTCGGCACTCGTGCAATCCAATAATGAGATCATCCCCTCGTCTGGGCAGCCGTCATTAGGTATAAGTCCCTAATTAGGTCGTCAAATAACAACAGCCGTCCGATCGAGATCAAAACAGATCTAACGCATATCTGCCGGCGTCGATACCATCGACGCGGGTCGATGGTATCGACCCAGCGGATTAGCAGCAGCTTTCTTTTCTTTTGATGTGAGCGCCTATGGTCATCTCAATACCATCGACTTGGGTCGATGGTATCGACTCTCTTTAGCGTCAGTTGTTGTCATTTAGCGACGCTGTAGCTCTCCATGTGTCGATGGCATCGACTTGAGTCGATGGTATCGACAGTTTCCTCGCCAGCAATCTGAAGGAATCTCGATACCATCGACTTGGTGCTGCTCCTCTCGTCTGGCAATCTGTGGCTTGGTCGATGGTATCGACTTCCGTCGATGGTATCGACGGAAGCAAATACTTGTTTTTCCTGAAATTTCACAACAAGACCAAGTAAATCCACACAATTTATAATAAGATGATAAATAATGCTCAAAATAGTAAAACAAAGGGGATTTGATATAATATGATGGCAAAGACCAAATTAAGTGAATTATGCAATATTATCCATGAAAATGAGTAATTAAGGCACAAAACACATATGAAATAGGTCTATAAATGCGACTCAAAATCATTGCATCAAACTCACCTAAGCTTAAACATTGCTCACCCTCGAGCAACTAATCCTTAGAATAGAATTGCAGATGTCAACTAAAAATCAACACATCACCCCACATCCCATGACTCCCACTGGACGTTCTCAAACCGGCCTTTCCTAATCACAGAACAGTAATTACCCTACAGGCGACAATAATCATCAATAAGAAAAATTATCCTTCAAACCGATGAACACTATCACATAAGGCAGTTAACATAATAAAGTTCGCCGATTCAGCATTGGTGCATCTTGTGATCGCCTACACTACGTTGCTCGCCCTAACTACCATATACATGGAAGCAGTTCTCCTGATAAACATGAGTGAGGAGAAAATCACAGTGGCCTACCAATCCGAGCAACGGGTGGATGGAATGGGTGGTTCGTGAAAGAATCTTGGAAGTATTACACAGTTTCAACATGCACATAACAAAATGTCATAAATGATGCAAATGCACATTGAAAATGCCCTAATGCTTAAAATTGGGTGGAATGATGCATGCACTAACCTTCCACCTCAAAATGAGATGGAAATCTCATTAAGCCACATCATGTACTCAATTTCCCTGTTATGCAAGTGATATCATGTTCCTTTCTCCCTCTTATTCCATTTCCTTCCAAATTCTCTTTTTTTTTCTTTTCTCAATTTTTTTTTCAGATTTTTAGAATTTTTTTTCTTTCTTTTAGCCCACATATCCCTAATTGCTTAGAGATACATGTATAAGGCCATTTTCTTCACGATTGGAAATCTTTGCATTATTTCGAGGGTATGGAAAAGTTTAGATCACTTTTTAGGAAAAATTGAGGTACATGGTGTACTTAAGCATGAAAATCATGAAAGTCATGAGTGCAACTACATGGCATGCACCTAAAGGTAGTGTGCATGAATCACTATATATTTTTTTAGTTTCATGCAAAAGTATGAAAAATTTCAATGCAAGTCCTATCTAAATGCTATGCACGCAAAAGGAATTAAAACTGTACTTTACTTCCAATTCTTAGGTGGGTTATGAAAAAAAAATATGAAGTGGAATGATCACAAGATTAAGTGACTGAACCTTAGAAGAAAATTATGTGTCCCTCCTTACTGACCTGTGTATTAGTTCAAAGGGTTCTCTCTCTTATATCCAATTAAGGTCTCATTACCATTTGATTTGGTTAGGCTCAAACAACCGTTACTATCCACTGTTCATGAGTCCACGGGGGTATGGGTGTGACATATTGCTTTAGAGTTGACATAATCAATCATTTTCATAGGACAAGTTTCCCAAGGACAACCAAGTCAAGCTATCCAAAAGACACAAAAAATTTTAAATTCCCTTAAAATTTCCCATGAAAACAGCGAGATGACAATTTGTAAGACATCCACGGTTACACTAGATAGATGTGGATCCTAAACAATAACTAAAATTGCAAGAACAAATAACAAAGCAAACACTAAAAATAAAAATAACAAAGAAAAAACTAAAAATAACAAAAGACAAGATAAAAGATAGAGCTGTTCCAGCCACCCCCCTAAGCTTGAATTCGACTATGGCCTCATAGTCAAAAACCAACTTAAGGGTGGAACAGTGATACCCTGATCAATCCTGCGGAGGTGGTGGTGGGTATTGAGGTGCCGTAGGATCCCAAGACGGGTACTCCCCCTGGAATCTTGGATCATATTGGGTCCTCGGCGGAGGCTGTGGATAGCCTCCAAAGTAATCTCGACTCCAATAATGGTCGAAGAAGGGCTCCTGTTGCGTCTCTATCCACTGCAACCAGTTGTGTATTTGCTCTTGGTTGGCTAGGATGAGCCGCTCGAACATAGCCCGTTGATTATCAAGTACCCGGCTCGTAGTCTCATGAATGCCGGTATACATAGCCATGTGCTGCTACTGAGTCTGCTGTATATCCTGCAACATCGTGTACATTCCCTGCATGGAATAGGGATCCTCGGCTGGCTGCTCGTGCTGTGGTGATGGCGGCGGGGGCTGAGATGATGAAGATGCACCCGGATGCATCCTAGGATGCTTCCGTGGTGCCACACGTGCACGAAGAGGTGTGAAAGCCTCCTCTTCCTCCTCAGCCTCACCTCCTTGCTCGTCATCACCGCCGTCTTCTTCATTGGACTCGACGGCTATGATCGGCCACCAGAAGTGCTGGGCTCCCTCGATGTGGAAGACGGCGTCCGACAGTGTGCACTCCTGATAAGCTTGGTTGACGTGGCAATGTACGTACGCCAACCCATCCCGGAGAAGGATAAGGTTTGAACGGTGCAAGTGTTGCACGTTCACCTTACTCTTTGTGGAAATCAGAGTCATGGACTGAAAATTCAGCCCCAAGTAGTGCGCCAACTTGGTGATGAGCCCACCAAAATGGATCGGAGCCTTCCTTGTACTCCTCTTCTCTGCCAGGACGCGCTGCAGAAAGAACGCACCCCAGTTGCATTCTTGTCGCTTCAGGAGCATGTAGAGGAAGAAAAGATCGCTCTCCTAAAACTTTCTCAATGCCAAATCGCTCCGAGCAAAGAACATAAGGCTCAACATCCGGTGTAAGACCCGGACGAAGGGATGCTCGAAGTCCGCTACCGCAGCATTATGGTAGCTCACTGTCTTTCCCGCGACACTGTGACTAGCTCGACGAAGATCTTGTCGTAGTCGGTGCGGGAATCTGGGCGTCGGTGATCATGTTGGGAGTGGTTCCAGTTAAAGATGTTATTGAACTGCTTAAGAGTGATGTGGTAGTTGATGTTGAAAAGCCGGAAGGACACCCTCCCCTTGATCCACTCACGGTCCGACGCCACCACGTCGTTGGGTACGACGCAGACGTCGAGGGATGCCATAAACTCCGCCACCAATTCCTTGTAGGTGGGCCATTCCCCAAAGAACGGCTGCCCATCCGCATGGCGCTCCAGCTCGCCTGTCCTTATGCTGGTGTGGCGTGCTTGACCCTTCAGCACATAGGCCAAGTTGGCCTCGAATCCCAGATCACGGATCATTCCCCGGTCCACATACCAGGTTGGCTCGATCTTCCGCTTCATGATCTCCTCGTAGACCTTCCTCGCCTCCATGGAAGGATGCATTAGGCGTGGGCGAGAGACGGAAGCGGTTGGGGGAGGAATGAACTCCTCGATCTCCATAGGGTGTGCGCATGAGGATGACACTCCGGCGACATACACCATGGTTGCGAGAAGATGGGATTAGAAGAAGAGAGCTCGGGGAAGATGGAGAAGAAATTCTCCGTTCGGTGAAGATCTTCGCTCGATGTCGCTTCTCTTCAGTTTTGGAGGGCTCGGGGGAGTGCTCGGCGCAAAGGAGGATGCTTACTCTGAAGGTGTGACGTCAAATGACGTTGCAAGTCCCCTTAAATAGACTTGGCCGGCGCTACTATCGACCCGTCGATACCATCGACGCGGGTCGATGGTATCGACACGTCTCACGGGTATCCGCCTCCCTCGCGAGTATCAACGGCTGACGTTTGCTGGATCGAGAAACCCGGATTGCTGACGAGTCGATACCATCGACGGAAGTTGATGATATCGATGTAGCACCCAGATCGCTGACGTGGCTGTTGCGATCGTCGTCGATGTCTGTGTGCGGATCGGTGACATGTCCGTCGATACCCTCGACGGTGGTCGATGGTATCGACTTGCTTTTATTGCGACCTCGCCGTTTTGTTGCATTCAACCTGTGATGATGTCAATACCATCAACGAGGCCGTCGATGGTATCGAGTTGACTGAGCAAAATTCGTCTGAACTTCTCCAGAGATCTCGATGGTATCAACTGGGGTGTCGATACCATCGACACTTTTATTGCGACCTGCCTGTGACCATGTCGATACCATCGACGGGGGTGTCGATAGTATCGACGCAGTGCGATTTTTTCTGGTGTCAACCTGAACCCATGTCGATACCATCGACCAGTGTGTCGATGGTATCGACCCTGCCTGTTCCTGCACATTTAACAAACGGATCAAGGTATCTTTTTTAAACTAAAATCTAAACGAAATAAAAGCAATCTATGACTCGAATTACACTATCCTACTGTACCAATGATTGGGTTGCCTCCCAACAAGCGCCCTTGTTTAGCGTCTTAGGCTAGACGTCTTCCCATTATCTCATTCATGCACAAGTGAAATGAGTTTGACCTCATCCACTTTCCTCTTGTAGTTCCCACCAAAATACAACTTCAAGCGTTGCCCGTTCACCAAGAACGTGGCATCTCCATCACGCACAAGAATCGCTCCGTGCGGTTTCACCTCCTCCACTATGAAGGGTCCACTCCACCGGGATCTCAGCTTCCCGGGATGCAATTTGAGACGGGAGTTGAACAATAGAACGCTGTCTCCTTTTTTGAACGTGCGCATCTCAATATGGCGATCGTGGATCAGCTTTGTGCGCTCCTTGTAGATGCGGGCATTCTCATATGCCGTCATGCGTAGCTCATCCAATTCATTCAATTCAAACATCCTTTTCTTCCCGGCCTCATCATAGCGCAAGTTCAGCCTTCTTAGCGCCCAATGGGCCTTGTGCTCCAGCTCCACCGGAAGATGGCAAGCCCGGCCATACGCCAACCTAAAAGGCGTGGTGCCTATAGGTGTTTTGTACGCCGTTCTATACGCCCAAAGTGCGTCCGGTAACAATGCACTCCAATTTTTCCTCGTGGATGCTACGGTCCTTTCTAAAATCTTCTTGATTTCCCTATTTGATACCTCCACTTGTCCTTGCGTCTGTGGATGATATGGGGTGCCGATGTTGTGCTTGACCCCATATTTCTTCAAAAGTGTCACAAGTTTCTGATTTCGGAAGTGTGTGCCTCCATCACTTATGATCATTCGGGGTATCCCGAACCTGCAGAAAATGTTCCCTTTGACAAACCTGCACACTACATTCGAATCATTAGTCCTTGTGGGGATTGCCTCCACCCACTTCGACACATAATCAACAGCAAGTAAGATATACAGATTTGAATTTGAGGACACAAAGGGTCCCATGAAGTCAATGCCCCATAAGTCAAATATCTCAACTTCCTGAAATACATTCAGGGGCATTTCTTGTCTCCTTGAGATGTTACCTGCGCGCTGGCACGAGTCACATTGCCTAACAAAATTATAGGCGTCCCGGAACAAAGTGGGCCAATAAAGGCCGCTCTCCAACACCTTGGCTGCTGTCCGTGAGCTAGCATGGTGTCCTCCCATAGGCGACGCATGACAATGGTGGAGAACACTCTCGTACTCCACCTCCGGCACACACCTGCGAAGAATACCATCCCTGCACTGCTTCAAAAGAATTGGGTCATCCCAAAAATAATACCTCAGCGAATGAAAGAATTTCTTCTTCTCTTGATAAGACCAATCATCTGGGATGATCCCGCAAGCCAAATAGTTAACAATATTAGCAAACCACGGTTCCTTAAAGTCAATTTTTAAAAGTTGTTCATTGGGAAAGGTCTCGGTTATGGGTATGTGCAAACCTTGTTCATCAACCCTCTCTAACCTAGACAAGTGGTCAGCCACCACATTTTCAATTCCCGACTTGTCCTTGATTTCAATATCAAATTCTTGTAGGAGCAAAATCCACCTAATTAGTCTAGGCTTTGCATCTTTCTTCTCCATCAAATATTTTATTGCAGCGTGATCGGTCCACACAACTACCTTAGAACCCACTAAGTACTGCCGAAATTTTTCAAAAGCAAACACAACGGCAAGTAACACTTTTTCCGTAGTTGTGTAGTTCAATTGAGCATCATTAAGTGTTTTGGAGGCATAGAAAATCACAGCAGGTTTATTATCTACCCTTTGCCCCAAAATAGCTCCCACAGCATAATCGGAAGCATCACACATCAACTCGAATGGCTTTGTCCAATCCGGCGTTTGAACAACCGGAGCTGAAATCAACTTTTCTTTCAAAACCTCGAATACGTGAAGACATTTCTCATTGAAATCAAAAACTGCATCTTTTTCCAACAATTCCGATAAAGGTTTTGCGATTTTTGAAAAATCCTTGATGAATCGCCGATAAAACCAGGCGTGTCCTAAAAAGCTTCTCACCCCTTTTACATAATTTGGTGGGGGTAGCTTAGAGATCACCTCAATTTTTACGGGGTCTACCTCAAGACCCTTACTAGACACCTTGTGTCCTAGCACAATTCCTTCCATCACCATCATGTGACATTTCTCCCAATTGAGGACCAAATGTGTGTCCTCGCATCGCTGCAATACCTTATCTAAGTTATAAAGGCATTCATCAAAAGACGCTCCATACACCGAGAAGTCGTCCATGAAAACTTCAAGACACCGCTCTACCATGTCAGAGAATATGGCGAGCATGCAACGTTGAAAAGTCGCCGGCACATTTCATAAACCAAACGACATACGGCGGTAGGCAAAAGTCCCATAGGGACATGTGAACGTAGACTTCTCTTGATCCAAAGGATCAATAGAAATCTGGTTGTACCCCGAATAGCCATCTAGAAAACAAAAATGCGACCGACCGGCTAGACGTTCCAAAATCTGATCGATAAATGGCAATGGAAAATGATCTTTAAGAGTTACGACATTCAATCGGCGGTAGTCAATGCAAACACGCCACCCGGTTACCAATCGGGTGGTGACAGGTTCATTCAAAAGATTTGTAGTGACAGTGATTCCCCCCTTTTTAGGGACTACCTGTGTGGGACTCACCCACGTTGAATCTGATATGGCATATATGATCCCTGCAACAAGAAGTTTTATGACTTCCTTCTTGACAACCTCCATCATGCTTGGATTTAGACGTCTTTGAGGCTGTATGACTGGCTTGGCTCCCTCCTCGAGCCGAATCTTGTGTTGGCAAAGTGTAGGGGAAATCCCCTTGATGTCCGCGACTGACCACCCAAAGGCTCCACGGTGGTTATTAAGCACAATCAGTAGTTGCTCCTCCTCATCCGCACTCAAGTATGCAGATACAATCACTGGTAACTTGTCCTTCTCAGCTAGAAAGACGTACTTCAGATGCGGGGCCAATGGCTTCAATTCCAGATCAGGCGGGCAAATGAGAGATGATTGCAGCGGTGGGGGAAGTGTACCTAAGTCTTTATAGTGCCTCGTGTAGAAACATGGAAGCATCTGAAGCATTTTGGCGCACTCCTTGAGTGAAGTACTCTGCATCCAATCATAAGTGACATTTAGCAAACACGCCTCCAAAGCCAATTCCGGATATGCATCAAAAACCGAAGTAATAATCGCATCATCCTCCCACGAAGGTGGAATGTCCTCATTCTCATCATTTGGAAACCCAACAGCTTTGCATAAAGAGACAACTTTAGTTTGCTCCATAATGTCCACAACTAAGGTCCCACTATCTATCTTGCTCATCACATGAGCCATATCCAAGAATGTCTTCCCAAGACAAAGTGAGATATTGTGTTCACCATGCTTCACCATGTTGCACTGTGCTTTTGCTTTAGTAGATGCATTGCTATTGGGCATGACCATCTCAAAGCGATCATCCGCAATGCCCAAGGTCAAGCGACCTCTCCCCATTTCCAAGATCATATCAGCTGTAGCTTGGAATGGATGACCAAGTAGTAACTCATTTCCATACTCGTCCTGCATTTCCATAACAACGAAATCAGCCGGAAAAACAAAGCGGTCTACCTTTACCAAGACATCCTCACAGATTCCATACGGTTTCACCACAGAATTATCGGCCAATTGGATAGTCATGTTGCTTGGCCTTGATTCCTTTAATCCTAGCTTCTTGAATGTGGAAAGGGGCATCAGATTAATGCTTGCCCCAGAATCATAAAGTGCCTCTCCAAATTTGAACTTCCCGATAAAGCAAGAAATATTGAAACAACCGGGATCCTGTCTCTTTGGCGGCAAAGTGCCCATAATGAAAGCACTTACTTGCTCCTTCAGCACCACGACCTCAGTGTCGGGTATTTTCCTCTTCTTGTTGATTACATCTTTAAGAAACTTCCCATACGACGGGATTTGCTCAATTGCCTCTAGCAAAGGAATATTCACTGATAACTTCCTAAAGCTGTCCAGAAATTTCTTAAACTGTGCATCCACCTTTCTTGCCTTTGCACTATTGGGATATGGGACCGGAACGGTATGTGCCCTTTGATGAGGTGGCACATAGGGAGTTAATTTATGTGGTTCCCCTTCAGTAGCTTGTTCTTCCTTACCATCTTTAGCTATGTCCTCAGTTTGCTCTGTGACACGTGCGGGCTGCTCTTTGATGGTTGCTTCTTCAACTGTGCCCTACAGTGTGCTTGTGTCATCCGCCCTTGGATTCAACACTTTCTTACCGCTCCTCAATAAGATGGCCTTGTCCTGTTGGTTTCCCCCGGGAACATTGGTGTTCCCCGGAAAACCCGGATGTGCCGGCTTCTTCAAGCTTGCAATCTCGGCTGCCATTTGCGCCATGGAAGTCTCTATAGTTCTCATTTGAGCCCCGTGGCTCTGCAAAGTCTGCCCAAACTGGTTCATAAATTCACCCTGTTGCTTGATTTGTTGCCCAAAAGTGTTCATCAACTCTTGATTTTGCTTGATGACTTGATTGAGCAACTCCGTGCTCTTGTCCTCTGTGACCGGTGCAGGCTTGGCGTCCGGATCCTGCAGAAAGTTGTTTGGATCCTTCCATGAAAATTTCTTATCCTTCCACCATGAATAATCGTTGTTCCTGTACCCCTGTTGTTGCCTGATGTACTTGACCTGAGCCTCATCCTCGGACTCATTGTCTTCCTTCTGCAGCAACTTCTTTGCGAGAAGATCCATCTTCTCGTTCAACTCTCTCATTGCCTTTGACTCACTGGCAACTCTTGCTTGCTTAGCTGGGCCTCTTTCTCTTTCTCCCCAAGATTGCTTTCGTGCCATGTTCTTCAGTATTTCCCAGCATCTTGTATCAGTGTTATTTAAGAAGAATCCGGAACCAGCCGAGTCCAAGTTGCTTCTATCATGCTCAGAGAGAGCAAAGTAGAAGATCTTAACCTGTGTCTCCTTGTCCAGTCCATGATGTGGACATCTCCTCAACATGACTTGGAATCGCTCCCAAGTCTCGGAATAAGTTTCACCCACCTGTTGGGTGAAATTGTGGATCTTCCGGATCATATCATTGGTCTTCTCAGGAGGGAAGAACCTCTCGAAGAAAACCTCCACCATATGATTCCATGATTCGACAAACTCATCGTCGAGGTTATGTAGCCACTCACGCGCTGCTCCTGCCAGTGAACTTGGGAACAACTTGAGATACAACGCATCTTGTGGAAATCGGTCTATCTTCACCATATCACAGTTCTCCACGAACTGGCTGATGTGGGCAACCGGATCTTCATTTTTCAGCCCGTGAAATGCGTTGGATTTGACCAAATTAATCAGAGCCGGGTCGATCTTGTATGTCGGTATGTTGATCGCCTGCTTCTTTATGGGCCCCTTTGATGCTGAGGAAGAAGACGCCTTGATCTTCTCCCATATTGTCTGTGCTTCAGCCATTACTTCTGCTTGTTCTTTCTCTGAATCAGAATTTATATCACTTTGGTACTCCTGCTCGTAGTAGTCCTCATCCTCTGGTCCCGGGTGTGGGACCTCAGGTGTGCGATTCGCGTAGTCGGTACTACGCGTATGCACCATGCAAAGTACCTGAAATATGAAAATCGGGGTTCAGTACAATGCTTTGAACGAGTAAACACAATTATAGAGAAATATAGGAATTTTAAAAATTGTTTTAAAATAAATAAAAAAAGTGGCCCAGAGTGGCCGCTCTTAGCACTCAAAGTGCCAATAATTCGCCGTATCCCCGGCAACGGCGCCAAAAACTTGACGTGTATTTTACTACGTGCTTAAACGCAAGTATACGCGTCGGGTAATATAGGCCTTGTGAGGCCCGAGTCGAACTCAGGGATACGTGAATTATTGGAGACTTCTACTAACTAATCGCAATCAGCTAGGCCGATTAACAAAGTAGGGTTTTGTTGTTGAAATTAAAAGAAAATAAAAATCAAACAAAGAAAACAATCGATTAAAGGTTAATTTAATCAATTCAGAGGGATATCTTTAGGATGGCGGTTTCACCGCGGGTCAACATTGTATTAGGTTTCATATAATTCCTCACACTTCTCTCTCCATCCGGGTAGTGGCCTGAATACAGAATTACCCACTGTCGTGGTGTAGGTCACTACTTAGGTTTAGGTTGATTCCACCGTCGTAGTAATCATTCCCCTAAACTAAGTGCATTATAAACAGTCCCTCAGCTCCCACCATTAATTTTACAACTCCTTTGTCAAGGGTTTTATTAATTAATGTAGATTTCGTCTCTTTTCAACCGTTAATCCTTCTGTCGAAGTGATTAAGGGCATTAAATTATTATTATGGTGATCAAGCATAACAATAGAAATGGAGAAAACGAATCTATACCACGGATTTGAGAGAGAAAATATGAATTATCAATATAAAAATGTCATACAATGTATTCCCGGGCTACTCCCGATCCTAAAGATTGAGGGTTTTAGCCTCTCATGTTCATCTCACACGAATACATGGTAGAAATGGGGGATTTCATAAGAAAAACGTGAAACAAGTGGGAAAACCCCTGAACGGAGAAGAACCGGTAGATCCTTGGCGTAGAACACGAGCTTCCCCGCCTGTCGGTGGTGGAAATCGTCATCGGCAGCGTCCGAATCACCCAAGATGAGCTTCTGGCCTCCGTTCTCCTTTCTCTCCTCCCTCGGCACTCGTGCAATCCAATAATGAGATCATCCCCTCGTCTGGGCGGCCGTCATTAGGTATAAGTCCCTAATTAGGTCGTCAAATAACAACAGCCATCCGATCGAGATCAAAACAGATCTAACGCATATCTGCCAGCGTCGATACCATCGACGCGGGTCGATGGTATCGACCCAGCGGATTAGCGGCAGCTTTCTTTTCTTTTGATGTGAGCGCCTGTGGTCATCTCGATACCATCGACTTGGGTCGATGGTATCGACTCTCTTTAGCGTTGGTTGTTGTCGTTTAGCGACGCTGTAGCTCTCCATGTGTCGATGGCATCGACTTGAGTCGATGGTATCGACAGTTTCCTCGCCAGCAATCTGAAGGAATCTCGATACCATCGACTTGGTGCTGCTCCTCTCGTCTGGCAATCTGTGGCTTGGTCGATGGTATCGACTTCCGTCGATGGTATCGACGGAAGCAAATACTTGTTTTTCCTGAAATTTCACAACAAGACCAAGTAAATCCACACAATTTATAATAAGATGATAAATAATGCTCAAAATAGTAAAACAAAGGGGATTTGATATAATATGATGGCAAAGACCAAATTAAGTGAATTATGCAATATTATCCATGAAAATGAGTAATTAAGGCACAAAACACATATGAAATAGGTCTATAAATGCGACTCAAAATCATCGCATCACATGTGCATTTTCTATTGTAGATCTTTACAACTCAACCTTACACACCTGAGGATTTAAATGAATTCTAAGAAGAGTGGTCACCTGATTTTCTAAATGAAGTCAATATAGCATTGGATTGAATGCATATGTGAGATCCATTTATGTATGTGGTTTTGGAACTCATTCAAATTTACTTTTGTATCTAACTTAATTTTAATATCATCTCAGACTTGCAATCTATCATTTTGTGAATGTTATGATGTGATATGTGTATGAATATGTCTCAACTGTATATATGAATTATTTTTGTTATAATTTGTGTGGTTTGGAAATTGATAATCAATTCGAATAGGGTTGGACAAAAAAGCTAGCAAATGTGGCTTTGGAATGAATTTCTAGTTTGCATCATTGCATTTGCAACTCTACTTTCTATTACAGGTTTTGATCTTTGTAAAGAAAATTTATGTTTTGCAGGTTTTTGTTCTGAAGATTTCTGTTCTGCAAAATATTTCTTTAAAAAAATTGTAAACTCTAGGGTCGGTTATTTTAAAAAACTGACCTTATAGATCTCTAGGGTCAGTTTTGTAGAAATAACTGACCTTATAGGCTCTGGGATCAACAACTCATTTTATGTACTCTATTGGGTCAATTTTTTGCTTATAACTGTCCTTACAAGACCTCTCTAGGGTCAGTTTTTTAGGAATAACCAACCTTATAGGCTCTGGGATCAGTAGCTCATTTTTTGTACTCTTTTGGGTCAGTTTTTTACTTATAACTGACCTTACAGTAACTCTCTTAGGTCGATTTTTTAGGAAGAATAACCGACCTTAAAGGCTCTGGGATCAACATCTCATTTTTTGTACACTTTTGGGTGGATTTTTTTGCTTATAACCGACATTACAAGACCTCTTTAGGGTCGTTGTTTAGGAATAACCAACCTTACAACCTCAGGTTCAGTTTCTTTCTCACATGGGTCAATTTTTTATAGCCTCTAGGGTCGATTTTTTATATATAACCGACCTTACAACCTCTAGGTTCAGTAGGTCAGTGTAACTATTGCCTCAGTTTTTTGTTTGTGCCAACCCGATGCTACTATATAAGGTCAGTTTTCTTTGGTTAAAAAAATGGACCCTATAGAGAAATTTCTACAACGACGACCGCTTAGGCATCGGTTAAAAAGTGACGCTACAGGCTTAAAAAAATGACCCAATAGACCATTACTGTAACGTCCCAGGATTTGAGGCCTCGGATAAAAAACTCTTAAAAGGAATGATTGGACTACCAATATCACCAAGGTGCACCTCCTTTCTAGGGAGCCCATCTCTAAAGAACTCTATAGTTAAGCGTGCTCGACTTGGAGTAGTACTAGGATGGATGACCATTCGGGAAGTTGACCCCGACTTATGCGTGAGTGAGGACAAAGTGCGCAGTTGAGGCTCGTGGTGGTCTGTGGGGCCAGTCGTCATTCCTGAAACCTTACTAGAACCTTGGGCAGTGGGTCCAAGTGTTACAAATAGTATCAGAGCCAGAACCCCTCCAGTAGGTGGGGTCTACATGGGCATGACATGCTAGTATTGAGCTGTGCGGTCCAGACATGTAGGAAAGGGTTGTCCATGGTTGACATAGCCAGCCTTGCGTTGGTATTCTGTGATCGGGAGCTGGGTGTCCATGGGTCATTGTGGGTCTACAATGAAATGGGGAAGAGATTATGAGGCCTTATAGTTGAGCCTTGACGAGGACGTCAAGAGTCTAAGTGGGAGAGATTGTAACATCCTAGGATTTGAGGCCTCAGATAAAACACTCTTAAAAGGAATGATTGGACTACCCATATCACCAAGGTGCACCTCCTTTTTAGGGAGCCCATCTCTAAAGAACTCCATAGTTAAGCATGCTCGACTTGCAATAGTACTAGAATGGGTGACCAGTCGGGAAGTTGACCCTGACTTACGCGTGAGTGAGGACAAAGCACACAGTTGAGGCTAGTGGTGGTGTGTGGGGCCAGTCGTCATTCTTGAAACCTTACTAGAGCCTTGGGCAGTGGGCCTGAGTGTTACAATTACTGTAGTAGTGAATGATGATTCCATGATATGATCTTAATTTGAAACTTGATTATGATTAATGAAAATTACTTGTGAAGTTGTACGCTCTTGTATAAATGCTCAGATAATGCAAACTCAATCTTATCAATATATGACTTATGTGCTTTCCATGTTTGAGGTAAATGATGATAATATCGAAATGATGATATAAGGATGATTGAAACCTCATACCCCATTCTTGATGGGGTCCCTATTTGATTAAGTCTATGTTTACCTATTATTGACCAAACCTCAAACATGACCAAGATAACATTTCCCCTATTCGATACATACCGAGATCATGCTATGAAATGACTATGCTTTTGACCTATCAAAATTCTTATGAAACACTTTGATACAAGAGGACTTTGTAAACTAAAATTTGAATAACATGATGAATATGCATCTCATATCTTTCCCTTTGATGCTTTGAATCTTGGAGTGCCCAATCTGACTTCTTAATTGTAAAAAAGGAAGAGAATGCAATTATGACCTTGATCTTACAAAATCTTGACACATGGTCGCCCTATGATGATATTCATCTTTGATCTCATGACCTTATGAAATATGATTTTAGAACTAATACTCTCCCTATTCTGGTGTGTTGTATGGTTTATGACTAAGGAGGACAAATGTGCTAGATTAGTGTGGTAGATGACTTACAACTCCCCTAACCTAGGTCACATCCCTATTATGATTTCCTTTAAATGTTTACCTAGTTTATTGTTTAGAGTTTGGAAATATAACCCTTCTACATGATTCTCATTTCATGACCTAAGTCTCTTATAGGACAGATACATGATGATAATGATACTGGATTTTCAATCTTGATTCTGTCATGAACTTTAGATATAATGATCTTTAGTATAGCTCCTGGTTAAGTTCCTAGAAGTACATAAGTTTAGATCATTCATGAACCGCAAATAGCATGATAATTAAATTGGTGATTATACTTCAGAATGTTGCTTGATTGTTGATCTATTGTTGCTCGATTGTGTATATAAATATATAATCAAATCTATGATCGGAGTAGTAATCTAAATCCTAGCTTTGAAATTTTGGACTTGTTTCTTTTAAAGTCTAAAATTCCTAACTCACAATATCAACTGATGAAATCTTGACTTGTGATTATTGATCTTGATATGAGTCTGAATCCCATGATAACCCTATTTGTATCTTATTATCACCCTCCATATATGATTGATGACTTTCATGTTCTAAAATTTTGAAATGATGACTATGTTGATTCTATTGATGTATGACTTAGGGAGTGAGCTCCGATGTGAACTATGGTGGTACCTTCCATTGATTTTGGATATGAAATCATGATATGGAAATATTATGTTTATCTCAAATTGTTAAAATACAAATCTCAAACTATGGATGTATAACACCACCTAGGCTAATCTGGAATCTAGAATCCTAATTGTTGGAATGGAAGTCATACTTTTCTATTGATTCAAAAATCTCTATTCTTTAGACTAAAAATGTGATACCTCACGTTTGTGATCTATAGGACGGTCTCTCAAAATCTGTGATTCATATGATGATCTATCCAATTGATTATCATTGTGATCATGCTTTGACCTTGATGCTCAATTGATCAATTTTGAAATAGTGTTGATGTTGAACTGAATGATGATACCTTATTGGAAGACCCACATGATTTATTATATGGAATAGGAGGTCCCAATATTAAGTGAAAACTTGATTTAACTTTGGGGACAAAAATCATGTTGCGGTGGGAATAACGCAATAATTTCCATTTTTACCACTCTTCCAATTATGTACATGTCGACCCATAAGATGATCTATTTCATTAAATAACCATCCTCACCCCCTATTTGATGACTTTGAGTCACATTGTGCTCAGTTGATGATTCTGATATGGTTACATATTACATTGTCCTCATTTGACTAAAGTTGAGTGAATAGTTAGACTTTTAAACAAATATCTCAAACATTAAGTGCCCTCAATAATATCATCTTGGACCAAAAAAATTTGTGCAAGAATTATAGAAAGACACAACAAAAAAATTTCACATGAATCAGAGTTACAATTTGAAGATTATAATTTTTCTGATATATACAAAGCATAATTTTGATTTGACTAATCCAAGTCAGGGATCCACCTCACCCCCTCTTAGACAAAATTCATGTTACGATGGGGAGGATGCAATAACTTCTATTTTTATTACTCTTGTAATTAGTACATTTTGACTCATAAGATTCTATATTTCATTCAATAACCACCCTAACCTCCAATTGGATGACTTTGAGTCGCATTATGCTCAATTGATGATTCTAACATTATTAAATATATCATTGTGCTCATTTGACTAGAGTTGAGTGCATAATTAGACTTTTAAATAGAAGTTTAAAATAGTAAGTGCCCTCAACAATATCATCTTGGACCAAAACTTTGTGCAAGAATTATAGAAAGACACAATAGAAAAAATCTCATATGAATCAGAGTTATAGTTTGAAGGTTATAATTTTTGTGATATTTACAAAAAAAACATAATTTTTAATGTCTAACCCAAGTCAGGATCCACCCCACCCCCTCTTACACAATGATAGGGCATGCATTTTGGGCCATAGATTGTCGATCCAGTGGTAACAAAGTTGACTCCTTCCTTGTGCCAGGAAAGGTACAAAAACCTTTTCCTTGGTCACTCCAGTCATTCAGACCCCATTGTTATAAATTGAAGGAGTCTTCCTCTTCCTTACACTTACCTATTTTTTCCCCAACTTATTTTGTATTTTTTTGAATTCGGGAACTTCTATTCATCTTCACCTTATCTCCTAGAACATGTTTGTGTCGATGTAGATAATATTTTGGGGATTCATGTTCATACCACATTGGGGACAATTGATGCTACCCATGGGTTTAAATGAAGGAGGCAGGCTTGGACGGCTAGTTTGTAAGGTCTCTGGCACCCCTAGCCTACAACAACTGGCCCTCCATTGACCTTTCTCCATCGTGGGTTGACTTCACTGTGATTGTGTAACCAGAAAATGATGTGCCTAGACTGGCTATTTGAGGCATTTAATGCTAGACCAAGCCACAAGCTGGTCAATGTAGAGCCTTTAGTGGCATTTCAGCCAAGCCATGGGAGCTCGTGCACCAAATTCTATTGATCAAGGGTGGTCCACTTTGGTCCCTCTATCCAATGCCTCATATTTTTCCTATTATTGGTACATTTTCTTCCTCTCTCAACCCATTTCTAAGAAAATGCTAGATCATTGATAAATCATTAAAAATCAACCCCTTTAACTAAAATAATCTTCCAATATATCATATTAATAAAAAATGAGACCATTCCACTAAAAATTCTTCCAAAAGCTTGATCTACTTATGATTCCCCTAATATCCCAATATGGTTGCTTTTGAAGATTCCTGATGATGGTTTATGCTATCTAATGAATGATATGAATCCTTTATGTCCCCAAAAAGGTCATATTAAACTAATATCAGTAACTTGAATAACATCATGCATCAAAATTTGAACTTCATTCATCCTTGTACCCTAAAATGATTTAATGTTACTTGAATGATCCAAAATTCACCTTTATAGAAAATATCACATCTTTAATGCTAAATATTGTTTAAGTGCATCTCAAATCCCTATGCATGCTTTAGATCAGTTGATCTCACCCTCTAGATAACTAGTATTTGATTATTATACTTCTTGGATGGTAATGATAATTTTCTGACTATTGATGTGTGTTATTGTGTTTTATATGGACTTGTTTGAACCTTGCTTAAATGTTACTTTTATGTTACTCATTTTTTTTATGTGACCTTGAAATCAATAAACATACATTCAATGTGTCATTAAATTCATTATAGATCATTTTTGTGCCCCAATGCGACTAAATGACCTCACTATGAGAGGAAATATGATCTATGTTGCATATTGATATTTGAAGCTCAAATCTTGTACAAATCTCCCCAAATGATCATCCATGTTATATAATTCTTTAAAATAAATATATTTTTCCTCCTTATGAAAACAAATCAATATTTATCTCATTTACACACTAAGGATTACTATTATGCATGGAAATGAGTCTAAATGTGTTGAAATGACAATGTTGATGATTTTATTGACTACCTTCTCCAAATCATATGTTTGCTTCATTTGGATCATGAAAACCTAATGTTAGCTCTTTGATTTGGCAGCAATGTGTCACCCTAAGATTAACAAGAATCCATGTTGTATATTGTAACATGATAATGAACATGCATGACCTAGTTTGAGATATTGAAAACAATATTAAACGAATTGGAACCTAGTCTTAGGTGACACGTCTGACCCCCATGATAATGCTTTTTGAGACCTAATATCTATAAATTCAACAAAATTGCACTTATTTGTAATATCATGATCACTTTTTGTGGATTTAATTAGCATGATCTAGTCGTGGTTTCTAAATATGGTTTTCTAAATCAAGGTTAATCGTGTACTCTAATCAAGGTATGTTGTTATCCTCTTATTGACCATAGTAGTGGTATTGAATTTTGGTTGTATGTAACTGACATATATGTAGTGTTTAGGTGCACTCTCAATCTCCTTTTCATAATGATCATCTTCTAAAGATATTCAACACCCCAGAATGGATGATGCTTCTCTAGGGAAGAGTTGTTGTTGCAGTAAGGTAAACGGATCCATGCAGTCGAAGAAATATGTTTCTTCTTCTCTAGTATACTTCATGAAACCTCCAAGTGCTTGGAAATCACAAGACTAATTCCCCACTCGTTGGGTCATAAGTCTTTCTTGACATCAATTAAATCCTTGCATATGGCAAGAAAGGGCTTACCAGAGATAAGAGGGTAGCAACGATCTTCCTTGATGTCCACCACTACAAAATCACAAGGGATGTAAAACTCCCTAATTTTAACCCAAACATCTTTAATGATACTAAAAGGCTTATTCGTCAAGGAGTCATCAAGCTAGATGGTCATGTAGGTGGGTCAAGCATTAGTGACTCAAGATTCATGATGTGCCTAGTGACATGATAGAAATGATGGCTCCAAGGTTAGCCAGTCCCGTTTGGCGGGTAGAATCATTTACGGAGCATGGAATTTCAAAATACATGAGGTCTTTTTTCTTGTGAGGCTTAATTTGAAGAACATTTGATAATTTCCTTACCAATTTAATGGTTTCACATTCCTTAGTTATCTATTTGTGATCGAGAAGGAGCTTGATGAATTTAATCCACTGAGGCATTTCAATCATGGAACCGAATAATGGAATATTGACATATAGGTTTCTAGAGGCATACTTAAATTTATTGAACCTGGTATCAAGTTTAGTTAGGTTCAACCTAGCTTGGTACAACACCCAAGTTTTGTAATATACTAAATTTTGATACAATTGAACTATGTAAATTTAAGCCATGAATTGATTGGTAAATTCTCCAATGATAATTAATGATAGAATGATAATGTTACTTATGAGATGATTTGGGTTGCAAATATGTCATTGGATAACAAGACAAAGAAATAAGATATTTTATGTATAAATAAAATATCAATGGCTTTATGAATTGATGAATAATAGAATTATGGAACATTGGACAAGTTTCCCAAAGAAAATAAGATGTGTTGTGTTTTAGATAATTAAAAGAGTAATTATCTAGCCAATTTGGCAACACATGTTTCAAGACATCAATCTATATTATTTTAATGTAACTTTTTGTATATGTGAATATAATAATGAAAAGAAGAGAATTCTAGAAACTGGGAGAAAAAGAATATTCCATGAGATAATAATAATGGTTTTAATGAAATGTTAAAGGAGTAAGTTTTGTATATAAAATACATAACAATGAATTTTAATTACTAAATATGATTGGAAAAGGTTTTTATGAGTTTCCAATTGATGAGGATAATCAATATAAAGAATATATCAAAGAACGGGATAGAAAAGTGTAATCTAGAATTCAATAATAAAATGGTCCCTAAATAGGACCAATTATCCAATATGTACCAAATAGGTGAGTGCCTTTCATTAATGCTTACCAAAGTCTTAATAAGAATATGGAAATGACTTTTTTTACTATTAGATTAATAAGAATAAAAGATAAGTGTTTTTGTAAAAGGAAAAGTAAGAGAAATGTGGGAGGAATATAGAGTTATGCCTTGCCTTTTGTGTAACAAAGAGAGGATGATAGAAATGAGAAGGGAGATTATGAGAGGGGGATATGGTCAATAGTTAATTAAGACTAAGGCTTTATCCATCTGAGTAAATCATGGTATGCGTATATGAATGGAGAACATGTGTTTCCTCTCGGTGCCTCTCTCTCTCCCTCCTTGCTTTCTTAGTTGACCGTAGTACTAGGGTTCCCACTAGGACCCATATAAAAACCACAAGAACCCTGACACATATCCCATGCTTTACATCCAGGCTATTTTCATAGAAAGGAGAGACTATGGTGTTAGTTTTTAGAATCTTGGAGACCCCATCTTCACCTGGAGTGTAATGCATGATAGGAGAGGGTCTTGGTCAGAGTATAGACCTTGACAAGGGTCAAGGTTGACCCATGGAAAGAGCAGGCCATCTCCTGGAAGTCCACGATGACTCTCCTTCCCTGGAACGACACTAGGTGTAGGATTGTTCGAGTTATACATCACCTTCCACGTAGGAGAGTCACTATAGAAACCATGTAATTCCCTCTCTTCCACACTCTTTTTTGGTGAGGCCAAACACCCTGCAAGATCAAGATCGATGCACAAAGGTGCTCAACCTTTCTCCTGGATCTCAAGACAAGGGGGTCGAGGGAGGAGGTTTGGCAGTAGGGAATACAGTTGTTGGGTCTTGGCTTTGTAGATGTAGACCCAAAGGGGAAGAACAATTGAGAAACTGAGAGAGAGATAGAGAGAGTGTGGTAGAAAGCCGAGGGGTGTTGCAATAGTGAGGATGGAGGATTTGGAGTAGGCCGACATATAGGATGGCGTCCAAAACATGACATGTTTTATGTATGCTGACGTGTCAGTTGACAATTGGTCAATTAGCCATAATTTTGTAAAAATCATAGATCTTACTAGGATGGTCGAATGAAGAAATGTGATATATGAAAATTGATCAACAAAAAGAGTTATGCAAATAAAATATAGTTGAGAGCTGATAATGTTTTCTTTTTCTAAAAGTTATTAAAGATGCAATCTTTAATGTAAAACATGCATATAAACCTTTTTTTCATGATTATAATGGTTATCACTTGCGTAATGATGTTAATGACAAAACTTAAAATTTTTAGACAAAAAGGTCATTTTGGACCTATTTTTTATTAAAAGTGCATGTGTTGCTAGAGTTAGGGTTTCTAAAGTGGATAATTATTAATATGTGTTAAAGTGGTGTTTAAAGCATAATAACCCTAGTTTTTAGTGGATAGGTTGTTAATCATGCTAGATATGATTCTTTGAGATATAAATTGATAACATGGAATATAATGGTGATTTAATATGAACATAATTACAATAATGATAATTAGAGTTGTTAATATGAATAATCACGAATACGAAGAATTAGCTATAAAGATCATGAATTGCTCTATTTTTTTTGGATAAGGTAAAATATTACTAAACCATCAAATCTACAAAAACATATAGGAGTCTAACCCACTCTGTATACTTTATAATGTCACATCAGACCCCACATCAATAAAACCTCAGGTTTGATCCTCAACAAGATCCCCAGGTTATCCTTACCAAACCAGACCAGACTATATACAATATCATCAAAAAGTTGAAACTTGTCCCTTTCCTTTTTCCCATGAAGCCTACCGCTTCTCTCAGCCACATCAGGTATATCAGACTGGACCAAACAAGTCTTGCAAACCTTTTCATATGTCTATCCCCTTTCATTCTATTCAAAATCCAGAGTATGGAATCTTGAAGGCTGAGGGGTGGGGTGCTGCCCCACAAGAGCTTGAGAGAGCAACAAGTCCATGTTAATGCACATAATCTGATAAAAATGTTCATGATGTTATAAAATGGTAGATTTGATAATCATTATGTCACCTAATATGAATTGGGGTTCTTGAGTTATTAGATCATTAAAAGTGGGAATTGGAGTATCAAATATTGTTGGTATGTATGCCCAGGGAGCCAATCATGTGATGATTGTAATGGCATAAACAACATATGATTTGATTATTAAAGGCAAGCTTCTGATTTATTTTGTATTTTTAGTTATGAGATAATGAATAACATAATAAATGTCTAGAGTATAATATTACTAATGAGGTATGTCTTCAAGTTGGTGACTTGGAAGAATGAGATCATACAAATGTTAAGAGTATACATATTCTCATTATGTCCATGATTGGTTGTTATTATGGAAAGTAGATAGACAATAGTAACACATAAGATCAGAGTGTGAGTTAGTTGTTGACAAAGTCTCATTAGTCATGGTAGGGCAATATCAAACCAAGCACACATATACATGTTAGAGAACAATGTATCAGACAGACCCACCATGAGGCTGACACATGGAAGCCATCATCATGTAAGTCATAGTTAGCTCTCACAGTGATGGTGGTAGTTGTGATTCTTAAACTTGAAATCACTGCACTAATCACATGTCATTGAGTATGCTTTGACATCATCAAACACAATCCTAAAATATGGGTTGTTATAATGGTGATGATTGGGTGACTTTGACACATGGGGACTGGATGTAAGTGGTAGAGATGGGATTTGTCCCTCTGACATGAGTATGATATCCAAAGGGCTCTTGATTAGAGAGACTGAGAAAGTATGGCCATATGCATGTGAGTCAATATATGATATTGAGCTTACATATATCTCATGCAGTCTGCTCTGGTTCAAGAAACCAGATTGAATAATAATGAGTATGATTGTTGCATGCCTCTAGTTCAATCTGGATATCAGTGACAAAGGAACTATACAAACACTATAACATGATACCTAGATTGTCGTTGAAGTTGTTCTCCAACCTTCCATTTACTTGGGTTTAAATGATGTGTGACTAGGAACTGCTCATTGTTCGAGATGTCATAAGTTGTTATGGACACTCACTGCCAATGTAATATGGAACCTATATGGTCACACACATTGAAAATCTTCTAGAAGAGGAGTTTGATCTTGAATGATAATTGAATTGATTACTAAAGTGTTTAGGTATTTCAATTCACGCAACAAATCAACTGACTGGACTGCCACATGATCAGTTCAACTGTTAAGACTGTCGTTTGGAGTGTTAGGCAGATTGTATTGTACATCGATTGGAATTCAACCTAATCTGACCTGCGAGACACACATCTCGCTTATGTGAAATGGCCATTTGGCCTAGTGTGAGATGCCCATCTTATTTGCACCAAATGGCCATTTTGGGGGTACAATTCGATTTCACATAGGATTGGTTCTGATATATTATGAATATTTATCTTAGTTTTAGTCACCATTTTTAGCCCAATTTTACACTGAAAGCTCTCATATACCCCATGAATATGCTCATATATTATTTTCCTCAAATTCATATGATTGTAAGCATCACATTAGGTGCACCATCTTAGAAGATGGTGGTTCCTCTAGAAATATAATTTGGACCCTATTTTCGATGGCCAGTTCCTTCATCAGAAAGCATCATCATCAGTCAGAGGTTTCATCGATGTAGGCCCATCATTCCATAACAATAGAACCCCCCCATGGGGGTGGGGTTTATTCCAAAAGGGTCACGACTGCAAAACCAAAGGATGTTGCAATCACTACAGAAGTATGGTCAGATCATAATGCATAAGGGCATCACGAACACAACAAGGACATCATTGTGACCAACATGTCGTCTTGACCATCACACATGGTACGACTGGTATAATGACATGGTCATGCCGAGGCCAAGGTGTAACGACCGCTACACTCATCACGACCGCTACAAGAGTAACGACCAATACAGTCGCCTCGACCACTACAAAACCCTATGATTGAGATAGACATCTAGACCGTGAAACTTGCCTAGGACTTCTACAACCTATCACCACCGTGACACCCCAGCACGGTCGGGCGCACCCATAGCACATCCGTGCCGAGGAGTACCATAGTGACCTCTACTGAAGGTTGCAACCATGTCAGCTAAGTGGGTGCTCTCTAGATCTGCACCTATACATAGATGACCCCCTCCTTTATTTGAGAGATCACTTCTGCTCTACGACACCACCATGATGCTTCTCTATGTCCAACAAAGGAATACGATCAACCTCCAACAAATACTACCTCTATGGTGTCCTTGATACTCCACCATCTCTGCTCCATCAAGATCTACCTCCTATCCATGAAAGTAGTAGGATTTTAAATCTACAACACCCTCATCCATCAACCATTTACCTCTCCATCTCTAGTGAGAAAGAGAACAAGAAGAGAAGGAAGAAGGAAAGAGAAGATCATCCTCATATGCCTTGGTGTTCTTCCCCTCCCCATCCAGATCTGCCCTGCCATTGTGTAGAAGACTGTTTTTCCGCCGAGCACCATGACCATGGCAGAATCTTCCCTCTCTCTTGTTCTTTTTGTTTCTATCATGATGAGTGAGTAGTCCATTTCTCTGGGGTGTGGGGACTAGCCGCTCTACCCGTGCTTACATATCCATTTTATAACATTCTATGTAAAGTATATAACTTTCCATTTCATTGTTATCGTTTAATGCATGCTTTGTGGATTGATCACATGCCTTGCATGATCTATTATATTCCTTTGTTGCGAGAACTTCAATACTTAGGATTTGAATATTGATTAACATGGTTGATACCCAGACGAGAACTTTTGAAGGGATATCTCTAGAGTAGTAAGTGTGTGATCTGTGGGTAACGAGACATCAAGCCTACAAAGATATTTACACAAAGTTTATTTCCTAACGGATAGTTTGGTTACTCCATTTGGATAATTGTATCTTGCTTGTATGTGTTTTGGATGTGTTTGCATGTGTAGTGGTGGTGAAACCTGATTCCACCCTACTGATTCCCATAATTAATCTAAACTCAATTTTAATCACGCTCTTTCACTTTCCTTGCAATTAGTTTTACTAAACCCAAATCAACTCTAGTTCTAAAAATTAGTCTTAGTTTATCTAGATTCGACTATAAATATTCTTAAAAATGTTTTCCCTTGGGATTTGATCCTTAGCTATACTACGATAAGACCCATTTTCTTGCGGGTGGTACTATTGCACAAGGTTTTGGTAAAAACATAGGGATTTCAATCCTAGGTGAATTTGTTAGTGCAGTAAAAGCCACTCAATATAATTGTGTACCCTAATTGGAATTTAATATGTACAAAACTGGGAAACTACAAAATGAGCATCTTGGTTGTAAGACGACCATTTTAGAACACACATGTTCTGAATCTTCCAGAGTTGTAGTGAAAATTTGAGATCTTCTGATCCTTTCCACTCCCACACAGACTGGGAACCCTGACCCTGGCCTCTACTATAAATAGAGGGGTATTCGATGCTTCCCAGAACACAACATAGACAATTGAGAATCATTTTCTCTGACAATACTTATCCTCTCTTGTTGTGGTAACCATGTGAGACCAGGCAGGTCCTTCCCAACAAGGGAGGGATTGCCAAGGGAGAGAAACAACAGAGAATCATTGTTATGGGAGAGAAGGTTGGCGACTAGTACACCAACGGGAGGAACAACACCTTCCTGTCTGTTCTAGCAAGATGATAGGAGTTCTAGTTAGTCCATGTTGACTACTCTAGAGGTAGGAGTTCTTGGGTTGCTACAAGGAGGACAACGTCAACTTGCAGTTTTTGGTGAGATCTGAGGAGTTGTTGTTGCAGTTGTTCGATCTGCTACAATGGATGAGCACTCAGTCGAGTCATAGTGCAACCAAGAGCTGCACAGACACCATCTAAGATAGAGTGCACATCTACATTAATGAGGATTGTCACTCGACTTGCTCTAAGACCAGGTATATTTTCATGAAACCATCCTTCCCATAGCATAGTTATTGACGTGATCTACTGGTTAATGGGAAATATGCCAGTAAATTTTTTTTTAGTTGCCTATCCGATGTCGTATTTCCCTACAGTGGTAACAAAGCCACATCAATTAATTATATTTTGGGATAATCCATATGATTGGATTTTTGTTTTATCAAGTTTATTTATTACATACGATGTGAATATTTAAACTGTTTGATGTGCACGTCTATCTAAATCACCATATAAAGAACCCAAACATATATATATATATATATATATATATATATATATATATATATATATATATATATATATATAGGTGATATGATATATATTAAATTTACATGTGTCACCATAAAATCAGTTTTTATGGTGGATGTAAAACATGATTATGGCCAAAACCCCAGATCTGTGTGTACATAGTTGTGGTTTTTTATTCTTGTTGTTAATCAGTCTATGTATCGAGCCTCTCTCTCCTTTTGAAATATAAATTAATACTCTTCGTCCTATTTCACCTCAAATGTAACTTGAGGTTTTCCCATATACAATGTAATAAGAAATAGTATAGTTTTAATTTATGTTTCGACGTGAGATGGCAATCTACACAAAAGAAAAATTATCGGCTTGTGAGATGACCCGATCGACTGGTGGACCGAGGAGGTCAGACGATAAGAGGATGAACGGATCGACTGGAGGCCCAACTGATCGGCTGGAGGTGTCTAGACGTTGATTGGACCTGAGAACTAGACGACCGCTTTAGAAGAGCCCAACCTAGCCACCAAAAGGCAAACTTACCGGTTCAAAAGTTGAATTGATCAACCCGGATCGGTTCTAGCACAGATCTTCACCACAACATGTTGCATATTATGTGGACCATAGGTGGTAGTAATTCCTTATGGCTCAAAGGAATTACATTAGTATGGCCATAACCATTACTTGTGTGTTTTATTTATTGCATGTTCTAATTGTTTTTTATAGCATGTATATGATACATACTATATATGTGGTAATTGGATAAAATATATGTATCTATAGAAGCTCCCTCAAATAAAATATCAAGTCTTAGATGCCTACCAAAAGCGGCACACATGAAAAGCTTGATCGACTAAGTGTGGGTTCCATAAGGGAGGTGTCTCGTCTATCTCTTGGAAGTGTGATGGTAATAATGTGGGCCCACCAAGTGGGGTTTATTATTATCGTGTCATCTTTTGGGTCAGGCTTGACTGGTGATTCTCAAAGAGTCTGGGCCTAGAGGCATACAAATGATCATGTCAAGGAGTTGCACATATCATCTATCCAAGAGTTTCGTGAGATGCAATTCTCAAAGGTTGCCTACCTTAATAATTGGTCATGAGTGCCAGTGTTGGTTGGGTATTGACTTAATTATTTTGGATCTTAGCCGACTAGAATATTCTATGCTACAATATTCTTAATTGATATTGAGAGCTATCAATTTGAATACAATAGTGGTAGTGATAGTTAATTAAAGATCTAATTAATATCATCAAAACTATCAAATCAAGCCAATTCAAAAATGTTTTGAAAATTGCAATATTTCTTTGTAGAATCAAATTTCAAACACAAACACGTTCTAATTGTGATAAATCCTTTAGAAGGACAAAATAGGATAAAGTTCCACAATTGGTTAAGGACTTTGAGAAATGTTCTCATCAATGAGAGAAAGCTCTATGTCCTTGATACACCAATGCCAGAGGAACCCACTCCAAAGGTGCCTAAGACTAAATGGATACTTATTGGAAGCTTGCCAATGATGTCATAGACATTTGAATACCTAATGCTTTGTTTTATGAACTATGAGTTGCATGGAAAACATGAAAACATGTACATTCTAGAGATGGTAACACATCTTAAGAATCATGTAAAGCCCAGAAGGTATAATGTCTTCTAAGCACTAATTGAGTGCAAACTAACAAAGGGAGGTCCAGTAGAACCCAATGTGCTCAATATGAATGGACATGTGGAAGGACTGGGATTTCTCTTAGGTCAAGAGTTGTGCATGAATATGATTATGCAAGTGTTGCATGAATCATTTAGTAAGTTCATCAAATGCTTGGTATGTTTATGCTAAAGCAAGGAAGAAAAAGGACAAATCCGTGATGATGATCAATGGAAGTGAGTCCTAGGGAAAAGGCAAGTCTAAGAAGTTTTATGAGGATAATCTTAAGTCCAAGTCTTTTACACTCAAATTACGGAGAAGGGTAAGTGTAAAAGGAATCTATCCTTTTCACTTGAAGGATAAAGAAAATAAAGTGCCACCATGTCACTTGTCTAGACATTGGAAAGGAATTATCCTCTTCATAGAGGATCTTAGGAAGAAGATAGAGATAGAGATCTCCACTTTAGAACCTGAGAAGAAGTAAGCTAGAAATGTATGGAGCAAGGGTTGCTTCCACTATAGTTAAAGATTGTCATTCATGGACACATAATAGAATTAGTGATTTGCTATTATGTACCTACCATTAATGAAAACATCACATGTCTTGTGTGACAAGAACATTATGTTTCATTTTGAAAGTTACGATATTTTATGGAAATGCCCTATGTCTCACAAATTATACTTAATAATTGTAGAGATAGATGTGTATGATGCATATATTGAATGACTTGATAACTCCAACAATGAATACCTATAGCATTTTCATGTAGAGTGCATAAATGAGAAACACATCTCTAGAATCTATATGATGGTTATTTGGACTCCTTTGGTTTTTGAACCAATAGAGACATGCATGTCTTATTTATTGGGCAATATGACATGAGTACCTTAGCTAGATGTAGAGGGAGATCAAATATTCCATTAGGACTAGTACATACATATGTACATAGACCTTTTTGAATGAATGTTAAAGGTAGTTACAAGTACCTCATTATATTTACTGATACAATCAGTAGATATTTGAAATTTGTATTTAATGAAATACAAGTATGAATCTCTTGAAGTGTTCAAGGAGATTACAGAGGAAGTACATTACTCACTTGGTAAGGTATTAAGATACATTGATGTGATCAATGTTGAAATTTTTTAACCAAGAGTTTAAGGACCTTCTGGAGAGACCGTGATAGTGTATCACCTAGAATTCCACCTGAAACATACTTATGTGTTAGAAAGAAGGTATCACACCTTGTTAAGTCATGGTGAGATTATCAATAAAACTAGGTGATCTTACAATTTGTTTTGGGCACATACTTTACACTAAAAACAATGTACCATCTAAAATGGTTCAAAAGATACCATATGACATATGGAAGGGAGGAGTCCTAATGAGTCTTTTGTGGTGATTAGGATTGAAGGCTTATATAAGAAAATTGTTTCTTAAAAGCTTTTTCCACAAAATTTACATAAATGTTATGTTGTTAAACACTACTCTTATCCCAATCTGACAACCAAGTGTTTGTTAGTCTGGATGATTTTATTCCTAAAAGGGAGCTTAGTTACAAAGGAATCAGAGGGAGTAAAAGTAGAACTTGGAATGTTTGAGATAAATAAGAAAATATTAAACCTAAAGTAGTACAATAGAAAAAAGAAGAATCACAAACTGTTGTGGAATCTCAAGTTCCTTATGTAAATGCAGAACTCATAGTTCTAGTAGAACATGCCTTAAGTTTGAAAGATTCTGATATCTTATAACTGAAAAAGGCAACGAATTCATCATAGAGATGAGTCAACAACCTACCCAAAAACAATTGTGCGACCACAATTTGAAAAATGGCTTGAGGCCATTACATCAATGATGGACTCCATGTAAACCAAAAATGTATGACATTGGTGGATCCACCTAAAGGGGTAAAATCTATAGGGTACATTTGGGTCTTTTAAGGAGACCAACATGGAAGGGTAAATTTGTTGCAAAGATTTTCAAGCTAGTTCAAGATGTTGAACATAATGAAGTCTTTCACTAGTTACCATAGCTAAATTCATCTGGATCATGCTTGGATTTGTAGCTTAATATGACCATGAGATTTGGCATATGGATGTTAAATTGAATTCCTTAACTAGAATAATTAAGAGGATGTGTATGTGACACATCCTAAAGTTTTTATAAATCCGTTAATGCATATAAAGTCTATAAGCTACAAAGGTCAATCTTTGTATTGAAGCAAGCATCTCAGAGCTGGGATCTTCTATTTGACAAAGTCAAAGGGTTTGACTTGAGTCATAATGAAGATGGAAAATGTGATTACAAAAGATGTAGTGGGAGAATAATTTTATATTCCACATAATGATGGGGAACAACGTCCTTTTCCTGCATATGTCAAAACCTGGAAAGAAAAGTACCTTCTATATGAAGGGTTTAGGTGAAGCATCCTATATGATAAGGATCAAGGTCTATAGAGATATATTAGAAATCTTCTTTATCTAAGAAAGAGCTCCTACATTGGTAAGCTGTTGAAGGGTTCATCATGCAAGACTCAATGAGAGAAAATGTGTCCATGTTCCATGGAGTTAGTCTCTCAGGAGCCTAGTGTCTCAATTCTCATGAAGAATAGGAACACATGGATATACACCATGTGCAATCACAATTGGATGAATTTTGAATACAATGTTATATACTTATTCATTATCTAGTATGTATTGGACATGATGAGAAGATATCCAGTAGTCTCGTATGTATTGAACATGATGAGAGGATATCCAATCATCTCATATGTATTTAGCATGATAATAAGACATATACATACCCTGCCTAGCAATCTCATATGATGAGCGGGTATATGTCAGATACCAATGAGAGTCACATGACTACCATAAAGAACATCCTTAGGTGCTTTAGAATCACTTAAAGGATTGGTTCCTTGGTTATGGTAATAAGAAAGAGTTGGATGTAAAGGGTTACACCCATGCAAGCTTCCAAACTGACAAAATTATTGTAATCTAAATTTATGTTTGACAACAAAAGAGAACTGTAAGCTAGAAAGGGTTCTGAGCTAATGAGAGTTGTTCAAATCTACAAAGGAAGCCCAATATCTATGTGTTATAAGAACAAGAGAGGATATTTTCTGGGTCAAGAAATTCATCTAGACGAACTTGTGTGAGGTTCCGACCATTGATGACACAATAGAAATGTTGATGACTACAATGGAGCTACTAGTTATACTAGGAATCATAGATATCATATTATGGCACTTCCATTTCATATGAGTAGTCATATAGTGAAGAGATGTGAAAATTGCAAGATACCAACTTAAATAAAAACGTTGTTAAGCCCACTATAAAAGAACTTGCATAGCAGAATAATGATGGTCATGTTAGGTCACTTGGGATGAGATCCGTGGTTGATTGGCTCTAAGTGCAAGTGGGAGTTTGTTGGTATGTATGCCCAGAGAGCATATCATGTGATGATTTTAATGGCATAAATAGCAAATGATTTGATTATTAACGATAAGCTTCTGATTTATTTTGTATATTCAGTTATGAGATAATGAATAACATAATACATGTCTAAAGAATAATATTACTCGATGACATATGTCTTCAAGTACGTGACTTGGAAGAATGAGATCATACGTATGTTAAGAGTTCATATACTCATTCTTACTATGTCCCTGATCGGTTGTTGTTGTTGAAGGTAGATACACAACAATAACACATACCATCAGAGTGTGAGTTGGTTGATGACAGAGTCTCATTAGTCATGATATGTCAATATCAAACCAAGCTCACAGATACTTGTTAGAGAACTTTGTATCGGATAGACCCATTGTGAGACTAACACATGAAAGACATCATTACGGAAGTCATAGTCAGTTCTCAAAATGATGGTGGTGGTTGTGATTTTTAGACTAAAATCATTGCACTCATCACATGTTGTTGGGTATGCTTTTACATCATCAAATGCAACACATGGGTTGTTATAAAGGTGATGATTAGGTGACTTTGACACATGGGGATTGACTGTGAGTGATAGAGATGGGATTTGTCCCTCCGGTAGGAGTATGATATCCAAAGGTCTCTTGATTAGCAATATTGGGAAAAGTATGGCCATGCACATGTGATTCAATATGTGATATTGATCTTACATATATCTCATGTAGTTTGCTCTATTTCAAGAAATAAGATTGAATAATAATGATAATGACTACTCCATGCCTCTAGTTCAATCTAAATATCGGTGATAAAGGAACAATACAAACACTGTAGCACCATACACATATTGTACGTTGAAGTTGTTCTCCAATTTTCCATTTACTTGGCTAGCAATGATGTGTGACTAGGCACAACTCACATCATGTGATGTCATAAGTTGTTATGGACATTCACTGCCAACATAATATGGGACCTATAAGGTCACACACATATGAACTCATATAGAAGAGTAGTTTGATCTTGAATGATAATTGAATTGATTACTAAAATGTTTAGGTATTCAAATTCACACAACAAATCAGCTGACTGGACTTCCACATGTTCAGTTCAAATGTTAAGACTACCATTTAGAGTATCAAGGTGATTGTATTGTACATTGATTGGAATTCAACCTGACCCAGCCTGTGAGACGCCCATCTCACTTATGTGAAATGGTTATCTGGCCTAGTGTGAGACACTCGTCTTAGTTGCACCAAACAACCATTTCAGGGGTACTATTCTATTGCACATAGGATTTGTGCTGATGTAATCACATACATTAATTGGAATCGAATTGCTGACATATATAAAAAACTAGGAAACTACAAAATGATCGTCACAGTTATGGTACGACCGTTTCACCACACGTAGGTTGCGAAACTTCCAGAATTTTTTTTAAAATTTGAGATATTTTGGTCCTTTCCACTCCCGCATAGACTGCGAACCTTGATCCTGGCCTCTACTATAAATAGAGGGGTACTGGGGACTTTTGAGAACACAACATAGAAAATTGAGAATCAGTTGCTCTAATAATTCTTGTTCTCTCTGGTTGTGGTAACCACGAGATCCCAAGCAAGTCCTACCCAACTAGGGAGGGATAGCCAAGTGATAATCTCCCATTTTGTGATGTTATCTTACTAGTTTACCTCAGTTTTCCATACTCTTTCTTAGTTAAATTAGATAGAATCTTTAAATTTCTACCTTTTTGTAAATATACAATTAGATTAACTTCTCCTTTTCAGTTCTTACAGAAAAGCACAAAAAAAATTTACAAAACTCCCAAACGGTCCCAAGACCGAATGGAAGCCAAATGGTCCCATGACTGAATGGAAGCCAAACGGTCCTAAGACCGAATGGAGACCAAATGGTCCCAAGACCGAATGGAAGCCAAACGGTCCCAAGACCGAATGGAGACCAAATGATCCCAAGACCGAATAAAGGTCAAATGGTCCCAAGACCGAATGGAGACCAAACGGTCCCAAGATCGAATAAAAGTCACACGGTCCCAAGACCGAATAAAGGTCAAACGGTCCCGAGACCGTATGAAGCCAAATGGTCCTAAGATCGAATGGAGATCAACCGGTCTCGAGACCGTATGAAGCTACTCGACCCCAAGATCGAATGAAAGCAAATGGTTTCAGACCGAGAGGACTGAAACCGTCTCCAGACCGAGAGAGTCCAAATGGTCTCCAAATCGTGTGAAAACCCAAACAGTCTTTAAACCGTATGAAAATCCAAACAGTCTCCAAGACCGTTTGGACCCACATACCCCAAACCGTTTAAGGATTGCTCAAAATCCTATAAATAGAACCCAAAAGGGGTCCTCATGAGGGATAAAGTTTCAGACATCCAAAGGCTGCCTCTATTGTTCCAGAACCATTCCATCCTTCACCCACTACCCCGAGGCTGCCAGTCTGAGATCCATACTCCATCTCCAAGCTACTTTCTCTCTCATTGACAAAGAAGGTGGGAAGAGGACGATTCATCATCAAGTAAGCTACGAAGTGCAAAGATCATTTATCTCTCTCTCCAAGGGGTCGACCTTCCTCCCTCCTTTGTGGAGATGACGCTCACTCTCTCTCTTCTCGCCCCCTTCTTTGTTCTTGCCATGAGCGAGTAGTCTCATACACTATGGTGCGGGGAGTAGCCCCGCTACCCATGTTTTCATTTCATACATTGTAATTCTTGAGTTTACAATAGAAAAACACTATCTTTCTAGTTCAACATCAATCATTTAATGAATGCTAGTTTCTTGATCACCAACTTGTGTTATCTATTATCAGTTAGTGCAAATTGTCTATGTTTGTACTTCTATATTCGAATATCGACTGCTTGTTGGTTCCAGATTGTATGTAGTCACCATGCGTTTGGTTTGGTATCTAGGAGCATTTCTCAAGAAGTGGAGTAAACTCACCTCCATCGTTGTACTTTCATACTATGAAATGGAATCAGTTGACAAATGAAAGTACAACCTTGACATGTCAAGGAACACACTTTGTGAGGGGAGTGATGCAAAATAAGTGACCATTCGTCTGGGGATAGCTGGCATTGCAACACTTCTACATTTTTCTTAGTTAGTTATCCAAAAGGAGGCTAAGCCTACCAAGATACTAACTATTTAGAATTTTTTCTTTGCAAGACAAGTTATTGTGATGTATGTTTTGATCCATGTGTAGTGGTGGTGAAAGAAGATCAAATCCTAGTGGTTTCTTAACATTGTTTACAACCTTAAATTTACTTTCTTGCTTTTACTTTACCTGCACTTAGTTTAAACAACCAAACCAATTCTTTGATCTAAATACCAAATGTTAAGAAGTTAAATGAAATTCTAACATTTTCTATCTTGTTGATCTTAACAAGACCGTTGTCCTGTGGATTTGACCCTTAACTATACTATGATAAGACATCCACATATCGTAGCATATGTGGGTGGAGTTTTTAATGTAGTATAAGCAAGGCTAAACCTAAAAGACTTCCTATCTTTAGGATTTTTAGTGGTGCATGAAACTCCACACAAGTGGAAGCTCCATCAAAAATTGGTGTTGTTGTCGGGGAGAATGAAACGTTTTAATTTCATTTATCATCTTGCTAGTTGGTTAGGATTTTACACTTATCTTTAAACATTACTCCATATTCTCTTGATTTCATCATATCTCCCGCATCATCTAAAAAGTGTGTTTCTTCCTCTACTCAGGTAGAAGATGTGTATGCAACCATCGCATAATCTCAGATTCTCCCCTGATCCAGAGTACGACTCTGAGGTAGAGAGAAGTTTCCACCACTGCATTAGACTTAATCATCAAAGAGCTAGACAAATGGCCAAAGATCAACGCCAAGTTGCACTAGTGATGGAAAGGGTCAACGCTGCCATAGCAGCCCAGCGAGCACAACTCATCACCGACACGCGCGCCCAAGTTCAGGATGAAGTACGGGCTGAAGAGCAAGCCCGCATCTATGCCGAGAATGAAGCAGCCAAGACTGTTGCTCAACTGTTGGTAAGAAACAAGCAACTACGTGACTATGCTATTCCCAAGAACTATGAAGACAACCATCTAGTCCAACCACCACTCATTGACATTCCTAATTTTGAGATTAGGACACAATGGATCAAAATAATGCAGGGCATCTCATTCTATGGAATTGTCGGAGATAACTGCATGGACCATTTGAAGAGGTTCAAAGCTCTTTGCAGGTTGGTACCACAAGCTGGAACAACCATGGACACAGTCATGCTTAGACTCTTCAATTTCACCTTGTCTGGAAGAGCACTAAGTTGGTGCAATTCTTTGGATGGGGAGCCAATCACCACCTGGACTCCCTTAGAAGAGAAGCTCTTGGAGAAATTCTTTCCCCCTTCACTAACCTACCAAATCAGAGGACAAATCAACCAATTTCTTCAACTACCAGGAGAGTCACTGGCTGATTCATGGGAAAGGTTCAAGGAACTCTTGAGGAAATGTCGTCATCGTGGAATCTCAAAAAATCAACTCATAAAAACTTTTTATAGGGGAGTAAGCGATGAAATTAAAAAGTTCTTAGATTCCTCATCTGGAGGAAACTTTATGAGACAGAACTACAAAGACGCCTGGAGGATCGTCACTCTCGGAGCCGAAAATCAATCCAATTGGGAGAGGGCGACCACATGAGGAATTCTAAAGGTTTGTAAAGCTGAAGAATCTATGGAAATGAAATCCATAGCCGAAGCTTTGAAAACCATAGCCAACAAACAACAAGCCCTCAAAGCATCATTTGGGGAGTATGACAGAAAGAAGAACCCCAAACAAGCTAAAGCAGCCATAGGAACTTGCGATGCCTGTCATGCATCCAATCATCCCACATTGTCATGTGGTCTCCTATACAATGTAATGATGGATTTGCAACCACCTCAACCACAGTATGAGATGATCATTGAACACCCTGAGGATCAGATGCCAGAATAAGTAAATTCCATCCATTCCATACCAGGACAAGCTTACTACAATCCAAATCAACTGAGAAACCATCCCGGGTTTTAATATGGAAATCCTGCGGGAACTGCTAACCCGCAACATCAAACACAAAGTGGATCTTCCAACAGACTACCACCTGGATTTCAAAGCAACTACAACTAAAATCAAGGGAATCTTAGAAAAAATTTCCTAAGATCCAACTACCCAAGAAATCCCTCTGCATACAACCAATATACTCACCCTCCTCTGCACCCGCAATTACAACAAACTCAGTTGCAACAACCACAATAACCTCAGTTGCTAGAACCTCAACAACAACCACCTCAAGGGCAGCAACAACTCAGTCAATTTCAATAAAATAATACCCCACCACAGCAGACTGATGAACTGTCCCTGATAAGGCAAATGCTGCAATCACAACAAACCATGCTGGCTAACCAGCAAGCCCAGCAAAAAGTTGTGGAAACTCAGTTAGCACAGATAGCATCTTAGCTAAAACCTCCAGTGGGCACTTTCACTGGACATCCAGAAGCAAATCCAAGACACAATCAACATAGACCAGAACAATTAAATGTTGTTACAACAAGGTCTGGTCATGCTCTTACTGAAGCCATCTCGGTTAATCAAGAAGACATGGATGTAACTGAAATCACCCCAACAGAAGAATCAGGTCAAGAAGCTGAAGAAAGGAAAGAAAAGGAACAAGGTCCCAAAGAACTAGAGGTTCCATAATATAAGCCAAGGATACCCTATCCTGGCAGGCTAAAGGAAACCAGACTAGACTCTAGATTCCAGAAATTCAAAGAGGCAATGAAGAAACTTTATGTTGATATTCCCTTTCTCAATGCCTTATCTGAAATCCCATCCTGGTCCAAATATCTGAAGACCTTGCTGTTAAAGAAATATATGACAGAAGAGCATGAAATTGTCAAGCTAGCTCAAACCACTTCTGATATCATTTTGAATAAAATGCCGAAAAAATAGGACACTGGCTCCTTTGGCATACAATTATCTATTGGGAACACTTCTTGTAAAAAGGGATTGGCCGACTTGGGAGCCAACATATCAATTATGCCATTTTCCATGTGCAAAAGATTGGGGTTTACTAACTTGTTGCCTACAACAATGACCATCCAGCTCGCTGATTCCACTATTACTGCACCCCTGGGAATCATTGAAGATATTCCAGTAAGAGTGGGGAGGGAATCTTTTGTCCCTTGTGATTTCATAATTATGGATATAAAAGAAGACCTAAGGTACCCGATAATATTCGGTAGACCCTTCCTCTCCACAGCTAGAGCATTAATTGATGTCGAGGCTGGCACAATTACCTTGAGGTTGGGTAAAGAAACTGTTCAATTCAGGGTTTTCAACAGCCTGATGAGCCCTAGTATCCATGAAGAGGTTTTTCTACTTGAAGCTATTGATAAAATGTCTCAACTCAAGCAAGCAAATCCAGAACCAACACATGCCCTAGAGAATGCTCTAATAAATCTCGAAGCTAAATTTTCAACCAACGAGTTAGTTCAGCAATGCCTGCAATACTTGGAGTAGTCTGAAAAAGCCCTAGAAGCTACTTTTGAAGAACTGAAATCTGTCTCCATATTAGAGACAACAAAAGTACCCAAAGCCCCGAAAATGAAAACTCTACCAGCTGGGCTCAAACATGTCTTCCTAGATGCAGAAAAATTATGTCCAGTTATCAGTAGCTCCTCTCTGATTGACGACCAGGAAGAAAGGCTTCTCACTGAACTAAGGAAGCACAAGAAAGCAATTGGGTACAAAATGACTGACCTAACATGCATAAACCCAGCTCTATGAATGCATTACTACCTATGATAGAAGAGTTCAAACCCTCGAGGGAGCACTAGAGAAAACTGAACCCAAATCTGAAAGAGGTAGTTCGCCTCGAGGTTCTTAAACTCTTGAAAGCGGGTATTATCTATCCAATTTCTAACTCTCAGTGGGTTAGTGCTATTCAAGTGGTCCTTAAAAAGGGGGGAACCACTATTGTCCTAAATGATAAGAATGAACTAGTACCTACAAGGACCGTTACTGGTTGGAGAATGTGCATTGATTATAGAAAATTGAACAAATAAACAAGGAAGGACCATTTTCCCTTACCTTTCCTTGACGAAGTCCTTGAGCGACTAGCCCACCAAAACAATTTCTGCTACCTCGACAGATATTCTGGGTTTTACCAAATCCAAATTCACCCTGAAGACCAAGAAAGAATGACATTTACTTGTCCTTTTGGAACATACGCCTTCAGAAGGATGCCCTTCAGGCTATGCAACGCACCTGCAACCTTCCAAAGGTGCATGACTGCTATCTTCGCGGGATTAACCGAAACCATTATGGAGGTGTTCATGGATGATTTTTCAGTATACATATACTCTTTTGATAACTGTCTGCTCAACCTAAGTAAAGTCCTACAGAGATGCGAGGAAACAAACCTTATCCTAAACTGAGAAAAATATCACTTTATTGTGACCGAAGGTGTTGTCCTCGGACATCGAGTGAGTGAAAGAGGAATCAAAGTAGACAAGGAAAAAATCGATGTCATCTCAAAGCTGTCATCGCCCAAAGACATAAGGGGAGTGTGAGCTTTCTTGGGTCATGCCGGGTTCTACCGGAGATTTATTAAAGACTTCTCAAAAATAGCAAAACCTATGACATACCTATTGACCAAGGATGTCGATTTCAACTTTGACCATGAATGCCTGCATAGCTTTACAACCCTGAAGAATGCTTTAATCTCTACACCCATTCTAAGAGCGCATGACTGGTCACAACCTTTTGAAATAATGTGTGACGCTAGTGACTATGCCATAGGGGTTGTGTTGGGGCAAAGAATAGACAAAAAGCCATATGTAATATACTATGCATCCAAGACGTTAGATGAGGCACAAAAGAATTATACTACTACTGAAAATGAATTCTTGGTCGTCATCTACTCTTTCAAAAAATTTCATTCTTATCTAATTGGTTCAAAGGTCGTAATATATACAAACCACTCTGCCATCAAATATCTTATTTAGAAATAGGATGCAAAACCCAGACGCATCCACTGGGTATTAATGCTGCAAGAATTTGATCTTGAAATAAAGGACAAGAGCGGAGTGGAAAATGTCATCGCTGACCACCTAAGTCTCATCGAATGTCAAGACGACGATAATGTACCTATCCAAGACTCCCTCCCTAAGGACGAGCTTATGAAAATAATCATCGGATTTCCTTGGTACGCTGACATAGTGAACTATCTAGCTATAGGAATCATCCACCCTTTCGCCTCTCACCACTATAAAAAGAAATTTCTCCATGATGTTAAGCAAGACTTCTGGGACTAACCCTATCTTTTTCGTCTATGTGTAGATAGACTTTTCCGTCGATGCCTACCAGAAGAGGAAATTACCCCTGTCTTAGAGCACTATCATTCTAGCCCCAGTGGGGGGCACATGAGTTTGAAGAAGACCACTCTAAAAGTTCTACAATTGGGTTTTTTTTGGCCAACAATAGCAAGAGATTCCTATGATTTCATAAGATCTTGTATTAAATGTTAGCTTTTTGGCGGTATAACGAAACAGAATGACATGCCTCTCACTTTGTGGCAAGAAATTGAACTTTTTGATTTTGGGGAATAGACTACATGGGTCCCTTCCCCTCATCTTATGGATTCAAATACATATTGGTCACTATGGATTATGTTTTGAAATGGGTAGAAGCTATACCCACCATATCCTATGATTCCAAGCCGGTCATCAAGATGTTCAAAGATATCATCTTCCCCAGATTCGGAGTCCCCCGCACTATCATATCAGACGGAGGAACCCATTTTCTAGAAAGAAGCTTTGAAGCCCTCATGAGAAAATATGGGGTCAACCATAAGGTCTCCACACCTTACCATCCACAAACAAGTGGCCAAGTTGAAGTTTCAAACAGACAATTGAAAGCTATCTTAGAAAAAACAGTCAATAGACATCATACTGATTGGTCTACCAAGCTCCCCGATGCCCTTTGGGCATACCGCATGGCTTATAAAACACCGATGGGAACAACCATGTTCTGTCTGGTGTATGGAAAGTCGTGTCATCTACCGGTTGAACTAGAACATAAAGCATGGTGGGCCATCAAAGAGCTGAACTTTAATCTCAAAAGTGATGGTGAATATAGACAACTTCAACTACAAGAACTTGAAGAGCTTAGAATGACAACTTACCAAAGTGCCAGAATCTATAAAGAACAAACAAAGATGTGGCACGATGACCACCTCAAAAGAAAATACATTACTATCAGAGACAAGGTCCACCTCTTCAATTCCAGACTTAAGATGTTCCCTGGAAAGCTCCGAACAAAATGGTCTGGACCTTTCACAATTAAACACATCAACCCCACCGAAGCAGTCATCATCCTTGATAATAATGGGGGAGAACGGACAGTTAATGGCCGCAGATTGAAGAGATATTACACACCAGCAGACAAAATACCAAAACAAACTATCGAGATCCATGATCCCTCAACATCAACATAACCAAATCGGATTTTTGTCGGGCCAGCGACGTAAAACCCAGGCGCTACTTGGGAGGCAACCCAAGATCTGAGTACCACCACTTTATTTTTCCTAGTTTTGATAATTTTCTAATGTCTTCATTTGATTTAGGCTTGTCATATTTAATTTGAAAATATAAAAAATTCACATAAATAACCAAAACAAACATAAAAATATAAAATCCAATTAAATCTTAACCTAACGGTTTCGAAATCGTTTGGACTCAAACGGTCTCGAAACTGTTTGGTCTTTTCAATTTCGAAATCATTTGGTCCATTGAATCCTTAAACCATTTGGAACCCAAACTGTCCCGAAATCGTTTGGACCCCAAATGGCCGTTTTCCCTTGGGAATTTGTAATGACACCCAACGTTTTCTATAAATATAACCCCCCCCCCATCATTTTCTTTCCCTTGATTCTCAATTTCTCTAAACCCTCATGTGAACCTTGTTCCATTCTGTTCCTCTGCTCCTGACTCCTATTCACGCTACGACCATCACCGACGTCACTGCCGACGCCGCTATATCTTAGCGGACCTCCGTGACTTCATCTCTGTCATTATCGCCATCCGTCGTCGTCGTCGTCACCTTCACCCTCAGCACTGTCGCCTTCTTCGTCCGCAGCGGCAAGGTATAACCAGCCAAAGTTGTCTATTCCAACGCTAACGATGAGTTCTTCCTTCATCGGTGCCATCTTCGCCACCGACGCGCACACCGCCACCGTCATCTGTCGCTTCCGCCCATTTTTCAACCGAACACCGACGACCCCGACATTTCACTTTCCTCGCGGTTTCAACTGTTTGGAGCCAAACGGTCGTGAAACTGTTTGGCACCAAATGGTCTTGAAACCGTTTGGAGCCAAACAGTCGTGAAACCATTTGGAGCCAAACGGTCGTGAAACCGTTTGGAGCCAAATGGTCTTGAAACCGCTTGGAGCTTGAAACCGCTTGGAGCCAAATGGTCTTGAAACTTCTTGGAGCCAAACGGTCGTGAAACTATTTGTGCCAAACAGTCTTGAAACCGTTTGTGCAAAATGATCTTGAAACTGTTTGGAGTAAAAACCGTTCAGACGCAAATAGTTTTAGAAAATATGATTTCACCCTGAAAATGATTTCATTTTTTAATGCTAAAATTCTTTACACATTTTTCTTCTCTTTTAACATATATACTCTTTCGATTATAGAATGACCTCCCCTGCAAAAGAAGCCACTAGAAGCACTGATGCTCCCTTCTGGACAAGGGAGCAACTGATGGAGGACTGCACCCAGCTCTAGAAGATCATAGACATCTAGGAAAAGACTGGAAAGGTCCCACTGAAAGTTAACCTGCTCATGGTCATGAATGAAATTGACCACATCAACATGTGCTTGACCGAGGATCCTATCCAAGATATGGAAGAAACTTGTTCCAGTGATGAAGGCTCGAAATATGAGCCAAATTCCGAGGATGAATCCCCAACCACAAAGTCCAAGGGGAAGAGGAAGGCCCAAGAAGCTGCCAATGAGCAACCAACTAAGAAACGAGCAAGGAAGCAAGTCCACCCCATCACTATAAGAGAACAAATTTTAGTGGGATCTGTGACACCACCTGCTGCCACCACAACTGTTGCTGCTTTCCCCTCCGTCACCACCACAGCACCATCAGAACTATACATCCACAACCTCCCGTCGCTTGAAAAGACTCTAAAACCAACCAAGTACATTTTCTCCAGCATACTAAAGAAGATGGGGATATACGACAGAATCCTCACTCTGCTTGACAATGCCAACCTCTCAAAGCTTTGCTTTGTTGTAGAAATTTCTTATGTTGAACCCACAACTGAATTCTTCACATACATCAACAAAGAAGCTATAGACATAATGGATAGATCGACGGACGGAGGTGACCATGGGTTTGTCACCAAACTCTTTGGAAACAAAGTTGTCATAACTAAAAACATGTTAAATGAATTTTTCATCGACAACCAGGAGCACCTGAAGAAAGCCAAAGTTGTAGGTGCAAAAAGCTCTGAGTTCAACAAGCATATCTTCTAGAAATCCCTGACAGGGATCCCGACCTACGAGGAAAAAACCTACAAGGCCTCAGATATTCACTCTGGCCTGGTGCGCACATTGCATAAAATTCTTACAGGTGCACTCTTCCCTAGAACAGAGGGTGGAAATGTTAGCATTTCCAATCTTTTCATCCTCTGGTCCATTCTAAAAGGGTAGCTGGTCAACATTGGATGGCATATGATACAAAAGCTTTCATCTTACACTCTGGGGAAAGAAATATGCATGGGTGACATAACCTCTATTCTGAAATATCTTAAGATGAATAGAATACTACCCATATGCACAGTAATTAAGGATGACATCTTACCGATGAACAGAGCTTAAAGAACTCTTACATCATAAAAGAGAAGGATGCTAAACTACACTACATCTTCTGCCCTACTGTAAAATCCTTAAGGACCCTGTTGTCGCTCCCGGAGCTTGCTGATTATGACAAGGAAAAGCTTCTCTTCACCGAAGAGGAGCTCAAAAACATCCTAGCTTTGGTCAAAATACAAGAAAAGAAATCAAAAGTGGGGTAGACAGAGCGCATCATCACCGCCCTGGCAGCTAGAATAACAAAAATACTAGTAGAACGACCATCCAAAGGGCATTTGCAGACACAATAGTTGTCAGGAATGCCGACATCAAAACCAAATCCAGAGGCAAAACCTCCCCTCCCCGAAGAAAATATCATCACCTCATCACTAGACTCCTTCATCATGAGTCTCAATGTAGAACTTGCCCCCACCACCACCCCCACCATGCTACCACCATCCACTATTCCACAATCCACAACTCTCACATCATTCTCCACAACGACGTCCACCACATTTCCCTTACCCACATCCACATCTCCACTAGCATCCTCCGCCTCTTTCTTTCTCTCATCGAGCATCCCATTCCCCACTTCCATGCCCAACCTTACTTTCACCTCCACCACTTTTCCCTCGACATTTTCAGTTCCACCCTTCTCACCGGAAACATCGCCACCCTTCTCACACACATCATCCACCACCACCCCAACACCACTGGTGACACCATCTACAGTCACCATGCAATTCGCGCATCCATCCATAGTGTCTCTTCCGCAAGGCACTTCCACCCTTTCACCCTTCCACCACTGGGGTCCCCTTTACAAATGTTGGTGAGGAATTTGGCCGTCAATTTGACGCTATCCGAAACCTCCTTACCGACCCCTCCAACATAATGCAATATATTTTCTCTTGTGTATAGGGTCTTACTAAACAGGTCGCCAAGAATGACGAGCAAAACCGCGCCTTACCAAGCATCCTCTCAAGTATCCGCCAACGGAAGGAAGCAGCAGCCACACAAGTCGAACACATCGACGACCACATACAACAACTGCCCCAGTTGGTGCTTGAGGTTAAAAGCCAGCAAGCAGTGTTGGCTCAACAAGTTGATAGGATCTCTATGCAGACCCAACCTCTGCCTAAAAACCTATGTGAGCTTAAGCAGCAAGAAATTTCTTTTGGTACGCACTTGGACGACATCAACAAAACCCTCACACACATCATCCACCACCAAGAAGAATCGTTGAACAAAGAAATAATTCAGCTACTTGCATAAGTGACAGACCTTTCTGCACGGCTCTTTTTTGCCAAAACACGTTATCCAGATCTTAAAGAAACCCATGACGCACTGCTCGAAACACATGAGCATTTGCAAGTGGCATTTGACTAGAAACAAGCTATCCACCGGCAATGCAAGAAAACAACGATAAACAAAACAACGGATACGGTGGAAGACGATAATGAAGATGAAGACGAAGAGGATTCTGACTCCTCGGCTGACTCCAATAATGATACTTCCTCTTCAGATGACAAACCTAATGACCCAGGACATGCTGGGGAGGGAACCAGCTGAGGAGCAGAACTTTCAAAGAAAAAAGATGACAAAGACCACCACTAAGGTGGAAACAATCCCAAATCCCATGATCACAATGACAATGTTAACATGTCATATGGGGATCAATTCCTTGACTACTCAGCCATGGGATCTCTAGGGGAAACCGTCAAAGAAGCATCCTTTGCTGAGTTCTAGCAATGTATATTGGGAACCAACACAAGTCAACCAACAGCAAACCTTCCACAACACTCTGCCCCAGAGCAATCTTCACCTTTTCCCCCAGACCATGATGAGGAAGACAAAGTGAGTCTAGACATGAATATTGGACTCGACTCTGCTTCTAAATCAGAACAAGATGAAGATCTGCAACATTATATGGACGACATAGTGCAGACTTATCCTCCACCTACGCAAGAGCTTCCCCCGCCGCCACCTCTACCTAAGATTATGCACGACCTAGACATGGCTTCCATCTCTACCCAAGATGTCCAGGATATCTTCATCCTGAACACTATCATAGATGATGCCAAAGAGGGGGGGGACATCATCTACACAAATATAAAAACTAAGCGTAATTTGACACGCAGAGATTTCTGCACCATCCTTCGACCGCAATCAACAGTGAAGATAGCAATCTTCTGTGTCCTTCTTTCCAACTCTATTGAAATATACAAAATCTCAAAGCGACCGCAGCTAATTTTCAATGCTTCACCAGCTCTGGCTATGAGCCTATTATACAAAGACTTACGCAATAAATCTATAGAGCGCTTGTGCGTTGGGATTGCTTGAAAGGTGAGATATCTCACGGTCCCCTTTTAAGTTTCCAGCCACTGGCTACTTATAATCGTTGACACCGTGACCCGCAATGCCAAGGTGTACAACTTTTGTGCCAGCGAACGAAAGGCCAGAACAATCAATTTTGCTGGAGAAGAAGTCGGAGAAGCAAGATGCATCCCCTTCCGACTTCTCAAACTAATTTCAGTTGCCTTCCCTTCCCTCAAGAATGGTTGGAACCAACCTTGATTCCAAATCATCGCTCCACCAGTCCAAACCACTGACGGGTGCGGGGATTGTGCCTTCTGCACTATACGCCACATACAAGAACTTAATCAACAAACCCCCTTCACCAAGCTGGCCACAGAAGATTTTCACTCGCTACAAGGGCATTACGTCATGGAACTCATATGCGACAGAAGGTTCTTCAAGGACTTGACTATGGTGCCAAACGACGTCCCTCGCTACCTTTTTTCAGCCATCCAATGTCCACAAAGGCGACCTTTATAAAAAATGTTAACGAAGTTGGAGAAAGAACAACAACTCACCACGGTCCCTGAAAAAAGACAATGGGACCCTTAGACTTTTGATTTGGCGGACGATACATGAGACATCGAATTGGTATCTAGGGCCACCATCAACAGACCTTCCACACAATTGGTGCCCCTACATGCCATAGAACTGACGTTTCCTAACTTCGACCTTGCATCTTGCAAGAATCTTTCTAAAAATAAACTCCGACTCATCATGTCTAGGCTATATGTCGAGAAAGATGAGCTCATTTTTCTAGCCGGAGATATTCCAGTCATGGCAGATACCCTCTGTGAAACCGTACAATTACAAGGATTTCTATCTGTGATCTTGATGACTGCTTATCAATATCTCATCATACAGAACCATCCTACGGTTTACATGGCATCATCTTACATGAAGGATGACCTACTAATGATAAAGAACTTCGGAACCACGGAGGTACTTATCTCTTGCCTCCAACATACAACTCTGAAGTTCATTATGCTTCCTTTCCTTCACTCAGAGTACTAGATGTTACTGGCGACAAACCTTCCTGAAGGAACAACAATCATCTATAACAGTTCCGACAGCCAATTTGATCCTAACCAAAAATAGTATAGTGTGACAGCTAACACACCCATGGAGGAGGTGGCAAAGGAATGCGATGATAAAGTACACGATCTTTTAAGTAAGCACACAAGGGCGTACGATAAATAACACTTTCATCACCCCGCCTTCAGCCACAGATGCTCCCATCAGCTCCGAGAATCAAACGATTGTGGTTTCCACATCCTCTACTAGATGTACACCCTCGCTATTATTGGAAGACTAGTAGAGGACATGACGAGTTTGGATTACCATGCTCTACATGGAAAGTTCGCAGCTAATCTTCTCCGAACGCATGGGGCTAACAAAGGACTAACAGAAGCCTATGCCCTTGTCCATATACTTCTCAACCTATCACTTTGACACTTTGAGGACAGAGTGAGTGATAAGTTGGGGGGGGCGGTACACTGGACAAGGGAGAGGTATCATTTTTTCAACCCTTCTCCCTCTACTCTTTTTATTCACTCCTGTTTTATCTTTCTTTTCACATTTAGACTTTTTTAGTAATTTTTTTCTCATAAGTATAACAACACTCTTGGAAAAGGTCACCCCCAGCAAAATTTAGAATTAAAGTAGTCCTCAAAAAGAAATAACAGAAAAAGCACTTAGGCATGTAATGGCGAAATGATAAATTACTTTCACACCCGATTTCCTTGCTTTTGCTTCAACTCTGTTCCAGATTCTCTACAAGTCAACATCATAGCCGAAGCTAGACAAAACTATCCCAAGGACGGGAGGGAACCAGGTGAAATACAAATCAAGGAACTTCGCAAGTGGACCACCAAGTACGAAACTGAAATAAGTGCATGTCAGGAGACTCCAAGAACAATTTTCTTCTTTTCAAAAGAGACCCAGCAGCCCAAACAAAATCCCTAAATATCAAACTCCTAAGCTTGTGAGTATAAGAATAAAATCCAGAGTGTTGAATAAAAACATGAGAGTTGTGCCACGTCTAAGGACCTATATGAAGGACCAATAAAGGTCTCACCCGGCCGGTAAATTCAGCTGCCCTCACAAAGGTAGATGTGTCGTGCACGGTAATGAGATCCTAAGGTCTCTGAATATATGAAAAAGCTGATAAAGGACTCACCCGACAGGTACATTTAGCTGCCCTCACAAAGGCAGATGTGTCACGCCCGGTAGTGAGATCCTAAAAGTTTAGATAAACCCTCCCCTACTAAAAGGGGGAGTTATGATGAATCCTCCAGATTCACCCTCTCAGTCGCCATTTCTAAGGATTTTATGCCGCATATCGACTGATCTACCCTCTCTTTGGGTTTACTTTAAGTATCTTTTCAGTCTCGTGTAATTAGTGCATTACTAGCTCAAATTACCCTAGTTTCTAGCTTATTTGATCTCATTTTCCCCTACTCACGATCTCTCTCCTCTGTAGATCATCCTCAACTATCACCAACGGTCAGGACCCCTACAATACTAACTCTAGCGGTCTCAAGACCGTTTGAGCCCATGCGGTCTCAAGACCGTTTGAACCCATGCGGTCTCAAGACCGTTTGAGTCCATGCGGTCTCAAGACCGTTTGAGCCCATGCGGTCTCAAGACCGTTTGAACCCATGCGGTCTCAAGACCGTTTGAGTCTATGTGGTCTTAAGACCGTTTGAGCCCATGCGGTCTCAAGACCGTTTGAGTCCATGCGGTCTCAAGACCGTTTGAGCCCATGCGGTCTCAAGACCGTTTGCTGTGCTTGTAAAGACCGAATGGACAGTCAAATACAAGACTGTTTGGAGAGCAGCAACGACGGCACCCGCGTCGTCAGCAGCAGCAACGACGGCGCCCACATCGTCAGCAGCAGCAACGACGGCACCCGCAACACTTGCAACCTACGCCGTCGACATCCACATTCCGCAGCTCACGCAAACAACACCTGCAGCCTACTCGACTACACCACTGTTGTCCGCGACCGACGGCGTCGTCATCTTCACCAACCTTGCTCCGCCGCCATCGCACGTGCACGAAGCAGCGCCACCACCGTCTCCGCCATCGCAGCAGCCATGCCGCTCTCGCCAACCACGCATGCAAGACCGAACCGTTAAGAACCTTGGTGTGAGATCATTTACTTCTGCTAAACACCAAACCGTTTGGAGTTCACAAGGCAGCAAGCCCGTGTAGGCAAACCGCATGGGCTTGTGCTCACGAAACCGCATGCTGATGGGATGGGAAACCGCATGAGATCGCATGCACCCAGCTGAGCCGAAACCGCATGAGCAGCTGCGTGTGAAACCGCATGAAGCGCCTGCTTGAATGGATACCAAACCGCATGAGCAGCTGCGTGTGAAACCGCATGAATAGCAGCTCGTGAGAAGCCAAGACTGCATGAGCAGCTGCGTGTGAAACCGCATGAATAGCAGCTCGTGAGAAGCCAAGACCGCATGGAGCTATTAAGCCAAAACCACATGGATTTGCTGCTGCATGAGGGTCGTGTGAATTGTTAACGAGAAGACCGAGAGAGCTGATCGTTTTCTAAGGAAGCTCACTCACATGCAAATCATTTGCTGCTGCCATATGGAGTTTGTTTGCTAAGTAACGAGATAGGCAAACCAACAAAAAGATCATATGCATGCAAACCATGTGAACCGTGAACAATGATCACGTGAACAATAGCAGCATGCAAAGCAGCAAAAAGGGCCTGCATGAGACCGTTTGCGCCGGGAAAATGCTTGGAAGAGTTAAAGTATCGAAACCGTTTGCTTGTTGTAGCTGAAACCGCATGAACAACCGCATGAGAAACCGCATGCACATAGCCGTGACCAAGACCGCATGAGCAAAGACAGCAGTAGCGACGATCCAGTGCCGAGACCGTTTTCTTGCTTGAGCCAAAACCGCATGGCCAATTGCATGCGAGACCGCATGAGTAATTATTCAGCAAACCGCATAAGCAAACAAGACCGCATGAGCACTTGTGCAAGACCGCATAAGCAAGACCGCATGGAAGAGTAAGTGCAAAGCCAAACCACATGAGCAAGATATTTATCAAGATTTGTGCTTATAAATAGGACCCCATGGGTCCTCATTTGATCCGATCTCACTACGGCAGGGGACCAGTGCCGGGACGTCGCCAGAATGCCCGAGCACCGTTTCCAACCAAACTTCACCCACAGCCTCAGAATCCCATCCTGAGTCCAGATCCGGTGTGCTGCCAGACTGGAGACAGATCTAGAAGGTTGTTCCATCACCATCTCACCTCTATCATCTCACTTCTACCATTGTTCTATCTCATTCTACCCGTGCAATCCCGGAGGTAGACACGACGATCGAGGCGGAGAGACAGGCGTCATCGACCACAACGAAGCAGTCCCGGAGACTGCGACGATCTACACCGGGCTGTCACAGATCTACTCTTCTGCTCTGACGATGCTTTCTTTCTCTCTCTTCTCTTTCTTTGTTGCTCCCTCTATGAGGAGCGAGTAGTTCCATCCACTGGGGTGCGGGGACTAGCCCCGCTGCCCGTGTTTTGTATCTTGTACTAAAAGGATGTTATCATTCCGATTCAATGCTAAATCGTTTCATACATGCTTGAATGTTGGCCGCGTTCTTGTACGCATCTATTGTCTTTCATTGTGGTTTGTCTACGACCGCTCTTGAGACTCGAATACCAATTTAGTTTTGGTTTCTGGTGTGTGTATCCACCGCGCATCCGTTTCGGTATCTAGGAACGCTTTCTAAGGAGTGGAGTAAACTCACCTCCATCGTTGTACTTTTGTACTATGAAATGGAATCAGTTGACGTACAAAAGTACAACCTTGACAGGTCGAGAAACACACTCTGAGGAGAGAGTGGTGCAAAGTACTTGACCATTCGTTCGGGAATGGCTGACGTTGCAACACTCTCACGTTTCTCGTAGCTATATCCTCGAAAGAGGGATAGTCTATAAGGATACTAATCGATTTGGTAATCATCGCTCGCTTGCTAGTTTTCCGATGTACGTTTCATGAGGTTGAGTAAGATTTTCTCTTCGGAGACTACATATCTTCATTGACACGTAGATATGTACCGGATGAGAGTTACTCAACCCGTGAAGGATGTGTGCATTACTCTTGTCATATAAGACATCGATATTGTACAACATCCATGTATCTTGCTTACAAGTCCTGCTATGTTTGGTACAAGTGAAATTCATGTGTAGTGGTGGTGAATACCCACATCACCCCAGTGGTCCATCATCATTTGCTAATCTTAGATTTAAATCATTAAACTAGTTTTTATTCTTGCCTTTACTTTTGCATGTTTAGGTTAAATAACTCAAATCAAACTTCTGGTCTTAGATGATTAACTTGGATTGATACGAAATAAGAGAAAGACACTCAGATTCTTAACGTTGTCCTTTGGGTTCGATCCTAAATCTGTACTATGATAAGGCTTCCACACTCTTGTGGGGTTGGAGCATTTATCTAGCACCAGTTGTAGGTAAACCTAGAGAGGACATCAACTCTCTAGGGTTTTTGGTGCATATTTGGGACTCCCATTGGAAGAGTAATCTTTTGGTGTAAGTCCCAGCTCCATCAAGTTACACGTCAGCCTTTAGTCAACCCTCATGCCTATCTTAGTTTCCAGTAGGTTTTTAAAGAAGTATAAAACTGATTGGAGTTGAAAACATGCACAGAATGCGGTCGAGGAAAAGATGGTCCCAATGCGAGCTACGCGATACGGAAGAAATATGAGATCGACACAACTCCCAATACCTGAAAGAGTTAATGCGAGCAGAAACCCGATAAAACTCTAAGAGATCTCTGGTTTAGAATTGAAGCAAGAGTATGGAAATCTTCACTGAATAAAATCATCTCGCCACTACATGTCTTAGCTCTATCTTGCTTGAGGACAAGCTAGACTCTAAGTTGGGGGGGGGGTGATAACCTCCCATTTTACGATGTTATCTTACTAGTTTTCCTCAATTTTCCATACTCTTTCTTAGTTAAATTAGATAGAATCTTTAACTTTCTACCTTTTTGTAAATATACCATTAGATTAACTTCTCCTTTTCACTTCTTATAGAAAAGCACAACAAAAAATTACAAAACTCCCAAACGGTCCCAAGACCGAATGGAAGCCAAACAGTCCCAAGACCGAATGGAAGCCAAACGGTCCCAAGACCGAATGGAAGCCAAATGGTACCAAGACCGAATGGAAGCCAAACGGTCCCAAGACTGAATGGAGACCAAACAGTCCCAAGACCGAATGGAGGCCAAATGGTCCCAAGACCGAATGGAGACCAAACAGTCCCAAGACCGAATAAAGGTCAATCGGTCCCAAGACCGAATGGAGACCAAACATTCGCAAGACTGAATGAAGGTCACACGATCCCAAGACCGAATAAAGGTCAAACGGTCCCGAGACCATATGAAGCCAAATGGTCCCAAGACCGAATGGAGATCAACTGGTCCCAAGACCGTATGAAGCTACTCGACCCCAAGATCGAATGAAAGCAAACAGTTTCATACTGAGAGGACTCAAATGGTCTCCATACCGAGAGAGTCCAAACGGTCTCCAAATCGTGTGAAAACCTAAACGATCTCTAAACTGTGTGGAAATCCAAACGGTCTCTAAGACCGTTTGGACCCACATACCCCAAACCATTTAAGGCTCACTCAAAATCCTATAAATACAACCCAAAAGGGGTCCTCATGAGGGATAAAGTTTCAGATGTCCAAAGGCTGCCTCTATTATTCTAGAACCATTCCATCCTTCACCCACTGCTCCTAGGCTGTCGGTCTGAGATCCATACTCCATCTCCAATCTACTTTCTTTTTCATCGACAAAGAAGGAGGGAAGAGGAGGATTCATCATCAAGTAAGCTATGAAGTACAAAGATCATTGCTCTCTCTCTCCAAGGGGTCGACCTTCCTCCCTCCTTCATGGAGATGACACTCTCTCTCTTCTCACCGCCTTCTTTGTTCTTGCCATGAGCGAGTAGTCTCATACACTAGGGTGCGGGGAGTAGCCCCGCTACCCATGTTTTCATTTCATACATTGTAATTCTTGAGTTTGCAATAGAAAAACACTATCTTTCCAGTTCAACATCAATCGTTTAATGAATGCTAGTTGCTTGATCACCAACTTGTGTTATCTATTATCTGTTAGGGAAAATTGTCTATGTTTGTACTTCTAGATTCGAATATCGACTTCTTGTTGGTTCCAGATTGTATCTAGTCACGATACGTTTGGTTCAGTATCTAGGAGCGTTTCTCAAGAAGTGGAGTAAACTCACCTCCATCGTTGTACTTTCATACTATGAAATGGAATCAGTTGACGTATGAATGTACAACCTTGACAGGTCGAGGAACACACTTTGTGAGGGGAGCGATGCAAAGTAAGTGACCATTCGTCTGGGGATGGCTGGCATTGCAACACTTCCACATTTCTCATAGTTAGTTATCTGAAAGGAGCCTAAGACTACAAACATACTAACTGTTTAGACTCTTTTCTTTGCAAGCCAAGTTATTGTGATGTATGTTTTGATCCATGTGTAGTGGTGGCGAAAGCCGATCACACCCTAGTGGTTTCTTAACATATTTTACAACCTTAAATTTACTTTCTTGCTTTTACTTTACCTACACTTAGTTTAAACAACCAAACCAGGAGCTGCACAAACACCATTCAAGATAGAGTATGTATGTACATCGATGAGGATTGTTGCTGGACTTTCTCTAAGACTAGGTATATCTTCATGAAACCATCCTTCCCATTGTATAGTTATTGACATGATCTGTTGGTTAATGGGAAATATGTCAGTAATTTATTTTTTTGTTTCTGCTTCCTATCTGATGTTGTATTTCTCAACAAATATGACAATGATAATAACTTGATACCAAGGAAACCTAAACCCTAGATTAGGATGAATTAGGTTCTAATCTAATTAATGTGATGGTGCCACTTTAGAATTTTCATACATGCATATATAATGTGATTTCTTGGATTCATTTTTGTTGATTGAATTTCTTGAACGTACTTGAAGTATATTATTCATAATGATCTACATGGTTCCACAAAAGGTACGTGGTTATGCTTATGACTACCCACATTAGTTTGCCAATGTTTTCTAAGGATTTCTAGAGGATTGCACAATTAAATTGTTGGATGTTTATATACATTGTGTTCAATTATAATGCCACTATGAGTATCACATAAAGAAAGATTATGTAAAGAAAATGACAATTCTTATTTGAAAGTATTTGATGGAATATATGTTGTTAGTTGACTTTAACACTTTTTCATACACCCCACATACATAGTATATTTTGATATGTTGATCCATGCTTTTGTTTCACAGAGTTTTAGGTACATGCTAGATAAGATGATATCAAGATATGATGGAAAAATAAAATTACTTGAAGACATAAAAGTTAACTTGTAAGGAGGACTAGATAGATAATTATTCTCTTATAGTTGTCATATGTACAAATATGAAGATGGAAAGTTATGTAAGTTATAGAGGAACATCTTATCAACAAAATATTTGAATTAATGTAAATTATTTCCTACTATTTATTATTTTCTAAATCTGGATCCTTGGGAAAAGTTGAGGTAGTGGCTTTCATCTTTTTGGCCTTCCTTAATTGGAAGATGTTGAAAAGTGAGGTCATGGCAAGTTTTGTAGATAGGGATGTTTGGGATAGGTGCAAATGGTTCTGAGTGATATGTTTCCTAGTATTAGGCGATGACCACCTTATATTCATTCTCCTGCCTCATTGTTAAAAAGATCATCTGATATGGAAGTGTGGACACAAAATGAGTCACTACATCTTTGAACTGTTCCACATGCTTTTGATTTTCTCAACTAGTTTACCTACAAAAACTCCTACAAGAGGGTGTAGGAGTGAAGCCAATTGAGAAAAATTAGAATCAATAGATTTTTGGTGAGCCCATTGGCTAGCTATCATGGCATGAAGGTCTGTGTTATATTTTAGAGAGCCTCTTGTCAATAAGGCACGAACAACATGTTGTTGCAACCAAGGACCTTGATTTAGATTCTAGATGTGTTGCTTCCAAAAATTTCCTTCGTTCCTATATAACTATTGGAACCCTATAGGACCATAGTTTTAGTGTTTTATTTGAGGAGGTCTCTATTGAACTATATTCTTTACGTGGATTGGGTTTCCTTACTAGAAACCTGGGTGACTTCTAGTTTTACTCAGATGGTAGTAGGCTTGATCGGATATGTTGTGGATGGAGTTGAAATCCTCCATCTAATGTCCATTTACAGGTATGTTGTAGAGATGTTGGCATTGTTGAGTGGAGTCATCATGTCCTTGAAAGATCCTAGAAATATAATTTGCAAATTTTACTTACTGTTGCAGATATTTTAGGTGTCTCCTTCTTTCATAGGCATTCACAGAGGACTCTAGATGATCTTGTTTCAAGGTGAGCATCTTAAGGCTCTCGATAATAGATTTGACATCAAAGTTATCTTCATCCTTAGAAACATAGAGAACGCCCCCTTGACCTTGAATATTTTGAGTTTTAGCTCTTTGATTGACAACTTCACAAGCGCTATTCTAGCTTTAGAACTTGAAGTTGCATACAAAGGAGGTATCAAGGGAGGTCTTTGTGTCCTTGTTGACACCCCAATAGAATGTATCAATCAATTGAACTTGGGATATGTCGTGATGTGGACAATGACAAAGGAGTTCTTGAAATCTTTCCCAAGATTTGCCCAAGGTTTCTCCTGAAACAATGGCAAATTTGGTGGTCTGCCACCAAATTTGATAAGGTACGGTGAAAAGTATTTTCCAAGAAATTTTTCAAGAAATTTTTCTTAGAGGCCCCCCATGTGGTGATGCGGTCTCCCTTCATAGCATTATGCCAGCTGTTATCTAGTCCAGTCAGGGATCATTTGAATAAAATCAGTTTGATAGCATTGTCTAGGACTCCTGGCATCTTGTGTAAAACACAAAAATCAGTGAAGTGATGGATATGGTCTTGACAAGTCTCACCTATTCTACCAATGAATGGATGACCATGAGCATGGTGATACATTGTGTTCGGATATTGACTTGTAGAGAAGTGATCACTGGAGGCACAATGGGATGTAGTATACTAGCAGATTTTGTGAATGTGGAGTCCTTACTTTGCTTTTGTCACTCTTCTTCTTGTTGTGTGGTGGCTCTAGATTCTAATGAAGAGATCATGATGACATCTCATTTGGCTTTAATGGTCTCTCTCTGTGCACCTAAGGCCTACTCTATCCATCAGTTGATGTTCTCCTCTAGATCGATCTTGATCTGATTGGTTCGATTAAGATGATGGGAGGTCATGTCAATCTCAGGATAAAAATAGAATGGTGCATTTCCAATGCCTCTAAAGTGTCACATACACTATTTGATACCTAAGGAAAAGGTCAGAAAATGGATGGGTAAATTTCAAGAAGATAAGAGTGAATTTCAAAAATTAAAATTAAAATTAAAACTGGTTAAAAATTAACTTTGTCATTCCTAGTAACAACGCCAAAATTTGATGTGTCGTGCCGAACACATGAAATCCACTATAAAAATTATCCATAAACTTTAACCTTTTAACGGTTACCAATCACTTGTAAACAAGAAAATTTGATTTCTACATAGAAATTATCGGTCTCAAGGAATGAAGTTATTAAGGTTTAATCCAAACCAAATGCAATGAATAGAAAGTAAATTCTAGTTTTGATAGGGGTTCATCAAAACTAGTGTAGAAACAAAACTAGTTTAGGTTTTAGTTCAAATGACTGATGGCATTGGGGGTCTGGGGGATCATCACTGTACACCATGTTTTACTAAAATGATTCAACATAATGATTAAATCATGACCATGTGGATTTGTGTCCTTATGGAGCATAATCTCACAAGAGTCAGGCTTTTCTCAACCATGAGGTTATTACGATTGAGGATTCTCTTCTGACCATCAAATAAATCCTTTTTGAGGTCTCATCAAGTATATGTGCTTTCCATTCTTGGGTTCAAACTTGTGGATCAAGGGTCTCACCATACACAAGATACAACAAACAAGATAAACTGGATAAAAAGATCGTATACTCAATCACAAGTTTTGTTAGGAAATCATGGGTTCATTCTTGTTGGGATTAGGGGTCTCGTCACCCCACAAGAACATAACCTAATTAACCAACGAATTAGTGCATAATCAAATGGGAAAGATTTAATCACTAAAGTATTATAGTTAAATACAATCAAGGTAACGAATGGGATATGGGGCTACTCCCCATGTCCCAATAGAGAAAGTACTCAAACATAATAGAAATAAAAATAAGAAAGAAGCCTAGATGAGTCTTTGTGGTCCTAGAATATGATATATTATATCCCCTTGTGCTTGGACTCTTCACTCAATAGGGGAAAAGGAGGGGGTGAAAACCCTAGAAACTGTGCTACCCGTGGCTGGCTTGACTCATTCTGGGATGTCGATGAATTTACTAAGAGTCCATTCAGTCAAGTGACATTACTACTTTCTTTAACCTAAAGGTAGGTTTGACTGAGTAATGAGACTTCTTGATTCACCGTTTGATTGGGTCTTGAATGTGAGTCGGTCGAATGGGATGCCAGTTGATCAGTTGGATTTAAATATTTTCTTTGACCTAGTCATTTTGTCTGAAGCAATATGCTTTATCAAATCTAAGTTTGTCTAGGTCTTTACCAATGAGTCGATCAATTGGGAATCTATTCGATCAATTGGAGTTAATGCTTACTTTGACCCGAAGGTGAGTCAGTCAATCAGTTGGTTATAAATCGATCATTTCAGCTATAATAGTGAGCCTTCTCAATTCTCACTTTGAATGGGTCTTTATTGGAGAGTTAATGTATTGGAATGTTGGTCAATCAACTAGATTTTCTAAAGTTGACCAATTCTTGCATGTGAGTCGTTCGATTGGTAAGCTAGTCAATTGTCATGAATATTTGGGAGGCTAGATATGCAAGTGAATCCTCAGATTCTTGGATATTTTTTGGGATTTAGATTTATTTGATCCTTTTCTTGCAAAAGTCATCCTGATCTAGTAAAAAATCCAATTTAAGAAGGAAATGCTAAATTAAGACAATTAACTTTAGAATAGGGAATAATCAACAAAACACTTCTAGGAAATTATCTAAAATATTGAAATAAAATGGATAAACATGCACTTGTCAAAATGCACCTAAAACATGTTTTCATGTTAAAAATATATTCTTGTTTACTCGCTAGTCAAATAGTAAATGTGTTACTAAACAATGTACATCTTTAATTGTTTGATTGCAATGAGAGGGGGAATAGAGGGGAGAGAGGGGGACAATGCTGACAACAGGGGTAATGGCCATGGTGCTGAAGGACAAGGCCCTGGGGGAGGGGGAGATCGTGTGTTGGAAGTAGGGAGGTGAAAAGATTTAGACAAAGGGCCAAGAGGAGGGGGAGGCGTTTGTATTAGGGTTTTTTTACCTTTATTTGGGATTGACATCTAATTTGCCAGTATGAGAGCACGGAGGCCAATGAGTGAGATCATCCAGATTCGAGCAGGATGATGTTGGTTATGCAGAGCAGTGATTAGACTACCTCATACATTTCTCTAATACCTCATATTTACCTAATAGTTAGGAGAACAAAAAACCAAGAAGAATATCGACCATTCTTTAGGTCAGTGGTCGGTGGCCAATCAATTTAAGCATCTGGAACTGGACCCCAGGAAAGATTTTTCCTTGAAAAGCTATATGAAGATAAATTGGAAGACAAAGAAATTGAACTAACACAACTGAAAGGGTGCCTGACAATCTACATAGATGTAGATGTTGAAGAGGATCTTGTGAGACCATGGAAATATGTCGGGGGATGCACTTATCAATTAGGTTAGGGGCTGACCTATGAACATTATGATTTCATTGAGATTACCAAACCAAACAACAAGCTAGAGTCTAATGAATTACCCTAGACTACTAATTGGCCATTGATAGGATAGGTTTTGTATAGGGGAACTAGTCCCTAACACCTCGTACTACCCTTACAAGGTTCAATTGGGTTAGGGTCTTCATGTAATTCAATTAGAGTCTAAACAAGCCATGGTTTTAAGGTTAGAGCATCTGAGGGTAATTAGGGGTTGAGGGTAGTAATGGGAGTGGAAGTGAGGTTTTAGGTCTCACATCACCCACATTCTAGCCTTGACAAAGATCCATGCTAAGCACACTACATTCATCTAAAATTTCTAGTTAGATATCTAAACTAGGGTTAGGAGAATTGATTAGCATATAGGAAGATGGCTAGCTAGCTAGGGTTATGTGAATTGGACTTAGGAGAAAATCCCAAAAATCACACATATAAAAAATTTCTCTAAAGTCCCAGGTGACCAACATGCAATCCATGGATAATGCGATAGAACTAGAACATAATCATTAGCAAACAAAATTACAATGTTTACATATCATTTCCCCCCAACATGGTATCAAAGTAACATTTTGAGCCCCAAATATCCCACCTAAGGGGCCTAGCTACTCGTGGAAATGCTAAATACAAAAAAGAAAGGAGAAAGCGGTAGAAGAGGCCATGGAGCTCGGTGTATATGGAGTGATCCTCTATAACATCCCAGGATTTCAGGCCTCAGATAACTTGATCTTAAAAGGAATGATTGGACTACCCATATCACCAAGGTGCACCTCCTTTTCCGGGATCCCATCACTAAGAACTCCATAGTTAAGCGTGCTTAGCTTGGAGCAGTACTGGGATTGGTGGCTTGTCGGGAAGTTGATCTTGACATGTGCGTGAGTGAGGACAAAGCGTGCAGTTAAGGCTAGTGGTGGTATGTGGGGACAATTGTCATTCCTAAAACTCTACTAGAGCCTTGGGCAGTGGGCCTGAGCATTACAAGTGGTATCAGAGTAATAACCCCTCCAGTAGGTGGGGCCCACATGGGCATGTGGCATGCCATTCTTGAGTCGTACAGTCCATGCATGTAGGAAAGGGCTATCCATGGGGATGTAGCCACCCTTGTGCTGGTATTCCATGATAGGGAGCTAGGTGTCCATGGGCCATGTTGGGTCTGAACTGAAATGGGGAAATATTATGAGACCATATAGTTGAGCCTTGATGAGGATGTCAAGAGTCTAAGTGGGGGGGATTGTAACATCCCAAGATTTCAGGCCTCAGATAATATGATCTTAAAAGGAATGATTGGACTACCCATATCACCAAGGTGCACCTCCTTTTCTGAGATCCCATCACTAAGAACTCCATAGTTAAGCGTGCTTAGCTTGGAGCATTACTGGGTTGGGTGACCTGTCGAGAAGTTGATCCTGGCATGCGTGTGAGTGAGGGCAAAGTGTGCAGTTAAGGCTAGTGGTGGTCTGTGGGGATAGGTGTCATTCCTGAAACTCTACTAGAGCCTTGGGCAGTGGGCCTGAGCGTTACATCCTCCTCTTCATCTACTTGAAGATGTCCTCTTCCTACCTCCAAGGTGCAAGGGCATGGAATGATGGTGGAAAGTGGCCAAAACACCAAGAAACTAGGGTTTTGGTGGTGGGAATGGTGAAATGGAGTGGAATGGAGGTGGAAATGAAGTGGAATGGGTGGAATGAAAAAATGGGGAGCTAAGAGAGGGTAGAAGGTAGTTAAACTCAGCCTCCACCCACCACCCACATATATATAGGTGGGGAGGAAGCAATAGGTCAAGTAGGGGTAAAGTGGGAAATGTAGTAGAAAAATAGCTAGGTTTTTGTGAGCAGCATGACCGTGCTGGGCAACATGGTTGTGGTGGGTAGGGGTCACTACAGGAAAGGTAGGTGGGAAAGACCAAGGTGAAAATGTGGAAAAAATCAAAGGAACGTTGGTGGTTTTGAACTAAAGGTGGCACAGTCATGGTGGGTTGGAGGAGTGTTGACTGTTCATGGTACCACACCCATTCTGATTGAGCTGCTACATAGATGTGCAAGGTGGCATGGCCGTTTTGGGTCCTGGTGGTACATCCATTCCTCATGGCATGTTTGTGGTGATGTCTTCACTACTTCAATTCCAACTCTACTGATTGTGAGTGATCTAGCATGGTCGTTCTGTGGTACCACGTCGTGCGGATCTTTGTGTCAACAATTTGTCTTGAATCATTGTGCTTCCTTAGACATCTTTGCTTTAATGGATATTTAGCCACTAGGGGTAGGTCGAAGAAGCCTCAGACTTCACTTTGGGCCTCTCTACAGGTAGATAAACCCTAGGACCACTTATTCTCTCTCTTTCATCCAAGCATGGTCCAAATGCCTGAAAAACATGCAAATAATGTCCATAAGTGCATTTTACACAAAAATTCATATTAGGGGAAATAACATGTAACCTAATAGGTATATATGTGATTGAAATGAAATATGACACAAGATGAAGCTCTAAAATAGGGTTGCATCAGGGGTAGGATGGGAAATGTAGTGCTAAATGGTTGATAGGTTCCCTAGTTGTCCATGGTGGTTAGTATGTAAAATGAACGTGGTGGGATAGAATGTCCGTGGTGAGGAAATGAAAAAATATGTCAGTTGAATTTTGGCATTTTGATGATGGTAGAACAACTGTGGTGGGCAGTAAGGCCATGGTCGGTAGGTGTCTACATGGCCGTGCTGAGTGCATGACAGATATGGGGGTGTAAGTAGCTATTCATTCTACCCATAATGGGTGTGTTGAGGTCTCACTGTCGTGGTCGTGGCAGGCTGCATGACCATGTTGGGTCCATCATGGCATGACCATTCCAGTTTGCATGGTTGTGCTAATGAGTCTTCCTTCATTGCTAGAACTTTGTGATTTTAGTGCATTTGTTTTTTGGCCAGCATGATGGTTCCTAGGCACCACGGTGATGTTAGGGTCTTTAGTAGAAACTTTATCTTGAACTTTGTTCGTCCTTGGATTTCTTTGCTTGAGTTTATTCTTGGCCACTAGGAATAGGTTGGGGAATCCTATGGACCTCCCATGGACCTCTCCAATGATGGAGGAATCCTAGGACTACCCTCCTCTCTCCCGTCCATTTAGGATGTGGTCCAAGTACCTGAAGAACATGCAAATAACATTCGTAAGTGCATTTGACTAAAATATGCATATTCAGGGAAATAACATGTAATCAAACAACTATAGATGTGATTTAAGTGCAATAAAACACAAGACGAAGCCCAAAAATAGGGCTATATCACCACTCCAAACATAAAACATACTTGTACTCTAGTATACTCCAACTCAACTTCTCTTCAATTTTCCAACAAACAAGTAACAACAAATGCATTGCAACAGACGTGTACTGACTAAATGGGCTCAATGATGACTAAGTACATGTATTTCACATGTTTCCTCTCCTCTTTCACAAACCAATACTAATTATAGAATTGACAATACAAACTCCGAACATAGGACATAGATTCACAATCAATCCATATGGATTTGATAATGCTCCAGGTAAGCCATTTCATGATGGTTACAATAAAAAATGACTAGAATAGTTGTTTTACCTTCATGCATTCAATATCATATTTAAAACACACTAAGTAACCCATATTGCTGTGAAATTGGGTGAAATGGGCTAGTTTTGACGTTTCATATCTCAATGGGCATCGTAATAGAATAAAATGGTTGTGGTATGAGATTTGAGTGCTATTATATAGGAACACTCATCTTTTCTTTATGTATATGCTATTACATAGGAACATCTTTTATTTTATTTTTGCATTTTATTTCTCCTTTCTCTTTGTTGTTGGTGTAGTAGGGCACATGGTGGTGTCAGTGAAGCAAAGGGATGGAGAAATGGTCACCCTAAATGTTTGGATGGTGGCCAAGGTTGAATATGTACTCTTTGGCATCTTTTCATGCGATAGAGAGATAAGAAATGGTGAAAGAAAAGTGAGTCAAAGATGGGTCACTAGTGTGGGTTTCAACATGAGATATCCTGCATGAAAATTACTCCAACGATTTCATCAAAAAATGACACACCACATGATTGAGCAATATGAAAACCACATTTTTATAATGAGATTTGATAAATCGTAAGTGTTTGTAGCTTGGTTAAACTACAATTCAATCAAGAGATTTACAAGCATGAAAAAGGTAATTCACATGGAAAAAGTTAATAATTATGACCATTTAACAATATATCATGATAATGTAGCATGCATTTATCGAAGTTCAACATTTTCAATTCAATAGGTACATATTCAGTCAAAACATGCTTTAAGGAAGGAAATACCAAATTTGGGAAAAACTGGCTAAAATGGTGGAAATATGCCATGAATCACATCTAAGACTTCCTTATGAAACAAAAGTAAGAAACAAGAAAATCCTAGCTACAAACATGCCAAAATTACAAAAAGCTACATGATATGAAATGCATGGCAAAAAGTGCACTTTTTTTAAAATTACAAAAAAAATGCATGAAAATGAATTGCATGGTATGCATGTATGCAAAGAAAACATAAATCTAACCTAGATAGCAAAGGTATGAAAACAAAAGTAAATAGCAAGGTGAAATGCAAAATGAGTGGAAAGAAGGGCGTACCACCCTACCACTCAAACCTTTTGAATCATGATATCCTTAGCATTACACTAAAGTCTAGGAGAGATAGGGTAGATGATCATAGTTGTTGTTGTGACTCAGGTGGTGATCCTACCTTAAGTGGGGGGTATTGCTAGTATCTTCCCCAATAGTCTACCTATGGAGGCAGGTAGGTCTCCTAATACCTAGATAGTTTGCCCCACCAATCCTCCCCCCATTGGGGGTTCCTCTGAACCTAGGCATTCTAAAAGTGATACAAGTGGTTGATTTGATGGTGCATATGTTGAAAATCCAACCACATTGCATCTTGTATCCTCTAAAAATCCTCATGTGCCCTCAAGATGCCCTTCTAAGTCTTCTGGATGCCCTCCAGCTGCGCATGTATAGTAGACATGTCACAGGGTTCATTTTGGCTTGTTGTGGTGCTTCACTCTCTGTCTCTCATTTTCACACCCTATGGTCTCTCTCTCCTATGGTGCTCTCCTCTTGTATATCACCTTTGACTCTCCAAATCCCTCAAGATAAACTTTGGGGTGTTGCTGCCATGTTTCCCTAGGATTCTCCTCTTGCCACCTCCTCAAAATATCCAAGAAATCCAAAAATGGACCACACCCACTACTACAGAAATAGCATTCAGTGTCGCTTTTCTGGGCGTCGGTTATTAAGGAAAACCGACGCCTATCATATAAGGCGTCGGTTGTTTAAGCAAACCGACGTCTATATTCGAAGACCAGCCAGACACGGGTACCGCTTTGTATTAAGAGTCGGTTGTTTATAAAAAACCGACGCTTAAAGTCACCCGCTAAATCCATTTTTCGATAAAAAAAATAGTGTCATTGTCAGCGTCGGTTATATACCTAGAAAACCGACGCCTATGTGCGATGAAAATTTGTGCCGAAAATGTCACTTTCAGCGTCGGTTATCCTTGTATAACCGACGCTGAAGGTGGTTCCCGCCAAACATTTTCATGAAAATATCGTCCAATTGGACGTCGGTTGTTGCAAACAACCGACGCTAAAGCTGTTTAGGCGTCGGTTGTTCTAAACAACCGACGCTATTTGGGAACTTATAACCCGCGATCGCCCGACTCTTCCCCTTTCTTCTGTTTCATTGCTACCCTATTTCCCTGTTGCGGCGATTTCTCCGGCAATTTCTCTACTGCTGCTGCTAGTTTTTCTCCGGCGCTTCTCTCTGGCGCCCCATCTCCGGCGTCCCCTTTCCGGCGCCCCTCTCCGGCGCGTTTCTTCTCTGCCGCTCCTGCTGCCCACCCTTGCTGCTCCAACCGCCTGCGCCGCCGCCACGCCTGGTGCCCACCTGCCTACCCACCGCCGCCCTAGCTCCTTTCTTCCTGCTCACGCCCGGCGCCACCCCCTTCTTCCTGCTTCGACCACCACTGCTGGAAAAGGTATGTAAGCTGCTTTCAGTGATTAATGATTGGTACTACTGGTTTCCTTATATACTAGTAATGCATGATTAGTTTTACTGATTTCCTTGCTGCTTTTAGTGATTAATGATTGGTACTACTGGTTAGTATTACTTTAGTGATTACTTTAATTCAACAATTCATAGTTTGTTATTTACAATTACGGATCTGCTTGCCGATTTTAATGATTAGAGATGCTGATTAATAGTAAGTATTGATGAATACTTAGTTAATTACTGATTTGTTGATTAGATATGTATAGAAGTTCCTTATAAATATATTTTTATATACACATACATGTAATTTTGTATAAAATACATGATGTAGTGTGATCTTAAATCCTAGAGTGTACCCCTTTTGTTCTATGATGGTACCTATGACCCTAAATACATCCACAAGGGTCTATTATATCCTAAAGAAGATTTTTTTCTTACTTCTGCCCTAATTTTTATATGGATCTTAATCTTATATCGCTTACTCATAAATAAGGAAATATCCTCCCTTATGACCACCTTGATGTGTATGTCCCATATAATCCACATGTTGGACCCTAATGATACAAATTTTTTATGTTGAAAACGAATGTATGTTTCAAGTGTTGAACCTAATGTTGGACAATGTGTTTGTTGGCCTAGAATGTGAACAATCATTGTTTTTTATATTACTTGTACATTGGTATAAATTAGAATGAACAATCACTAAATTATATACTGTTTGTATGGAGTCCGGCTTCATTGTAGATATCTATTATTGTGTTTGTTGGCCTAGAAACTCGTCCAAGATTGACTCATTAGGAGTAAATCTTGGATAGTCCCCGGTTTGGGACTGTTCTTGAACACCTAATCTCACTTAGGATGTAAGTGTATAATGTGTATTGGGTTTTCGAGAAAATTTTGGTAGCATTTCCCCGTTTGTTCTCTAAGTACATATGTACTTAGAGAACAACTCGGAAATGCTGCCGAAATTTTCTTGAAAACCCAATACACATTATACACTTACTAGTGAGATTAGGAGTTCAAGGATGGGATAGGTGGTACACATTTATTGTATATAAGAATGACATCAAATGTGTTTGTTGGCATTTCCCCGTTTGTTCTCTAAGTACATATGTACATAGAGAACAGCGGGGAAATGCTGCCTAATCTTTTCCTAATATATACTTGTTTCCTAATATATACTTGTTTTCTCTGATCATAGAATGGATAGATCATGGATGTCCATTCGTAATCATTGCACCCCAGAGTTTATATCTGGTCTTGATCAGTTTATTAGAGTTGCCGAGGAACATAGGAAAAAACCTACAGATAGGTTCTACTGTCCATGTAGGCATTGCGGTAACAACTTGAAAGTCAACACTGGTGAGGAAATCAAAAGTCATGTCATGTGCAACGGGATTGTACAAGGCTATACAGAATGGCACTGGCATGGAGAGATTTCAAAATCGAAACCAATAGATGTCGATAGCAGTGCTTGGGTGGAAGAAGAAATTGCCTCCGATGACGTAAATGTGAACGAACCAGTTCTAGCAGACATCGTTGATGCGATGCTGAATAGTTGTAGGGTAGAGAACACCGATCCACCTCCTATCTTTACAAGAAGGGTGAAATAAAGAAGCCTGTAACTGCTGAGGCAGATGCAAAAATGGTAAAATACAACTCTTAGAGAAATCGTTTGAATATTGATTATTTGTGGTGTTAACTTACCAATTTCTGTTTATGGTGATTAGTGGGAGCTGCACGAGCAGAGGAAACAAGGCACGTTCATCCCTCAGGGCACAAGGGATGAATTGACAGTTGCTCTGGGTAACCCAGAGCATCCTGGACGTGTTAGAGGTGTCGGCGCTGGTGTTGGCATCAAAGCATTCTTTGGGCCATCCCAGCGCAAACCCAGAGCGGGACTTTCTCAAGAAGAGGTAACCTATTCTTTTTTTAGAATGTTACTGCAAAAGGAAATTCATTAATAAGAAGCTAATGTTTCTTTTATCCATGTATAGGAGAATAAGAGAGTTGAGGATTTAGTTGCTAAGAAGGTCAACGATGTAGTTGCTGAGAAGGTCAAGGAAGAATTGCTGTGGTGGCAGGCATCTCAGGCTTCCAATACGCCTATGGCAACCCACTCTTCTCCTGATGCACAGACTGCGAGTAATCCTGGAGACCCATCGCTGTAAGTATTGTTTATGACATTGTAGTTAGTCTTTTCAAGTTGTTATGTTTTCAAGATGATATGTATATATGTATAATATTCTTTACGTAAATTTGTAGGCATTGAAGCCATGCCGCTTAAGAATGCAAGACTACATTGTTGCAGAGGCGCAGGCTTACCCGTCCCTTCCTAGGGCAATGTTTCACGGGACTCCAATGCCACAGGGCTACGTTCGTGTGAGCCCGATACGTGTGTTACCCGATTGGAGAGAAGCTACATTGCCATATCCCCACCCGGATATTGATAGACTTGTTGATGCAGAAGGCGGGGTGATATTGTGGCCCAAAGCAGATGTCGTCTACACGAATGAAATTGTAAGATAAATTTACATTGATTTAGACTGTTAATGTGTATATATGATGTCAACTGATCTGAAATTATATGTACAGGTTAAAAAGAAGACACCAGGAGCACCTAGGCCTCCACTTCCACTTCCCGCATTACCCGATTGGGTTCCAACTGACCTAACATACCCGTTAGGTCCTGCTTGTAGGGGAATGGCATGTTGGCTACGGGCACATAATGTACATTGCCCTATAATTATTTCTTTAGATGCAGATTATGCAGGTCAATCATACGATAGCTCTTTATTTATACAAGATATTATTGAGTTGTTTATGTATGATTGGCTGAATACATCAATGATAGAGACATGGATAAGGTGAGATCTTGTTTATACATCCATATACCTTGTGTAAAATCTGGTGATCTGTTTTCTTATATATTAATGCATATGCCTATATGTTTTGCAGCTACTTAGTCGAAGATCATTGCAAACAATTTGCATTTGATCATTTGGGATTTTTGATTCCATCATTGATTAGTTTGGTAGCTAAAGACCCTGATAATGTTCAACAATACTGTATAGATTCTTTTACAATTTTTGGTCAGCAAAAGAAGACGATAATAATAGCTCCATTCAATGTCAAGTAAGTTTACTTTATTTTTAATTTGGACTTAAGAAAATTCCATTTTTATTTTGCATTTTGAGTTATTAATTGTTAACTTCTTACCTCTAGCGGTAGACATTGGGAGTTACTAGTTATTGTCCCCGGGACATTCACTGTTTATTATCTAGATCCTGCGGGGAGTACATTGAACCCTAAAATTGGACACGTAATGAGAATGCCATTATTCTGGTGAGAAATATTTCATTTTTATATCCGTTAACATCTTTTATTACATTACTATTTACTTATGCAATTTACTGTGTTATATTAACATGTAGGGGTTTAGATGCATTCAAAAAGGCTGGAGGAAAGGTCCCAAGGAAAAAGAACCAACCAATAAATTGGGAGAACGTACAAGTAAGTTCCCGACTCCCCGACTCCAATGTATATATCATTGATGTGAATTGTGCTTAGTTGTATTATTTTGTATGTTTCAATTTATAGTGTGCTACACAAGACAATGGTTGGGCATGCGCATACTATGTGATGCGATTTATGTAGATGATTATCAAACATGCCGCATTGGACATCGATAGCATACATGAGGTATTATATATAGTCTCATTAGTTATTATGAAATATATCAATCTTATTTTTATATTATTACTTATATATATACATCATTCTCTTTGCAGGTGTTTAAAACTGACCACACTATAGGTAAACGCTTAAAAAATATACATGCTCCATATACGATGGAAGCATTAAATGAAGTAAGAGAAGAATGGGCAAAAGCCATACAAGCAGTGGCAACTGTAAGATATAATTGGGATGTTGATAGAGATAATGAATGATACTTTGTAAATGAATATTTCTGAATGTTAATACATTTATTTGAATGTTTCTATATGTGTGAATGTGAGAATTGAATTGATGTCTGAATGTATGTACTTGTGTGAAATTTTCCTTGTGACTTTTGCAGGTTTGTGGCCTGTTTGTAGGCTGATATCAATGGATTTCGTAAACCTGCAGTTCAGAAAACTGAACTGCAGGTTCTCATCCTACTGACCAGCCACAGCAGGCCTGCAAACTGATATGAAAAAAAAAATATAAATAGGCGTCGGTTATTTATAGAAAACCGTCAGCAAAGACCTACAGCGTCGGTTATGTATAGATAACCGACGCCTGATGTGGCCAAAGTAGTCCTGGAAATGGCGTCGGATATTCGTATCGAACCGACGCCTATTTAAACAACCAGGCGTCGGTCTTTTGGTATATAACCGACGCCAAAAGGGTTCGCGCCATAGAAAACGGCGTCATCTAGGACACTTTATGCGTCGGTTATCTACTAAAAGACCGATGCTACATGGAATATAGGCGTCGGTCTTTTAGTAAATCACCGACGCAGAAAGTGCCCTAGATGACGCCGTTTTCTGTGGCGCGAACCCTTTTGGCGTCGGTTATCTACTAAAAGACCGACGCCTATAGGTTAAATAGGCGTCGGTTAAAAAACTGATGCCGAAGTGTTCGACCTTTAGCGGCTCCCGCATAGGCGTCGGTCGGAAACCGACGCCAAATGGGGTTAAAGGACCGACGCCAAAGGTCGTTTCTGTAGTAGTGACCCCTCTAGGAGAGGTGTAGCATGGTAAGGTAGCTCCAAAGAGACTCCTACATAAGGAGGGTTGACCTAGTAAATGACCTTCTAATCAACCCCTAAAATCATATACAAGAGAACCAAGTATTTTAGGTCCATGAGTTTCCCTCCATCTTCCTTTGTTTATCCAGATAGATCTCGATCCATATCTAGGGCAATGGAATTCACAATCCCTCCCATGATAAAAGGATTCTTACTCTTGCAATGAATTGTCTTCATGTGATCAATAATGGGTGCCCCCAAGTTTACATGCTTTCCTTGTACCATCCATCGCAACACAAATAGATATTTCTTACATTAGCTCCCCTAGTTCTTATATTGGGCCAAGATTGTGTTTGGAAAGATCTTCTAAATATATCTAAAAATGGGGTTATAAATCAAGATTCTCTTTGATTTACCAGATACAAAGCTTCTCTACAAGTGAACCTCTTCCAGGTGGCCATATAATTCACATTAGTATCCTTGTATGTGCTCCCTTGATCGAGTAGGGCTTCTATATCAGAATTGGGAGAGAAAATGTTGTTGTGAAAGGAGGCAATAATGAGGCGAGTTTCATTACCAAATGTGACACAAAGGGCTTCTTCCCTGTCATGTGATACTTTCTTCAATGTGACAAATAATTTATGTGTAAGCTCAATATATGTCTCCTAGACAGTCATCATCATCTCAAATTACCGAATGGATTTCATTGACCTCTCGAAAAAAGAATAGATACCCAAAGCTTCCACCGTCTCCTGACAGGCGTAGCGGGTGGCACTCACCCTACGTGTTAGGCATTTTGGATGTTGTGGCTTCTTCAACTGGTTGTTTTTCACATTCGAGGCCTCCTCATGTTATTCATCTTGCACTTCATTGTGTTATAAATCTTGCATATGTTCATACTCAACACCAAGAATTAGCCACCTTCAGTCTTGTGACTTCTGTTGCGGATGTGGTGTGGCTGAGGAACTCAATGGTTGGCTTGAAGTAGAGGGTCAGGATGCAATAAGTGGTTGTTCTGCCCTCAAAGAAATTGAGGGTCAGGCTGGTATGTGGGGTGGTGTTTCCCTTGTGTAAAATCCTATTGCAAATCATGGCTGAGCGGAAACCTTTTCCAAAATGGGGCCTATCAATGTGTCTATCTCAGCCTCTAACAAAGGGGATGACTTGTTGTGAGACAGGAAGTGCACAGTGGTGGTGGAGGGGTGAGAGATGCTGATGGGGTTGTAGAAGATCCATTTTTAGACCAACGACCATAAGAGATCACCTTATTGGTCCTCTCCACCACTTTCTTTGCCATGTTCTTCATTTTGGGTAGATTTGGGTGGAGAAACAAAAGGAATCTAGGTTTTCTCAGTTCTAGATAGTTGGGGGAGAATGGAGAGAAAAGGGATGAGTTGGTGGTGAAAATGGGGTGGAAATGATAGGTGGAGGTAGGGGAAAGGCTTTGGAGGTTATTTGGGATTGGATTGGAGGTAGAGGATGAAGAATTAGGGCTTGGAAGGTGTTGGGTGGTGCTACATGGCCGTTGGACACGTGTACGAGCATGTTGTTTGGGAGTACTAGAATGAAGTGTGTGAAATGAAGTTTTGTTTTGGCTGACTTAAGTGGGATGAGACCACGGCAACACGACCATGCTTGTTACAATCCCAATTTTTGGGCTTGAATGGTTTGAAATGCAATTTCTCCAATAAACGTATGATCATGGGAATTGGATGATTTATGTTCATTGAATGGATTTCCTTCGCAATATTTCTGTTGTGCATATGATTTCGTGGATCATAATATGTTAATGAGTACAATATGATTAATAGGAAAAAGAAGAAATCAAATAATGTGTTATTAAGAAAGAAACTTGAGATAATGATGAAAATATGAGTAATATGTGGAAAGATGTATGATTGAATCATCATGGATGAGATTTCAAATCCACAAGGTTTCTAATGGTAAAAGGAATCCAAATAAATAGTATAAAAGTGTAAGAAAGAGAAAATATGTATAAAATATGCCTTTTTAAGTGATAACTTGCATATGAAGAAAAGTCTCTCATACTTTAAAATTTGAGTCATAAACTTGGCACACAAGTAGTTTAAGTCATCATGGACTTTCCTTTACAATTTGGGATTAAAAGGATGCTTGGTTTAGGAGATATTATTTTTTGGGAGATTTCCTAAAGTGAAAAGGATGACATTAAATGTCACAGTTAGAATTAAATTGGATTTTCCTTATTTATTCTTTTAGTAGGTGTGCGTGATGTGCACCATTGGATCTGAGATCCAATGGCATGTGATCATCCCCTAGCTCTAGCCATGTATAGAAATAGGGAACATGACGCAAGCCTTTCCCAATCGGTTTTCTCTTCACACGATTTATATATGCATCTGGAAACTTGCCTAATAGATTTGTAGAAGGAATTTGTGCCAGATCATCCTATGTTTTAGTTTCTTTGGAGGGCAATCAATGATTTGCCCAAATCTAGTCCTAGGTGCAACTCCACCGCCATAGACAACTATTTAAGGGAGGTGTGTGAACCTCTGTGATTCCATCCACTCGCCCTAAGATTCCACTAGCTCGCACAACTTGTCCATGCTTCCAATTTTTTCCCTTGTCCCCTCCTACATTCTTGGAAGTAGCACCTATTCCGACAAAGAAACAACCACCTCGACTTGTGCTTGGGCACCATCAGTAGGCAATTGGAGAAGTCGAGCATATGGCCACCCAAACGTCGCACTGCCCTTTCGTTTAGATCCCGAGCTCCAATAATGAGAGTCAACCACGAGGTTGACTAAGTGGAGGTGCCTTGCTTGCAGGACCAGAGCAAAGGAAGAAGACGACCCAGGAAGTATTGACCTAAAAGCCCCAAGCTGTGTGCTTAAAGTACGAGGGTAATTAGGGATTTTCTCCCTCTATCTGAGCACTTCCAGGGAGAAGAATGGAGCCGGTGTGATGGCTGCCTATTAGGTCCAAGCAGGTCTACATGGAAAATAAAGTAAGAATTCGATGTGCGGACATGTCAGTTTGTAATTGGCCCAATATTCTTTTTTTTTGCAAAATTTGTAACTAATGATAAGTATCTTTAATCAAGACATATTATATATGAAAGTTGATCAAAAATACGTAGAATCCACTAAAAATATAATTGAAGCTTTATTCTAGCTACAATTCAAAAAGTATATAAAGTTGTTACCTTTAATGCTTTTATGAATAAGAAACCTTAATTTTGATAATAATAAGATTGACTAAAGTGGTATGGATGATTTAAGTTGATATTAACCCGCTATTAATAAAAAGGATGTTTAAGATCTAAAAAGATGATCTTTGTGCTTAATTAGCCTAATTTTGGGTTTCATGTGTATAAAGTGCATTAATGGGATTAGAAACCCTAATTTAGGCTATTATGACTTTTAATGGTTTTAATTATGAAAATCAATGTTAAAGATAGAGAGGTTATGTTCTCAGGCTAATTTGAGTTTAAAGGATCCTTAATATGGATAATTTGATTAATTATGGTTTTATGAGTAGAAAACCTATTTTAGGGTTTGTTGACCTAAAAAGGATAAAGATTGAGAAATTGATCTTGGAAACCCTCATGAATCATAATGAGACTTAGAAACCTTTGAAAGGTGTCCCAAGTCAATAAGGAGTTGTTTCAGATATGATTGTGATAATTAGATATTATACATGTTTTCATGATAAATGTTTGCTTGATAGATTGATTGGCTTGCTTGATTGGACATCTAGCCAGATTTGGATATATTGCTTCTTTGAGATTTCCAAATTAGGTATGTGGTTACTCTTATGTCTAATCACTCTAGTTTCATGGCGATTTTTGAAGTTTTACTGGTTTCTTGAAATTAACTTCTTGGTAGACATTTATGTCATGCAATGATAAAGTGACTATGGCTATCACCATAAATATATGTGCATGACTCACTCAGATCCTAGTCCTCCTCTGTATCTTTGATGATGATGAGATGGATGACCTAGTACATGGTCTACCCTTGGGGTAGGATCATCAGGTTGTCATGATTCGATGTGTTGGTCTACCCTTGGGTAGGACCACACGACTACATAGCTCTAGGTTGTGGTCTACCTATAAAGTAGGATCATAGGGGCTATTTGAGATCTAGCATATGAGAGAGGTAGTATCCATGTCCACTGTAGGGACAGCATAGAGCCAAGGATATGTAGTGATTGAGTAGTTATGTTTAATACGTAAAGTTTGACATGTTAAACAATAATTTGGTTGCATTATGTTGTTACAAATACATGCAAGTTTTTGGTCCCCCCACATACCAGTATAATTCATTATACCGACCACCTTTTGTTTGTCGGCATTTTATATTTATCAGAACATTGATATTCCATTAAAGTTACATTGAACGAATAAATCTCAATAAAGAATTAGAGGATTGTAGATTGATAGTTTCTTATCTAGGTAAAGTCCCTCAAATCCTATATTTTTCAAGGTATGTGAAAATATTTTTTTATCCTGATTTTAGCTTAGTTGTGGTAGAATTTATTAATTATTTTTTATTATTTGCAAAACCATATGATCATGTTTTGCGATAATGGCTCTAGCTTCTTGGTCTTCCTTAATTGGGCGTTACTGAGGGGTGGGGTCGTTACATTTGGTATCAGAGCATGATTTTCCATTTAATCTCTAATAATTATTAAATTTTACAAACTCTTTAGAACCCAAGGGAGTTATTAGAGGATTTTCCAATCATGGAGGTGTCTAAAAAAGGAACACAATCCTAGGGCTGGCAAGATTTTCCTCCACCCCGCTAGTCGGTCTATGAGGACTCCCAGATTATGTGTGACTTCCTGACCAAAATCGGAGGATTTGACTTAAAATAAGATACCTCTAGTTCTTCTCTCATTGGTCTTCATCCCTTCTCTACCCTATTCATTGAATAACTTAAGAGATTGGGGTTTCTCTCTCTCCACCACCCTCCTGAGTTTTGGGGTTAAGAATGATAAGGATTTAGTAATCCTCTACCAAATAATAAAAAACATGTAAGAAAGATGTCAAGGACATTAGTTTTGATAATGAGAAACTCAGACTGAGTTTACTTACTTTCTTGGGTTGCATGGCATGTGTTGTCATGCCTTCAGGAGAGATCTGAGGTTAGACCTTATCGTAGGATGAGGAGAGGTTTATCCTTGGAGGAAGAGGAAGGGACATGGTGCATCCTATGTGGACGATGCTCAATACTGTAAGTTCTAGATAGAGAAAGAAAAGACATGAGGAGTTGGATACCTCAGTTGTCCATGCATGTCAGTATGTGGGTTTGACATACATGCTTTACAGAAAGGTTTTGATTTCACATGAGAAGCATGAACTATGTGTGGTTGTTTGACCCTATTGCCTCTTGGTGACCCAACCTTGGGTGGTTCATGCCTGTTAAGGGTGAGCGATAGCTCCCTCATTGAAAAGGTTAGTAGTGACCATATAGGAACCCTAACAGATATATATGAATAGAAATGAGGCATGTACCTACGTAGGACTGGTAGCAAGGCTAACATCTAGTTTTAGACTTAAGCCAGAAGGGTTATGCATGATAGTTTATGAAATAGTCATGCACAACCTTAGATGACCTTGTCCAGACATAAGTTTTGACAGTATGTTTCACCCAGATAGGAATAGACGTGTATCCTTAAGAGCTTGACCCATCTTCTGAGAGAGAACCTCTAGTGGTAGGACTAGTTGTGGGGTTATCTCTAGAGAGAGATCGACAACCGGTGAAGAAGGTTGGAGACCTTGACTCTGAGACATGAGGAATCATGAGAAGTTGGGTATAATGTGGCCTAGAATAGATGACCTTGAGTATATATATGTGGTTGCATCATGCACGATCCTTGGAGGCTTATCATACATTGGATGCCTTTAGAGGAACCAAACCCTAGAAGAGAGAAAGAGGCTTTGTGAATGAATGTACTAATGATTTAAGTGCCTACCTTTTAGGTGTATGAAGGAGAGTTCCATAGACCCTGAAGGGGTATAGTAATAAGTTGTGAGGCCTCATACCCAATTGGATTTCCTGGTGTAGGACTCTAAAGGTTGTCCATGTGGAAGAGTGTTAGGATGTATATGCCCTATCTGGTATAGGTTTGGTTCATGATTGAACAGCTGAGTATGCAGTGAGATATCTGATGCGTAAGAGGTGAACCTGGGGTTCTTTGACCAAAGAGGGGAAGTAGTAGTACCTAGTGTACATGATGCTCATGAGACTGATTGAGTTCATAAATTTATGGCATCCCCCATGTTTTAGAGCAAAAGGAAACCCCACTTGAACTGAGGTATATGTTTGATGAACCACTCACACAGGTTGGTGGCATATGCATGTATGAGATTGGTCCAACCTTGAGGAATGATGAGCAAGTATGATTCCCCAAGGAATTTGGCATGGGTTAGTGAGTTTTCTTCTTGCTAGCTACGTGCCTAGTAGCATGATAGGGCTAATAATGTACATGATGATGTAAACCTTGAAGGTAAGGATGTTTGTGACCTATGTTACTATCAAGATATAGTTTTCTCCCATGCTGGGAAGGGACCCTTCCATCTGGATATCATTTTAAGTAATCAAATAGACTCTTCAAGTGACCATGCTCAACATCCTCAAATCAGTCTCGCCGGGTTACAATCTTAAAATATGACTTTTATCTTCTTGTCTATGAAAGAAATTGTCATTGTGCCACTGCACACATGTATCACGACATCAACTGTAGACATGAATGGTCTCCCCAAGATGATGGAAATCTTCCTATCCTCCAGATCCATGTCAAGAAGAATGAAATCAATTAGGAACATTGTTTCTCTTTGTCTATCATCACCATCATCTACTATTCCTCTAGGCACTTTAATGGAGTGGTTCGCTAGTTGGAGAGTGAAATGAGCCGGTTTCAACTTGCCTAATCCCAGCTCCACATAGACACTATATGACATCATATTCACACTAGATCCCAAGTCAAGTAGAAATTGGTCTATGCATTGTCCTTCTGTGTAGCTAGGTATGAGTGGGGCTCTTAGGTCTTTCCTCTTAACGGGATGTGATTGTTGTATGATAGATCTCACTTGTAAAGTCAACTTGATTTTATTAGGCATCCTCCCTAATGACTTCCTCTTTACAATACATAGGTCCTTAAGGATCTTGGCATAAGATGGTATTTTCTTGATATCATCAAATAAAGGGATATTTTCCTTCACTTGTCGAAACATCTCTAGAATGTCAAATTCCTCCATTTTAATGCTAGGGAATCATGTAATGCTTTGAGGAATGTTGGCTCACTTGCTTTTGCAACATGTACTTCTCATGGAAAGACATGAGGTGGAACACTAGGGATGGTAGAATATGAAAAAGGAGTGTGAGGTGGAGTACACGGTATCACATATTCAACATGAGGTGTTATAGAATCATCTTTGACAATCTCAATCACAATATCACCACTTCGTTTCTTTGGCCTCGCTTCATCAAAATTCACTTGGCTTGTGGGATACTCAAGAGATCTTCCACTCCTTAGATCTTTCTCATGGTGGAAAGGAGGAGGGGGTTGTGGATATGGAGGAGGTGGAGGTAGAAATAGTTGTTCGTTCTGAGTGGAATGATCGTGTTGATGTCTCAGCACCACCACTGTACCAAGCTGCATGACCATTTTGGGTCCATCTTGGCATGGTTGTGCTCCTGAGCTTTGTTCCTTTACTTCCTCTCAAAAAGACTCAAGAGAATTGACCGAGTGACAAGGAACACTTCCCACTTGGTTCTTCATAAATCTCATCATTTCACTAAGAATCTTCATCATTTGTAGGCTTTGATCTCTAGGAATTGAAGGTGTCACACTAAAGATTTGATCGCCATCATTAATCATGCTAAAAGATTGGATCCTTGTATTTCTTGCCAACTACTGAAACAAGATCCATGTCTCCTCAGGTGGATTAGCCATAAAAGATCCTCCACAAGAAGAATCCACTATATCTTGAATCATTGGAGAGAAACTAGAGTAGAAGGATTGCACAAGATACCATAAAGGGATTTCATGGTGTCAACATTTTCTCAACATATTTTGGAATATCTCCCAACCATCATGGAGTCTCTCATAACCCATTTGACTGAAACTCACTATGGCACAACAAATTTGTCTGAACCTTACAATAGAATATAATTTGTTGAAAAATGCATTCTTCATATCACCCCAACTTGTGATGTCCATTCTCGAATTATGACAATCTTTTGCCTTATATTTGAGTGAGAACGAGAACAAAATGAGTCGGATGGAGTCAACATTGGCCATCACCATCCTTAAGGTAGAGCATATTTCAATAAAAGAGTCTAAGTGCTTGTAGGGGTTCTCACTCTCTGAGCCATAGAATGTGCAAAGGAGCCTAGGAAGATTGGGAGGGGTAGAGAAGTACTCCCCTGACATTTGATCAACTATACTTGAAATTGGAAACTTCATTTTCTAGGCATGAAGTACTCATGGAGTGGATTGTGAGAGCATTTTGGCCTTCAGTCTTATCTTCCATGGGTTTCTTGTCACATGAAAAAGGCATAATCAAACAAAAGAGGACAAGTTAGAAAACCAATATGCACAAATAATACAAATGATAAAGAATAAAGAATAGAAATGGTGAGGGTAGTAGGAAAAGATCAAAGCTAAACTAACTATCGAGGTCGAGCATCTTTCTCCCTGGAAACGGAGCCAGAAAGATTGGTGTGTTTCTCAAGAACAACCAAGTAAACTGGAAATAGATGGTGCTTAAGTGGATAGATCACACCACAATTACTATAGAGCTATGGTGCTTTCTGTCACTAGCAATGGTTCGAGAAAGCTTGGTGCCTTTTTCCTCACCTTGAGATTTGTACACCTAAATCAATTGAATATCGATCAAATATGGACCTCAAAGGCTCAAACACACAACATGGATCTTTCAAATTTATAAATCCCTTATAGACTCCTTATGTAAACTAATACACTTCACTCGTAAGAACACAGGGTCATGTTGTACTACAAGAAAGAGATAAGTTAGGGGTCAAACCCAAGAGGGAATGGGGGCACTATAGATAAGTTAGTTTCTTATAGGTTCATACTATAGAGTCTACGTTTGAAGGGTTTGAAGGTGGTTTTGTTAATTACACTAAGGGTGATCAAGAAAACAATTAAAGGAAGAAAGGAAAATCAAAACCCAAGCTAACCCTAGACAACTAGTTCTAATGACCAAGAAAAGGCAAACTAAGCAAGTAAGGAAGCAAATTACATGAAAGTAAGCAATAAGAGATCTACACTACACTAAGCTAGAAATTAATACCAAAAGGACAATTAAAGAACTAACTAGAAAGAATAAGGAAAAAGAAAACACAATTAATTAGGAAGGTAAAGAGAGTATCTAAGGAAGAATGAACTAATAAAGAAGGTAAATTAGCGTTGTAATGTAATTATGGAAAGTGTGGGTTGTTTGCGGGAATGTGCTTCTCAACTGAGTTGTGTGTGTACTCCTCTTCTCAGATCTACCTTCATTGTCAATGTACCACCCTATGCTCTCATTTGTCAACCACTTCTTTGCCTCAAGGCAAAGTTTCTAACCCTCTCCTATCCACAAGAAAGTTGTACCGTTGATGCAGACAACATGCCACTATCCGCCAACCACAACATCAACTCAATGAAAATTCATTGACCCTCTCTTATCACAAGATAGTTGGACTAGCGATGTAGGAAATGTGCCACCGACCGCCATCCACTATTTTACCTAATGGAAAAGTTGACCTCTTTCATCCATGAGAGAGATCCACATTTGTTATTATGATCTATCTCTTTTACCAAATAAGTCACCAATAACCAAAAAATGGTGGGATCACACACCAACATGTGGTATGATCTCAATAGTCTCCCCCACAACCTCTATTTATATGCCTCCATGCCAAGTAGATGCAACTACAAACCCTACTCCAATTCCTAGTCGAATTCCAAATAGTAAATAATACCACACCTTAGGAGTCATCTTCTTTCCTTATTGAATTTAACTCCTCTTAGGATTGACAACACATTAAACCAACTCTTATTAAGTCAAAGTCCAATTAGGCATGGGCCAGATCTTTAGTTTCCCAACACCAATAGTACTATCTAGGTTCCAATCTACCACGAAACTGGTTGTTTGTTTTGTGTGTTAAACTTGAAATATGAACCCTAGACACAAGTGATGCTAGCTATGAGAACTACGGCATAGTGGAGGCCACATATTTTTAGATGTTGAACCATAGGAAAGGAATAAAATTTGGTGATGCTCCCATGCCTCACATGTAGGTGACACACACTAAAACCATCATGTTGAAACCAATTATCGCCCACCTGCCACCGGTCCCATCTACTACCCTCTCTGCCAACTTGTCTCCCATCACCTACCCTGCTGTTGTGTTTTCAATTTTTTAGAGAGAGAAAAAGAAAAGAGAGGGAAAGTGTGGAGAGACAAGAGGGAAGTGAGGGAGAAAGCAAAGAATACAGACTACGCACTGAAATGACGAAATTGGGTGTCACAATAACATAACCAGGCGCCAAAAGATCAAGAATGGGCACAAAGGTGCCAATAACTTATTTTGGGTGTCGATTACCCATCACACTTACCCATTCATTCGACGTCACTTCATGTGACACTAGTTGTTGATTAAGTCCATTAAGTTTTTGATGTCATTTTCTTGTTTTAAATGTCAATCATCAAATTTTGGGTGCACTTACACATTCAATGGGTGCCATTTTATGTGTTAATGGACAGTTGATTAAGTTCATCATTTTTCAGGCACCGTTAACTTGGTTTGGGTTTAATGGAACCCAAAACATGATGAAGTTAATTAACTAGCTAATTAAGCACATTAAATGATGCCCAATGAATGGGCAAGTGTGCCTAAAATGGGTAATTGACATCCAAAATAAGATAATGGCACCCAAAACTCAATGAACTTAATCAATGCCCAGTGATACATGAAGTGATGCCAAACGATAGGTAAGTGTGCCCAAACATGGGAAATTGAGACCCAAATCAAGATAATGGCGACCAAAACTTAATTAACGCCCATTAGCAAATCAAATGACCCACTGAATGGGTAATTGCACTAAAAATGGGTAATTGACACTCAAAACAAGATATTGGAACCCAAAATTTAATAAACTTAATCAACACCCAATATTACATGAAATGACGCCATTGAATAAGTAAGTGTACCCAAACATGAGTAATTGACACCCAAAGAAATTTATCAACACCCAAAACCAACAAACTTAATCAACGCCCAGTGGCACATGAAATGGCGCCTAGTGATGGGTAAGTGTGCCCAAACATGGGTAGTTGACACCCAGAACAAGTTAATGGCACCCAAAACATAATCAACACCCAGTAGAACATGAAATGATGTCCAATGAATGATAACAACACCCCAAAATTGGATAATTGATGCCTAAAACAAGATAATGACACCCAAAAGTTAATGAGCTTAATGAACGCCTTGTAGAACATGAAATGATGCTAATGAATGAGTAAGTGCACCCAAACATGAGTAATTGACAACTATAATGAGTTATTCATGCCTAATACTTAATCAACTTAATCAATGTCCAATGTCACATGAAATGACACCCTTTGAATGGGTAAGTGTGCCCGAACATGAGTAATTGACACACAAAACAAGATAATTATGTCCAAAAATTAATGAACATAATCAAAATCTAGTGTCACATGAAATGACGCCCAGTGAATGGCTAAGTGCACACAAACATCGATAATTGACACCTAAAATAAGTTAATGACACCCGAAAAATAATGAAATTAATCAACTTTTCTTAACCAGTGAATGTGTATGTGGCACACAATCACTTCCCTCCAATCACACTTTTAATCTTCTATCATTACTTTCTTCCTCTCTTCTTTTTTACTTCCCTCCTCTCTTTCCTTTTATATTTTTTTGAGTTAGTGTGTTATCGAGAAAATAAATATTATCACCAATATACAATACTCAATTTTATAATTAATATCATTTTTTATTAAAATTATAACAGTATTAGTCTTGTTAAAATTTATTTTTTACAAAGAATCTAACTGATTTTATTTCATCAAAAAATTAAAAATAGAATAAAATTTATAACAAAATAAATTTATCTATCATCACAATACATCCACCTACCACAAAATAATACTCATTTTTACGTTTTCTATTATTTTTTCTCAAAAGTGTATCAAAATTGGTCTAGTTTGAAAGTATTTTTGTAAGGAGTCTAATTATTTTTATTTCGTCAAACAATTCATCACAGATTAAAAGTTATATATAAAATAAGTTTTCTCTCACCCAATAAATGTCCCTCCACGTCAGCCCAAAATGGGTTAAATTTTGAGCACGCTCACACACCCTCACGTGCAGTGACATGCACCCAAAACCAGCCCTCAAAACTACCTCCACATTGCAGATTCTGATTGGGTGGTTTTTTTAAATTATGCAATAGGCAAATAAATTTGTTTCACTTTTAACTTTTGAACTGTAATAAATTTTTTAATGAAACAAAAAGCATTAGATTTGTTGCAAAAAAATCAATACAACAAGACTAATGTTGACATATTTTTGAGAAAAAATATATAAATGATATATAGAGGTTAATTGACACCCAAAGATGATTTATTGACACCTAGAAATGGTTCATCGACGCCCAAAGTATAAAAATGACGCCCAAGTAAATATCATATGTGATAAATCACATCTAAGATAATTGACAACTAAAAATAATGTAACGACACCTAAATAAGTTTGTTTGACACCCAAGACCAACTACATGGCGCGCAAATATGGTTGTATGTATTAAAATGGGGTGTAATGGTACTTCACACCTGACAACAACTTGATGGCACCCAAAAATGGCTAATTGACACCTAAATATGATTAATCAACGCCCAAAATGATGTATTGATGCCCAACAGTATAAAATAACGTCTAAGTAAATATTGTACGTGCTAAATCACACATAAAGTAATTCACAATAAAAAAACAATATAGCAGTGCCCAAATATATTTGTTTGACGCTCAAGAACAACTTCATAGAGCCCAAATATGGTTGTACGCATTAAATAGGGTGTAAGGGTAGTTCACACCCAATAACAACTTAATGTCTCCCATAAATGGCTAGTTGACACCAAAGATGGTTAATTAACACCCAAAATTATAAAAATAGTGCCCAAATAAGGTATTGACAACTAAAAATAACTACAGGGTGCGTAAATATGTTTGTTTGGCACCCAAGAATAACTTAATGACACCCAAATATGTTTGTACGAATTAAATAGGGTATAATAGTACTTCACACCCAATAACAACTTAATGACATCTATAAATGGTTAATTGACACCCAAAATGGTTCATTGACATCCAGAAGTATAAAGATAGCACTCAAATAAGGTATTGATAATAAAAAATAATATAACAATGTTTAAATATGTTTGTTTGACACCTAAGAACAACTTAATGGTGTCTAAATATGGTTGTACATATTAAATAGGGTATAAGGGTACTTAAACACCCAATAACAACTTAATGGCGCCCAGAAATGCCTAATTGACTCCCAAAGATGGTTAATTGACTCCCAAAATGGTACATTGACACCCAGAAGTATAAAGATGACGCCCAAATAAGGTATTGACAATCAAATTAACGTAACGACGCCGAAATATGTTTGTTTGACACCTAAGAATTTTAGTAATTTTTGGGCACTATTTAGCCATTTTTGGGCTCTATTTAGTCATTTTTAGGCATTTTCAGCTATTTGTGATATCACTATTTTTGGTACTTTTTATCATTTTTTGGGTGCTATATAGTCATTTTTAAGCACCTTTAGCTATTTTTAGGCGCATACTCACTAATTTCAAGCACTTGATTTTTGGACTCATCACTTCTGTAATCTTGCATCATCACTTCCCTCCTCTTTTTTACCTCTTTCTCAAAAATATATCAACATTACTCCTGTTTGAATGCATTTTCTATCACAAATTTAATGATTTTTATTTCGTTTAAAAATTCATTATAGTTTAGAAATTATAAAAAAAATAATTTTTCTCTCATCACATTACATATTCATATTTTTTTTGTTAAAAATATATCAATATTAGACTTGTTGGAATGTATTTTTTATAACGAATCTAATGATTTTTGTTTCGTAAAAAAATTTATCACAGTTTACAAGTTATAAACAAAATAATTTTATTTTTCCATTACACAACATCCATCAACCCATTCAATTAAAGTCGGTCACATTATACATCCCAATCAACTTCTCCCCCAACAAAATCATCCAGCCGGCCGCACGTGAGGGGTGCTTGACGCACGTGGACCTTTTCGACCCAAAATTATCCTGTCATGTCACTTGCTATCCCATACCTGCCAATCTATCAAAACAGCTCAAAACAGTAAAACTTCTCAACTCTATGAAAATCACATTTGCCCGTCGGCCTACCCCGCGGGTGACTGGTTTTTGCGCTCGACGGAATCACTTTCGCATAGAAAATACGAAGGATGGCACAATCGATGTCGTGGCGTTGCAGATAAGATATTTTATGATATAGCCTGCAATGATGTAAGACGCATGCATGCCATATGGGTGGTTTGCCTCTTCAACACGCAAGAATGACCCGTATGCTTGGGTGTAGTCGTATTTTTGAGTATGCGTAATGGAAAGGCTAACCACAGTAATTGTTTCGTTTGGGTATAGCGTGAAATTTTTGAAAAAATCGTTGTATCGAATGGGGTATCCCCGTTTACCCACCCGTATGTGCGGAGTTGGTGTGGGGACTATGTCTTAGATCTTGTACAACAGACTTTTCCCTCAACAAATAGCACAAAAAATTTAAAAAGGAAGGAAGGACGTAAGAAAATAGAGGAGAAATAGAACAAGAGAGGAGAGAAGTAGAAAAAAAGGGGGAAGTAGAAAAGAGGAGAGAAGTATAAAAAATAAAGGGGAGAAGTAGAAAAAGAGGAGTGAAGGATACACAAAGGAGGAAAATAGGAAAAGAAATGAGGGTAGTAAATACAAGATAGAAGAAGAGTTGACAAGAGGGAGGAGAGAACTAGATAATATCAAGGGAAAGTAAAAAATGGAAAACAAAAGAGAGAAAAGAAGTAAGAATTGATACATCATCAAAGTATGAGAAATTATATATAATGATACAATAAAAAATGAGAGAAGTATAAATTTTTTACTAGTTCAATTCTAATTTTTTTGTATATTATGCATATATATATATATATATATATATATTGGAAAATAGAAGAGAGAACAGAAGTAAGAATTGATACATCATCAACGTATGAGAAATTATATATAATGATACAATAAAAAATGAGAGAAGTATAAATTTTGTACTAGTTCAATTCTAAAAAATTTGGTATATTATGCATATATACACACACACACATATATATATATATATATATATATATATATATATATATATATATATATATATATATATGAGCTTGTATTGAATACCCGCGCGGGCATCTACAATTTGCTACCCGTGGCTTGATTACACGGTGGCATATATGGTAATTTCTAATTCTAGCTAATGTTGAAAAGGACGGTGGCATGTGCAGTAATTATTAATGTTACGACTATCTTCCCAGCGTGCGGTGGCATATAATGTAAATTAAATCCCGAGAACTTGTTACTTCCATGCATGCCAATTGATATTAATTAATTGATTACTACGTGAAGACTACAACGTACATAATACGGAGTGCATCTATTGTAAATCAAATCTCGAGAATCTGTTGGTTCCATGCATACCGTTTGATATTATTTAACTAATTACTACGTGAATACCATTACGTACATAATATGTATACATCATATGATACATCCAGATTTTATTACAAGACATCATCCTTGGTTACATTTTTTTCGTTCCCATTACAATTTTTTTATTCAAAATACATATTGTTCCTTCCTATTACAATTAATCCCGTTCTCCTAGATAGTTATTTTAACAGATCCAGACCGTAATACGGAATGTCATATTTAAATACAACTTTTTTATTCTCATTATGGATTCTATGTTCTCATTACAAAATGCTCCTTCTTACTATACATTTTATGTACTCGGGATTCATTTTGTTAGATAAGTAAACGTCATACACCTAGGTTGTGCTACATAATGCCATCATTGGTTACAACATGATTATAATTAGAAGTTAGTTAATTATGAGTGCAAGAAGTAGCAGAAAAGACAGTTGCAGACATTAGTTGATTACCACATTCAGATGGGAGCATACACGATATGGATATAATATGTGATACAATCATGTTGTATTACAAGACACCATCCTTGGTTACATTTTTTTAATTCTTATTACAATTTTTTTATTAACATTACATAATGTTCTTTCTTATTATAACTTACTTTTTACAAAAGTTTATTCTCTTATATAGAGAATTTGATAGATCTAGAATGTAATATAGATTGTCATCCTTAATTACAACTTTTTCATTCTAATTATGGATTCTCAATTCTCAGTACAAAACATTCCTTCTTAGTATAATTCTTATGTACCCATTTTCATTCTCTTAGATAATAAAACTTCATAGACTCAGGTTGTATTACAGAATATCGTTACTGGTTACAAATTTCTCATTCTCATTACGAATTATCTGTTTCCATTACAAAGTGTTCCTTATTATTACAACTATTACTGTATCGAGGTTCATTCTCTTGGATAGTAGAATTCGATACATCCAGATTATACTACAAAATATCATCCCTGGTTACATTTGTTTCCTCTCTATTACAAATTATCTATACTGGTTACAAACTTTTCCTTCTTATTACAAATTATCTATACTAGTTACATTTGTTTCCTCTCTATTACAAATTATCTATACTAGTTACAAAATTTTCCTTCTTATTATAGAATATCATCTTTCTTTACTTGCCCTTATTACTAACTATACAAATAATATTTGATTAAACCCGACAAGACCACAAATCATATACACATACTATGCACATACACGTAGCATCCATATATGTATTATTATACTACCCACTTATAGATATAGGATGAAATATTGTTAGTTTTTTCAAGATATTAAAAGACACCAATTTTTTCAGATGTGCATGCCGGTACATACATATCCCACATTGACGAAGATGTTGCTGCTATTTGTACTCTTGGATCAGGCATGCACCCTCCAAGCACGTTTAGTTATTTACAATAAAATTACTAATAGTGTCACCGCTACGTTCCATGCACGTAAAGCATCTTAATACTTAATTACAATAGTGCCACCGCTACCCCATGTCAACAGAATGCAGCGTTAAATTAGGCACGGGTAACTTGGCTTATCTATCCGCGCGGGCAGCGAGTGAGTAGCATATATATATATATATATATATATATATATATATATATATATATATATATATATATATATATATATATATATATATATATATATATATATATATATATATATATATATATATATATATATATATATATATTTGTGTGTGTAAATAAATGGTATAAAAATAGGATGTAAGTTAAAAAGTAAGAGGGATATACTATCCAATATTTACATACAAACAATTACAATAAGATATCCATCTATATCCTTTTGTATCATTTTTTTGTTTATCTCTCTCTTTCTTTGCCTCCCTCCTTGTTCATCTCCCTTCTATCTCTACTTCTATGATGATCTCAAACTTTAGAAGTTTTAGACCTAAAACTCACTCATATTTTGTAAAAATAAAAGTTAAATAATATAACCTTGGTTGATGATTTTGAGCTATGGACCTAGATTGAGTCATGTGTTCAAGTAATTAGAGTAATGTTGAACAATTGTATTGATATGTGAGTCCAATTGAGATACTATGGTGCTTGAACCCTAAAATATGTAATTAAGAATGTGATGAAGCTTGTGAATTCATTAGAGGGCCTAGGTTCTAACTATGGGACTTAGGATCCAAGTTAGGCCCAATCGATCTACTATTTAGCTTACATATGGGTCTTGGAGATACAAATGAAGAATCAAGGATTTTTCACTCATATTAAATACCAACAATAATTTTAGTTTGTTGATAAAGTAATTATGAGATCATAAGTGACTTTATAGAAGATTCTATGTTTTGTTGTGACCTAGGTAATTAATTAATCATTTATCCCTTTCATACACATACTTCAACTTTTGCAGTGTCCAATAGGCTAGTTGGACCCAGTCTTAGGAACAACGTGGAATGATAACCAGAGGAAGATAAATATCAAATTTGATAGGATCAAATAATAATTTTGACCTAGGGAATTAAAGTAAGTATAATTACATAAAGTACAAGAAAAGGATACTCGTCATTTCCCTTTTGGTCCTGACCTTCACCTAATCTGAGAGGATCCTAATATAAATATAATCCAAATGTTAGGTGTCAATTGGATGCTTCTAGAAACATAGGTGAATTTTTGAAGATAATGATAAATCAAATATATACTTGATTAATAGATTCCTTTTTAACCTAGATATTAAGTGTCACACCTATGTCTGGACAGAATGGGACTTTGGGTATGACACATGATGTATTATCACGTCACTACCACTGATCCTAGATTGAGCAGCTTGGGGATCAATGTCTACCTCAGGGCAAGAGGCCATTCGAGGACCAGACTCTCCCCTAAACTGTATTCTCTCCCAAATGCAACTGTTTCGTTTGAAACTAGTCATGTTGGCTTAGGGAGAGAGAGATGAGCTCAAGAAACTCCACAAGGGCCATTATCATCTTAGTCTAGGATAACGCCCAAATACCCAATCTCCCAGGGAGTTAGGGCTTTACACATCTTCCCTTCATCTGACAATATAAGGGCTTGAGGAGAACCCCCATGATCCCAAATAGCCTCTACACCCCTCAATTTCCTTTGAGAGCCCTTTCTTTCCTCCACCAAACTCTACCTCTCTTTTTGGTGAACTCCACTCACTCTTCATGATTCGAGACAACTTGCAACATTTTCTTGTGCCTGGATCTCTATAAGGAGACCAAAAAGAGACCTTGATCCTCACGAGGGAGTGAGAAATCCCTAGGATTTGTCCCCAAGTTTTCACCCATATTGTGGCCAGCTTCTTGTAAGTGATAAGGTAGTGGTGAAAATGATCCAATAAGATGTCTATGAAGATTCTCCAAAACTTAATTTTCCATCAAATGAGGTATTCTTTTTCCTCTTAGCTATGATGTTTCTATGAGATGCTTGACCCCTAGCTCTCACCTCCAGCCACCTCTATTACCACATGTCTGCTAGCTAATTTTGGCAGGGCCTGACAAAGGCAACAAAAGCTTCCATTGGTAATATCAAGGCCTCGAGAAGAGAATTAACCATGGAATTGACCCCACAGTTGCCTTACTCACACTTAGCTCAAGGGAGGAACATATTTCCCTAGATTTTGACCAATCTTCTATCAAATTGCATGATATATATGTCACAATGCATGGATAATTTGGTAATTTTTCCTTTAATTGAACCTAGTCTCACTGTGCCTAGAATAAATATATGGGTGATATGGAAGGAAATGGTTGGTTAGGATATAATTAATTTACTAAGAAAATATACAAAATTAACTAGAAATCTATGTATAGCCAATATATGTCAAATTATTACAAAAAATATGAGAAATAGGTAAATATGTCTCTTCAAACCTTGTTTGGCCTTGGATTCTAAAAGTGTAGCTTGATCACGATTAAGAAATAATGTGTTGGTATGTATGTCCAGAGAGCCAGTCATATGATGATTGTAATGAGGCATCATGTAATATCTTTGATTAATAATAATGGAAATCTTTTGTCAATATGTTTGCTCAATTATGAGATGATGGTATAACATGATAGATGTATTACATGATGATATTACTCAATGACATATTTCTTCAGGTTGAGGACTTGAATAATGAGATCATACACATGAGAAGAGTATATATGTTCTTATTATGTCCCTAGTCGGATATTATTGTGGAAATAATGTAGATAGACATCAATAATACACAAGACTAGAATGTGTCTCGACGGATGACAAAATCTCATTTGTCATGATATGTGATATCAAGCCAAACACATAGGTACTCATTAGAGAATAGTGTATAAGATAGAGACACCTTGAGAGTGATATATGGAAACCATTGAATGATAGTCATAATCATCTCTCATAGTAGTAGTGGTGATTGTGCTTCTTAGACCTGAAGTCACTACCCTCATCACATGTTGTTCGATGTAATTCGACATCATCCAACATGACCTTGAATAAGCGTTACCATACATGTGATGTTCGGGTAAGTTGTGACACATGGGGATTTACTGTTTGTAATGTTGATGGAATTTGTCCCTCCTACTAGAGTTGATATCCCCACCACTTGAAACACAAGACTAAGGAACATATGTCCATACTCATGTGAACAAGTATATGATATGTGAGATCACATGCATATCAAATAATCTTCTCTAGATCTAGGAAAATGGATTGAACATTAAGAGTGTGACAATTCCATGTCTCAAGTTCAATCTGGATACCAAAGACAATGGAACCATATAATCACTATAACACTAATAACAAATGGTAGGTTGATGTTGTTCTCTAACTTTCCAATTAATTGGGTAGCAATGATGTGTTGCTAGAGACCTCTAATTGTTTGTGATGTCATAATATAGTTATGAACATTCACTACCAACATAATTTGGTACCTATAGGGTCACACAGATAGGATGAACCTAGAATAGGAGTTTAATCATGAATAATATTTGACTTGATTACTAAAGTGTTTGGGTAATCAACTTAAATAACATTGGCGTATAGTTGGCTAAATGAAGTGTCCATTCGACTGACTGGGAATTTGAGTCAACCAACTAGTGTGTCCATTCGACCAATTGAGAAGTCCAATGGACCGACTAGACAATAAGTAAGACTGGATCAAGGATTGATTTTGATGTCACGTTGTTCATTGATCATCACGTTAAAAGACAATATGTTTATGAATAGGAAAAACTTCCAATTGACCGAATAGAAGTGCCAGTTGACTGATTAGGAGTCTAGTTCAGGGACTCATGATTTGTAACAGCCAAGAATTTATGAAATTTGTCTCCTCGTGTCCCCAGGTTTGTGCAAACCTAACCCATCCACTCCTATATAAAGGGAAGGTGGAAAACTAATTTAATACTATATAAAGGGTGGGTGGCCAAGGCTCTCAGGACAAGTCTGCTAATCTCAACATTATGGTAACGTGAGAGCCAAAGGCATCTTACCCATAAAAGGGAGAGATATCCAAAGGGGAGAAAGTAGATGCTAGCATGTTTGTAACATGAGGAACAATTCCTTCGCGTCATTTCTAGAAGAACGACAAGAGTTATAAGTGATATATGTGAACTACATAGATGCATGGAGGTTGTTGCCACCATACTAGAGGATTTGATCAACCTCCATATGTGGTGCTACACCAGGAGGTTGCCACCGACAACCATCTGAGTGTTTCTTGAGAAAGAATCATGTTGCTATATGGATAGTTGTTGGACTTATTCTAGGACAAGGTATATAGCTTATAACATTTATTCCCATTCATAGTTATTAACGTGATCCACTATTTTATGAGGAATATGGCAAGAAATTTAAATTTTTTCTATCATCTTTGTCTCTATATTTCCCTATAGTGGTATTAGAGCCACGCCAATTTACTATGTTTTGGGATTTAATCGATATGATCAGATTTTGGTTTATAATTTATTTTATTACATACAATGTGAGAAATTAAATGATTATTGAGTTATCTAATTAAATACCATATATGTTAGGCAATGTCTCATAGATCCTATATATACATATATATTTATGTATATATGCAATGTATGTTGGTATGTATGCCCATTGAGCCATCCCAAGCGATTGAATGGAGTCAGATATTAATTAAACAATTAATACGAGTAATTTATTTAATTAATTAATTCCACAACATTGTTATCAAACCAAGAGCATTTTGATTAATGCAGTCTTTCTATTTATTAAAGGGTTTAGGAAACCCTACTTCCTTTCGTCTCCTATTTAAAGGGGCTTGATGGCCGATGTATTGTGAAGACATTGAGAGTGGCTTTTCACTTTACGCTCACATACATAAACGCTAACCGTCACCATATTCATGAGAGAAAGGAGAGCACCGTGATGCTAGCATGTTGTCACACAGAGGCTATTCCTTCCTATTGACTTAAGAAGTGCGACATAGAGTTCCAGTCCATCCACTTGGATGAAGTAGAGACAAAAATGTTGAGACACCTGCGCTCAGAGGATGTCAATGACCGTCCACAGACACTGTGAGCGAAATACATCTCCGCACTAAATGAGCACCACTGAATCTTCCCGTGATGCATTCGGAGGATGGGAGAGAAGTACCATCCATGTAAGCCAGGAGTGTTGTATACTATTCTGTAGTGGGACGTCACCAGACTTTCTCTATGACAAAGTATATATTACGAACACTCTTTATAAATATGATGTTGTCAATCCTTTTTTGGGTTGTGTGGAAATATATTTTATTTTGTTGCTTCCTCCACGTATGTTTCCTCCACAAAAACTAACAGTGGTTTCAGAGCATCGTCAATCTATAGCGTATTTTAATTTATTTCAATATGATCAAATTGTTGTATACTATTTTCTATGGTTGCATACGATGCAAACTTAGCACTGCTAATGTGCATATCGAAACCTAATTCCACATACGCCGCAAGATTTTATTTTTGACATTTCAGACGGGGTCGACTATGGAAAATACTGATTTTCTTAAGTGCATGGAAGTAAAATTTTGTAGACCTTTCAGGAACCCCCATGAGGGGTGGCCTGCCCTCAATCCCCGTACACTAGTAGCATTTTTTTAAGTGCACAGAAGTAAAATTTTATAGACCTTTCAGGGGCTCTGCCCCTGAGACCCCACGAGAGACACCCTCCCCTCGATCCCCACACAGGGGCGCTGCCCCTATGTACCCCGCATAGTCTGTGTGAGAGTCAAAAATTTATTTAATGGGGAATGTCCCACATTAAAAGGATTGCAATTAAAATATATATATATACATATATATAGATATACATATGATATCATACTCGTCGCCTTTAAAATATATTATATGTGGTGAATGCATGCATGGTTATGACCTTGAATCCCCTTCTATGAATGTTGTGAATGAATGTGGTTGTGAATGTTGTGGATATATTTGCTTGTTAATGCTATGGATGTATAATAGTTGTACATGGATCCTTTGTATAAAGTATTCAAATTGCACGTCGATCCTTATCTCTTATTTCAAAGTGTAATTAATTCTTTCTCTTTATATATGTATCATATGATGTAATAGAGATAGGATTAGTTTTAGTCTTTGTAAACTTGATATAAGGAGGCCACTTAAAGATCCAACTCCAAGGAGCATCCATGGAGAAGTAACTCGAAGATCCAATTCCAAGAAGCAACATGTAGATCCAACTCGAAGGAGCATTGAGAAGCAACTTGAAGTTCCAACCACATAGAGCATCTATGAAGTTGTTCATTGTAATGGTGGTCCTAATAGGTTGATTCACGAGTGTTGTTGTATGAGATGCATAAGACCTTAGGTGGACCATAATCCTTTGTGTCTCCAAAGGATTACAATAGTATGTTCATAATCGATATTTTGAGTTTGTGATGCATGTCTATCATTTGTGGTTGTGGATATAGTCGTATATGATATGTACTATAAGTCTGTGGTGTTTGGATATGTATATGTATCAATAAAAGCCCTCAAATAATAATATTAAGTTTTAGTTGCCTTCCATAAAGCAACACATATGAAACTCTTGATCAACTATGTGTGGGCATACCTTCGCGTGGCACACTGTCTATCTCATGGAAGTGTGATGGTGGGTGTGTGGGTCTGCCTCCGCAGGGTGTACACTCATTATGCTGGCTTATGGGATAGACTTAACTAGGGAACCTTGATAGGATCAAGTACCTAGAGGCACACAGATGCATCATGGCAAGCAATTTCATATGATCATCTATCCAAGAGTTTCATATGATGCACTTTGTAAAAGTTTACTACCTTAGTATTTGGTCTTTGACACCGGTGTTGGCTGGGCATTGATCTAGTTATTTTGGATCTTGACTCACTAGAAGGTTGTACACTGCAATCTTCCGAGTTGATAATGAGGGCTATCAATTTGAATAAAAATAGTAAGAGTGTAATTAATTAAAGGCCTAATTAGTCTTGTTTATCAAATCTTTACAAGTCAAAATGTTTTGGACTAAATGCAAACTTTTTCTTTTATAGCAATCAATTGGCAAACAACACTCAAACATTCTCGTTGCGATCGGTCCTTGAGAAGGACAAACTTATCAGAATCAAATTTCAAAACTAGTTTAGGATGCTAAGAATTGTGTTCACACAGGAGCGTAAGCTCTATATCCTTGAGACACCAGAGCCAACAGAACCCGCCTCAAATGAGCTCAAGGCTAAAAAGGATGCTTACAAGAAGCACCTTGATGACGTTGTAGATGTCAAGTGCCTGATGTTGTGCTCAATGAACTAGGAATTTCAAGAGCAGCATGAGAACATGAATGTCATGGAGATGATAACACATCTCAAGAACATGTATCAACATCAAGTAAGATAGGAGAGATATGATATCTCTAAGGCTTTGTTCAAAAGAAAGATGACAGGGGGAGACTCAGTTGGCACCAACATACTCACTTTGATTGGGTACGTGGAAAGCCTATCCAAGATGGGATTTCCTCTAGGTCAAGAGTTGGCCACTGACATGATTCTGCAATCGTTTCCTAATCATATAGTTATTTTTTCATGAACTACAACATGACCAATCTTGACAAGCCGTTATCAGAATTGTTGGGCATGTTGAGGACAGTTGAAGCAAAGATGAAGAAAGACAAGCTCAAGTCTGTGATGATGATCAATAGGAAAAAGGGAAAGTCAAAAGGCAAAGGCAAGACTAAAGTTGGGTATAAGCCAAAGTCATCTGCGCTCAAAGCTAAAGGTGGGATCTCCAAAGAAGGTACTTGTCACCATTGTCACGAGGCTGGACATTGGAAAAGAAATTGTCCTCTCTACCTAGAGGAATTGAGGAAGAAGAAACATGGGATAGAGATCTCAACTTCAGGTATATACGTTATTGAGATAAACTTAAATACTTCTTCATCATGGGTACTGGATACCAGATGTGGATCTCACATATGTTCAAATATGTAGGATTTGATAAGAAGTAAGCCTTTACGAAAGGGCCAAGTCGAGTTGTGGGTCGCTAATGGAGCAAGAGTTGTTCCACCGCAGTTAGAGTTATTAGTATATCTTTGCCTATGGGCCTTGTAATAGAATTAGAGAATTTCTATTATGTACATGCCATTAATAGAAATATTATTTCTATATCTTGTATGGCCAAGAGTGGATTTGAATTTCACAGTAAAAATGGAATGATTGCTATTTCTAAAGATGATATCTTGTATCGCAATGCCCCTATGTCTTATGGTATCTACTTGTTATAACTTGAGAATAGCATATACAATGTACTTACTAAAAGGCTAAAACTTGACAAATCAAACAAAACATACTTATGGAATTGTCATCTTGGGCACATGAATGAGAAGCGCATATCTAGACTCCATAAGGATGGTTATCTAGACTCTTTTGATTTTGAATCATTAGAGACATGTGAGGCTTGTTTATTAGGCAAGATGACAAAGACTCCTTTTACTAGAGATAGTGAGAGAGCCAGTGATCTGCTAGGGCTCATACATATTGATATATGTGGACCTTTTATATCAAATGCTAGAGGAGGGCATCAATACTTCATTACCTTCATTGATGACCTTAGTAGGTATGGCTATGTATATTTTATGAAACACAAGTCAGAAACTCTTAAAATGTTCATGAATTTCATGAATGAAGTAGAGAAACAACTTGGTAAGAGTATTAAAGTACTCTAATCCGATCGAGGTGGAGAATACTTAAGCCAAGAGTTTAAGGACCTTCTGAGAGACCGTGGTATTGTATCACAATGGACTCCACCTAGTACACCACGTCATAATGGAGTGTTATAAAGAAGGAATCATACATTATTAGATATGGTACGATCAATGATGAGTTCAGCCAAATTTCCGACATCATTTTTGTGATATGCTCTTGAAACCGCAACATTTACACTTAACAATGTACTTTCCAAATCAGTTCAAAAGACACCATATGTGTTACAACCCCAAGTTTTTGGGTTTGTGTGGTGGGAAATGCAATTTTCCCCAATAAATGTATGATTATGGGAATTGTATGATTAATGTGTATCGAATGGATTTCCTTTGTGCATGTGATTTCGTGGATCATAATATGTTAAGGAGTCCAATATGATTAAAAAAATCAAATAATGCATTATTAAGAAGGAAATTTGACATAATGATGAAAATATAAGTAATATGTGGAAATATGTGTGATTGACTTATCATGGATGAGATTTCGAACCCAAAAGGTTTCTATAGGTAAAAGGAATCCAAATAAGGAATATAAAAGAGTAAGAGAGAGAAAATATGCATCAAATATGCCTTAATAAGTAATAAATTGCATATGAAGAAAAGTATCTCATACTTTTGAATTTGAGTCCAAAACTTGGCAAAAAGTATATTACGTCATCAAGTACTTTCCTTTAAAATTTGGTATTAATTGGACATGTGGTTTGCGAGATATGAATTTTTAAAGTTTCCTAGAGTGAGTGGATATCAATAAATGTCACGATTTAACAATCCTAATCAAAATACTCTGGGAGATGATGGGTTTAATCCGAGCCATGGATTTTGAATCCAAGGGACCATGGTCATTGTACTCCTTGAGCTAGAACCTGCAAGTCAGGTAGCAATTTCCGATTTCTTCTATGACACCCCTCCCTCTCTATGATTCATCTCACATTTTGGAAACAACTCCAACAACTTTTGGAGACCAGTCCGAGTTGTTTAACCCTAGATTTCTCAGGATTTCATTGCTCCTAGAAGGTTTGCCTAAACTTCCACAGAGGCAGGTCAGTTTCGTGAGATTCCACATATAAAAGGAGGGTCTTTGACCCCAACAGAGACACAAACGCCTTCGAGAGATCCTATTGCTCTTCGCGATCACAACCCTACGAACAATTTCACCTTGAGCGTTGGTCTTCACCCCTGCCCTAGTCCAGCCACCTCGCCAGGAAGCACTCTCCTCACCCCGACAGTCCAACACACCCCTGGAAGAATTGGGAGTACGAGCAAATCCTCTAGAGTCTGGAGAAGGTGGACGCACCGTCACCTTGCGGTTTGGAGGATGATAGCACGAAGTCAATGGTCTGGTTGACCATGGCTGGGCTTTGCTCGCGGAAGACAGGGATCATGAGGTTGAAGATGTAATAGGTGGAAAACACCTCCTTGCCCCTGGCATTTGTGAAGGAAAGAAAGGTCAAAATCATCTTCTAGCTATGTTTAAGGCCCCGACCCCACTGGAGCGAGCTACTGAGAGGGTCACACGTGATTGGCTATGAATTATACACATGGAAAAGGGAAATTAAGCTGGTTGCTGACGTGGCGGCCAGCGATTGGCAGAAAGGTGAGTTATTTTGTGAAATTGATAACTAAATATTGGTAAATCAGATGACAATAAATAATATATGGATCTTTCTCAAAAAAATTCAAGGAGTGCCATAAAAATATAATTGAGGCCTAAATACGCTTGCAATTTGAAAAGTGCATAAAGTTATCATCTTTATGATTTAATTAATGAATAACCCTTAGATTTGATGATAGTTGGATTTAATTATGTTCTTTGGATAATTTAAGCCAATATTAACATGTTGTTAATTAAAAGTGAGAATTGGATCTAAAAAGATGATCTTTTTTTACATAATTAGCTTAATTAAGGGTTCCATGTAGATGAAAATGCATTAATGGGCTTAGAAACCCTAATTTTGGCACTTATGGATTTTAATGGTTTTAATTGTGAAAATCCATGAATAAGACAGAGATATGATGTTCTAAAGTTAATTTGAGTATAAAAGATCCTTAATGTGGATAATTTGTGTTATTAGAGTTTTTATGAGTAGAAAACCAGTTTTAGGGTTTGTTGACCTAAAAAGGATAAGGTTTGAGAAATTGATCTAAGGAACCCTAATGAAACCCTAATTCGGATTAGAAACCCTAGAAAGTGAATCCAAGTCAATAAAGTAGATTCTTGATAGAGTGTGTAGTAAATAGGTTACATATGCTTTTTAGGAATTCTATGATTGTTGAATTTCTTGATTGGATTGCTTTCTTAGTAGGAATTGCTTAATGCTTGTGAAATCTACAAATCCGCTATGTGGTTGAATTATGAATACCTTCATTATGTTTCACGGTGTTATCCTGAGGATTTATCGATTGCAATGAAAACTATACTGCTTGGATGTTTCATTACTGCAATCCTTAAAGTGAATATGATTATCACAAATTATATATGTGTGTGTCTCACTCGAACCTACATACCCCTCTAGATGTAAGATACGAGACCAAGACCTAGAGGGAAGGTCAAGGTGGTCAATCCTCAGAGGGAAGACCATAGGGCACTGAAAAAGGTGACCCCAGGTACCAAGATCAGGATGGAGGAGGTAGCCTTAAAGACACTTGCATGGACTTAACCCTAGAGAGGGTATCCCAGATGTGGTAAAAGCAGTTGAGGAGTCATATTGAAATGTAATATTGCATTGTTAACAACTATTTGTTGTAATTATGTTGTTAGAAAGTATGTGCAATGTTTTGTTTGTCCCCACATACCGACATATTCATTTATGCTGACCGACGTTTTGTTTGTCGGCGTCTTAGGAATTATCTGAAATTGGACAAATAGTAAAGTGGAATCTGTGAAGATAAAGTTAAATATATCAAGGAGGATTAGCTAGATAGATTTCTACTATGGTTAGAAGTCATAGTACCTAATTTTTGAAGGTATGTAAAAGTAAAATTTTATTCCAGCTTTCAAGTTTAGTTTTTAGTAGAATTTGATAATTATTTTTTATTATTTGCAAAACCATTGATCCTGGATTTTGGGATAACACCTCTGACCTCTTGGTCTCCCTTGTTTGGGGGTTACCAGGAAGTGGGGTCATTACAATATGAGATATGGAATGGGAATCATCCCAATTTGTCTATGTTAAAGATTTAGGGATGTGAAGCTTAGGTTAGGAAACAATTTCCTAAAAAGCTTGGACCCAAATCTGACAAATGTTATTTTGTTGGATACCCTAAGGAATCTCGAGGATATTATTTTGACATACCAACTGACAACAAAGTGTTTGTTCCTAGTACTGTTGTATTTCTTGAAAAGGAATTTATTTCCAAAGGAATCAGTGGGAGGAATGTAGATGTAGAAGAAGTTCGAGATCAATAAGAAAGTAGAGAACCCGAGAAGGTACATAAGGAGCATGAAGACTCACAAACTGTTGTGGAATTTCAAGTACCAAATGTAACACATGAACCTCATAGGTCTAGTAGGAAACAACTTGATATTGAGAGATTTGGATTTCTCGTGACTCAAGACAGTGACAAATTGGGCATAGAAGATAATCCAGCTTCCTATCTAGAAGCTACTAAGGGACCAAAATATGAGAAATGGCTCGAATCCATGAGAACAGAGATGAAATCCATGTATACCAACAAGGTATGGACCTTGGTGGATCCACCCGAAGGGGTAAAACCCATAGGGTGCAAGTGGGTCTTCAAGAAGAAGACTGGCATGGATGGAAATGTTCAAACCTATAAAGGTAGATTGGATGCAAAAGGATTCTATCAAATTTAAGGTGCTAATTATGACGAGACCTTCTCACAAGTTGCCATGGTTATATCCATCAAGATCATGCTTTCCATTGCATCTTATCATGACTATGATATTTTGCAGATGGATCTTAAAATAGCACTCCTTAACGAGAATTTATTCGAGGACGTGTACATGACACAACCTGAGGGTTTTATCAATCCAAAGGAAGCCAATAAAGTCTATAAGATACAAAGGTCAATCTATGGATTGAAGAAAGCATCTCGGAGCTGGAATCTACGTTTTGATGAAGTAGTCAAAAGGTTTGGCTTTAGTCAAAATGAAGATGAACCTTGTGTTTACAAAAAGGTTAGTGGGAGCACAGTCATATTTCTCATATTGTATATGGATGACATACTATTGATGGGAAATGACATCCCTAATCTTCAGATATAAAATCTTAAATGGGGAAGATCATCTCTATGAAGGATTTAGGTGAAGCATCCTATATACTAGGAATCAAGATATATAGAGATAGATCTAGAAGGTTTCTAGGCCTAAGTTAGAGCACATACATTGACAAGGTGCTAAAGAGGTTTAGCATGGAGGGTTCTAAGAGAGGTAACTTACCCATATCCCATGGGGTTACAATCTCTAAAGCCCAATGTCCTAGTTCATGCGTTTAATGGGTGTGCATGAGTTAGATTCCATATGCATCAACAATTCGATCTATTATCTATGTGATGTTATGTACTCGTCCTGATGTGTCATATCCTTTGAGAATGACAAGCTGGTATTAGTCAGATCCAGGTGAATGTCACTAGACAGTAGTAAAGAACACCCTAAAGTACTTGAGAAGGACAAAGAATCAATTCTTGGTATACAATAGTGAGGAACAACTCGTGGTAAAGGGTTACACCAATGCCAGCTTCCAAACTAACAAAGATGACTAAAAATCACAATCTGGATTTGTGTTTTTCCTAAAAAACAAATCTGTGAGCTGGAAGAGTTCCAAGCAATAGATGGTTGCAGATTCTATAATAGAGACCAAATATATTTCTGCATCTAATGCTACAAAGGAAGATGTATGTATCAAGAAGTTCATTTCTGAACTTGGAGTGGTTCCAAGTGCTAGTGATGCAATTGAGTTATTTTGCAATAATAATAGAGAAATTGCAGAGACTAAAGAACCAAGATCACACCAGCATTCCAAACATATTCTAAAGTAGTTCCATCTCATACGAGAGATCATACAATGAGTAGATGTGAAGATTTGCAGAGTACCTATAGAAAGCAATGTGGCTGACCCTCTCACAAAAGAATTTTCATTGCAGAAACATGACATACATGTTTGATCACTTGGATTGAAATTCATGAGTGACTGTGTATAAGTTTAAGTGGGATTCTGTTGGTATGTATGCCTATAGAGACTATCATTTGATGATTTTAATGGGATACTATGTAAATTATTTGTAATATTATATTGATCATATCAATAATGGTAAGTTTCCAATCTATATGTTTGTCTTTTATATTGTGATATGACCACAAAACTTATAGATGTCTACATAATATTATACTCAATGACATATGTCTTCGGGTTGATGACCTGAACAGTGAGATCATATGAATGCTAAGAGTATGTATTCTTTTTTTGTCCCTAATCGATTGTTATGGTGGAAATATCCATAGACATCAATAACACATAACATTAGAATGTATGTTGGTTGATGGAAGAATCTCATTAGCCATGATATGGAGATATCAAACCTAATACATAGATACTTGTTAGAGAATAGTGTATCAGACAAACCCATCTTGAGAGTGACACATGGATACCATGATTGGTAGTTAGAGTAACATCTCATAGTGATGGTGGTGATTGTTGTTCTTAGACCTGAAGTCAGTACACTTATCACATGTGTCATTCTATGTACTTTGATATCATCCACAGTGGTCCTAAATAAGGATTGCCATAAATATGGTGCTTGGGTGCACTGTGACACATGGGGATGACTGTGAGTGATGTATATGGAATTTGTCCTTCCTACGGGAGTTTAATATTCTAGCCACTTGATAAGTGAGACTAAGAAATGCATGGCCTTGCTGATGTGAGTCAATATGTGATATTGAGCTTACATATATCTTAGACAGTCTACTCTAGTTCAAGGAACATGGATGGAATGTTGAAGAGGATGGTGGTTCATTGAATCGAGTTCAATTCAGATATCAACGACAAAGGAACTATATAATCACTGTTACACCAGTAATGAATGATAGGTTAAGTTGTTCTCTAACTTCTCCAATTACTTGGGTGGCAATGAACTCTTTCCAGATACTAACCATTTCTTGTAAAATCATAATATGATTATGGATATCACTGCCAACGTAATTTGGAGCCTACCGGGTCAGACACATAGGATGTGTTGGAATAGGTGTATAATTGTGGATTTGATTGGAATTGTTCCAAATCACATTGATTACTAAAATGTTTATATAATCCATTAGAATAATATTGGAATATGTTAAAATGTTTGAACCAATTAATTGGAGTGACTGGCTCTAAGTGCAAGTGGGAGTTTGTTGGTATGTATGCCCATAGATCCATCCTGAGTGACTGCATGGAGTCAAATATTAATTAATAAATTAATACAATTAATTCCACAATATTCTAATTAATCCACGAGCATTTTAATTAATGTAGTCTTTGTTTTTACCAAAGGTTTTAGGGAACCCTACTTCCTTTTGACTCCTATTTAAAGGGGCTTGACGACCGATGTATTGTGAAGACATTGAGAGAGGCTTTTCAGTTTATGCTCATGTACATAAACCCTAGACATCACCATCCTCATGAGAGAGGCTACTCCTTCCTACCAACTTAGGAAGCACGACATGGAGTTCCTGTCCATCCGCGTGGATGAAGTAGAGACGTAGATACTGAGACGCCTGCGTTTGGAGGACATCAACGACCGTCCATACGCACTATGAGTGGTGTATATCACCGCAGAAAGGAGCGTCGCTGGATCTTCCTGTGATGCATTTGGAGGATGGGAGAGAAGTACCGTCCATGTATGCTAGTAGCGTTACACACCATCATGCATTGGGACGTCGCCAGACTTGCTCTGTGACAAGGTATATCCCTTAAACACTATATCTGAATACATTGTTGTCGATGAGATCCTGTTGCGGACTGTGTGGAAATGTATTTTATTTTGTTTCTTCTACCGCACATGTTTCCTACAAAAAACCAAACAATTTACACACATCATATTAATGGTGGACGTAGGCAGAGTAATGGACAATACACCTTGAATATGTGTGCATCATTGAATGGCTTATTACCTGCCCTTTTAAATTTGATTTTCTTACCAAGCCTCCCTCTCTTTCTCCATATGTAAGTTATTGTATCCTACATATACTCTCGCAAATGTCACTCAAGATTTCACTTGTACAATGAAATATATAATATGATAGTTTTATTTTCTATTTTGAAGAAAAAGAAAATGCTCTGTACCTGGTGAGTTGATCGACTGGGAGTTGAGTCGATCGATTAGAGGAACGAAGAGGCTACTAACCAAAGGAGAAAATCGACCAAGTAGAGGATCAATCGACTGATTGAAGGAGTACAGACATGCGCTTGAGCCAGGAGCTAGCTGATAGATTGGCATGTGCCAATAAATCGATAGACAGATGAACTGATCAACTAGAAGAGTCCAATCGACTGACTGACTTGTTTACTAACACAATTTTTTCTATACAAGTGAAAATGTGATGTTTTACCATAGGTGGATAGAAATTATTTGTGTCTCCATATAATTGCATTAGCATGGCCATAACTATCTCTCGTATTTTATGATTGCATGTTTTGTTTGGGCATATAGTATGTATACGATACATATTATAAGTATGTTATGATTAGATATGTGTATTTATTTAAATATAAACAAAACCCCTCAATTAACTACTAAGTTTTAGATGCTTTGCATAAGCAACACATATGAAAATCTTGATCGACTTAAGTGTGGGAACACCAAGCGTGGTGGACATCTTTGTCATGGAATTGTAATAGTAGTTATGTGGGCCTTACAAGTAGGGTGTATTACTATCATTTGGGTTTCGGGTTAGGCTTAACTAGGTGATATTAATGAAATTAAGTGCCCAAAAGCATACATAAGAAACATGACAAGGAGTTGTGCATATTATCTATCCAAGAATTGTATGAGATGCAATTAGAAAATGTTGCCTACCTTAATAATTGGTTATGGATGCTGGCTGTTACGACCTCACCACCTCCCGATAACCCCCAATTAAGGGAGACCGAGAGGTCAAAGCCGTACCCATAACTTTCGGATCAAAGGTTTGGCAATTAACCAAGAATAATTATCAAATTTTAACATACTATACTGAAAAGCTGTAAGAAAATAAAATTTTTGCATACCTTTTTGAAAACTTGGATCTCTAAACTTCTATCCAAATTAGGGATCCTACTCTAACTAATCCTCCTGGATTTTAGATAAATATTAATAAAAGGAAAATTGTCCTTTTATTTCAGGTTTTGCTTGTTGATTGGGTTTCTCTTTCTATCTTGAAATCTGCAATTAAAGGTATGTGGTTACTTATGATTAACCGCTTATGTTTCCCGATGGTTTCTCGAACGTTTAATCGCATTGAATGCAACTAAACTTCTTGGATGTTCATATTGCAATTATAAAGTGACTATGACTATCACTTAATGTATATACCTATAAACTCAGATCTTGGTTCTCTCTGTGGCATAATAGCTAACCTAGTACATGGCTGCCTATGGGTAGGTCCATCAGGTTTGAGAAGGACCTAGTACATGGCTACCTATTGGGTAGGTCCATCAGGTCTATGGATGACCTAGTACATGGCTACCTATTGGGTAGGTCCATCAGGTCTATGGTTGAATTAGTACATGGCTACCATGGAGGTAGGACCATCAAGTCATAATGAGTTAGATATTGGGCTATCTTGAGATAGTGCCATGCGACTCTATAACCATGTCCAGTGCAGGGACATCCCAGAGTTTGCGAATATGTATGGATTGAGTTATATGGTTTAAAACGTAATCTTGTTTGTTAAATGATTAATTGAGTGATTATATTGTTAACCTAGTTGAACAATTATCTGCTTCCCCCCACATACCAGCTTCGGCTGACCGTCGTTTTGTTTGTCGGCGATTTAGGTACAAATTCCAAAGTACAAACAGTAAAGCGACACATTGTGAATTCAAGAATTAAAGAACAAGGTGGAATTAGATAGATTAGTTCAACTGAGGTTAGAAGTTAGTTTGTTCCTCACTTTTCAAAAGGTATGTAAAGAAAAATTTTATTACCATTTTTCAGTATAGTCTGTTAGAATTTAATAATTGTTTATGGTTATATGTTGAACCTTTGATCCAAAATTAATGGGTGCAGCTTTATCCTCTTGGTCTCCCTTAATTGGGGGTTACTGAAAGGTGAGGTCGTAACACTGGCATTGGCTGGGTAACAACGTAATTATTTTGGATCTTTTCTCACTAGAAGGTTGTACATTACAATCTTCCAAATTAATCGTGAGGGATATCAACTTGAATAAAATAATGGGAGTGATAATTAATTAAAAGACTAATTAATATTGTTAAAATTTTCTTTTAATCAATTCAAATCAAATCTAAAGGATTTAGAAAAAATGCAAATTTCTTTTGTAGAAACAAATGGCAAACAACCACACGTTTCTTTGTGATCGGTCCTTGAGAAGGAAAAGTTGAAGAAGAATTACTTTTATGACTGGTTTAGGACAATGTGAAGCATTATTATATAAGATATCAAGCTATATGTTCTTCAAATACCAAACCCCAATGAACCCGCTCCCACTGCACCTAAGGATCACATGGATGCTTTACAGAAGCATTTTGAAGATGTCGTAGTTGTCAAGTGCCTGGAGCTATGCTCAATGAATTATGAGTTGCAAAGACAACATGAGAACATGGATGTTCTTGTGATAGTTACACATCTTAAGAATATGTACCATGATAAGGCATGACAAGAGAGATATGATGTCTCAAAGGTGTTGTTCAAGTGCAATTGTGTTGAAGGAGATCTAGTGGGGCCTGATGTGCTCATGTTGATTGGGTATGTGAAGAACTTAGCAAGACATGGATTTCCCTTGGACCAAGAGTTGGACATAGATGTGATACTACAATCACTACTGGAATAATACAACCTATTTGTCGTGAACTACAACATGAACAATTTTGATAAGCCATTGAAAGAATTGCTTGGCTTGTTGAGAACTATTGAAGCACAAATGAAGAAGGACAAGCCCAAATTTGTGATGTTGATCAGCATAGGAAAACAAAAGTCCAAGGGTAAAGGCAAGGCTAATAAGCATTCTAAAGCTGGTTAGAAGCCCAAGATCTTCACCACACTAAGAAAAGAGAGGGGTGAATAAGGAAGGAAATTTTCACCACTGTCACCAGACTGGACAATGTAAAAGGAATTGCCCTCTTTACCTAGAGGAACTGAGGAAGAAGAAGTAGGGGATAGAGAACTCCACTTTAGGTGTATATGTTATTGAGATAAGTATGTCTATTTCTTCATCTTGGGTTTTAGATACCAGAAGTGGATCTCACATATGTATAAATATGTACAGTCTACAAAAAGTAATCCTTTAAGAAAGGGCGAGGTTGAACTATGCATTGTGAATAGAGAAAGAGTTACTGCCACTACAGTTGGAATCTATCATTTATGTCTACCCAGTGGGCTTGTAATAGAGTTAGAGAATTGTTATTTTGTACCTGCCATTAATAGAAACATCATTTATGTATCTTATATGGACAAAAATTGATTCAAATTCCATATAAAGAATGATCGATGTTCTATTTCTAAAGATGAGTTCTTTTATGGAAGTTCCCTAATGTCCTACGGTCTTTACTTATTATATCTTGAGGAATTTGTTTATAACATAAATACCAAAAGGTTAAAACTGGATAGCTCAAACAAAAGATACCTTTGTCATTGTATTCTAGGGAACATCAATGAGGAACACATTTCTAGACTCCATAAAGTTGATTATCTAGTCTCTTTTGACCTTGAATAGAGACATGTGAGTCTTGTTTGTTGGGTAAGATGACAAAAGATCCTTTCACTGGTAATAATGAGAGAGTGGGTGATCTATTAGGACTTGTACATATTGTTGTATGTATCAATTTTAGAACAAATTCTAGAGGAGGTTACCATTACATCATCACCTATATTGATGACTTCAGTAGGTATGCCTATGTTTTCTTGATGAAACATAAGTTAGAAACCCTTGAAAATTTCAACAATTTCATGAATGAAGTACAAAACCAACTTGGTAGAAGTATTAAAGCACTTCATGTAGATCAATGTGGAGAATACTTATGTTAACCATTTGAGGATCTTCTGCAAGACCGTGGTATCATATCACAATATACTCCACCAATAACACCACATCATAATGGTGTATGGTAAGAAGGATCTTTACATTACTAGATATGGTGCGGTCAATGATGAGTTTTTCTGGTCTTTTGACTTCCTTCTAGGGAAATGCTCTAGAAACCACAACATTTATAGTTAACCACATACCATCTAAATTGGTTCAAAAGACACCATATGAGATATGGCATGGGAAGCATGCTAATGGGTCTTTTATGTAGATTTGGGGATGTGAAGCTTATGTGAGAGTATTTTCCCAAAAAGCTTGGACCTAAATTGAATAAATTTTATCTTGTTGGATATCATAGGGAAATGAAAGGATACTACTTTTGTACTCCATCTGACAAAAATGTATTTGTTGCCAGGGATGCAATATTCCAAGAAAATGAATTTATTTCCAAGAGGAATTAGTGGGAGGAAAGTAAAAAATAAAGAGGTCCGAGACCAACAAGAAAACATTGAATATCTGGAGGAAGAAAATGAACATGGAGAGTCACAACTGTTGAGGAATATCAAGTTCCTCATGTAACACAGGAACCTCACAGATCTAGTGGGACATGCCTTGAGCCTAAAAGATTTGGTTATCTTGTGACTCAAGAAGGAAATGAGTTGGTCATTGTTGATGAGCCAACAACCTACATAGAAGTTGTTAAGGGACCAGTGTCTGAGAAGTGGCTTGAGGCCATGAGATCTAAGATGGAATCCATGTACACCAACAAGGTATGGAACTTGGTGGATCCACCTAAAGGGGTAAAACCAATAGGGTGTAAATAGGTCTTTAATAAGAATATTAACATGGATAGTAATTTAAAAGCTTATAAAGGTTAATTGTTTACAAAGAGTTTCACACAAGTTCATGGTGTTGACTATGATGAAACCTTTTCCCCAGTTGTCATGGTTAAGTCCATCAGGATCATGCTTGCCATTGCAACTTATTATGAATGTGAGATTTTGTAGATGGATGTTAAAAAAATATCCCTTAATGGGAATATACTTGAGTATGTGTACACGACACAACATGAGGGTTTATAGGGTTAATCTATGGATTGAAGAAAGCATCTTGGATCTGGAATATTTGGTATGATAAAACAATCAAAGAGTTTGTCTTTTGTCAAAATGAATATGAACCATGTGTTTACAAGAGGGTTAGTGGGAGCATAATTGTATTCCTCATATTGTATGCATATGACATACTATTAATGAGGAATGACATCCCTACCTTACAAATGCTAAATGCATGGCTAGGAAATACATTCTCTGTGAATGACTTAGGCGAAGAATGCTATATCTTAGTAATCAAGATCTACAAAGATAAGATATAGAAGGCTTCTTGGCATAAGTTAGAGAACCTACATTGAAAAAGTACTGAAAATGATTAGCATGGAGTACTCAAAGAGAGAAAACTTACCCATATATCATGGTGTTAGTATCTTTGAGCTCAATGTCCTAGTTCTTGTAAAGAATGGTAACAAATGAGTAAGATTCCATATGCATCTGCAAATGGATCTATCATGTACACAATGTTGTGTACTCGTCTTGATATGGTGTATGCCTTGACTATTATGAGCATATATCAGTCATATCTAGGTGAAGGTCACTGGACTTCTGTAAAGAACATCCTTAAGTACTTGAGTAGAACTAAGGATCACTTTCTTTTCTATGGTAGTGAGAAAGAGTTCGTGGTAAAGGGTTACACTAATGCAAGCTTCTAAACTGATGAAGATGACTTTAGATAGCAATTTGGATTTGTGTTTTACCTAAACAATGGAATTGTAAGGTGGAAGAGTTCCAAGAATGAAGCAATTACTAATTCAACAATAGAGGTCGAATACATTGTGGTCTCCAATGCAGCAAAAGAAGTTGTTTGGATCAAGAAGTTCATCACTGAACTTGGGGTGGTTCCAAGAATCAGTAATGCAATAGAGTTGTGTTGTAAAAAAATGAAGATATTGGACAAGCTAAGGAACTAAGATTGCATCAGCATTCCAAACACATACAAAAGAGGTTCCATCTCATATGAGAGATCATATAGGATGGAGTTTTGTAGAATACCAACTGAAAGCAATGTTGTTGACCCCTTGACAAAAGCACTTTCGCAATAGAAGTATGAAGGCCATGTTATATTGCTTGGGATTAAATTCATGGGTGATTTTCTCTAAATGCAAGTGGGAGTTTGTTGGTATGTATTCCTAGAGAGCTAGTCATAAAATGATTGTAATAAGGAATCATGTAATATATTTGATTTAAAATAAATGAAATCTTTAGTCTATATGTTTGTTAAATTATGAGATGATGGTATATTGTGATAGATGTCTAAATGGATGATAATACTTGATGGCATATGTCTCAGGTTGAGGACTTGAACAAATGATATTATATGTATGATAAGAGTATATACATTCTTATTATGTCCGTAGTCGTATATTATTGTGGAAACAATGTAGATAACAATAATACATAAGACTAGAATGTGTGTTGGATGATGACAGAATCTCATTTCTTATGATATGTGATATCAAGCCAAACACATGGGTACTTGTTGGAGAATAATATATGGAACAGACTCATCTTGAGAGTGATAAATGGAAACCAACAATTGGTAGTCAACATGAACTCTTATAGTGATAGCGGTGATTGTGGTTCTTAAACCTAAAGTTACTACACTCATCACATGTTGTTCTATGTACTTTGAAGCCATCCAAAGTGACCTTGAATAACGGTCACCATAAAGGAGATGTTTTAGTATGTTGTGACACATGGGTATTGACTATGAGTGATGTAGATGGAATTTTTCCCTCCTGCCATAGTTGATATCTTGGCCACTTGATAAGTGAGACTGAGAAACATATTGTCATACTCATGTGAACCAATATGTGATATGTGAGCTCACATTTATCTTAGACAATCTACTCTAGTTCAAGGAACATGGCTTGAATATTAAGTGGATGAAAATTCCATGAATCGAGTTCAATCTAGATATTAGAGACAAAGGAACTATATGATCATTGTAACACTAATCAAAGATGGTAGGTTGAAGTTGTTCTTCAACTTTAAAATTACTTGGGTAGCAATAACGTGTTTCTAGATACCTCTCATTGTTTGTGATCTCATAATCTAGTTATGGAAATTCACTACCAATGCAATTTGGGATCTATTGGGTTACACACACAGGATGTACCTGGAATAGGAGTTTACTCATTCATAAGGTTTTACTTGATTACAAAATAATTTGGGTAATCAACTTAAACAACATTGGCTGATAGTTGGCTGATGGGAGTGTCCAATCAACTTCCTGGGAATGCAAGTTGACCGACTAGAGTGTCTAGTCAATCAATTGTGAAGTCCAGTCAGACTGTTAGAAGATCAGTAAGTATAGATCAATGATTGATTTTGATGTCATGTTATGCAATGATCATCACATTGAAATTTGATATGTTTATGAATAGGAAAACATTCCAATAGCTCAAATGGAAGTGCCAGTCGACTAATTGGGAGTCCAATTGATCGATTCGTGATTTACAATAGCCAAAAATTCATAAAATTCATCTCCTCATGTCCCCAAGTTAGTAAAACCCTAACCCATCCACTCCTATATAAAAATGTGGGTGGACATATCTCTCAGGACAAGTCTCCTAATCTCAAAGTTGTGGTAACATCAGAGACAAAGGCATCTTACCTGTAAAAGGGAGAGATATCTAAAGGGGAGAAATTTGACTCTAGCACATTGACAACATGAGGGACAATTCCTTCCCGTCAATTCTAAAAGAATGATATGAGTTCCATGTGTTCCATGTGGACTACATAAAGGCATGGAGGTTGTTGCCACCATGAGAGGAGGATGTCATCAACCTCCATCTATGGTACTACACTCAGAGGCCACCACTGACAACCATCTGATTACTGCTTGAGAAAGAAGTACATCACTGGAAGGATAGTGGAACATCGGGGCCCACTTCCCTAGGCTCTAGTAGAGTTTCAAGAATGACGACTCACCCCAAAAACCACCACGAGCTTTAACTGCACACTTTTTCCTCACTCACACGAAAGTTGGGATCAACTTCCTGACTAGTCACGCATCCTAGTACTACTCCAAGCTAAGCATGCTTAACTATGGAGTTCTTTTGTGATGGGCTCCCTGAAAAGAAGGTGCACCTTGGTGATATGGGTAGTCCAATCATTCCATTTAAGATCATGTTATCCAAGGCATCAAATCCTAGGACGTTATAGTTAGTTTCTAGACTTGCTCTAGGACCATGTCTATACATTTCAACATTTATTATTGTTCATAGTTATTGATGATATCCACTGGTTTATGGAGAATATGAAAGCAACTTTTTATTTCCTCTTCCATCTTTGTCACTATATTTCCCTACATAATTATTATATACAAACCCTAACTTAATGAAAACCTTGATCATGTCTTGTCAAATAGATCATGCTTAACTTAATATGTCCTAGTCTATTGATGATGAAATTTCAAGTTCAATTTGGGAATTAGTCTACACCAAGTATCTAAATATGGTTTCCAGCCTTAGGAGCTATACCAGACCTAATAAGCAATATGGTTATATATAATGACACTTTTGTGTTATGTGAAGCTTTCTTATGGATTGATTGATTTGGATCTAAACCTGAACCTTATTTACTTGGATTATATGTCCTTGAAAACCATCATTGAAAGGGTACATGTTTATTTATGAATAATTATTTTTACTGACTATCAAGTTTTTTTGGATTTTTTGAATGTATTTTTATATTCTTAAACTACTCATGTATATCAGATAAGAAATACTATTATATAATGAAACCAATGTTACACCTACCAATGATAATTCACATGAGTCAAATTGTGGATAGAGAAATGAAAAACTCAATGTGGCATGACAAGTATGAGTTAGAATTTGAAAAGAATGTGAAAATTGGAGATGTGAAATGTATGGTTCAATGAGTAATATATCTTGATATCTATGGATTCACACTTTTATCTACACCCAATATAGAAACATACTGGTCGTGTATTTGTTTGTCAGTTTTATAGGGTAGCTGACTCAATTACCTATTGAAAACATGGATATCTAGATGAATGCATCAAATATCAATAAACCGAAGTAACCAGGAGGATTTAATATATAGTTGGTTTTATTGTTTCCTGTCACATAATAACTTTCTTTTTGAATATTGTTGTAACTCCTTTGACGATCATTTAACATTCTTCTTTATAAAAAAATATGAATGAAAATTATGATTATTGTTAGTTATTTATAAATTCTAAATCTTATAAATATGTATAATGATCTTTACCCTATCAGTAGACCTTTACTGTAGGGGGGTAATACCAAGAGGGGATCACTACAACCTCCCTACTTATATATCTCCTCCTTTGTATCTACCTTCATCATTTTTATTCTATAATACTGATCTACCTCACGACTTATTTATCTCCCTCTTTTTTATCTTTCTATCTCTCTCTCCATAACCACTTTGACTAGATAGTGGATAGTGGGGAGGGATGATTTTTTTGTAAATGAAATACACACCTTGTCTCCCAATTATTCGGTGCTCTCCACTAGACATGGGAGTATGTGGGTAGTGTTACACATTATTTTTTATCTTACATATATTTACTTTTATGACATACTTGGTTTTACTAATTAAGTTATCATAGGTTAAGGCCAATGTAGACGTGTCTAGTATATAAGAGTGAGAGCAAAGTAGTTCTTGAATTTTTTTTATAAATTGGTAAGAAGTTTTACTCCTACATTTTCCAATGGTAAAGATTTGTGCTCCTTATATGTAAGAATGCAAGTAAAAATAGTGTCCAAAAGTGCTAGGGGAGGATATTGTCACCTTTGTGATGGATATGGTAACCACACACATGCACATATGTGTGTGTGGCATGCCTTTCCAGGATGACTAGGCACGTGGGTCATAGAAATTGTCTTCCTTATTCAATCTCTTTTTCAGTAAAAGGATAACTTATTACTTAATAAATTAATTCTTAAATAATTTTGTAAAACTAAATAGAAAAATTACTCCTTGCATTCTCTTACATTCACAAGAGAAATTTTTTCTCTTTGGGAATAAAACAAAGTGTGGGACTGCTATTAGTGTTCATGATAAAAACCCTATAGCCATTCATTACCTACCATATAAGTCTCTCCCAACAACACTCCTCTTGAGGAGTTTGTCTCCTTTGTTAGAGAAACTACTATTTTATACCCTCAACATAGACATAGTGTTTTTTGTGGTGGTGCCTGGTATTCAATGAACAACACTGGTGTTGTTATTTTTTATCGTCAATGCATGAATGACGATTGTTCTATACAAGATCATACCCAAATTAGAATAAAAGTACAATAAATCTGAAGCATAATTTAGTGCTTATTTCTTCAAGTAATTTCCCACTTCGTGTAGTGCGAAATCTGGTCTGAGTTTTCTAACTTCATTATTTGTGTTGTCCAACTTGTTTTCTCATATGATTATTATATAAATATGAAATTGTCTTGTGACCTATTAATCATACAGTACAATCATATGATATTTCTATAATAACAAAATAAAATTCCAATTTTTTCAAAGTAATTAATAGTTATGAGGCAAGTAGTCAGGTCATATATATTGCATGGAGATGGAAAAATCTATAATTTAGACTTCAAAAAAGTGTTTATGCTCAGTAATGATCATGAACTACCAAAAACTCATTATAAGAATAAACTAACAATAAGTAGAGTTTGTAATGAAGATAAATAGTGTAACCTAAGAGAAATCGGCAATCATATGCTTGAAAAAGTAAATAATAATGATTGACCAACTATGAGTTGTGTACAATATCTTTTCACTTGTATCTAATTGATTGTGCAAGTACATTATGTGTCATGCCAATAATGGATGCACACATAAAAATATTTTTTGCATACACTTTGAATTTGGCTTGAAATCCTATGTTTTTTATGGGATGGGATAGGGAGACAAAAAGAGGGACAACATCACCCTCCTTCTTTGGTAATATATTTTTTCATTCATAAGTTAACGAGACTAATAACAAACCCTCAAGTTCAGATCACATGAAAGTTATATATAGTTTGTTTGTTACTAGAGATACAAAAAAATAGGGTAGCATAGGAATAAAGATAAGTGGGGGAGGCACCCCTAAAGAGGCCTTAGTTCTATAAAAGGAAAACATAAATGTGGTGGAAGATTATAGTTTCAATAAGATTGATTCCATGTCATCATTCCTCACTTTGGTCTTCTAGAATCTTCTCCATTGAATAAGTGTCGTGACATACATCTACATCTACGAAATGTATCATTTGTGTAGCCTTTGCCTCTATAATAATTGATTTGATATCTGAATCAACCATTGGAAAACATTAAGTCATCATATAAGCTTTCCAATTCTTTGATAAGTTGACTAATATCTATATTGTAATTTGTGAAAATCCCATAGTTTCTCCCTCCATATAGCCCCAAAAATAGTGATGGATAATATATTCGTGGATGTAGTGTCAGTTTTTATAGGTTTTCCCCTAAAAATATGGTTGACAATGTTTTGTCTAATGCAATGGTCATATCTAGGTATATGCAAATACATATGCTATATATTGTGTGCGAACTCAGATTGAAAGAAATGTTCTTTGTTTTCATATTTTGATTTATATATCAAGAAAATGGTAGGACCATAATAAACCTCGGCTTGTCCATTTTTCTCTGATCTGTATTTTGTCATTCCCTATGTAACATATGAAAATAATGAATTTATCAGGATTGTTTGCCTTCCAAAGTTTTTATCATATTCACTCTTGATGGCTTCTTGGTTAATGTATTGGTATTTTGTTTTACGTGTATAATCTTTGCCCCGTTTCCAATGAATGTGATTTTCCAATGACATTTTCTATGGTGTTGTTGATAAGTTCAAACTAAACATTATTGAATGAGTTCTAGATGTGTCTATAGTATTGTTTTTATCTGTTTGATTTAAGAAGCATAAGTTCTTTATCTGAATTGATGTTAGTCAAGTGGGGGGGGGGAGTTAGTAGTAATTTCATTTTTATGATCTTACACCCATATAGCCAGAAGTCATCCAAGAATATAATGTGTTTGAAAGAGTGTGGTGGCAATGTGATACTGTTTGGAATGATATATAGTATGTTGACAGTGTAGCACCATAGTGGAGATAAGTCTTTGTTTCTAGTGTTATGCCATGGGTTATTGCTTTTGTATTATGTGTCTAAAATATGTGATCTTGATATAATTTGTTATTTTATGCAATGGTTTTCCATGATGTTAGTAATGATCCAATATGTGTGAACTTTTATGTTGATGATTACCCATCCCTCTAGTTTTTTAGGATACATATGATATCCCATCGGACATGTTGTATATTATTTTTCTCTATTTTGTTTTTCTTAAGAAATATCTTGAGTAGTATATCTATGCTATGGATCGCCTTGTATGGTAGAGGTATACAACTAAGGTAGTATGTGATGAGTGGCGTCAGTGATTTGTGATTTCCATATGGATGGTTTCTGTGGGAATGATGTGATTACATTGTTCCAACATGTAGTTGTCAAAGCAAGTGGTGATAAGGGTAGACCAAGATATTTAGTGGGGTAATTTTCTTACACTATAGTATGAACATGTATATGTACAAATATGATTATATGATATCAGGGTCAAGGACATAAGATTTATGAAAGTTTATTTTGGGGCAAGGTTGTAACATCTAAAATTTTGAGACTAATTTAAGTTTAAAAATGTGTTTTTTCTTAAATAGAAATAGTAGAGGGTATTAATACAAAAGGAAAATGAAATAGTATTTCTTATAAGAAATTGAAGTAAGGAAAACAAAATGGGACTCAAAATAGATTTTCTCCTTCATCTATGCATTATGTGTTGCAATTAAGTCAATAGTAGTCGCACTCCCCTTTTTCTGTTTTCTAATCTTGAAGATGTTTAAAGGAAATAATATAGAAAGAGAAAAGACTTGGAATTTGAAAATATGTGTATGGAATTAAGACCTTGGGAAAGAATTCTTCTTTTTTCTTTTATGGATTTTAATGTAAGAAGAAAGTATTGATTAATCATTTATTCGGTTGTCCAAGAAAGTTTCTTAAAAAGGCATAAAGATGTGTGAAATGACTTTTGAGTGGGTTAGAATTTATTATCTTGAATATGGAGTCAAATATTAGAAAAGGAAGGTATTTTCCTTTTTCTCAACCCTTAAATGCATATAAATTAGGAAACAGACCAAATAATGAAATTAGGGGCAAATTATGAGCAAAGACTAAATTTAACTGGCTAAAAGAATCTAGACTATCTAATTAGTATATTATCCAAATTTGGACTCATTTAGACTTTGTTTGACCCTTTAATTTAAATTAGGAAAGTTTCTATATGGTTTGAATTGGAATCAATTATGAATCACATTAAATATATTGATTTCCATATAATCTCACATATATACCCCTATCACATGCCTTCCTTCCTTTTCATGTGCACCAATCTGGCCAACCGATCGGCATCAGACGACAAGCTTGTTGTCCCCTACCTTTTGTTATTTTTCATGTATGAATATAGTAAAATGGGGATTCCTTTTCTGATTTGTTCTCCATCATCACTCCATCTCGCTTCACAATTTATTCTCCATTGATTTTGTCTCTCCTTTCCGAATTTAACAAATCCTAGCTCATCTTCTCTAAATCTCAGTATATAAAATGCCTAATCACATCTTGTATTCTCTCACCACCATGGTCTAGATGCCACCACTACAACACTGCCTACCCCTAATTTAGGGTTATAAAAGAAACACTATGTTCCAGTCCCTCCTCCTCCACCCTCAATTGAATCCCCAAGGCCCTGAGACTTCTGCGCATTCTGCACTTTCTTTGTCGGTGACCTTTACCTTGACACAACCTTTTATGCACCTCCTTGCTAAATTGAGGACCTATTAAGATTCACCATCATCGTTTCTTCACTCTTGCTTCATTATTTTAATCACAAGGTGACCCTTATCGATGTACCCTATAGCCCACTATGCATCCTAGTCGTCGCTTGTTGTGTTATCCCTTTAAGAGCTCTCTGACCTCTAGGAATGAATGGGTGAATTCCAGTGACCTCAGGGAGGTCTCTCCCATGACTCAGTTTCCTCCAATTTCTCCCACACCACTAGTTTTAGTGTTGTGATCTTTGTCCCTATTTTCTGACATTTTCCGACAAGCTTGGGACACTACCGTCCTTTATTCCAAAGTGTTTGGTTCCTCAGGTCCGACTTGGCCTTACGAACTATTCTCCGCTAGTTTAATGTCATCTTTCCAACCCTCTCCCTGACTCAAGTTCTTCATGGTGATGTTACATGCCACACCTAGTCGCCTCCTCGTGCTTCTCTACTCCCTAGACCTTGATCTTAGGCTCTTTGGGTCTGTCATCACCTCATGAATGTAAGGGGATCCGAAATCTTGGTGCGTTTCTGCTAGAGGTGCAACATACTAGCCGATTTGACCCGACTAGATGGGCCCCACGAGGTCGAAACACACATGATGGGAATCTGCTTTCGAAATTTATAAACCTAACTAACACACCTACTTCTACTAAAACACTACACTCACAAGTACACGGGGTCGTGTCATAGTATAGGAAGGTGGCAAGTATAGGGTCGATCCACAGGGAAAAGAGGAGGCACTAGAGCTAGGTTAGTTTTGCTGGGTTCCTACTGTGGAGACTAGGGTTAAGGGTTTGAAGGTGATTTGATTATTAACTAAGGATGAACAAGAAAGCAATCAAAGGCGAGAATGAAATCTATGTTAACCCTAGGTTAGATTACAACTAAGCAAGCAAGAAAGACTAAGCTAGGTATGAAAAGGCCAGTTATACTAAGTCAAGCAAGAGAGAAGCAAAAGAGCAATTAAAGAGCTAAGCTATCATGAACAAGGCAAGAGCAAGGAAAGAAGCTAACTAAGCAAGAAAAGAACTAATTAAGTTAAGCAAGCACAAAACTAGGGTTTTAAGCAGTAAAGAGAGGTAAGGGTTGTTTAGGGGTATGAACTTATCACTTAAGTTGGGGGGGTGACATATGAACAATATGATTCAATTTAGATTATCCAAACCAAACAACAAGTTAGAGTCTAATGAATTAACCTAAGCTACTAACTGACCATTGATATGCAAGGTTGTGCATAGGGGAACTAGTCCCTAACACCCCCTACTACCCTTATGAGGCTCAATTGGGTTAGGGATTAGGTACAATTCAATTAGAGTCTAATCAAGTCTAGGTTTCTAGATTAGGCATTCCTAGGGCAATTAGGGGCCGGGGGTAGCAATGGGGAGGTGAGATTTGGGTTTTGGACCCTAATTCCCCCATATTCCAGCCTTGAGAAGGATCCATGCTAATTGTACTAGAATTACCTAATATAGCTACTTAGATCTCTCACTTAGGTTTAGGGAGATTGATTAGGATGTAGGAAGATGGGAGGCAACGTAGGGATCCAAGAATTGGACCTAGGGGCAAATCCCAAAATTCACACATATAAGCAATTTGCCTAAATTCCTAGGTGATTTCACACACAAACCAACAAGAAATCCATGGATAATGAGATGCAAATAGAATATAATCATTAACAAATGGAATTACAACGTTTACATGTCATTTTCCCCCAACATGGTATCAAAGTAACATAATTTCCCCCAAACAGCCCACCCACAGGGGCCTAACTACTCATAGAAATGGAAAATACAAAAAGAGAGAAGAAAGAGATAGAGGTGGCCATGGAGTTCAAAGTAGTGGCTGAAATCCCCATCTCTAGCAGCTGCAGGTTGTTCGCCTCCCTCCTCCAGGGTGCAAGGTTGAAGAATGAAGGGGATTATGGGTAGGAACTAGTCTAAACTAGTGATTTGCTTGTGGAAATGGTTAAATGGAGTGGATTTGAGGTGGATATGGAGTGGAATGTAGTGGATGGCGATTTGGGGAGCTAGGAGGTGGTGGAAGGTAGCTGGATTCATGCCCCAGGCGCCACCTAGGTATATATAGGTGTCTAGGGGGGTCTAGGGTTAAGTTAGGGGTAAAATTGGAAAATCAGTGTGAAAAAGTTAGGTTTTAAGGTGGTAGCACGACCATGTTGGGCAACACGGGCGTGGTGGGTAGAAGTGAGCACGGCCGTGGTGGAGGAGAATGACTGTGTTGATTAAGTGTTAAATCAACACGTTGAGGAGTGAAAATGAAGGCGGGTAGCACGGTCGTGCTGGGCAGCACGGTCGTGTTGGGGACTAGGTAGAACGGCCGTGCTGGGTAGCACGACCGTGGTGGAGGGGTTGTGATGAGGCCATTCTGATCATCACGCCTGTTCCATCTTCATCTAGCACGGCCGTGCTGGGCAGCACGAGCGTAGTGGGTTCTTCATGGCACGACCGTGCTGGGTAGCACGGCCGTGATGGATGATTTGTTGAACTTCAAAGTTTTAACATTCACCTGTAATCTTTGCTTAATTGATAGAACGACCGCTCCATGGTACCACGGCCGTGCTAGGGTCTTCGAGTAATGAAACAGCTTCAAACTTTGTTATCCATGGACTTCTTTGCTTAAGCTTGACTCTTGGCCACTAGGGGTAGGTTGGGGAATCTCTGGGGCCTTCTTTGGACCCCTCCATCTCTCTCGTCCATCCAAGTGTGGTCCAAGTACCTGAAAAACATACAAATAATGTCCATAAGTAAATTTTACACAAATATGCATATTAAGGGAAATAACATGTAATCTAATAGGTATAGATGTGATTGAAATATAAAATGCCACAAGATGAAGCCCTAAAATAGGGTTGAATCAGAAGCTTCCTTTTCGGGACGAGCAGCAAGCAAAGCACTGGATTAAGGCCATGGAGTTCCTATGAGGTGCTTGATCCATGGCTCGAAGGGAAGCATATTGGGTCAGAATATGGCCAAGGTGCCCACCTTATTTTAATCACGTGATTTAGTGTGCAAGGGCATTTCTGGTTTTTCAAGTGTTGCCACTTGTATGGTTTTTGTAAAGCACGATGCCAACATGGTAGTTCCTCATTAAGCCACAAGAGCATGAGGTCGGGTCTAGTATCTGTTGAGTCAGATAATAACACATACATGACATTTTCCTGACTTCTTATTGGCCTGATCTTCCCGTGACCATTTATGTTTATAAAACCTAATACATTTACATGCTTCTTAATTCAGACCTTCATGTCCTATACTTTAAGTCAAGATATACAAGCAAGATCTTATGTACTTTATGATTGTAGAATTTCATGTGCTGAATACCTTACGTAGTTATGTGTCATGGAATGATTAGAGTTCATAAATTTAGTTCATAAGAAGGATAAAAGAATATATTCCTACCATATTCCTTAGAAATGTTTCATATGGATGCTCAAGACTAGAAGATAAGAAATACAAGTATGACTGCAATACTCCCATGGTTCTATGATATAACCATGTATTAATATTTTAATTACAAACATACTAATAGGATTTCTCATATTTATAAATATAACCATGTATTATGATTTCAAATATAAACATGTTATTAAGATTTCTTATATATGTAGAGATCTAAGAACTAAGAAGTATATTAGAATGGTTTATATCCAAAGGTTATGTAGAATGTGAGAATATAATTTTTGATCATAGTAAGACATGGTCCAAATGTATTGTAAATTGAGTTTAACATAATATTATAAGATTATGATGCATTAATCTATGATAAAGTAGCAAGGTAATATTTTACAAGATTCCTATTTTAAGGTTTAAGGTTTAATGTTTACGATGCAAGCTCATGTGAATACATTAAGATGCTGGGTAAGATCAAATTTTATGAGAGTTTATGGATAGTGAGTCATTTTGTCAAAAATATTATTTTTATTAATTTTATACTTAAGTTACTTTCATATACTTTACTTAAGTTACTTCTATATACTTAGTATTTCTCTCTTCAATTGAATCATTCTTTCTACGCCTTTAGACACAATTGTCATATTTAGTATCAACGATGTCATTTTATCAAATTAGAGTTCCTGATTAAGGTTTATCCAAATAATAAGAATATCATATTTAGATTCAGACTTGGATTATTCATCGTGTGAGTAGCCATATATTGAATAAAGATGCATGATAAGGGTTTTAGACCCAATCTCAAATATGTAGTAGTTGAGATTTATAGCTTTATTTGGATGTAGACGCAGTTTCGAATTTAAGAGCACAAATTCAAATTCAGAATTTAATACATGTTCAATACTCAATATTGAGTTTTAGATAAGTTCATATTCAGAATGCAGTTAGATTAGAATTAAGATAATTAATTTGTAACCTTCACATAATACATTATATGATAATTCCTTATTCAACGAGCCCCGAGAACATTCAAAGGCATTTTTTGCCAATTCAGAGGAGTGTTTACTCCGTTTCAGAGGTACTTTGGTACCAAAAGAGGGTGTGCTACACCATATATGACTCTTCGATGTCAATAGAGGACATATAGTGTCAATAGAGGGTGCTTTGCACCATAGAGGGCACTTCAGTGTCAATAGAGGAGGACTTATTGTATATTGACCACAATCATATAAAAATCATAAATAAAAGACACCTTAGTTTAGATTTTTCCCATAATCTCATCCATGAATATGATGAGAGAGATTTATATTACATAACTATGACCTAGGAAGTTTGGTGAAGATAATGGAATCTAGGTACTAGAGTACATGTCTCCATGGAGATATAAAGTACAAAGATAAGAATTATGTTAAAGAAATAAGAGATAGTATGTTTTAGATTTTACTCCAAGCTTAAATAAGAGATAGTATGTTTTAGATTTTACTCTGAGCTTGATGTTAGTTTCATACTTATTATGTCCAAGTATATTTTGTAGCATTTATATTCTTTGGTAATGCATATTCTTAGAATACACATGCCACGTACTCTAACGACTATTTTTCCCAATGCATGGCTGGGGACGTGATGTCTGCAGTTTTTGGAGCAACTAAAGATCAAAAGAATAAGCAAATGACTAGGAGTCCAACATAGACTGGTGGGGTGCCATTTACCAAGATGATCTAGAGATTTAGATATCAATTATATCATGCCTTAGTTTTGTTATGATGTTTGGCTTAATAGATTACATTCTAAGATGAACATATTCTAGTTTTCCTTTATAAGTACTATGTATGAATCTAATTTCATTTAATGCAATGTGTTTCATTTATTCAAATTTCAAATATCAACATTTTATGACATCTCCTTGAGTTAGAGTACTTCATCTCAGTCATATCTATATGTGAAAGGGGTGTTACATTATGGTATCAGAGAAATTGTAAATGGCCACTAGGGAAGATGATTCTCATAGTCACCCTAGAATGAAGATGTAAGATTAGGGCTTAGGAATGGATTCCCCAGGAAGGATACCATGACCTAGAATGACTAGAGTTGTCACCTTAGAAGAGATAGAGATGTTAGAGATAGATGATTACCTAGACTAGCTCTCAAGCATCAACAAAACCCTAATTAAATGAGATAGGCTCTCCATTATAAATGGTCATGACAAGTCAATTGAGACTTGAAGAGGGATGTCTTAAGAATTAGACCTTTGATGCATTTCTCCTTAATTACTAGTTCATGTGGCATGGGACACATGTATTAGTAGGTTAGTAAGAGGTAGAATGACAATATCCTACATGTTTGAGTATGTGCTAGATAACCACATTAGAAATGTTAGAGTTACTTGAAGAACCTAAGATTAGACAATCATCTGCACCTAACGTTCGAAAGTCATGACAAGGTTGAGGTTGATGTTATAAGTATTATGATAGGTTTGGTTTAATAAACCCAAAGTATGATTTGAGAGGAAGACCAAGTAATGGTTAATTCATGTTCACACAAATATCTTATAAAATATATTTCTTGCCATGCAAAATTTTGGAAATGCTAAATGTCATTAAGTGAAGAGGTAAGAAAAACCCTAAGGTGAGTAGTAGCCTAAAGAAAATTTCAAGGATGAAATTTATTATAAGGGCGATAGAATTTTAACATCTGAAATTTTAAGACTAATTTAAGTTTAATAATGTCATTTTTTCACAAACCCAAAGTAAGAGTTGAGAGGAAGACCAAAGTAATGGTTGGCTCATGTTCACACAAATCTCTTATAAAATATATTTCTTTCAAACCAAAATTTTGGAAATGTTAAATGTCATCAAGGGAAGAGGTAATAAAAACCCTAGGGTGGGTAGCAGCCTAAAGAAAATTTCAAGAACAAAATTTAGTATAAGATGGGTAGAATTGTAACATCCGAAATTTTGAGACTAATTTAAGTTTAATATTGTGGTTTTTCTTAAATAGAAATAGTTGAGGGTCTTAATGCAAAAGGAAAATGAAACGACGTTTCTTATAAGAAATTGAAGTAAGAAATATAAAAGGAGACTCAAAATAGACTTTCTCCTTCATCTATGCATTAAGTGTTGCAATTAAGTCAATAGTAGTTCCCCTCTCATTTTCTCTCTTCTAATCTTGAAAATGTTTAAAAGAAATAAAATATAAAGATAAAAGACATGGAATTTGAAAATATGTATATGGAATAAAGACCTTGGGCAAAAGTATTCCTTTTTATTTTATTGCTTTTAATATAAGAAGAAAGTATCAATTAACTCTTTTTCTATCTCTTCCAAGAAATTTTCTTAAAAAGGCATAAAGGTGTTTGAAATGACTTTTGAGTGGGTGATGATTTATTATCTCAAATTTGGACTCAGATATCAGGAAAGGAAGGTCTTTTTTCTTTTTTTCTCAACCCTTAAATGAATAGAAATTAGGAAACATAACAAGTAATGAAACTAGGGACAAAATATGAGAAAATCCTAAAATTAACTGGCTAAAAATAATCTAGACTATCTAATTAGCCTATAATCTAAATTTGGACTCATTTAGACTTCATTTGACCCTTTAATAAAATTAGGAAAGTTTCTATATGGTTTTATTAGGAATTAATTATGAATCACATTAAATGTATTAATTACCATATAGTCTCTTGTATACGTCCCTATCACACACCTTCCTTTTTGTGCACACCGATCTGACCATCCAATTGAAATATGAAGGCAATCTTGTCGTCCCCTAGCTTTGGTTATTTCACATTTCTAAGTACAATAACATGGCAATTCATTTTTTGATCCATTCTCATTCATCACTCCATCTTACATCATGATTTATTTTCCATGATTTTGTCTCTCCTTTCTAAATCGAATGAGCCCTAGCTCCTCTTCTCCCTCTCTCTATATATAAAATGCCTAATCATAACTCTTGTTCTCTCACCACCATGGTCTAGCTGCCACCACCACAACACTACCTACCTCGATTTTAGGGTTACAAGAGAATTGTTATGTCTTGATCTCTCCTTCTCCACCCTCAATTGAATCCCAAGGCCACGAGACTCCACCCACCTTCTCTACTTTCTTTTTCGACAACATTTACCTCGTTGTGTCCTTTTGTGCATCTCCTTATTCAATTGAGAACCTAGTAAGCTTTACCAGAGTCATTCCTTCACTATCGCTTCATCAGTTTGTCATGAGGTGACCCTGAGCTATGTACCCTATAGCCCACATATGCACCCTCATCATCTCTTGTCACCTTAGACATTTAAGGGCTCTATGGCCTCTAGTAATGGATGGGAGAGTTCTAGGGACCTCGGGGAGGGTTCTCCCATGCCTCTGTTTCCTCCTTTTTCTCCCATGCCACTAATTTTGATGTTCTGATCTTTGTTAGTGTTTCACAATCCAACAAGCTTGGGACTCATCAGTCCTTTGTTCTGCGTGTTATGTTCTAAAGGTTCATCTTGGCCTTATGAACTGTCCTCCACTAGTTTCATGTGGTGTTCGTGGTACTCTCTTCAGCACCAGTTCTTCACGGTGATGTGCCCCTCCGCGACCACTCACCTCTCATTCTTCTGTGCTCCCCAAACCTCAAGCTTAGGCATGTTGGGTCCGTCATCACCTCATGAACACAATGGGGAAGCTTCCTTTCACAGAGGAGCAACAAGAAGGCCCCATGATCGAGGCCATGAAGCTCCTGCGAGGTGCTCAATCCATGAATCGAAGGGAAGCATACTGCATCAAAATATGGCCAGGGTGGCCACACTATTTTAATCACATGATTTAGTGTGCAAGGGATGGGTCTTTGAGTGTTGCCACTCATTTGCTTTTTGTAAAGTGTGATGCCAACATGTCAGTTCCTAATTGAGCCACCAGAGCATGAGGCCAGATCCAATATTTGTTGAATCAGATAATAGCACCTACATGGCATTTTCATGATTTCTGATTGACTAGATCTTACAAAATTCATAGTAATTCATTGGATGCTCAGAAAAATGAGCAAAAATATATTTTAGGAAAGGGTATTTCACGAGGAACTCAAATTTCATGGTTTTAGAATATGTTTTACTTTGAATAAGCCTAGTTTTCTAAGGAGTTAGAATTAGGGTTTAAAGTGGTGGATAAAACACAAATGGATATATTGAATGTTATGAACATGATGTTTAGGGTTCAATGAACCCCATGAACATGAACATAATTTCTTCAACTTAAAAACGGAAGATAGGTCTACTCTAAGTGAAAGGTAAGTGGTTCATTCCCATAAGTATTTATGTTTATCAAACCTAGTACATTTACATACCTCTTAATTGAGACCTTCATATCCAATACTCTAAGTCAAGATATGCAAGAAAAATCATATGCAAGTTATGATTTTGGAATTTCATATGCTCAATACCTTAAGTAGCGATGTGTCATGGAATGATTGGAGTTAATGAATTTAGTTCATAAGGAGGTAAAAGAATATATTTCTATAATATTCCTTATAAATGTTTCGTATGGATGCTCAGTACTACAATATAAGAAATACAAGTACAACTTCAATACTCCCATGGTTATGTGTATAAACATGTATTAATAATTTAAATACAAACATGCTAATATGGTTTTTCATATTTATAAATATAACCATGTATTATTATTTCAAGTAGAAACATGTTATTAAGATTTCTTATATATGTAGGGATCTAAGAACTAAGAATTTTATTAGAATGGTTAATATCCAAAGGTTAAGTACAATGTGAGAATGTATGTTTTGAACATATTAAGATATGGTCTATGTTTCAAAATAAAGGTACTATTAGGATCATAATGTATTGTAAATTCAGTTTATGGTAATATTATAAGATTATAATGCATTAAGCTACCATTAAGTTGCAAGGTAAGATTTTACAAAATTCTTATTTTGAGGTTGAAGGTTTAAGATGCAAGCTCATATGAATACATTAAGGTTCTAAGTAAGATCATATTTAATGAGAGTTTTTTGGAGAGTGAGTCATTTTGTCAAAAATCTTATTTTTAGATATTTTATACTTAAGTTACTTTCATATACTTTACTTAGGTTACTTAAGTTACTTTCATATCCTTCTTCCTAAGCCTTTATACTCAGTTATCATATTTAGTATCAACGATGTCATTCCATCAAATTAGAGTTCCAAATTAAGGTTTATCTAAATAATAAGATTATCATATTTAGATACAGACTTAGATTACTCATTGTGTGAGTAGCTAGTGATTGCATATTGATGCATGATAAGGGTTCTAGACCCAAGTTATGTAGTAATTGAGATTTATAATTATATTTAGATGTAGATGCAGTTTAGAATTTAAAGGAAGATATTGAAAATTAGAATATAGTACTTGTTTAGTACTCAATATTTAGTTCCAAACAAGTTCATATTCATAATTCACTAAGCTCAGACTTAAGATAATAAATTCAGAACCTTCACATAATAGATTATATGATAAATCCTTATTTATAGAGTCTTGGTACGATATAGAGACATTTGCTTCCAAGTTAGAGGAGTGTTTACTCAATTTCAGAGGTACTTTGGTACCAATAGAGAGTGTGTTGCACCATAGAGGACACTTCAATGTCAACAGAGGGTATGTAGTGCTAACAGAGGTTGTGTTGCACCGCATAGGATACTTCAGTGTCAATAGAGGAGGACCTATTGTATAATGGTGACCATATTTTGATAAAAATCATAAATAAAAGATACCTTAGTTTAGAGCATGCCCATAATCTCTTCCTTGAGTATGATGAGAGAGATTCAGATTAGAAAACTATGACCCATGCACTTTGGTGCAGATCATGGGACCTAGCTACCAGAGTACATGTCTCCAAAGAGAGATAAAGTAGAAAGATAATTAAGTTGAAGAAATAAGAGATAGTATGTTTCAGATTTTACTCTGAGCTTGATTTAGTTTCATACTTATTATGTACAAGAATATTTTGTAGTATTTAAAGTCTTTAGTGATGCACATTCTTATAGTACTCATGCCACTTACTCTAACGACTATTTTTCTCAATGTATGGTTGGAAATATGATGCTCGCATGATTTGGAGCAATTGAATTAGATCAAAAGAACAAGCAAAGGACTAGGAGTCTAACATAGCCTAGTGGGGGGCATTTACCAAGACGATCTGGAGATTTAGATATCAGTTACATCGTTCCTTAGTTTTCTTATCTAAAGTTTGACTTAATAGATTACAATTTAAGATGAAACCAGTTGTAGTTTTCTTATTAAAGAACTATGTATGAATTTGTTTCCATTCAACGCATAGTGTTCCATTTATTCTAATTGTAAAGACCAACATTTTATGACATCCCCTTGATTCAGAATATTTCAGCTCGGTGATATTTATATGTCGTGAAAATGGGGTGTTACAAAGCTAGACGTGGAAGGATGCCCAAAATGCCAATGGTGTTGATGATGTTATTATGATTAGGATTGAGAAAAAGTGTGGTGTCATCCGTATATTGAACGATCAGTTCTAAACATGTGATAGGGACACCAAAACCATCTTGCATGGTGTGGATTACTCCTCTCTGGAAGTGCCACCCATGCATTTAAATACGCAAGGAGAACAATAGAAGATGAGTTGTGCCCTTTTATGTGTGCAGTTGCATTTCGTTAATTCTCCATAAATGTGAACAAATATATGACTGGAATTGCAATTGGGTTTGGAACTATAACAAACCATACGGCCTAAAATGAAACCACCATGTAGTTTCAATTGCATGTTTTTAAATCACAAACAAATATGCTCCAACCATGGAATCCCAGCAGCCCACATAGTGCTACTGAGAAAATAGATCAACTCCATGCCACTTAGCGGTAGATTAATTTTGTTTTTCATACAAGTAATAAATTGTTTGATTTGATCAAAAATTGAATGATATGAGGAAATTTAAAACATAAAATAAATTCCTTTTTTAAACTACGTCACCTTTTGGTTATATGTAAATTGAATGCATTTGTTTGGATAATTAATTAACACATATTGCACATGTATCAATAAATGCACGTATTCCCAATTTCATGAATTTACCTAATTTATTACCTTGTGGACTCCTACAAAGAGTTGTTGAGAAGGGGAAATATTTTAAGTGTAGAAGGAGGAAGATAAGGTTTTGCTTGTGAAGTAAGAAGCTTATAGGAAAAAGTACCATAGTCACAAATTTGGTATTCAGGATATATTTGGCTGAGTGGAAAATTTTTGAAATTCGGTAATTATGCGGGAAATTCAGGTGAAAAACGGTCAATGTACGAAAAGAATACGCTCAATGATTCAGGAAAATTTCAAAAAAAATCAGAAGATATATGCATATATTGCATACACCTTATATGTATATATATGTTTTCACACACAAACATATATACATATATATATTGCATACATATATCTATAGATATTGCATATACATATACATATACTACATACATAAACACACATGTGTTGACACATATATATGCACTCAAAGAAAGTTAGGGTCTTAATCAGTATAATACGGGAAAGAACGTATAAAATGGGAAACAATATTTTTTTTTGGTCTCGAAATGGGAAACATTATTAAATGTGAATACTTCATGAATAATATGGGAATAAAATGTAGTATTCAGAAATTGAGATTTATTCGGCCGTTTCATACACCTAGGAAAAAAATTGCATTTTAAACGTGACTTTTTCAAAAAGTCGGAATATATTGTAACTATAGAAAAAACCATGCAACAATCCACCAATACTGACAAAGAGTAGAAGATAATGAATTTCAGTCTTTGAGGAAACGGTACACATCCTTTGGGCGGTTCAAACTAATATTTCATCTTACAAGAGTAGTCTAGAATCAAAGGATTGCTATGATATTATAGATGTTGTGTAATTTGTGTAAATGTTACTTTTTGAAATACACGCAACTAAACACTCAATTATAGATACCACAACAAAAATGAACAACTTCCACCCTACCAAATGGATCATATGGGACTATTTTGTACTAAATGAAAACAAAAAATTTATGTATGATAAAGCTGTTTTTTGGTATTATTTTGTTGATGATGCATAAATTGGATTTATCTGTGGAAAACAAGCTACATCCTCATCTAAGTTGTATAGGAATTTAAGTACCATTTTCTTCATATTTTGACACATTTGAATTTCCATGGAGACTATGCTTAAACCTTTCTCTAGTACATCCCACTCACTCAATCACGGCCGTGACTATGCTGCTACATTACATATGCATGTTTACTACCTCTCTCTGTTCTTTTTTTATAATGGTGATTCTATTCACACTATCATCTTGGCTTGAACTTGAGACTATTTAATAACAAATTAAGGATCTAACCATATAGATGCCCCATCTTGAACCACCTCTAAAAATTTTAATCTCTAATAAATCAAGTAGATGGCAAAATAAATTCATGAATTGACTCTTGTCAGACCAAGAAAAGTTGCTTGAGCTTGGGTTCACAACTTTCAAGTTCCTTTTTTCAAAGTCTAGATATCTACCAGATCCCCATCCAACCAAACAAGACTTACATGCTAATTTGATTGGTTGTATAACCAATCCACATAAATAACTTAAAATATGATATGAAATGTAATCAATTAATCTGTTTTTTATTTTTTTATTCGATTGTAAAACTATTTGATTTAATCTACAATTCACCTCTTACTCTCTTGTAGATTATATTTTCATGTGTCATCTACACTCTATATTTTGCATTTCACATGCTACTTAGCTACCCAATTATGCAAGGAAAATGAAATGCATCTAGATAAGCAAGATTCATTTTTTACATATTAATAAACTGGTCTAGATTGTATTCATTTCATGAATTGCAACTATATAGAAAATAAAAAGTTAGTTAGAAATCAATTGCATTTGGAAGAACTTGCATTTCATTCAGCCCAACAAATAGGTCTAGTACTAGTAACATGGACCATAATAATTTGCCCCCATAAATCAACTCCTCATATTATAAACATCGGGGAGATCGTTGAGCAAACTAACTAGTCTTGTCTTGTTTAGAGATGTAGTATGGTCAAGTTTAATTCACAATTTCTTTAGACCAATATTATGTGGTCCGACCATAATCAAGAAGAGATATAGAATAACAATGATGAATATATATATATATATATATATATATATATATATATATATAGAGAGAGAGAGAGAGTTAGGCTAGAATACACTCGAGTGTATAGATCACACAAATATACTCAAGTGTGTTTCCATATCAAGACTATTTTTTTACAAAATGTAAACCATTGATCTTTACCGTTCTACTATAACTAGGCTACATATAAATTTTGAACCCATTTGGATGAGTGTAAGACACTCATCCAAGAGTAACAAAATCGACACACGAAACTAATTTGAAATGCATAATTTTTGCGGTCTTTATAACATGACCTATAAATGTCCAAATGTGCTAAAATTTTACATATGAGCTATTCACAAGATGTTTAAGAAGATCAACGGATTATATTTTTGAAAAAAATATTGCATCATGAAAAACTACTTGAGTGTATTCTTCTCTGAATACACTCGAGTGTATTCTAGCCTGACTCTCTCTCTCTCTCTCTCTCTCTCTCTCTCTCTATATATATATATATATATATATATATATATATATATATATATATATATATATATATATATATATATATATATATATATATATATATATATATATATATATATATATATATATATATATATATATACTACTCAATGCACGTGCTTTGCACGTGTATTAGAGATAAAAAGTAAAAGACTCCTAGATTCTAAAACGTCCATTATGAAGGCCATAATCTTATATATCATCAAAAGTAGAGATATTTTACTTCAAAGGAAAAAAAACCAATCAGACAAACTTATAATTTCCAAAACATTTTCTTACCTCCTTATCTTTCAGTTTTTGGTCTCCAACCATATGTTTTTTTTTGGTAAACCTAGCTCATCGTATTGCTTTTTATGAATTTTCAGAAATACAAGAGTATAACAGTATAACACTCAATATGGAACAACCTCCATATGAATGTCGTCAAAGAAAGGTATAAAACTATACACAATCAGAACTGAGTCTGAAGAAAACCAATAGGAAAATCGCATAGCCAAAAGAATCATCTTTTGAAAAAGGCTTTGACATCACTAAGGATGAACAAACATAACCTTTGCTCATATTTCTCAAGACTTCTATGAAACCTGTCATTTCTTTCTTTCCACAACCAGTATAGGACCTAAATACTGGCTAGTCTGCTCTCTTTGTCATAAAGACTGCATAAATCTTTAGTCGAGCTTTAGTCCAACCATTATGTTGTCATTACTTAACTATACATGGCGTGGAGTTTCTCAGATTTCTTCCTCATCACATGTTTTACTTTAGTCATGCAGCTTGAATAGATTTACAACATCTTTCTCATCTCCTTGGTAGTTTAAATTTAAGGTCCAATGATACAAACATTACTTTAGTTAGAGCGCTTGTATATGATTTTTCATCTTTTCCTTTGAAAGTGACCATTAATGTGGATAGTAAAATAAGTGTAGATGTATAATAACGATCACCACAACAAAACCAGCATGCTATACTAAACGTACCCTATGCAGTAAGGTGTTCAAATTCGACCTATACCAATTCACTTACACAAAAATTACCTTATTTTACCCATCGTATTTTGGACTATGGTAAAGCATAAATAGTTAAGATTTCAAATCTATAAAGATGCATTAGGTTTCATTTTTAGGTGTTAGCATCGAACTCATTGAACAAGAATGAGTCTATGAGCAATATGAGCTACATGGCAACCTAGGTGGTCACTAAGGGGGATTAACAAATTAAAATTGATGTTTGAGTTAAAAGCCAAGGTGTGTCCATAATATTAAATTTAAGACTTGACGAGATTGAAATTCAATACCATTTTCAAAATTATATATATATATATATATATATATATATATATATATAGAGAGAGAGAGAGAGAGAGAGAGAGTCAGGCTAGAATACACTCGAGTGAACGGATCGCACGAATACACTCAAGTGTGTTTGCATATCAAGACTATTTTTTGCAAAATGTAAACTGTTGATCTTCGCCGTCATACTATAACTAGGTTACATACATATTTTGAGCCCATTTGGATGAGTGTAAGTCACTCATCCAAGGGAAACAAAATCTACGCGCGAAACCAATTTGAAATGCATAATTTTTGCGGTCTTCATAACATGAGCTATACATATCCAAATGTGCTCAAATTTTGCGTATGAGTTGTTCACAGGATGTTTAAGAAGATCAACGGATTAAATTTTCAAAAAAAATATTACATCATGAAAAACTACTTGAGTGTATTCCGCTCTGGATACACTCGAGTGTATTCTAGCCCGACTCTCTCTCTCTCTCTCTCTCTATATATATATATATATATATATATAAATATATGACAACAATCCAGTGAGAAACATATCTTGGTGAGAGCATGACAGACATTTGAATAACATTCTATAGTGATCCATTTTTAGAAATCCAACCGTACATATTAAAAATATACCTTGTTTTTTACCTTCCTATAAAATTTCATCATCATAGGACTTGTATTGCATGCACAACAAATAAATATTTATCAACGCTCAATATTGAGTTTCAGATTGACCGTTGGATGTAAAATATGTATATTGTACATATGAACATGTAAATAATATCCGATCACAATGATTTTTGGTGTGAAGGTAGATGAAATGATGTTCTTCCCATCCATAAGGTTGGATATTAAAAATAAGATATAATTTTATAGTTATTAAATTGCCTCTCATGCTCTCACCGTAACATGTTTCTCACTGGATCGCTACCATATATATATATATATATATATATATATATATATATATATATATATATATATATATATATATATATATATATATATATATATATATATATATATATATATATATATAGATGATCTATTGCGGACCCCTCTTATTTACGGACAGTGCGGACTGGTTTGTATCGCCGTTCCTTCCGTGCGTGATTTATTGTTTGGTCCCATTGCCTTGAAAGGGCATCCTGACGAACGAGGATTTGCTGTTCCTGCTTTTTGCAGGAGTACGCTCCTCCTGCTATCACGTCCGTTCACGCGCCAATGCATACGTGTAATGTCGGTTTGGATTAAATCCTGGTATCACGTCCGTTCATGCGCCAATGCATATGTGTAATGTCAGTTTGGATTAAATATTGCTTACACGCGACACTATCTGCGGCAAGGAGCAGTCTGCTCTTATCCAAACCGGGTGCAGCAAATCCGCTGGGCATCCTGACTGGGTACCGGATTCTAAGATGTACTGCCATTTATGTAACCAGCTGATCTAGTTAAGCAACTACACAATGGCGGGCTGGAAGATAGATGCAGAACGTGCACAATGCTTATTGCAAGCTCATGCAAAGTAATTTCCACCACGGACAGTCATACTACGAATTCATACCAGGCAGTCCTCTCGCTGGGGATGCTGATAAGACCACAAATCCACGTAGCTGTATCAGCCGACAGAACAGACGATCATCTGTAAATTGTGATGCTGTGCCAACCCAATGCAGGGATGGCTACTCTTCCAACAAAGAGTTGGTGCGTGTTTGACACACTCTGTTGACTTCCTGTAGGCGGCAACGGTGGACTTCGGCGGGAATGAACTGAAATAGATAAACTGAACAACTGGAAGTTAGTGAATGTGATACATCTATGAGATGAGCAGATATAGACAAATCATGCATGGAAGTGAACTCGAACAAAGAACATGATAAAATTCCAATGAGAATTCCGTTAATCCGATCATCTTTTTTCTTAATGATGCATAGCCAGCGCAATTCAATTAGAGGAGACAGTGGCGCTGAGAGCTATTCAAGAAACTGTGATTGCAACATCTGCCAAACATGAATGCATCTATACATTGCGTCGGCCGTCCGTAATACGAAATGATGAATGGGACGTGCAGAAAGAAAGCTGTTAGGAGAAGTCCTTACGAGAGACATAAGGTAGGCGAGGCCGACCATGCAGGTGAGCAGCAGAACGCCGCTTCTTAGCCTCGTTGATGAGGTTGACCCCGGCTCAGCTCCCGTCAGGCATTTTCGTCGCCTAAGGAGGGACTGCCACAAGCTCGGGGTCTGTCGGGTGAATTTCCGGAAGGGGGCGATCTGACTGTCCCGTGGCGCCATCAACAAGGAGGACAATCAATTACCCGGGATCACAATCGCATGGGGACGGTGCTCCGGATCAAATTCACATGATAGAAAGAATCCTCCTAATTAGCGAATCTCCAATCTAGGGGCTTTACCTTATTTGTAAATAGGATAAAGGAATGGGATGTAAGTTTTGTATAAAACATTATAGGTTGTTGAGTGAAGGAAAGTGAGACACAAATATTATTCAAATAGGAGATGATGGGAAATAGTAAGGAGATGAGCAGTGGCCTAGCCATAAACTATAGTTGAGTGGGGCACCATATATAAGTAAAGCATTAGTAACATATTGGGGTGGGGCACCAATGAGAATTTTCATAGGAATCTCACAATTTTTTAACATAGTTTGTACATGATATGAAATTAAGGTTGAGGCACATGCCTCACCTATTCTCCATGTGGCTCCGCCACTGGAGATGAGAGGAAGTAGACCCATTCTAGATTATGATGTAGAAGAACTTCATCTTTATGAAAATGAACCATCATACGTGATGGAGACTTTGCAAATATCATTAGCACTGAGGAAGAATCAAGACTATAAACACATGCCAATGTTTTGTCATTGTGAAGTTGGTGGGGAGATAATTTGGCTACCTAACATTAAAACATTAGCTCATGTTTTTTTGGTGGCTAATTGGAAGCTAGCATGTATTCAAATTCATCATGAATTTCTTTGCTTTCAATTTTACTACTAGGAGGACTATGATATGAAGGACCATGTTCCTTGTTTGGCACACCCTTGATGGTCTAGAAATGGTACTCGACCTACCAATCATCCTATGGATGGATGTTGAAGATTGTTAATTGGACGTGAGTGTTAATCCTACCATTGCATGTGTATCACAATTGAATGTTCCATGATATAGGAAATGTGGTAAGTAGATAGTTCATCGTAGATGACCATACAACAAAGAAGTCCAACAACAAATTTTCTTGATTTGATGTGTAGATTGACAGTAGTGTATAGATTTAACTAGTACTTTTTTTATCAAAGTCCTATACTATGAAATCAAACGTAAATAACTTTTGGACATATGTTAATCATGTACTAGGCTTGACATGTTTATAATGACTGTCAAGACCATGAGCAACAACAAGTGGAGGATAAATTTTTGTACTAGGAAAGTATAAATGTTGGGGTACATTGGGTGGAGCAAGAAGTGAAGTGTGTGAGTTTCATGGGAGGAGCATCCATGCAAGAAGAGAAAATTGAGAACGTCCACATAGACAAAGTGGAATTTTGACAAGCAATGAAGAAGTTTTTACTATTTAATTATTGATGAAGAGGTCAAGGAGATATCAAAACCACATGAGACATTTGTTAAGTTAAAGCCATAGAAAAGTCACAATACAAACCCTAAACCATGGTAAAAGGAAGTTGAGGAATAAGAAGGAAGGGAAGATAATAGATGGAAATCAACAAATGATTCTTCATGATACAAATGATTTTGGGAATGATAATTGGTTTTGTGGAAAAAAATATAAATGATATGAGAATGCAAACAAGGACAGATCGTATTGAGTTGTGGATCCTAGTGGACACAAGGTTCTATTAGGTGGACTGGTGAGACACTGGAAGAATGATTAGAAGATGGGGCAGACAATGGTGAAGACAGTATATATTAAGAAGGCAAATAAAAGGAGTTGATAGTAAGGCAAAATGCACTATCATACATAAAACATTATAGTGCAAATGGAGTCTAGAACTTTAATGAAGAACCTCCTATTTAGTTCACGTGGACCCATGTCAGGCGTCTCGATGAGGAAAAAATAAGGCTAGCAATGCCGACCAATAGTAATATCTTCTTATTGACCCTTTGTCCCTCCCAAGTTGTTAATATTTGTTAAAATATTTTGAAAATTGTGAGGTATTAGTAATGAATGAACCCACAATACTCTTAAAGGTATGACCGGAATATATAAACCCAAGCTTTTGGAGGTACTAGAAACAATGGTTCTAGAACTATTACAAATGATATTATTAAGATGATTGGATTAACTATATTTCACCATATAGAGGAACACAGTCTTTCTAATTCAATTTGGCCACATTGAAATGAGAAAAAATGCACTGTGGAAATCCTCTAGAACCATCATTTATTTTTACATTGCAAACTAGATAAATAAGAGTAGATATCATTCATTGACTAGAGCCCTTGTCCTACTCTATGGAAGTTGATGTGGAAGCACATCTGGAGGCTTGGGGAGGAGACAATTGAAAGATTGATGCTTCTAGGTGACTTTAATGTAATGATCAAATCTTCTAAGAAATAAGGACACTATTATTTAAATTACTAGTTTGCGTCAAAATTTCAAGAAACCTTGATCAAAGCCAGATAGACTAACATAGTGACTGGTCAATGATTACGTACAAGAAGGTAAATCTATTTGACATATTGCATAGATATGTAACAAATGCGGAGTGGTTGAGTAGGAATTCACAAACAACAATTATTCACCTCCCAAGATCAGATCGGATCAAAATTCCCCTTTGATCTAAACTCTCATAAACAAGAGTATGAATTTTTTGTTCAGAATTAAGGCTGACTAGAACTCTAAATGCAGACTTTAAAGATATGTAGTGAGAGAAATGGGATAATGATATTGATATTTTTGAAGCCATATGGGTTTCTCAAAGAACCCTCATCCAATTAATGAGATCATAACCAAGTAGTTGAGAAGAACGTGCAAAAAGAAGGGAGACAAGAGAATTGAATATAGGCATCAATTCTTAGAGTTACTTTATAATTCAAATATCGATAATGAATGCAACCAAAGATGGAAAAAATAGGGATATCCTTTAAATGGAGGTGATGAAGTTTTAACACTGAACACATACATAATGGCTTAAGAATGTAAAAACAATACCATATATTATCATGCATTTGTCAAGAGAAGGTTGATGAATATATAAAAATATCTATATTTTAATGGTCCAAATGAATATTTGTGGACTATGTATATGTATATCTATATACACATACATATATATACATATATATACATATATATTTACATATATATATATATATATATATATATATATATATATATATGTAAATATATACATATATACATATATAGTGTGTAGGTGCTCCTGATCAAATTCACATGATAGAAAGAGTCCTCCTGGTTAGGGAAACTCCAATCGTAGAGGCTTTACCTCATTTGTAAATAGGATAAAGGAATGGGATGTAGGTTTTGTATAAAACATTATAGGTCGTTGAGTGAAGGAAAGTGAGGCACAAATATTATTCAAATAGGAGATGATGGGAAATATTAAGGAGATGAGAGGAAATAAACCCATTCTAGATTATGATGTAGAAGAAGAACTTCATCTTTATGAAACTATACCATCATATGTGATGGGGACTTTGCAAATATCATTATCACTGAGGAAGAATCAAGGCTATAAATCACATGGCAATGTTTTGTCATTGTGAAGCTGGTGGGGAGATAATTTGTCTACCTAAGATTAAAACATTAGCTCATGTTTTTTTGGTGGCTAATTGGAAGCTATCGTGTATTCAAACTCATCATGAATTTATTTTCTTTTAGTTTTACTAACAGGAGGATTATGATATGAAGGACTTGTTCCTTCTTTGGCACACCTTTGATGGTTTAGAAATGGTACTTGACCTACCCATCATCCTATGGATTGATGTCAAAGATTGTTAATTGGATGTGAGTGTTAATTCTACCATTTCATGTGAATCACAACTGAATGTTCCATTGGATGTGACCATACAAAAAAGAAGTGCAACAATTTTTTTTCCTGATTTGATGTGTATATTGATAGTAGTGTATAGATTTAACTAGTAATTTTTATCAAAGTCCTATACTACAAAATCAAACATAAATAATTCTTGGAAATATGTTAATCTTGTGCTAGGATTGGACATGTTTATAATGACTGTCAAGACCAGGAGCAATAACAAGTGGAGGATAAATTAGTGTACTAAGAAAGTATAAATGTTGGGGTACATTGGGTGGAGCAAGAAGTGAAGTGTGTGAGTTTTATGGGAGTAGCATCCATGATGGAAGAGAAAATTGAGAACGTCCACATAGACATAAGTGGAATTTCAACAAGCAATGAAGAAGTTTTCACTATTAAATTACTGATAAAGAGGTCGAGGAGATATCAAAACCACATGAGACATTTGGTGAAGTTAAAGCCACCAAACGGTCACAAAGCAAACCCTAAACAATTGTAAAAGGAAGTTGAGGAATAAGAAAGAAGGGAACACATAGATGGAAATCAATAAAGGATTCTTAATGATACAAATGATTTTGTAGAATGATAATGGGTTTTTTGAGAAAACTATAAATGACATGAGAATGCAAAGAAGGACATATCATACTAAGTTGTGGATCCTAGTGGACACATGGTTCTATTAGGTGGACTGGTCAAACAGTGGAAGAATAGTCAGAAGATGGGGTAGACAGTGGTGAAGACGGTATATATCAAGAAGGCTAACAAAAGGAGTTGAAAGTAAGGTAGAATGCATTGTCAGACATAAAAACATTGTAGTGCAAATTGAGTCTAGAAATTTATTGAAGAACCGCCTGTTTAGTTCACATGGACCCATATCAAGCATCTCAATGAAGAAAAAATAAGGCTAGCAATGCTAACACATTGTAATATCATCTTAGTGACCCTTTGTCCCTCCCAAGTTGTTAAAATGTGTTACAATATTTTGAAAATTGTGAGGTATTGGTAATGACTGAGCCCACAATACTATTAAAGGTATGACCAGAAGATATAAACCCAAGCTTTTGGAGGTACAATAAATAATGGTTCTAGATCTATTACAAATGATATTATTAAGATAATTGGATTAACTATATTTCACCAAATGGAGGAACAAGGTCTTTCTAATTCAATTTGACCACATTGAAATGAGAAATAATGCACGGTGGAAATCCTCTAAAACCATCATTTATTTTTAGATTGCAAACTAGATAATTATGAGTAGATAACCTTCATGTACTGGAGACCTAGTCCTACTCTATGGAAGTTGCTATGGAAGAACAACTAAAGCCTTGGGGAGGAGAAAATTGAAAGATAGATGCTTCTAGGTTACTTTAATATAATGCTCAACTCTTCTAAGAAACAAGGATTCTAGTATTTAAATTACTAGTTAGCTCTACAATTTCAAGAAACCTTGATCAAAGCTAGATAGACTGACTTAGTCACTGGTCAACGATTACGTACAAGAAGGTAGATCTATTTGACATATTACATTGGTATATAACTAACACAGAGTGGTTGAGTAGGAATTCAAAAACAACAATTATTCACCTCCCAAGATCATATCAGATCAAAATTCCCCTTTGATCCAAACTCTCATAAACAAGAGTATGATTTTTTTGTTCAGAACTAAGGCTGACTAGTACTCTAGATGTAGACTATAAAGATATGTAGTGAGAGAAATGGGATAATGATCTTGATATTTTTGAAGCCATATGGGCTTCTCAAAGAACCCTCATCCAATGAGATCATAACCAAGTATCTTAGAGGAACATGCAGAAAGATGGGACACAAGATAATTGAATATATGCATCCATTACTAGAGTTATTTTTTAATTCAAATATTAGTAATGAATGCATTCAAAGATGAAAAAAAATAAGGATATCCTTCAAATGGAGGTGATAAAATTTCAACACAGATACACATAATGGCTTAATAATGTAAAAACAATACCATATATTATCATGCATTTATCAAAAGAAGGTGATGGAAAATTCAAATGGAGATGCTAAAGGTTGACAAAAGAAGTCGCTACTCTATTCATTAGGAGCTAAAGTATTTGGTTCAAACCTAATTAAAGAAGACATTCACTTCTATATCTACGCCCACATAACTATATATGGATAAGATGCCATGCCCATTAAATTGGTGGCCCAAATCAGACTAATGTATACTTCATTTGAATGTGTTAGAGAATCATCAAAGGCTTTGTTATTTCAATTGTTAGAAATGTTGTGATGGGTTATCCTCTTTTGACTCAATTATGAAACTCAATATTGCACTCACTGCCAAAAAATTGTAGCCAAATAGTTGACATAAATCTAGGACTATATTCTTAAATAATGTCAACATGAAATTAGCATCCAACATCATAGGTTATAGGTTGAAAGTGTTCATGGCAAAGTGCATTCAACTTGCATAGAGTCGCTTCTAACTATGAAAACAAGTATCAAACAAATCATCAAGGAACAAGAGATGATACATAACTTGACAAGACCTACATACAAACCAAAAATTGTGATCAAAATTGATTTATAAGAATATTATGAATCAATTTCACTCTTTCATCCTTGATATAGTTTGTACGATTGGATGGCCATCAAACATCATTGTCATGAATTCCAATTAAGATGTTTGATTAGTATCCTATGGAATTAGAAAAGCTAAAATAGTTTAATGAAAGTCGGGGTCAATGACAAGGAGATCATTTGTATACTAATATTTTTTTCATGTTTAATGGAGGAAATTATTCATTGTTTCAAGTTGTTTAATATGGCCTTTGGTATACTCATTTCCATTAAAAAATTTAGGGCGTACTTTTCTACTAGCATCAGTGGGAACTTATATCACAGATTATAGGTAGGCTAATATCTGACTTATTGACTACTTGGGGAATTGCATGGGAATTTCCTTACTTCACAATAGAGTGAATAAAAATACCTTTTTGTACGTTTTGATAAAGTGGAGAGTAGACTTTTTTTTGGTAAATGAATACTCCAAACTTAGTAGGGAGGGTATGCCTTATTCAGTATGTACTTGCTGCAATTCCCACGTACACCATGCAAACTTGCATTCTTCTGATTGGTTTATGTGAAAGACTATATCAAAATATTAGAAGGTTTATGTGGGGGGAGGTAATTAAAATTATCCAATATCATTACTATCATGGAAAAAGATGATTATAGAGCTTCAACTATGCTATCTTTGATATTACCACAATGCATGACTAGAAGAAGCCTCTAATCACAAAACGATCATGGGAAATTTTGTTTGAACAAAAAATGATATGGATGAACATATATCAAAGTAATCTATAGATTCAACAAAAAATTGATTAGTAGGGAAACTAATTTTTGGAGGTCTAAAATAGAAATGGAACCTTTTGAAAATTACCATAGAAAACCATTTGTTCTGTGTGAAATTCATAGCAATTCCTCGAAAGATAAGTGGGTCTCTTAAGAGATTTCTTTTTGAAAACTAGATCTAAAAATATATACCTGAGGAGATTACAGATATGAAAGTAGCAACCTGGATAGACCTAGATGACCATTGAAATGCTACCTTCATGGAGGATTATCTTCCATGAGACATAATTCAAGACATTTTGTAGATGCAACCGCCTTTTTAGTAGTGTTCAACACTGTGCTATTTTCATTATAGGATGTTGGATCATCTACAAAGCTACAAATTTCTCCATTTCTTATAATAAGATACAAATGAGAAACCTTCAAGATATAATCACTATTCCTAATATAAAAGGATAACAATGCCTATAGGAAGGTATAGGGACCTCCTAAGATCGGGAGTGATACAACAACTTAGACTTGGAAGACCTGGACTATCAAATAGGTGAGTTTCAATACAAAGAAGATGGCATTTTCTAAACATTACTGCTCAAAGATCATCAAAGTGGAGGTTTGGTGGATGGAGTAGAGGCTGTAAAGTCAGCATACACATAGAGGGAGTACTTTCTTCTATACACCTTTCACTCATTATAGCAAGACAACTGAAGTTCATGAACATCAGGCTAGAGATAGATAGGAAGATGGTAATCAAAGATATGCATGATTTTGTGAAGAATACCCCTATAGTTGTTCCTTAGATAACCAAGATTAAGAATCTTTTGAGACTTTAGTGAAAGGTTCACATTCACCACATTTGTAGAAATGCCAAAAGTCTTGTAGATAGTTTAGCTAAGCTTCAACCAAAAACATTTATTCCATTTTTCACTTTACTTAGCATCCAATTAAATTAGGAAGTACTTTAGCTAGTGAATCTTGTAATGGTAGTAGTAATAGTACATTTCATTATGAATAACTAGATCCTAGTTCTTATTTCCTTTTTAGTTCCTACACTTGGAGTGTGGGTTAAATAGTATCATCTCTTGGCCTCCCAAAAAAGGAGATACATGAGGCATTCAAAATATTTATTGGATAGTAATATAAAATCAACTTGGAAATTTGATTTCTCTCCAAGTGAGATATTGTGTGAATTATCATTCTATTCTCACTCTTATAAAGTTTTTTTAGGAAAAAAGATTCAAAATTCTATAAGAAATCGAAATCTCCAATAGTTTTTTCTAATTTCTCTTATTTTCACGAGATTTGGTGTCAAATATCCTAAATTCTTAGACTTTGTTCAAAGTTTTTGGATTGATGAATAAAAAGTCATTCCTATAGGATTTAGGATGACATTTTTTGTTTTTGTTATTGCTGACTTGAAGTCACCTTATTGGTGTATAATGAGTGAGTTGAATCATGAGTTTAGTGCTTCTATTAAAAAAATTTCCAAGTTGGAATGAATCAATGTTGTTGGATCAATAGATGAACTAATATGCATATTTTATTGAAACTAAATAATGAATTATTGAATTAGTTTCTTGCCAAAACATAGAGATTTAGTTCTATTCATCTGATTCTCTAGTGTGGGCTAGAAACTGGGTTGATATGGTGGTTCCTTGATAGCCAACTAGGCTTGTCGAAATGGAAGATATGGGGCGAAATAGAGTACCTGGTATGCTTTGCAATACTATCTAATACCATATTTTAGCTTCGAGGTATGAAATTAATTTGTGGGGTGGGAGTGTTTGATATTAGAGAGGAGAACTCTTGTCTGAAGTGTTGTAGCTTATTGGCTTGGACGCTACTTCCCTTCGGAGTGTAGATTGCCCCCATCGAATTTGAGAGGATGAGGGGAGAAGGCCAATCGTGGTCTTTGTAGAGCTTGAGCGCATAGAGAATACCTTTAGTATCTTCCTCAAGGGAAGATGATGCATATCTTGGTAGACTAGTGCCTACAATATAGAAGCCTGATCTATCAACAACATGTACTCCAATACCCATCTTGAGGTTGTTTCTTAGGAAGGAAGCATCCACAAAGATGAACGTATGATACTCCGTTGAATGTATGGTTGTGCGGAAGCAATCTATTCCTTTTGAATTGGATCTACGATCTAGAAATTGGACAATCAATCTAGATCTTTCTTTGATAAAGGCAGAAGTAACCGAGTGTGACAAGGTACCCCCATTATGAAGGTGGCCATTGTGTTCCTTCCAGATGGACCAGCAACCAATGCAATGTAGCATCTTTTAATTAGAGTTTTCGATGTCATGAATATCAAGTTCTATCCTTTCAACCTTTGATAGACTAAATAAGTCACTATCTATTCTAAGGGAGTCCTAGATTTTCCTATTGAATGGGCAGTACTGAAGGCAATGGAAGATGGTGTCCTGGTCATGTTTACAGATCGGACAGGCATCCTATGTGGGAATGTGTCTCCTTTCCTTTTCAACATTGGTGAGAGAAGAACGATGCTTTGGGATCCAAAGAAAATTTGGTATTTATGTGGTATTTGTAAGGACCAAACTTCCTACCAATGGCCTAGATGGGATGACATAGAGGGAGACCTTATAAAACCATAAGATGAGCTAGAAGTGAACTCACCTTGGGCATCATTGGGCCATGACCATGTATCATTCCCTAGATTGACAACCGGGGGAAAGATATGTTGAATGATTTTCCATGAGTAAGGTGGGAGGTAGGACCATATTAAATCCCAATCCCAACCACTATTAACTTGCCCCATGGATTGAACCGTAGGGTGATTGAGTTCTGGAGAGATGACAATTGTCATATCAATATCCAGGATAGACTTTCCTAGAAGCCATTCATCACTCCATATGTTGGTGTTTGCTCCTGATGCAATTCTATTTTAGGGATCCATCTTGTGTCTTTTGGCATTATAATCATGTCTAAACATGTTATATTGCATGTAAATTCTCCCAATATGATTTATCATGTCAAATACACTTATGGCTACTTTTTGTGTATTTTTCAAGGTTTATACATGCATTAGATGTAAGGGAGAGAGAAGGAGATGAGCTTTGGGTTTTCACACCCCAGGATTGGACCCAAGTCTTCCCCAAGTATCTCTTGAGATGACACAAATTTCTCCAATGCAATTAGAAACCATTTGAAGACACTTAAAGCTAAGTTAAGCATCAGGGCCCTCACCATGGGCCGTGGTACTCTATCATCACCATGGCCATTTTTCCCAAAATCACAAAAGTGATGCCAAGAAAAACAAAGATCTACCATGGGTTTTGACTTCAGAATGCATGTGGCACATTGCGTCCCCCACAGTCACAACGATCAGAACATCTGTGTCAAAAAATTACCATCTCCCCCATGGTATCATGCCACGTATGTGGGGAAAATGTGACAATATGTAAGCACTTATAAAGAAAAATGAAGGAACAAACATGGTCATTGTCACCACAATGACAGTGGAAACTGAGGACCACCACGACTGTGGAAATTGCCAAGACTATTTCCAATATAAGATAGCAAGAATGGAGAATGACCGTGACACCTCCCACCCAACACGTTCTTGCTCCCCGTCACGAACGATCGCCATCCACCCAACACGACCGTGGCACCCACCACAACTATGTCCACTCCACTCTCCTAACCTCCACTCTCCATCTATATTCACCATGGACATTTTACTGCCCATGTTCTTACTAGCCCAGACCCACCACCTCCATGGTGGTCACCACGACCGTGGTGTCTTCGCAACCCTAGCCATTTTTTCCACTGTATTATCCACTTTACCCCCACTTACCCTACTACTTCTCCACCACTTATATATACTATGGTTGTGGCCACAACACTAGGTTAACTACCTTCTAGAGTTCATTGCCACCCTCTTTGCATTCAAGAGATCCACCCACCTCCGTTCTTCGGTTTCCACCCAAAACCTTAGTTTTCTAGGGTTTTCCGTCATAATCCTCTATATTCTCATCCCATTTTCAACCTTGGAGGGAGGTGCTTCATCTTCTATAGTGAGGAGGTAAAGAAGAAGGAACTACAATGAGCTGACATGGCCTTCTATCTCTTTCTTCTCTACTTTTTACTCTTTTGCTTGATACCATGTTGAGGGAGTATGTCTTCTAAAATCTATAATTTCATTTTATGATGGTTGATTTCTACTTCTTTATTATTTCCCATAATTCTTATTGTGTTTTGAGCTTAAAAACATGGATTGCTTGTGGTTTTATGCAATAAACCACCTAAATCTAGGAAAAGATAGCATATGTGAAGCTATTTTGGGATTTTCTACTAGGCCCAAACAGTGGATCCCTAGCTAGCACCCCATCTTCCCACACATATAACACATTTTCTACTCCTAGGTTTGACATCTAAGTAGCTAGTGTGAGATTGTTTCGTATAATTGCCTAGTGGATTACCAAAAGTTAGATGGGGAGTGATGTGGAGTGAAATACCCTCACCTCTACTTCCCAGTCCTACCTTTGGCCCCTAAGTACCCTAAGGTTGTATTTGGCAAGTGGTGACAAAATTTGTGGTGATGGGGATGGGGATGGGGATGGTGATGGGGAAGGTGACAGTGATGGTGATGGGGAAATTGTTAAAATATGTTCTTTGGTAGAATGTGCATGGTGATAGGGATGGTGATGGTGAAAAACATAAAAAATGTTGTTTGCTACATGATTATGGTGATGGAGAGGGATTTTTTTATAAAAAACACCCTACACAAGCAAGAATCAAATTTATTAGAGCGTTTCTTTTGCATACATGGCTAAATAAGTAGTGGAGTTTTTAAAGAAACTATTTTCACCATGATTCACCATGCTTTTCCATGGGGACAAAAATAGACCAAATTTCCCCATGGATTCACCATTATTCCCTATCATCATGGCAAACAAACAACAGTTTCTATTCACCATCATTTCCCTCCCCATGATTCACCACTTAACAAATGCACCCTTATCCATCTCACTCTAGAAACCTAGATTAGCCAAATCAAATTAAAATCCCACCTAACCTTAGGCCAATTGAGCCTCATAAGGCTACATAGGGGGTCCAAGGGTGTAGCTCTCCTTCCCACACTCTATTTTATCCATGACCACTCAATAAACAAGGGTGGTTTAGTTGCATTTGACTAATTGTTTAGTTTGATAACCTATAATGAATGGTTAGGTTTGAATAATATCCCCCCAACTAATATCTTAGTATCATTTCCCACACGGCCCACCCCTCATTAAAATTGCTTGAAACCCATCTAGTTTGCTTAGCTTGTTAATACTAGTTTAGTTAACTGCTTTAATTTCCTCCTAGTCAGTTGCTTAAATTTGTATAGTTAATTCTTGTTTGAGTAGTTAGTGCTCTTTTGATCTTCCTAGTGTTAATATTTCTAGTTAGTGATAACCTAGGTCCTTGATTGCTCTGGTGCTTAACTTGTCTCTTTAAGTGTTAGCTTGCATTGCTAGTGTAACTTAGTTGTAGTCCATTGTTCTTTCTTAGTTAGTTGGCTTGCTTTGTTAATTAGACTTAACTTGTTTAAGATAATTAAGGGTTTCTAATAATCTAGTTTTCCTTCTTGATTTTATTTTCTTGCTTCATTAGTATAATCAATCAAACCATCCAACAAACCATAAAAACCCTACTCCCCACATTAGGAACATAGTTCACCTTAACCTAGTTGTAGTTCCCCCTCTCTCCCTGTAGATCAACCCCTCACTTGCCATTCACCTATACTACGACACGACCTCGTGCACTTACGGGTGAGTATTTTAGTATTGTGAGTGAAACTTTTCTAGGGATTTATAAATTTGAAAGATACCCTGTGTGTCCTGAGCTCGTGGGGGGCATCTAGTCAAATCGAATTGATTAGTGTGTGCACCTCTTGTGGGACGCACCAAGATTTTTGGCATCATTGTTGGGATAGAGGTGCTCGGCCTAGCTAGTTAGAGTAGCTTATATTTTCTACTGCCCTCACCATTGAAATTATTTATTCTTTGATTAATTTTTCATACTTGTTTTCTAACTTAGCTCATAATACTTTTTTGTGACTTGTGCAGGTGACATCAATGCATGCTTTTCTACTGCCTTGGTTCCCTTCGACCCCGAGATAGGTAAAAGAGGATATTAGTAGCACTGCAAACAACACCAAGAAGCTAATATGGATGAAGAAGGTCCTCATGGGGATGCCTAACATCCACTCAACTGCCCCCTCCATGAGTACTTTACTCCCAAAAACTGCACCTCAGCCATTGCCACCCTTGTTGACCAAATGTCGAGACAAGAATTTTCCATCCCACCAACCCTTCTTGGACTCCTACCAACTTTCTATGGGATGGAGAATGGGAACTCGTACCACCACGTTCATGCCTTTTTGGAGACCTACTTTACCTTCCGCACACCTGCAACCTCAAATGATTCCATAAGAAGAACCCTCTTTCATTTCTCCCTCAATGAAAAAGCCAAATGAGTGGTACATGTCCAAGACTGAGCTAGTGAATTGGATGGTAGTGAAGAATGAGTTCCTAAAGAAGTTCTATTGGATCTCCAAGATAACTCAAATGAGGATGCATCACATCCTTCATGGAAAGGAAAATGAACCTTTTCATGAAGCCTGGCAAAGTTTCTAAAAGCTCATGCGAGACTGCCCCACGACAAGGTTCCTCTATGGCAGCTAGTGTAGGCTTTCTACATTAAACATGTTGAGTTGAGCCAGACTATAGTTGACTCTTTATGTGGTGGAACATTCATGGCTAGACCTCTAGAAGAGTCTTGGCCACTCTTCAAGCACCTTGCTAAAAACTCACTCCACTGAGATTCAAGCCAGGGAGATCACCTTGACAGCAACTGGGTTCCCCCCTCCACCAGCTCTAGTCAAAGATGAGGTGAATCCTAATATGATGAAAATCTTAGATGATAAGATGAAATTTATGAAGAATGAAGCTGGAGGGTCTTCTAGTCACTCTACTAATGTCGTGGAGGCAATCTGTGAAGAAGTGACAGCCTTGTAATCTTTTGGGAACAAGAACAACCAAGGCCCCATGTCAAACTCCTATAGTTCGGAATGGAGGAATCACCCAATTGTTTTCTTGGAGGAAATAAGGTTATGAAGGAAAAGGCCAAAAAAGGTAGCACCAAGGGTCAAAGTACAACTCTAAGTTCAAAGAGGAAGTTCTTAGAAGGCTAAGGATCCTTGATGATGTAAAAGAAGATGTGTCTGCTCAAGGGTAATCGATTTGAAATTTGAGCAAAGGATTGACCAGATCTCTCTTTCACTTGCCCACCCTGAGGAGGGAAGACTCCCTTCCCAACCCATGGCCAGCCCAAACAAAGTTGGCATCTATGTGAGCACTACTCAAGGTTCTTATGTCCCACCACAAGGCCAAGTACCCACTCTTCAACAATACCAAGGACCTCCTAACCCCTCCACCTCCACAACCACCATTCAAATACCAATACATTCCACCTCACTCATACCAATAATCCCCTCCAAAATATCACCCTTATCCACAACATCTGCCACAACCACCATCTCAACCATAATTCATTCTCCAAAACCCAAACTCACCACACCAAAGGCCACCACCACCTCAACAACCACAACATCCACCACAAACTTCCTCCTATACCACCCATGAGTGAGTGAAGGTTGTGACATTGTTGAGGAGTGGGAGGACTTTGGAGAAACTGAGAGAGACAATAGTTGATAGTGCAACCGGTGAAGCTAGAAATGATACTGTGATTTGAGGCAGTGATACATAGATTCAAGGTGATAATATTGTGATAGGAAGCTTTTGGATAATTTTGTGATCCAGAGTGATGATACTGTGATTCTCATGATAGCACTTGATGATTCTATTTAGTTGATATAGTTAGGAGCATAACTCTTTTTCTTTCATAATGTGTTTGAGGAACCATCCACTAAGAAGATAAAGAACAAACACACCAAGGACATCACGGTGATGTTCAAGCAAGTTAGGATAAACATTCCATTGCTAGATGCCATTAAGAAAATTCCCTCATATGCAAAGTTCTTGAAAGATTTGTACACATTCAAGAGGAGGAAAACCAGAAGAACACCAAGGTGAGTCAAGCTCACAGAACAAGTGAGCTCAATTCAACAACATAACATGCCAATGAAGAGAAAGATCTTGGTGCACCCATCATATCTTGCCATTGGGGAACTCCACATATACCAATATCTTCTTAACTTGGGTTCTAGTGTCAATCTATTGTCGCATGATGTGTATGCTGAATTGCAAATGGGACAACTAGGTCCAGTTAACTGCACCTTGCAATTTGGCTGACCATTCTGTGAAAATGCCTAGAGGGCGAGATGATGATGTGTTGGTGAGACTTGATGATGAAACCTCTACATTCTTTCCTATTGATTTTATTGTGCTAGACATGGAAAAGGACTCAAGGAAGGTACCTATTATCTTGAGAAGACCCTTCACAACTACAACTAATGTAGTGATTCATGTGAGAACTTGCACCATGTATGTGACGATCATACACATGAAGATCCAATTGAACATCTTTAAAGCTTCTGCTAAAGCCGAGGTAATAGGTGCTACATAGGAAAATTGCTATCTTATTGAGTTTCTTGACAAGATTTTAGAGGAATGCCTACCAGCATGGGTTCAGATTGCCACTCAGCATAAAGTTATAGAGCCTATTGTGGAGTATTTTGATGATGATGAGGAAGTTGAGCTATCCTTAGTGGCTGCAATTGAGGACCTCCCATCCATTTCTAAAAAAACTCTAAAGAACTCCCTTGAAAGAACCTCTTGTCCTTGATCTCAAGCCTCTTCCTGAAGGCTTGAAGTATGCTTTTCTAGGTTCTAATGACACCCTCCCGATGATCTTTTCTTCTGTCCTATCTACTGAACAAGAAGATGCTCTGATTTATGTATTGAAGAGAACATTTCAAGCCATTGGGTGGCCTATTGCTGATTCGAGGGGCTTGACCCCTACATTGGTGTCCATAGGATCTATCTTGAGGATAAAGCAAGACTGACCCACTAAATGCAAAGAAGGTTGAATCTAAAACTAAAATAAGTTGTAACACAATAGGATGTGAAGTTGCTTGATGTTGGAATCATCTACCCCATTTTTTACAGTTTTTGGGTGAGTGCCATCCAAGTTGTGCCCAAGAAGGGTGGGATCATTGTAGTTGAAAATAAAGATGGAGAGTTGATGCATGTGAGAGAGAAATCAAAATGGAGAATGTGTGTGTATTATAGGAAGCTGAATGAGAAGACCAAGAAGGACCACTTCCCTCTCCCTTTCATTGATCAAATCTTAGAAAGACTTGCAGGACAAAGTTTCTATTGTTTCCTTGATTGTTATTCAGGTTTCTTCCAAGTGAAAATTCATCCTGTGGATCAAGAGAAGACAACATTCACATGGCCAGGTAGCATATTTTCTTATAGGAGGATGCCATTTGGATTGTGTAGTTCCCCATCTACATTTCAAAGATGTGCTACCTCTATCTTAGCTGATATGATTGATTCATTCCTTCAGGTATTTATGGATGATTTCTCAAATTTTTCCAAAACTTTTGATGACTTTTTTCTCCATCTCACTGTTGTTCCATAAAAGTTGTGTCAAACAGACATTTCGTGGTTCCTGAAGGCATATTGTTTGGACATAGAGTTTCAAAAGTTGGGATTGAGGTTGTCAAGGCCAATGTGGGCCTAATTTCTACTCTTCCTATTCCTTCCACCATAAGACATGTCCGTTCTTTCTTGGGGCATGAACGTTTCAATCTTTGTTTCATCAAAGATTTTCGTAAAATTACTAGATTGTCGTATCATATGCTTGAAAAGGATTTTGAGTTCAATTTTGATGACAAGTGTGTTGAAGACTTCAACTACTTGAAGCATAAGTTAGTTTCTTCTCCTATTATGCAACCCCCTAAATTCTCTTTGCTATTTGAGATATGGAAGTTGGGGTTGTGTTGGGCCAAAGGATTGACCTGATTCCACATTCCATCTACTACACAAGTAAAACCCTTGATTAAGCTTAGATAAACTACACCACCACTGAGAAGGAGTTTCTTGTAGTGATCCTTGCACTTGACAAATTTTCTCTTACCTTTTGTAAAACAACGTCACCATATACATGGATCATGCATCCTTAAAGTATCTCATGGAAAAGAAAGATTCAAATTTGAGATTGATTTGTTGGATCCTGTTGCTCTAAGGTTTGATTTAGAGATTGTTGATAAGAAAGGAAGTGAAAATTCTGCAACGGATCACCTTTCTTACATTGAGGTGCCATATAATTATGTGAATCAAATCAAGGAGACAATGCCATATGAGCACCTCTTCTTACTTTCCTCCACCCAAAGACCATGGTACAAGCACATTTCCAACTTCTTAGATAGTGGTAGGATACCAAGTACTTGGACAAGGGAAGAGAGCAAGAGGTTGTTTACCATGGTGAAGAACTATGTGTGGAATGACCCACATCTTTTCACGTATTTCTCTGATCAACTTATAAGGAGGTGTGTCGCCAAACGTGAGCAAAAAGAGATTTTCTCCATGTGCCACTCTAACATTTGTGGAGTACATTTTGGTGGAAAATGTACAACCGCTAAAGTTCATCAAAGTGGATTCCATTGGCCAACTTTGTTCAAAGACTCTAATGAATATTACAAGTGTTTCATAAAGTTCCAAAAGGAGGGCACTATCTCAAAAGGGACATGATGCCTCTATCACCCATTATGGTGGTTGAGATGTTTGATGTGTGGCGTATTGAATTTATGGGCCTATTTACCTCATATTTTCGATATGTGTAAATCTTGGTGGTCGTTGACTATGTTTCCAAGTGGATTAAAGGAGATGATACAAGGACTAATGATTCCAAGGTGGTGTGTGACTTTGTTAAGTCTAACATCTTTAGCCGATTCAGAGTGCTAAGGGAAATGATTAGTGATGATAGAAGAAACTTCATCCATAGAACTTTTGAAGGATTGTTAAAAAGACATGGTGTGAATCATCATGTTGCTACTACTTACCACCCTCAAACTAGTGTTCAAGTTGAGTTATCCACTCGGTAGATAAATCTCATTCTTGAAAATATAGTGAGACGAATCGCAAGGATTGGTTTATATGCTATAATGAAGCTTTTTGGGCATATAGAACAACATCCAAGTCCCTGATTGGCACCACACCTTTCAAACTTGTTATGGTAAAAGCTGCCATCTACCCGTTAAAATGCAACACAAGGCACTATGGGCTTTGAAATTCATGAACATGGATGTGGATACCACTGGATTAAGAAGGAAATTCTAGCTCCATGAGTTGGAAGAAATGAGGGATGAAGCATATGAGATATCTAAAAGCTACAAGGAGAGGACTAAATTCTTACATGATAAATTGGTTAAGAAGAAGAACTTTGAGCTCGAACAAGGGTTATGGATGTACAATTCAAGGAAAAAGTTCTTTGCTAAAAAACTTAGGTTTAGATGGGAAGGACCTTATCTAGTTAATCATGTTTATCAATATGGTGCCATCGTGATATGTGAGAAGGAAGGAGCAAAAGAGTTCACAATAAATGGACAAATATTTAAGTCTGTTATTGAAGTCGGTCCAGGCAAAGTGGATCAAAGTTTTGACATCATGATGCTAGTTGAGGAACACCTGGTTGATGAAGAGATGTGCTTAAATGCACATGAAAGAGACATATATTACAAAGATTCTTGGAAGATTATGTGAGGATGATTGAATCAAAATTCAATAAGTCTGGCTAAAGATGTAAAATTTAGTGCTAGTGGGAGGCAACCCACCTAGGATTTGGAACTTTTGCACCCAACCTTCACTTTTTGATACTTTTGGATTTTTTTTCACAATCCCAAAAATATATACACACACACTCTTATGCTTGATAGTTTTTGCTTAATTTTGATGTGATAGGGTGACAGGTCAAAGAGAGAGTGAGAAGATGGGTGCAACAACTACATGGAAAGAAAAATGAGATACCACCACGTTCACGTTAAAAATTTTGAAGTTTCATGAAGTTGGTGTGAACTTATCGTAGATAAGAGAACCACCATGGTCATGGCGCTTAGCAAAGATTTGGGAAAAAAATATCCAACCCTATCTTGGAAGAGCACCACGGGCGTGGCAAGTTGGAAGAAAATAATAGGTGAAACAAGAAGAAAAAGGGGCAACCACCATGGCCATGGAAATCACCACGGGAAAGATGTAAGTCCACCGCCATGGCCATGACCATCTACATGGGCATGGTAAAAAATTCACTACCATTCTATGGTAGCACACCATGAGCGTGGTGGATTTTCCAAACATTGTAGGGAAATTTCGAGTTTTGAACACGAATCACCACAATCGTGGTCACCGACATGGGTGTGGCATCTAGCAACCACCACAGTCATGGTAGCCCCCACAGGCATGGCCAGGGAAAACTTCTACCATCATTGATAACTCTACCATGGTCGTGTCACATGCCACAGTCGTTCTACCTTCACCTCCCCTCATCGGTGGCCACCACTACGGTTGTGGTGACCCGACCCCACCAAAATTTTCACTTAATCCCCCTATTCCACCATGACCCCCCATTCTAACCTACACCTCGCGAACACCCACAGTTGTGGTGGCAATCTGCTGATATTCTCCATCCCTATCTCACTCCTCCAGCCACCATCCACCATCAATCCACCTCCCTATCACCTCCCTCACCTTCGCCATACACTTCTCTACCATTTCCACCTAACAATCTCCACTGAACAACCCCCAACTCCATTTCCACCACCATTGTCACCTCCACCTCTACCATCCAAAAAACTCATAGAATCCAACCTTCCTCACCTAAAACACTTATCTAGTCAACCTCTCACCCCAACTACACCTCCATTAATCACTTCCATCCATCATCTACCTCCAATCCACCCCTCTTCCACAAATCCGAAAATTGTAGCTCTCACCTCCACCCCACCTATACGCCATGTAGGGAATAGGAAAGCTTATGAAGAAGGAAGCTAAAAAAAGCTTCGAGTTAATCAACAGGGTCAAGGTGTGGACCAAGAAATCATACTCCAACATATCCATTCCATTACACACCCCATCACCTTCAAACTCCATTTCTGCTTTGCTTTGTCGCTCAACATCCTTGAGACGCTCTCACACCCGCTCATCTGGGAGTCACCACAACATTAAAGCTACATACAAGGAGGAGTAAGAAGAGCCATTAGAGACAAATGTTGATGTCCTGATTGACTCCTTAGAACCCAAGGTTAGCACCCACCCAAATTAAGGAAAGGGGATTGCTTCCCCCTCTTCTTCACGTACTCCGCCTCAACCTACGCCACCCTTCCATTTTACATCTTAAAATATGGAGAGGCCACAACAACAGCCATGAACTCACATGTAGCTTGTTATTGAGGAAGAAAAGGATGCTTAGATGAGCAAAGAATATCACTAAATTTTGATACAAGCTTGGGGTCACAATCATATTAAGCTGAGGAGGAGGACACCAGTGATGAGGAAATGAGTCTAGAGCCAGTGGAAATTGTGACCTTATTGGAGGTGAATAGGATGAAAGGAACTGGTATGATTCCTGAGGGGGTATCCTATGGGTGAGGGAGTAAGAGAAAGATCAAAGTGACCCCCCCCATCTACCCTGAGTGCATGAAAAGAAGAGTCATTGCAACCAGGTATCATACAAACATGTAATGGATGCACTAGGAAGTAGACAACAAATGGAGAATGACTTGTATAGATGTGGATTGTATTGGGTGCTATCTGATGCACAAGATACTTGTGTTGAGATAACACAACAATTCTTTGCAACCTTGGAGAAAGTCAAGTATATAGGTGAGGAAGAAATCATATTTGGGATGCAAAATTAGATACATATAGTCATAAAATCACACTTGTATAACATCTTTGCCAGGGAAACTGAAGAAGCAAAGTTTCTTAATCAAGGCAACATTGAAAGAAAGGCATATATAAATTATCAATCTATATGGTATAGTATGACAGGGCAAATGAACTTCATATCTAGACAATAAAAAACATGCAGGATCTACAATCCATATTTTAGATATGCACAAAAAGTCATTGCAAATACCATTGTTGTTGAATATAACAACTAAGGGATATGCTCACAAAAAGATCTTTTTTTGCTGCATGGGTTGATCAATAGAACTTATTGCAACCTAGGGGCACTTCTCATTAATCACAAGAGGTCAATCCCTTTAAAAAACAAAACTCCATTCATTATGGGAGGACTTGTGACCTCCATAGCTTAAGCCCTAGGAAGTGACTTGATAGGTCTCACTGAATCCAAGGGAGCGATGTTTGTGGATTTGAAATACTTAATCTGCTCCCACATGATCACAATGGTTGACAATAAGTTGATGTATGATGTCATCCCCCCTCTTCCTAGATTCAATTTGGAGTTGCCATATCACACATTCCTGCTTTATGATGTTGTTGGACCCATGGATAAATTAAAAGAGAACAACATAAATGGGAAGAAGAACACCCTAGATAAAGTTATAGAGAGTAAACCCTGACCCTAAATGAAGAGGTTGGGGAGGCGAATGTATTCGAGCAGTAACTAGTGGAGGACAAGTATAGAAAGCCGCATAGGGTGAGAAGAAGAGAGGAGGAAGCATCCTTACAACAACAACCTATGATGAATGCCTTTGACATAACAACCATACAAGCACAACTAGAAGGCATCCAACAAACCCAACAGACCATGTAGTAGATTAAGAAATACATGTGGCAATACCAACAACAGATGCACTACCAGATCAACCACATATATCGATATGAGCATGAACACAAGTGTAGAGAAAACCCCAATGGGGGAAGATTGGTGGATCACCCTTTCTTCTTTCTCAGAGACTTTTCCTCCCCTTCAGGATGATTATTGGGGACATTACTACCCGTTCATGCTAGCTCATTCGACCCCCCTGCCACCTTTGTCCAACCTCATTCTCCAGCAAGAAGACCATCCTCCACAGGCAAGCCCACCAGTAGTAGGAGAACCACCTTAGGATCTACCACCACCGCAGAAGTGTCATTTACCCTATCATTCCTAAACTTTAGTTTCATGTTGAGGACAACATGATCGAAAAGTTTGCGGTGGTAGGCGGTACGCCCTATATTTTGTCATCTCATTTTGTTGATCTATTTCACCTATCTCACCAGACTATTTGATTGATTGATATTTCCTGATTTAGTACAAATTTATTTTTTCTTGCATTTATGCATACATGTAGTTCTTTTTCATGCATTTTTGAGTAATTTTTCAAAATGTTTGCTCTTTTTGCTTTTCCATGCCACACATTGCATTTTCATGTAGATTTTGGTATTTTTTGTGTGTTTTAGCTAGAATTTGCTATTTTATACTTTAACATCCCTAAGGTAGGTTTAGAAGTGATTACAATGCAAATTAGCACAATTTTGGCCAAATTTGTAACTCGTTTTCCAAAAACATGTTTCAACTTTAAACTTTAACTTTTGAACTAAAAGTTGTTGATCTTTGACAAATGCATGCCACATTCTTAGATTTTATTAATAAATGGTCTTGATTGTTGACTTTTACATGTGAATCACCTCTCTTATGTTTGTGAATGTTTTGGTTGAATTGTGAATTGAGCTAGCTATGAATGCTTAGGGCCTATGGAATCACATGATAAAAATATGAATCTCTAGATGTTCTCTCATATGGTGTGATATTATTTGATGAAGTGTTGGGTTAGTTTTCATATGGGAAATTTTGTTTTGAGAACCAAACTAATGACCCATCTTTGTTGTAACTCTTCTTTCATCATCTTCTTACCCCTTTGCCTCATGACATGATTCCTAAGTGCACACATTTAGCCTCATCCACCTCCAAAAGTTAGGGGTGGCCATATCTACATCTCCTCGCTTCAGTCTCTCCACCATACGCCCTATCTACACCAAGGGCAAAAGAAAAGAAATGAAGAAAAGAAAAATAAAAAAGAAAATAAAAGATACTCATGTTTAATAGTATCTAAACAAAAGATGAGTGTAACAACACTCCAATCTCTTACCATAATACTTTATTCCATTTTCATGCATGTTTATCTAGGAAACATAAAACATAGCTCACTTCACCCTTTTTACACAGCCACGTGGGTCATTTGGTGTGGCTTGAAGCATAAGATTGAACCCATGAAAGTGAAACAACACTCCTAGCCATCATTGCTTAACACCATCATGAAACAGTTTACCCAGAGTTACAAGTAAGGCATATTGATAACTTGTGTGTTCTATACTCTACATTCTAGGTTTGTATTATTACTAATCTTTTCATGATTGGATTGTGAAAGTGGAGAGGAGAGAGGTGGAACACATGCACTTAGTCATTTTTGAGACCATTTAGTCAATAATCATCTTTTGCAATGCATTTATCATTCTTGTTTGATTGAAAGAAACTGAAGAGAGGGATTTAGTTGGAGCATACTTGAGGACAAGTATATTTTAACTTTGGGTGGTGATGTAGCCCTATTTTAGGACTTCATCTGGTGTCTTTTTGCATTATAATCACATCTAAACATGTTATAATGCAAGCAAATTTCCCCAATATGAACTATTCATGTAAAATACACTTATGGCTTCTTTTTTTGTGTTTTTTAGGGTTTATACATGCATTGGATGTAAGGGAAAGAAAAAGAGACAATCCTTGGGTTTCCACACCCCAGGAATGGACCCAAGTCATCCACAATAACCCCTTTAGTTGAAAAAATTGCTCCAAAGCAATTAGCAACCATTTGAAGACGTTTAAAGTAAAGTTAAGTAGTGGGTCCCTTACCACGAGTCATCGAATTCTGCCACGACCATGCGCATTTTGCACAAAATCATAGAAGTGATGCCAAGAAAACCAAAGACCCACCACATTTGTGAACTACAGAATGGCCGTGGCACATTGCGTCCTCCATAATACATGAGTGTGACTAAAAATTACCATCTCCCTTGTGGTACATCACCACGACTGTGGGGAAAACACGACAATATACAAGCACTTTGCAAGAAAAATGAAGGAATGACAATGGTTGTGGCCACCACAATGATAGTAGCATCTAAAGATCACCACAATTGTGGCTAGCAAAAGAAAGAACGAGCAAGAATGGAGAATGACCGAGCCACCTCCCATCCAGCACGATTGTGCTCCCTGCCATGGCCGTGTTGCCATCCACCTAACACTACTGTGGCACCCTCCATGGCTGTGTCCACTCCACTCTCCTTACGTCAACTCTCCAGCTATATTCACCACACCCGTTTCACTTCCCATGACCATACCTGTCACACCCCGATCTCACACTAACCACTAATCACGAGATTAGGGCGAGACGGAGGAATTATCACATAAACAAATCACTGAGAACTTTTTTCTTTCTTTTTAAAATCTCGTAATGATATCCGGATTATTGCTGTAAACTAAAACATAATAAACTATTGCGGAAGCATTTCAATTAAACTGGCTAGAGAACATAAACAGAGTTTACAACATGTAACATTGTTTAACAGAAAGTAAACATAACAGTTAATTTACATCTTTATACACATTTCACATACACACTCTCTCTCACCCACACCATGTCCCAAGGACCGAGGGGAAAGGACTAAGAGACCACTATCTAACTAAACTAACTACATATACCTTCTACAGATTAAGCGTTAGGATGAAAAGATCCTTCCGATTCCTGGAACTGTCGCTGACCTGAAAATGTTTGAGTAGAGGAATGAGCCTACTCGCTCAGTGAATAATATTTCACTTAGCCATCATCGGATAACTCCATATTTTACATTTAATAGGAATATGTGAATAAATTAACAAACTGAGCAGTTCTAATTAAACAGTGCAATTATCTCAGAAAAGTATACTGAACATTTAAAGAACAAGTATTATAAATTCTAAATCTGAACATACACAAGTTTCATATTAATCTATCTTAATTCTAAGTGATCATCTTTTAACTTATGCCCTGATCATATGCAGTGTACTCTGCATATAAAGTCTCGTAGCGAACTACGAACCCACCGTACAAGACTTAGCGACACACCCGGGAAATGCTAAGTCTGACTGCCGTCCTGGTCTGCGTCAGGACTCTCAGGCTCACACGACCTCACTGCACTCTCAAAGAGTGTACTCTAGACTCCTCCTCTAACCTGAGCACACAGGCGGAGAGTCTGGGTTACCACTGTGACACACGCATAGATTATTGTTGAATAACCCCTATTTACTTCCAGTGCCACCGTGACACACGCACGGATTATTTTTGAACACTGCCTCTCTGTCCTCGTGCCACCATGACACACACACGGATTATTGTTGAACACGAGCCACCGACCATCTAGACACACGCTAGGTAGGTCGTTTCACCCCTAAGGCACATACCTCCAAAAGGGGTTCTACGGTGTCAGGGCATCTAAGTCTAACACATTTTATTATAACAAGAAAACTCTTATAACATTGTGTCTCTCTCGCACATATTCGACTACTGGAATATATTGTAATTCTGCAATTCACTAGCTGAAACTAGAAATTCAACTTTCATAACATTTCTATATATAGTGCAACAGCTATTCACTTATATCGCAATAACTCATAACTCAGCTATGCTTTCATGCAAACAGATTCGTTCACTGTAAATAGATTTCATATCTATTCCACATCTCTATATTGATTTCATATTACTGAACATTCAAATATATTGTATTGAAAGGAATACTCAATCTGAAATACTTTATCATATTTATTCGCATCTTACTGAAATTACTCGTAAAGAATACACATTTATTTTACTAATCATTTCATTTCATTTGAACTATGCAAATTAAAAGTCTAGGGATGATAACTATGCTCGACATCCGAGTAATCTCTATTACCCTCATATACATATAAAAATCATTTTCATATATGCAATATCTACAATTAAACGAGTTAAACCTTAATAATTAAGTGAGATAATACTCACCCAATTCGGTGTGTTCGTATACACCGAAAATGTCCACAAACACGCCTAATTCTTCTTTTCTGCAACTTTGCACCCCGTGCAACTGATTTGCACCCCGTGCAATCTGGGCAGAAACACTTCTGTTCTATTTTTCTACAACTTTGCACCCCGTGCAACTGATCTGCACGCCGTGCAAACCTGTGCAGAAACAGAAATCCCCGACATCAGCTTTCTGTAACTTTGCACGCCGTGCAACCTGTGCAGAAACGGAAATCCCCGAGGAAGAAGGTGGATTCGGGGTCGATTCGCGGGAAATCTCCGCATGAAATACCTTGGGAACTTCAAGACGACCTAGCAGCAACCCGTAGACGTTGCTTTTCACGCCTTTGGCCACTCCTAGCACCTCCTTGGCCGGCTCCTATCTTGGCCGGGTAGTAGGAACGGGGAAGAAGAAGGGGAAGGGGAAGAAGGTGAAGTGGCTGGCTGATTCGGCTGGAGAAGATGAAGAATCGAAGAAGAACGGAGAAGGAGGGGCTTGATTGCCCAGCTTTCTCCTCTAGCTCGCTCTCTCCCTCTCCCTTTTTCTGTTTTTCTCAAGCGGCAACTGAAGGAATGAACGTATCGTTCATTCAAGGTCGGCTAACAAAGCTAATAAAGGAAAAACTAAAGAAGGGATAAGGAAGGGCGCCCAGGGGGGCGGATGCAAATTACCCAAGAACTTTCAGAAATTACATATAGGTCCCTGTTCGCTAAAAAGCTCATATCTTTTTACTCTTAGGTCGGTTTCGCGTGATTTCTCTGGCAACGGATCAAGCACAAACTTGTCCTCAACCTCAGGACAAGAGAACAAGCTAATGATACATTAACACTAGCTCAAAGCTCAAAACACTATTAACAAAAGCAAGTACTCATCTCAACATAACTAGTTCAATTATGCACTAACCAAGGTACTTACTGGTAAAATGAAATGTGGGTCATAACAATCTCCCTCCCTTATAAGAATTTCGTCCCAAAATTCCTAAGAGAAAAGGCAACTTGTTACGCATCTCTGATTCAAGCTCCCATGTAGCTTCCTCTATATTGTGATTCCTCCACAAAACTTTCACTAAAGATAACTCGCGATTCTTAAGCTTCTTGATCCTCTGATCAACTATCTGTATTCGTCCCTCAACATAGGACACATCTGATCTGATTCTAGATCAAACCACAATACATTGTCTTTCTAGAACTATTATAACAGTAACTTAAATTATGGTAATTACTGAGAAATTATCATACTATACATGTAGACAAAATAAAATTCTTAAATAAACAGAATGCATGTCAATTTGGCAGTTTATACTAAAAATCATGCAATTGAACTGTTAAACATCACCACATCTCATACTGAGAATTTTGATATCAAAATACTTGATTCATTGTACACCCTATCCTTAGGGTTTCAGTTACCTCATTCACTTATCATATAGCAACACCCTATCCTTAGGGGTTACCTCATTCACTGAATTCATGCAATTGAACATCCTATTACACCAATAAGAGTAATTTACTTCACATATAAGAAATCATCTGTAATATTTATCAATTATCTGAAATTTCTTGAAGAACGTGCACATTAACCCAAATCCTGGTTTGTGCATCACATAACTCAATTAAGAGTTGCTTACATATCATAACACAAATAATTAATAATACTTGAGAATTTCTAGTAATATCTCAGAGAAATGTGCCAATTCATGTAAATGTTAAGTCACACACATTAACATAACAGGAAGCATGCAACTAGGTTTATTTGCATATTTTAATACTATTGTACTTTCTTGAAATCATGCACCTGATGATTTACCAAATCTGTATTGTCTGGGTTTAGACTCAAACCGTACCATTATCAGTTGTGTATTTCTAAACTCAACATTTACACTAAGAAATTTGGGTTTCGATGAACTATGTAAATTCACTGGTCCAGTCTACACTTTCTATTATACAGAGCTTCATACGGGGACAAACCAAGACTGGAATGGTGACTATTGTTGTATGCAAACTTTATAAGGCTTAAATGTTCTTCCCAACTTCCACTGAAATGCAAAACACATGCTCTCAACATGTCCTCAAGAGTCTGAATGGTTCTCTCAGACTGACTATCTGTTTGCGGGTAAGAAGTTGTACTAAACCTCAGCTTTGTTCTCAAAGCACGATGCAACAAATTCCAAAAGCCTGGATGTAAACTTAGGATCTCTATCTGATATAATTGAAACTAGGATACCATACAACCTGACTATCTCATCCATGAGTATCTTAGCCAACTTCGGAACATTAGAGGTTGACTTGATATGAAGAAAGTGAGCAGACTTAGTCAGTCTATCCAAAATCACCATATTGAGTCACAACCTCTAGGTGTCCTGGGTGACCCTATCACAAAATCCATTGTGATATGTTCCCATTTCCATTCTGGTATATGAAGAGATTACAATGTATCTACATGTTTCTGGTGCTCAGCCTTAACTTGCTGACAGACACTGCACCTAGTCACATACTCAGCTACATTCTTTCCATACCAAGCCACCAATACAACTCATTGAGATTCACGTACACCTTAGTGTTACCTGGATGCATGGCATACATCGATGCATGCGCTTCCTCAAGAATCTATTCTCTCAAGTCATTATCTCGAGGTATATGCAACCTGTCACACTAATACAACACACCATCATCCAAAACATAAACTCTGGTCTTTTCCCCCTGTCATGTCATGCATGATCTACTATAAATCACTATCACTCTACTGAAGTTCCTTAATCTGATCATAAAAGATAGGCTTAACTTGCATCAGTGCAAATCAACCACTCTGTTCAGTCACCCCTAAGTCTAAGTTCAACTTCCGCATCTCTACTAGCAAGCCTCTCTTGAAACATGTCATAGAGAATACATCCGCTGCTGAACTTGACATCCTGCTCAGAGCAACTGCTACCGCATTCAACTTACCAGGATGATAATCTATTGTCACTTCATAATCTTTGATCAATTTTAACCATCTTTGCTGTCTAAGATTCAGATCCTTCTGGGTGGAGATATATTTCAAGCTCTCATGATATGTAAACACTTGGTACGCCTCACCATAAAGATAGTGATGTCATGTCTTAAGAGCATGAACTACATCAGCTAACTCCAAATCATGTGTCAGATAATACTCCTCATTCTATGCTACTTACTTCTTGCTATAACTACAAGAATTCATTTTACATTGCACTTCACTTATTTTATATTTCTCCTTTTGTTTCAAACACATTTGTTACTTTTCAAATTTGTATCTTACTCCTTTCTCTGAATCATTTTCATATTGTTTATCTACCTTTCAGATTAACTACCTTTAAACCCTGGATTACTATCAATACTAGTTTACTTTTCATAGTGCAAATCTCATGATTTTGTTTTATAAAGATGCTAGTATTCAAGGCCAAATCACTAGCGACATCCCTTGAACTACTTCATCTCTAATCATTCTAGGGTTCGGTCCTTATCAGTAACATAGCATTATTGTGTGTGTGTGTGGTCGATCATATAGGTCAATTTGAGCTGCTTGGGTCAATTGCATATTAACCCAACACTCAACTTTAATTATATTGGCTGAATATTCAGTTTTCACAATAGTTTATGTAATTCGCCTACTAAATAGCTAACAGAAGCTCCAAAAATTCTGGAATTTTATATGTTATACCTAATGAAGTTTCAGACCTCCAGTAAAAATTTTAGATCATTTCTAGTTACCAATAAATAAATAAATAAAAAATCAAACAGTGCACTGCTATATTGCAGTCTGCAGCAGATTCGGTCGAGTTTGTCCTACACATAACTCGACCGACACCCTCACTGTTTAGATCTCATAAGTTTACTCAAGTCTTCCTTATCTTATCACTGGAATTTCCTTCCTCTTACTTGAACATCCAAATAAGTTACATTCTCAATTTACCCTGCTAGGGTTTTCATCATCATATTGTGTGTCATCATTTTACTTACTTAAACGTCTCTACCATGGTAGTTATGCACCATATATGTGTCATTTTCTAATTTACACGTTTCTTCATGTATATAATGTTGCTCTTCCAAAGGCTCTTTATTTCTATGTACTTATTGTATACTTAACTATTTTTTTTCCAATTAAGGATTGCTCATATGAGACTCCAACATTGGGCCTCTGATATCATTTCCACCTACTTCTTAGTTGTTTTAATCTTTCCCTTATACCTCAACCTCTTAGTGTATATACATTCTTACTATGATGCGAATCTAAATTATCCAGAGTCTATTCTTATTATACTTTTAATAGGAGTCATTAGATCCCAGTAATGCATCCTGCCAGCCGGACCAGGCCGAACCTGTAGTCCTGAAGCCAAGAGTTACTCAGGATTAACCAACTCCTATTAATCTCAAACATGATATGTTATTGTTATGAATATTAACCAACTCCTATGAATATTTCATCTATATGTTATTGTTATGAATATTTACATGATATTTTTAAGTTGAGTTCTATTTATTAAAGTTATGCATTTGACTTATAACAAAGATCTTATAGGTGATGATAATTAGCATTCATTATGTGTTCTAAATATGGAATAAATAATTGTATGTGAAACAAGGTCAGTTTTTTGATGTATGACAATGTGCAAAGCCAAAGAGGTTTCAGTTAAGGTTTTATACACAGCGATGCCATGACCACCATGATCAGTGCCTCATCCCCCTAACTGTAGCATAGCGCCAGGAATAAATAAATTTGAATTATTGAATTCTAATTTATGCGTTCTGATGTATTATCTCATTATTATAAAAACATCAAAGTGTGTTCCACTAATTTATATTCGAAACACATAAATTTACTAAAATTTCATCTATATGTTATTGTTATGAATATTTACATGATATTTTTAAGTTGAGTTCTATTTATTAAAGTTATGCATTTGACTTATAATAAAGATCTTATAGGTGATGATAATTAGCATTCATTATGTGTTCTAAATATGGAATACATAATTGTATGTGAAACAAGGTCAGTTTTTTGATGTATGACAATGTGTGAAACAAGGTCTGTTTTTTGATGTATCAATCGGAGTCCCCGGCGGCTGTCGCTGGGGGAGGGAGCATCTCCCCGATGCCTTCCTCTGCCTGGCCCTCCAACAACTTATGGTGTCTCTGATTGTTAGCGTGAAGTGAATCTTTGGTGATGGGGTATCGTGTTGGGCACCATCAAGTGTGTTGATTGGAGTGGAGATGTGTAGTGCTGCGTGTTCAGCGTCTGGGCCAAAGTGGCAATTCATCTAAGGCGACTCCTACCGTTCAAGTGAGATGGTGGGAGAGTTCTGCTCCTAGACAGATCTTCTCATGAGTGTTCTCCATCGCGCTAGTGTAGATAGGGTTATCCCCATTCTTGCCAGCACCTCCTCTTCTCCTCCTGAGGATACCTAGGCTAGCCTGGGTGGCGCAGGCTTGAATCCATCCAAGGCTGTGGTGGAGTGGATGTGGGTGGTCATGGTCTCTGGATGGCTCGACAATATCCAGGTTCATGGCATCGCCGTCTACACTTAGATCCATCCTCATGGGCTGGCGGCGTCCTCCAGGCTTGATGGGGTAACTCCCCAGGCTCTGGCGGCATGGAAACGGCGGCCGCTGGAACGGATGAACCTGCACCCAATGACCTCGGTGATGGATGGATGTCCAGTTGGGCGGTTTGGGCTTGTGTCCCCTTTATCCAGAAGGTGGTCTCCTTCCATTCCGCCATCATCAAGTCTGCTACGGGCCTGTCAGTCCAGTGACCAAAGTCTGGCCTATGGCCACATGGCATTGTGTAGGCTGGGTCATGGGGGCAGTTCTCTTCTCCCTCTTGGCTTCCCTGTGCAGCATGGAGGTTCATCCTCATGACACAGCAAAATGATGTTGTGATGGTGGACGTCTGCTAGGTGCTTGTTGATATGACCCAGTGCAAATAGGGGCTGAAGCCTTGTGTGGGTGTCTCTTGATCTCTTGCAGGCTTACCAGGGATCTGACGAGGAGCCTTTCTGCTCGTGCGACATGGAGGATGACTTCCAGGTTGCAACCTGTCAGTTCATCAGGGGATTAGCCTGGTTTCATGGGTCAGCACGAAGTTCCTCAGTTGATTGTTTGGCACATTTTTAGAGGTTGAGGTTTATTGCAAGTGCTTTGATGATCAGCTGTAGGCCTTGGTTCTGGTCCAATGTTTTCAGGGTTTGAAATCTTGGTTTTCTGAGATCTTGCTAGTTGGATGCTTTTGATCTGGATTTTGGATAACGTTTGGTTTTGGACCTTCTAGTTATGCTGTCATTTTTTGATTATCTGCTACCTAAGGCATCATAATTTCAGTAGGATGTGGTTAATGCTATTGATGTTTTGGTTAGTTAGGTGTTCTCTGGACTGTCGTCTGACTGGAAGGTTCGTCCCCTCCCTTTTCTTATCCAGATTGGTGGCTCAATAGGAGCTCTATTTTTGTTTTTGTTCTATGGGTGTCTTACATCCTGGTTGTAATGAGATTTTTAGCTCATGCTGATGTAATGGGGTACTTAGTGCCCAAAGTTTTTGGTATTAATAGTAACACGCTTTTTGGACCGACCAAAAAAAAGTTCTATAGATTACTCTTTCATCTCATCACATATAATTAATTCCTAATTGAAGAAAAAAGAGTAACATGAATTAATATCATGTGAAAGATATTCATAGTATCTTTATGTTTCCTTGAGCATTGTGGAATTTCTTTACATTTAATTTATTTTAGATAGGGATACATAACTTATTATATCCATGAAGAACTAATAAGGTGGTTTCTTAGAATCATAAATTGTTTAGTTTCGTTTCCGTACTCAGGATCAAAATATGGTCAAGTATCCTATATTTGATAAAACCACATGTGATTAGGTATTGAGTTATTAGGAGGGGGGATAAATCTGGGCTTCAATTTTACAACACTTTAATTGTTATGGTGATAATGAATGTAATGCTAAAACAAATTCATTGAGCTTCAAGACTTTTTTTTAATTGGAATTGAACGTAACTATCCATTCCTTTCTATTATATTAATATGTCAGCTCCTAAGTACCCATCTTTTAATTGAGTATTGTAGGTCACTAACCAAAAAGAGAGTCTATCGTTAATGCAAGAAAACCTAGGTACAATAAATATGATATGGTTAAAATAATAAAAGATAATTATCAAAAATTACAACAAGATTTACTACAATAAACTCATCAATCAACAAATTTAGTGACGCTACAAACTTATAGAAATGCCTTTGCAGAGGCATAAACTACAATTTGGCAAAGTAACCTTTTTGAATGGCGAACCCTGATGTTCTAAAGATGAAATATGAAGATGAAGATGAAAAAATCATCACATCTATATTTATGATGTGTTGGATGCATCATAAGAGGGAAACAAAATCATTAGCTAAAAAGCCAAAGATAATCAAGGCAAATAGAATGAATTGACGATGATTAATTTCACATGCAGTGCTTACACATTTTTTGTATGGCTGCATCACCAGCTGCATGGCCTTACTTGAAATGGTGAAAATTACGGGTAGTTGGAGATACCCCCAATAAGTTCAACACAAGTGTGCTTTCCTTCAGACCAATTATATAATAAGATTTCATCATGTGTTTTGGTGTGGAAACCATCACGATGAGTACAAATAAGACCTTCAAGTAAATAATCAATTAATTTTCATATTCATAGCCTATTTGGTTTTTAGAATTTTATTTGTTCAATTATATCTCTTATATTATTGGTTGTTTGTTATCATAAAATTTCTTAATTATCAATATATGTTAACCTACTATCATATACTTACTAAATTGAAATTTGTATAAGCATACTTCTATCCCGTTGATGGTGTTTTATCATTCAGTTGGACTTTATGCTTGACACTCTTTTGTATTGATTCCTATAGGTTCTCAACAACCAACTCATTTTTTCATTGGTAACAAGTTACCACCTTAGCAAAACTGAGAACTATAGTAGATTGAATTTCATCTACATGTTTAAGGTGGTAAGTATGTTTGATGTCTAATGTATCGATGTATACTCGTGTCTCAAATAGAGGTATTCTCTACAATCTTTTTACAACCCATGTTTTGTAACCCCACATGTACCAGAATGATATATCATGTGTACTAAAATTCATGTTTATAATTGTTTATGATCATGATTGAGATAAATGGAAAAGAAGGATCCATGTAGCCAACCCCAACATAGTTGGGATTGAGGCTTAGTTGATGATGATGATGTTGGGTTTTACATGGTTAGAGTAGGCAGTAGAAACAAAATTTACTTGACCATAAACCCATAACCAACATATCGCTTCAATATCTATGTAATGGGAAGGATGGTTTTAGTGAGATATACCTGCTCCTAAGGCTTGTTCAGTGACAATACCTCACAGCTAGTGTGGTCTTCAACTACCAATCTTACGGTGTCTATGTAGATCCTGGTCTTGACCCAGACTACAATTGACTATCATCACTCTGAGTGGAAGAAGTCTCTCACCTCTATAGATAGTCCACACAGACTACTGGGAACTCTAGTCATCCTGAAAGACAGACTAGAAGGAGCTTTCTCCTTTTTTCGGCGTACTAGTCACTGACACACTCTCCCACAACCAGTTGATTTTCTGTAGTGTCTTTCCCTCATTGTTCCTCCCTGGATGGGTTGAACTTCCTTGGGATCTCTTGGTTACCAAAACCAGAAAGGACAACAACTTTGTAGAGAAATTGATGTTTTGATTTGTGTCTCTGGAGAAGCCCCCTGTACCCCTCTATTTATAGTAGAGGGCAGGGTCAGGGTTCCCAGTCTGTGTGGGAGTAGAAGGGTCCAAAATTTCCATGAAAAATTTGCACTTCGGCAGGTGAACTGATTATTTCAAAATTGAAACAGTCATTTGGCAAGGTGAACCGATCGGTACACTTGTGAACCAGTTGGTTGGGAGTGTGAACCGGTTGGTTCACTTAGTGAACCGGTCGTTTCACTTCACAGACTTGCCCACAATAGACTTTCCTTATTCAGTTCTAATTAATTTAAATATTAATTCTTCTCCCAATCAAAATAAACAAGTGAAATGAAAATCTTTTTCTCACAAATCAGGACAACCCAACACTGCTCGTTTGGACAAGTGAACCGATCAATTCACTGTACTGAACCAGTCATCTCACTGACCATGAGTTGATCGGCTCACCCAATGAATTGGTCGATTGGTGGTCCAGACTGTGCAGAACACAGTCAATTCAGTTCTTAATCAATCAGACACACTCATCAGTTGGTTCAACACTTAAACTTGATGATTTTGAGTCAAGTCTATTGATTGAATGTTTAATTGAGTACCTAAACACTTTAGAATCAAATCCAAACATCATTCATGGATAAACTCTTCTTCCAGGTTAATCCTTTGTGTGTGACCATATAGGTCCCATTTCACAATGGCAGTGAATGTCCATAACTAGTTTATGACATCACAAGCAAAGAGTGGTGCCTAGTCACACATCGGTGCTACACAAGTGAAAATGAAAGTTGGAGAAAAACTTTCATCTATGATTGATGTTCCTGTAAATGTATAATTCCTTTGTCTCTGATATCCTGAATGAACTCAAGGCATGGACTTGTCATCCTTTCAACATTCATTCATGATTCTTGAACTAGAGAAGACTGTCTGATATATGTGTGACATCAATATCATATATTGATTCACATGTGCATGTGCATGCCTTTCTCAGTCTCGCTTATCAAGTGGCATGAACACCACATACTCCCTTAGGAGGGACAAATCCCATATCTATCACTCAAATTCTATCTCATTCATTAAAGCCACCCAATCATCACCGTTATAACAACCCATGTTTTAGGACTACGTTTGATGATGTTAAAGTATACCCAATCACATTTGATGAGTGCAGTGATTTTAGGTCTAAGAATCACAATCACCACCATCACTATGAGAGATGACTCTAACTACCATGTCATCATTCCATGTGTCACTCTCATGGTGGGTCTGTCTGATACACTATTCCCCAACATGTATCTATGTGCTTGGTTTGATATCACATATCATGACTAATGAGACACTGTCATCAACCAACACACACTCTAGTCTTTATGTGTCATTGTTGTCTATCAAACTTCCACAATGACATCCTATCAGGGACATAACATGAATGTACATACTCTTAGCATCTGTATGATCTCATTGTTTAGGTCCTCAACCTAAATACGTATGTCATTGAGTATTGTCATTCTTTAGACATTCATTTTGCTCAATCATTTATCTCATAATCAATTGAGCTAGAATAAATTGGAAGAGTGCCTTTGATATTTATCAAATCAATCAGAATATACACCAATCCAATCATCATGTGATTGGCTCTCTGAGCATACATACCAAGAGACTCCCACTTGCACTTAGAGACAATCACCTTCGAATCATATTCTTAGTGATCTCTAAACATGCCCCACATTTTTTTGTTATGCTAGTGCTAATCTAGTGAGTAAGAAACACTTTTCTTTAGTTGATATATTGCATATTTCACATCTCCTCACTGTACAACATTTTGTATGAGATGGAGTTGTCGTAATATGCTATCTGATATTCCTTGCCTAACATTTAGCTCCATTGTTTGACTTAGTATTTCTACTCTGTCACCAATAGTTGCAATATCTTTAAGTTCATCTGTATGAACTTCTGGATCCATATAGTATCCTCTATTATTCATAACACAAGGATACTCAACATTTCCTATTATAATTAAATGGATTTTAATTTTAATCAGTACATTTCCATTTAACAGCTCATATTCACTATTATATTTTGCATTTTGCGATCATCTTTCTGTCATTTTGGAAGCTTGCATCAGTGTAACTCCTTTACACTCAACTATTCCTTTTAATACCATAGAACTAGTCCTTTAATACTTCATAAGTACTTAAATAAGTTCTTTATGGTATTCCAATGACTCTCACTAGAAGTAGACAGACATCCACTCGTCATGTCCATTACATATGAGATAATTGGATGAGCATATCATATTATCATGTCCAATACATATAAGATGTGAATGCATATTTATTTTCTTGTCATGTTCAATACATACAAGATAATGGGATGATTACATACATGATAGACCCAATTGTGAATGCATAAGGCATCTATCTATGTGTTCTCATTCTTCATAAGAATTTGGGACACTCGTCATCTGAGAGACTAACTCCATGTAACATGGAAAAGTTTTGCCCCACTGAATTCTTGCATATTGAACCATTCAGCACAAACTAACAATGTATGCTCTCTCTTTATTAGGTCAAGAGACTTTTGAGAACTATATTTATAGATCTCTATTCATATCACATATGACATTTCTCTTTATCCCTTAAAGGAGGTATTTCCACACCATTTTCATTTTATTCCTCATCATCATGTGGAATAAGAATATGCTCTCACTAAATCTTTGTAATTACAACTCCTTTCTTTATTTTGACATATTAGTCAAACCTTTTGACTATATAATCAAAGTAAAGACTCTAGTTCTGATGTGCTTATATTTAATCAATCATATTGATTAATCTCCTATAACTTATAGACTGTATTTGCATTATTAGAATTATAAAACCCTTCAGGTTGGGTCATGTACACGGCCTCATGTTATTCCTACTAGGAATGCAGTTTTAACATCCATATGCCAAATTTTATAGTCTTTAAGTTCCAATAGCAAGCATGATCCTTTATGGCCTATAGCCATTGCAATTGGTTAAATAAAATCATCAAGTTCAACACCTTAAACTCACTTGAATTTATGTCAACCAATCAATTGTCATCCATGTGAGTCTTAACTCTTAAGAACCATTTGCATTTATGGGTTTTATCCCTATAAGTGCTACCATTAAGGTCATACCTTATTTGGTTCACATGGAAGTCATTTTGGATCTTTCGGCTTCAAGCCATAACTCAAAATATGGTTCCTTAAAATCATCTAGATAGATTATTAGCTCATCATCATATGATCAATTGATCACCTTTGAGTTTGTAGGATATCGTTATCCATCAAGCTTGAGGTTTTTTCTACTAGATATACGAGGTGTATCTATTATATAAGGAATTTGAGAATCCACAACACTTGTGATTCTTAATCTCCTTTTGTACGTTTATTTAGTATAAAGCATGTTCTTTAGAAGAATTCTAGATGATTAGTTATTTGTTTTATGATCATGCTCTTACTATTTAGAGTATGATTCCTTCTTTGATTTAGACATCATTATGCCTTAATAATGAGTTCTCTACGATGCACTATCATAGTTACTCACAAGGTCCTCAAACATTTCATTTAAGTATCCCATTCATTGATCATATCAAAGAGTTAATACTTTTACCAAGTTTGTTCTTCATTTATGATATTCTTGAACATTTCAAGATATTCATATTGGTATTATGATATATGAAGTATTATCATTTATTCCAATACATATGTATATACATAAATATGTATTATACCTAATAGAATAGTCATTCTCCCACCACATCTAGTGAAGATTGACTTGTCATCAAGCCCAATAAATAAGACATTCATATCTCTTAATGGTTCATTAACCAAGAGGGTCTAGTTTACCCATTAACATGGAACCTAGAGATGAATTTCTCATTCATTTGTTTAGATGATAATGCTAATTTATTGTTTGAGTCATCAATAACTTTTAGGTATTATTTATTTTATCTCATGAATACCGAGTACCACAAGATAAATAAGGCATTGCCCTAAAAGATCATATCTTTGAAATTGAAACATGAACTTTATTCATAGACATCCTTGTCATTACAAGATGCAAAAATAAATTGTTTCTATTTATTGGTAAAATAAAATAGAAGTTCATAACTCTATTACATGCCCTTTGGGCTGAAATAAACTAAAAGGTACTATTATCTATGGCAACAAAACTTGATACAATGTTGATGAGTGTTCCTTCTTAGTCCTTTCATAAAGGCCATCACTTCTTTTCAGATCCTGCACATCATATATGTCAAATATATATCTTGGTATCATATACCTAAGATAAAAAAGTATTTTAAGTTTATTTCAAAATACCTGAGGTAAAGACTTCCATCCCTCCTTCTTCTTCTTTAGTTCATCTATGTAGAGAGGGCTATTTCTTTTCCAATATCCTGGCTCATGACAAGGGTGACATTTGCCTCCCTTGCTCACCCCTCCCTTGGCTTTGAGAGTTGAAGAATACTTGGGCTATTGGCTAGCATCAGAACATTTCTTTGCTTTGCACTTGCCCTTTCCTTTAGACTTCCCCTTCTTTCTGCTGATCATCATCACATATTTGGGTTTGTCTTTCCTCATTTGTGCCTCAGCTGCTCTCAACATGCCCAACAACTCTGTCAGTGTCCTGTCAAAGTTTTTCATGTTGTTGTTCATCACAAAGTGACTATAGGATTCTGGAAACGATTACAATATCACATCAGTAACCAACTCTTGGCTCAGAGGGAATCCCAATCGAGTTAGGTTCTCCACATTACCAATCATCTTGAGTGTGCAAGGGCTTACTGGATCTCCTTCTGTCATGACACATTTGAACAATTCCTTGGAGACATTATATCTCTCTTGTTGTGCTTGGACTTTATACATGTTCTTGAGATGTTGAACCATCTCAATGACGTCCATGTTCTCATATTGTCTATGAAACTCATAGTTCATTGAGCACAACATCAAACAATTCACATCAATGGTATCCTCAATATTCTTCTTGTAAGCATCCCTTTCAGCCTTTGGAGCAGTGGGAGCAGGTTCATCTCGCTCTAGTGTATTGAGGACATAGAGATTTCACTCTTGAGTGAGAACAATTCTCAATGTCCTAAACTAGTCGTGGAAATTGTTCCCATTTAGCTTGTCCTTCTCAAGGATCGATCACAACGAAAAGTGATTGTTGTTGGTAGCCATTTATTCTATAAAAAGGAAGTTTGCAATTTTAGTCCAAAACTCTTTTGATTTGATTTGATTTGAAAAATAACAATATAATTATGACTTTAATTAGTTATCATTGCCACTATTTTAATCAAATTGATTGCCCTCACCATCAATTCAAAATATTGCAGTGTACAACCTTCTAGTGAGATAGATCTTGAATTCCTCTAAGTTATGGACTAGCGAGGGATGTCACCCACAACTAGATTCTTTAAGGTAGGCAAATTTTGCCAAATGCATCATATGCAACTCTTGATAGATGTCATGCACAAATCTTTGTCATAGTCATCCTTATGCCTCAAGGTGCTTGATCCTATCAAGGTCACCCAGTTAAGTCTGACCCAAAAGCCAAAATGATGAATATGCACCCTGTGAAGGAAGACTCACATATCACCATCACACTGCCACGAGACCGACGGTCCACCACGTGAAGGCGTGCCCACACTTAGTCAATCAAGATTTTCATGTGTGTTTCTTTTGGAAGGCATCTTAAACTTAATATTTGTATTTGAGGGGTTTAATATGCTTATATATGCATATAAGTATCCAATCACCACATATATAGTATGTATCATATACATGCTATATCCCACAAATAAAAACATGCAATAATGATAAAGCAATAATTATGGCCATCCTATTGTAGTTCCTTAGAGCAACAAGGAACTATGGTCATCTAAGGCCTACATCATATGCAATCTTCTATTGATGAAGATTTGTGCTTAGGACGTTCTGGGTTGATCAACTCATTCTATGACAGATCGGCTCACCTCCTAGCCAGTGGGTTGGTTATCACCAATCGATCATCTGGCTCCTCCAGATGGTCAGTTCGTCAGGTCTTCAGGCTCTTCCTCAGGCCACCAACTACCCCTCAGTTGGTCGTCTCGGTCCATCAAGCGGTCTTCTTCAGTCGTCGTCATAACAAGAAATATAATTGTCATACTTTTACATAATCTTTGTAATACCTTGAATTACATTCAAGGGGAGCAAAGGTAGAAGAGAATCTCGAGTTATCTCGAGTTACATCTAGAATAGAAGAAGAGGGCTTGGTGCACATACTGAGATGCAAACAACCATAACCAACCACATACATGCACATAGGGTTTATAGACTATAATCATGATACACATCCACCATCAAAATCATTTTAGGGTGATGTGTATCGATTGCATATATATACCATATCATATATGTATATATTAGATTGGGATCATGTGGTATTAATCAGATATTCACATTAGTCATTTAAATATTTGCATCTCATGCAATAAGTAAAGGATGATAAAACCAAAATTTGATCATATCGATTATCCCAAAATATGGAATATTGACGTGGTTGTAATACTACTGTTGGGTTTTACATGGTCAGAGTAGGCAGTGGAAATTTTTTTTACTTGACCATAAACCCATAATCAGCAGATCGCATCAATATCTATGTAATGGCAAGGATGGCATTAGCAGGATACACCTAGTCATGAGGCTTGCTCAGTGACAATACCTCACAGCTAGTGCGGTCTTCAACCACCTATCTTTGACGGTATATGTGTAGCTCCTAGTCTTGACTCGGACTACGATTGACTATCGTCCTCCTGAGCGGAAGAACTCTCTCGCCTCTATAGATAGTCCACATGGGACTATCGGGAACTCTAGTCATCTGAAAGGACAGACTAGAAGGAGTTGTCCCCTTCTATCAGTGTACTAGTCACTAACAAACTCTCCCACAACCAGTTGCTTTTCTGTAGTTGTCTTTCCCTCACTGTTCCTCCATGGATGGGTAGAACTTGCTTGGGCTCTTTTGGTTACCAAAACCAGAGAGGAGAATAACTTTGTAGAGTAACTGATATTTGGAGTTGTGTCTCTGGAGAATCCCCTTGTACCCCTCTATTTATAGTAGAGGGTAGGGTTAGGGTTCCCAGTCTGTGCGGGAGTAGAAGGGTCCAAAATTTCCATCAACAATTTGCACTTCAACAAGTGAACCAGTAGTTTCACAAATGAAATAGTCATTTGGCAAGGTGAACCGATCTGTTCACTTGTGAACTGATCAATTGGAAGTGTGAACTGGTCGGTTCACTTCCCATACTTTCCTACAATTGACTTTCCTTATTCGTTTCTAATTAATGTAAATATTAATTCTTGTCCCAATCAAATTGAACAAGTGAAATGAAAAACTTTTTCTCACAAATTGGGACAACCTAACACGACTCATTTGGACAACTGAACCGGTCAGTTCACCGGAGTGCATCGGTCATCTCATTGACCATGAGCCAATCTGTTCACCTAGTGAACTGGTCGGTAGGTGGTCCAAATTGTGCAGAATACAGTCAATTCAATTCCCAATCAATCTGACACTCTAATTAGTCAGTTCAACACTTGAACTTGATTATTCTGAGTCAAGTCTATTGATTGAATGTTTTATTGAGTAACAAAACACTTTAGTAATCAATCCAAACATCATTCATTGATAAACTCCTCTTCCAGGTTAATCCTTTGTGTGTGACCCAATAGGTCCCATTTCACGTTGGCAGTGAATGTCCATAACTAGATTATGACATCACAAGAAAAGAGTGATGATAAGTCACACATCAGTGCTACCCAAGTGAAAAGGAAAGTTGGAGAACAACTTTCAACCTACAATATGTGATTGGTGTTCCAGTGAATGTATAATTCCTTTGTCTCTGATATCCTGAATGAACTTAAGGGATGGAGTTGTCATCCTTTCAACATTCATTCATGTTTCTTGAGCTAGAGCAGACTATTTGAGATATGTGTAGCATCAATATCATATATTGATTCACATGTGCATGCACATGCCTTTCTCATCTTGCTTATCAAGTGTCCTGGACATCATACTCCCTTAGGAGTGACAAGTCCCATATCTATCACTCACAGTGTATCTCATGCGTCAAAGCCACCCAATCATTACCATTATAAAAACCCATATTTTAGGACTATGTTTGATTATGTCAAAGTGTACCCAATCATATTCGATGAGTGTAGTGATTTTAGGTCTAAGAATCACAATCACCACCATCGCTATGAAAGATGACTCTGACTAACAACTCATAGTTCCATGTGTCACTCTCATGGTGGGTCTGTCCGATACACTGTTCTCCAACATGTATATGTGTGCTTGGTTTGATATCACATATCATGACTAATGAGACACTGTCATCAAGCAAAAAACACTCTAGTCTTTATGTGTAATTATTGTCTATCAACCTTCCACAATGACATCCAACTAGGGACATAACAAGAATGAACATACTCTTAGCATCCATATGATCTCATTGTTTAGGTCCTCAACCTGATGACATACAACATTGAGTATTATCATTCTTTAGATAGTCATTCTGCTCCATCATTTATCACATAATCGGTTGAGCTAGAATTAATTAGAAGTTTGCCTTTGATATTTATCAAATCAATCAGAATATATGCCAATCCAATCATCATATGATTGGCTCTATGGTCATACATACCAACACATGATGATGATCATGAATTGCTTATGATCATGTGAATTTAGATATGATACTTATGGATGGTAAGTTAACATCTATAAATTGAATATGTAGTTGTACTATTATCCTTTACCTACCATTTTGTTAAAAAGGAATAATAAGTTATTCATGTTACATTTTAAATAACCAGATTATGATAAGCTTAGGTACTATTCTGGGGGTTTTCGTACAACTACCATTACCTTTGGGTTTTTTATTCGTGATCAAGTGATTGGGTGTCACATATAGTGGGATGAAATATAATTTCCATGGCCACATAAGAATCACACCAGAAAATGAATAATCAACATCCAAGATTCAAGGTACCAGGAATTATTTTCAGAACTCCCTTATATATAAATTTCATGATAGAGCATTGTATATTATTTGAAAGTAAATCACCCTACAAAAGTAGTTTGATAATTGCAGTAGCACCAGACACAACCTCCTTTGTTCTAAATTAAGGGTACAATCATTGTGGACCTTTGTAAAATAATAGGAAGGAGTTTCCATATAAGAAAAGTCATCCATAATAAATAGATTAATGCATGCTTGAAAAAAATATGTCATATCTTATAATATCTTGGATGAAAAACTCTTGTTAACGTATTTTTGGGAGGTATCAATTAGATGACTCTACCGTATTATGTATACTATTTATATTTTTGGTTTTAGTCCAACATTGTATATCTAATCTTTTGGAAGTCACCATGGTTTATATATTTATAGCCATGTTCTTAATACAAATACAACAAGATATATTAGAGTATTATTTTAGTTTTGGAGGACCAAAGAAAAACAATGTTGTGCAGTTGTAGTCAAGCCTCATGTAGAATTTAAACCACTTATGGGAATGATTCAACCTCCAACCAAGTTCTACTCTCCCAATATCACCATCGTGCTTTGCTTCATTATGTCATAGAGGGAGTAATCCTTTTCAATAAGAATTGACTCCTTGATATTGCGAAATTGTGTTCTCAACATATTTAGATCCAACTTAGAGCACATATTTCATATCAAATACCCTCACATCATCACAATGCTATTTTCTCTCCTTTATTCCCTTTCCTCCCCACTAGCATTTATAGGACATGTTAATAATCATACACAACTTGTCTTGATCAACAATACATCATGAGGTTATATCAACATATCATATTTTACATTAGGATGTCATATCCAACTTCCCTCAAGGCCAAGATATTAGTCCTAGCATATCACACGTTGTGTTCGACACTTTCAGTATTCTTATTCGATGAATTAGACGAACAAAAGACTCAACTATCTTCTCTACTATTCCATAATTTTGTCATCACTTCTAGCAAACTAAATGGATGCAACTACAATCAACGGAGCCACAATTTCACCACTCGACCTCTACTTGATGACTCTCTTTCCAAATGGAAGCAACCTGGTTCTATCCTTCTCTCTACTTTATGGGATTCTACTAATCATAGGCATCATTGATCATTTGAAAATTAGAAGGAGATTTATGATAATATTGAGCTTATGTACTCCAACTACTAATCGAATATGTATTACGTGAGTGTGGATATGTATAGTCTTTAAAAAAAGGAGAAGAGCATGCACTAATACTTAGGGAAGGTTACTCACATCAGATCTTAATAGCCTTCCCAATCTCCGTTGATCCAAGTAAGCTTCATATGTAGTAATATTATATGGAATTCATCAAGTTACTTGCTGGTCTTCATAAGGAATGAGAAAGGTTCAAAAGCTAAACACTATTGGGTACATGGATTCCCTCTTTAGAAGAGTCATATTAGCATGCCTGACATACCTTCCTCAAGAAGGATTATCATACAACCATGGCTAGAGATTATTTATCCCTTGTCTTCATAACACCACCATCTTGTCCTCTACATGGACACATGGTCTTCCTAATAGGGTAGGTCTCCGTCATCATCAAGGTGACAAACTGACTCGAGTGTACCCACTATGGCAATAGGATCACCATAAAGAAACAAGCTACACGATCCAGGGCTACCATCCTAACTCCTCATATGTAGAGTTCACTCTGTTGAAGAATCCTTTGAACAACTCTCTCATTATATCAATATGAGTGATGATGAGTCTGGTCTTCTTCTCCAATTTTGGGCATACCAACATGCATCTTCCTATTATCACCTCATATGCTCAGAGGTTAAGAGCATCAAGTTGTAATATAATTTTCTCAATCAACCTATACTTTTTTTCTTGAATCAGGTGCAATATATAATATTACATGTATCTCCAGTATTATCTCAAACATATCCATCACCAAGGCCAGCACATCCCAAGTCAACATTTCCCAATGGTTCTTTAGTTTCCATTCAAGGCACATAGTCTACATAACCTCTTCCAAATAGCACACTAACAAAAAACCTATTTGTTCCATATATTCCATTTAATTTGTTGACCATTAGTAATTTAATTTGATCACTTTGACCGTGCATTACATTTTACTCCTATTGGAGTTTCAGACAGGATCTCTAGACATAGTCTCTACTATTTTGGTAGGACTGCAAATGTTTGTATTGTTGCTTAAATAACACACATAAGTAGTCATCTAGGTCATTCATCTCTTGATAAATTATTCATTTTTCATATCATGTTCTCTAGTTTACCTAAACATAGTTTGAGTCTTGTCATTTAGGAAAGCATCATAGATCTACTTTCTGATCCTAAAATCAATCCAATGTTATTTTTGCTTTTCATATTGTTCACTCTAAAATGTAAGGTTTCAGTCATGTCTTACCAAACATGAATATTTATTTTAATATCTTTATTGATAAATTTTCTAGAAAAAACATTGTGATATTTGATAAAAATATATTATTTTGAAATATTGCCAACTTTTCAGAATTTTTTTGTAGAAATTGATAATAAGTATGCACAAAAACTTTGCATACTTTGTAATTAAAAATCTAAAGAGTATTTTAGATGATATCCTTATGTTGTTTCTATCTATCAAAGAGAATATTCATCAGTAATATTTGCCACAAGCACCTAAAAAAGAAATAAAATTTACTGGAAGGAAAAAAGGACTATTATTGAAATGGCAAGAACTATTCTCCATCATATGCATGTTTTTGAAGTGTTTTGGGAGAAAGAAGTCCCCACTACCACTTAATTCATATTTTTTTTCCTTTTTTGTTTTGAACAATAAAATATTGATTTGTCATTGTACCCTTATTATATGTTATACCTTTGATATTTGTCAGGTGTGTTAGTTTTTTTCATTTGGTTTCAGTCAAAACAAGCTTAGTCCTCAAGTGATAAAATGTGTCTTTCTTGGTATTTCAAAACACAAAAATGTTATCAATGTTATAACCCTTCCAAGAATCATTTTGTTATGTCCATTGATGTTATTTATTGACGATACTTCATACCTTGGGAAATTTATGAATGTTTGTTATGTTTCTCCTAAAGTTGAATACTCACTAGTCTTTTCTTGTGATTGTCTTTCATACTTTTATGGATAGAATTGTTCCTGCTTATCTTGGTTCATCTCATCGTGAACATGACCCTATAAATCTTAAGGATAACAAAACACATGAACAATTTCTATAAAACAACACAACCTTCCTCTGATCACTACCAACTTTGTAGATCACAATGTATCACCTAATCCATATAATAGGCCCATTTCTTTATTTAATGAAAAGTAGTCGTGCACTTTAAATCCTATCTCTAGTCTTTTTCCTATGTCTTTTTATCACCTTTCTTTTTCTCCAATATATCATTCATCCCAATACTTCATAGTGTTTATGTTGCACCTTCTCACCTAGATTGGCAACAATATAGGGAAAATAAGATGGTTTCTCCCTCTAAAAATAACACATGGAGCCTTAAGAGAAAGAGTTAGTCGGATGCAGATGAGTCTTCTCCAGTACAGTTGGTATAGATGGGATTGTTAATAGCCTAACGGATAGGCTTATGGAGAAAGGCAACACACAAGCCTATGGAAAGGATTACCAAGAAACCTTCTCCTTAATAGGATAAAAAGAAATTCGGCAATTTATTCTTTTTTTTGGATGCACCCTTCTCATGGTCATTGGCTAAGCTGGGTATTAAATCAACAGCCCATATATATATGCATAACAAATGTTGTTGTTCAAATGACTTTATTTGATTATACCTAAAATATCTGATCAAATATGATAACTAGTAGGAATCTAATTATTAATTTTGACATTTCTAATTAAAAGTATATTAACATGTGTGATATAGAAATAAATCATCCATTCCAACCACTTAAATAAGCCTTCACAATGTTATAAGAACCTAGTTTTGTACTAACCAACAAGTAATATTGTTTCCTTTCCTAACATTACAACAAATGCACTTCAAAAGTTGAGATCTGATTCTATTTATGGCATATCAAAGAAGAAACCATCCTTTTCCAAAGATATTTAACCAGTTCATCCCATGATCAAGTATTCCCCTATAAGGACTTTGACCATTATAGTCATAAATTTCCATCAATATTTAATAGTGAAATGGAAAGTGGCACATATGACATCTATCTAGCATTACTTTTAGGTATTCTCAATGTATCTTATTCCATAAGGTATACTCCACACTTCTTATGATGTTCCATGCCCCCAACTACTCACATATTTCCTTTCTTTTGATTTGGACAAACAATTGTGTATGGGATAGCTGGTGGACATCATTCATAAGAATTAGAGAAGGAAATGGAGATGGACATACACACATGCCATGTTGGGGGGGGGTAACAAGTGTGGAGAACACCTATTGTACCAGGATGCATTGAGATAGCCTAAGGACAAAGGTGGTATAGAATAGTCATCTTCAATTTGTCATTTGACAATGAAATATGAATGAACGTTTATGATTGATAGTGATAAAATCTTAGTCAAAGTCTTAATGAGAAAATTCTTGAACACATTATCAATTGGTTAAACATCTTTGAAAAAGGATAATTCATCTATGGCCTGCTACGTGCAGAATAAGACCTCAAGTTTTGAATAGTAGTTGTTGGAATGTGGAGAAAGGGAACTGTATTTCTTATCCAACATCCTTCAGTGGAGAAGGAATGAATCCTAGAAGATGTTACTATAGTACAAAGGACTACAATATAAGTAGTTATATTTTTAAAAATGACAATTGGACAACGATAATTAAGCTTCTTCAGGAAATTACTACAAGAAAATCATATTCAATTTATAGAAATTAGTAATATATAAACCTATCATTATCAAGAAGATAAAATATATTGAATACGAAATCCATTGAAAAATATAGTTATATGTAAATCATATATATAATTTAATAGTAGTATGTATATTGTATTGTATGTAGTGATGCGTAGTGTGGTATGGAAGTCTTTTACTCACAAATTACTTTCATATGAGTTGGGAATTCCCTAATATATGGGATATCTATTACAAATATTAGAGGAAAACATGAGGTAGAATACATGCATACCATACTACACCGGTCCTAGTCAAGATGGGTATATGTGTAAGGAATTGTCTTCGTCCTTTTATTTCTAGTAACATTAGAAAATAATGAAATAGAATTCAGCATTGGCATGAATTGTGTTATATAAAATACAATTTATATCTAACAAAATATGTTTGGTAAGCATAAGAAAAGAAATGAGATCTTTTAGTATAAATACATGAAAAAACATGTCATATCTATTAAGATTTGATCAAAATTGTAACTTCATATGTCAAGTACTTTCTTGTACATGGGGCATATATATTTAATTATAATATATCAAATACAATAGTTTGGAAGACTACATTCTATAAAAAATTACATATCTAGTTCATTATTATGACTAGTAAAAACACAATTCATCACATTAATTATCTACCTAAAAAAAAGATGAACATGTGTGAGACACACATAAAACATTTAGACATACTACTTAAATAACCTCCACAATATTGGTTTAACTTACTTTTTTATTAACCTTGTTCATTTCATGGCAGTGTCTACTACCTAAGGCAAACTTTTTTCCTCTCTTTTTTGTTGTTAATCATTTCTTATTCATCCTCATTGATCATCTTAAATATTCAATAGTGATTTAAGTTCATTCTCATCAATTTGTGAATCTGGAATTTGGAAGTATTCTATCCTAGGGGAGAATTCATGGGTACTTGCTTTCTCTTATAGTGGGGTGATATTTTCTCTTATGAAAGTCCTTCTGGATGACATGCTCAAGTAAATATTTTGATCTTGGCATATTTCCTTTGATTCTTTTATTTTTTCTTTATGTTTACCTCTATATCATTGATATTTGAAACCATCTTTTAAATATCATTGTTGCAATAATTTTAAATTTGCATGTGATTCAACTCTTGTTTCCAATATGTTCAGTGTTTGGTCAGAAGACAATATGATTAATCCAAAACTAACTCCAACCAACTCTTAATGAATGGTGTATCATATGGGAATGGAATAGACCAAAACAATAAGTGTGTTACTCAAGGTTTGATATCATGGAAAGCCTTTAATTACAATCTTTCTTAGAAATTATGAATCAACTATCCACCTTGAATGTTAGTTAGTGCTGAGACTATTAGTACGATGTCATGAAAAGAGAAAACTAAAGCCATATTTACACTCTTATTTTTATAAATGGATGGTTAATATTGATTAATGAATGAGAACTAGATTAAACTCTACAAATGAAAGTTTGGCTAGTCTTTACAGTTTCACTATGTAGAGTCTGTGGACGAATAGGAACTATTTGTTTTGTAAGATACCCTTGTTGATATCATAACTAAAAAATAGATGTAATATATTATTTTGTTTGTATTATGAATAGGTCCAGATTTTATGTTGAGTTAAGTGTCTACAATAACCCAGCTATTTGGTGCGGGAATAACTTTAAAATATAATGAATATAAGTTTTTTGCATAGAGCTATTTAACACCCCTTTCTCAAACTAGGTCATATAAATCATAAGCACCAAGTTTTGACATAACAATTTGTCTTGAAACCCATTTAATGATGTAGTTAGTAGATATGCAAGTTGATATTTTATCTGTACTGAAACGAGCTTGATAAATGTCTTCAACCTTTTCTTAAAAAAAGTTAAACAATTTTTATGTGCTTAGTTCTTTCATTAAAATAGGTTTCAATTGAAATGAGTTATAGCTTGATTATCACAATGGAGGTTCTTCGCTTCCATTTGGGAAAATACGGGTTCTTACATAAAGCACTTAAAAATTAGTAGCTTCCTAGTGGTGTTAGCCATATTTAGATTCCTCCAATAAAAATACAATGGACATCAAATATTGTTGGTCAATGGTAGATCTTGCCATGTGGGCATCTAAGAAACCATGGATGTTTAAGTTGCCATGACTATAGTAGATAATACCCTTTCTTAGAGTCATATTAGATAGATAAGAACTCAAATGACTACATCCTAGTGACCAAATGTAATTTTTTATCAATTTACTAACAACTATAGTAACAAATGCAATATTTAGTGAAGTGACTTTGAGATAATTTAGTTTTCCCACTAGTCTCCTATATTGTTTTTTATCTAAGAGGATCTCTCTTTGATCTTTATATAGATTGACTATAGGATTCATAGGTAAATATATAGGTTTAGATACTACCATACCAATTTCTTCACAAAAATCAAGAATATACTTGCATAGATAAATAAAAAGTTCTTCATCAGATCTCTTAAATTATATACCTATAAAGTTATTTTGAAGGCTATAATTTTGGTCTACAATTTTCTTTGAAGAAGTATTTTGAGTTTCCTAATGTTGTGTTGGTCACCACCTACAAGTAAATATCATATATTAGACAACTAAGATAATATAACAACAAAAATCCTTTATAGTAGAAAAAAAACGATCTAACCTTGATCATTGTAGATCAAACTCTTTGCGGATTTGGTTTAACTTATCAAACCATGCTCAAAATGATTTTTTAGATCATATAGAGATTTATGAAGTTAACAAACCAAGAAGGACTCACTATACAAAATGAATCTAGCAGGAATCTCCATATAAATCTCCTCAGATAGATCCTCGCTAAGAAAGTTGTTCTTGGTGTTAGAAACATATCAATCTATCAATCTACTTTACTTACAATTATCTTCATCTTGAAGAGTATGTGTTAAAATGTGCTTTTGTGCAACCAAGTCGAATTGTGCACTTTACAAATTTGTTTTTGACATGTGACTTCACTTTAGTAATAGTTAGTAAAAGAAACATACTCAACTTTAGTAATAGTTAACAAAAAAAAGGTACACACACTCTTAAGATTTCGATGAGTGCAACTATTATCACATGATGTTCTAGATATTTAGATAAACTATTAGGTATTATGAAATCCATTGAGTTTACCTGTAAAAATAGAAGGGAGAAAGATTGATGCATGTTTGATTGAGTTCTAATTGTAAAAATACCTAAATTTGCTAGTCACCTTTGGTTATTTTGCTTCCAATTCATTCATTTTGGGGTGATAGTTAGGTTTATTTGAACGTTTAGGGACATTTAAGAGGTCATAGCGAGTGAGTAGAGAGGATTTCAATATGATTATATACATTGGATAATTCTTCATCTTGAAGTGTATGTGTCAAAATGTGCTTTTGTGCAACCAAGGCGAATTGTGCACTTTACAAATTTGTTTTTGACTTGTGACTTCACTTTAGTAATAGTTAGTAAAAGAAACATACTAAACTTTAGTAATAGTTAACAAAAGAAAGGTACATACACTCTTATGATTTCGATGAGTGCAACTATTATCACATGATGCGCTAGATATTCAGATAAATTATTAGATATCATAAAATCCATTGAGTTTACCTATAAAAGTAGAAGGGAGAAAGATTGACACATGTTTGATTGAGTTCTGATCGTAAAAATACCTGCATTTGCCAGTCATCTTTGATTGTTTTGCTACCAATTCATTCATTTTGGGGTGATAGTTAGGTTTATTTGAACATTTGGGGACATTTAAGAGGTCATAACGAGTGAGTAGATAGGATTTCAATATGATTATATACATTGGCTAATTATATAATATTGTCTTGCTTTATGGAGTATCCATTTATACATCATATATCGTACTATTAAAAAATGAGTGATTCGCAAGTTGCGCTCATTTTTTGATGTAAAAAGAGTGTAGAATGATGTTCATATTATATTAAAAATGCTAGTCATCTTATATAGACTGTATTTACATTTTACAAATTTACTCGAGCTGCTAAGATTCATCATAGACATGCTTGATAACATTTCAATGTTGTCGATAGGTATGGGAAATGTAAATTATGCATTTAACAAGAATGTCCTAGAAGTGTTTTTCTTTTAAAATTTAAAGTACATTGTCATGGTGAAATATTGATCTACCTCTTCAGTATGATATTTCATAAATTGTTTGCTATTCATCAAACTATTAATAACAATACACAATATTTGTTACCTCAAATTTTCCATGTTACAGTGGCATATCATACAAATATAGATAATAAACATGATATGCATTATTTAAATAATGAAGATAATAATTTTGCGAAAAAATGAAATAGAAAATTAAAAATAACTCATCGAATCTTTCAATGACTGACCTTATTAATTGTTACAATTAAGAGCAAAATGCTATCTTGTGAAGATTGACGTTGAGCACCAAAATATCCAGGTAAATTCTTAGTTGAATATATCCAAAATGTTGACAGTCACGGGTAGTGGAACTGAAGCAACTGTGAAGCAGATATAATGATTATTTCATGTAGACCAATGCAAAAGTGGAGTTGTGTCATGGTTTCTGAATAATATTTAATTACTTCCACCCATCAGATGTTGAGAAGGGTCTACAACTATGGGACTCCTACACTACGACAAGGGATCTTCAGGTATCAAGCTTCCATTATATATTGTACGCACGCAGATAAAGTCACCATGAAGGTCTAAAAGTATACAGAAGAGCTAAGGATTTAGAGGTGCAAGCTATACTTCTTGACTAAAATGAATGGAAAAAACCATGAGGAGAGCCACTTCAAGGCTAATAATCATGGAGACCACGGCCATGGTTGCGTGCAATTCATACATGTAATTATGTATGCATAGTTGTTGGACCACAAAAAAGGCAGATCTGAACATTGTCACTTGTACATCTTGGAAGATTGGAAAGAATGAAGATAAACTTAATTTGCAATGATAAGCGACATTCAAATTTTTTGTGTGGGCTCTGTCTCTGGCTGATCGAACCATATTTTCTACTATTTCAATATCATGTATGTCGGATTGGAAAGCTTTCAGGAAGAGCACTTCAGGACTTCTACTTTGTTACGCTGTGAATATACGCTGGCCCTAGATGAGTAGCCGATGCATATATCTGTGATCCACTTTGTAGTTTTTCTACTACCCCGAAAACTTTACCCTTGTATTTGTAAGCCAGTCACATTCCCAGTGTCAATCTCCATCTTGCTCTCCCGGGGCACACCTAGGCATCATGCTTCAGTCAACTCGGCGGCGGGACAGACCCTCTAGATACCAATACAGTTTTAGGAAAACAATGATAATAGATTTTATAATCGGGAAAACAGATATAACATCCCTATAATTTTAGGACTTCAACCAAGAACTATAAATGCAAAACCCTAAATTCTCTTAAATTAATGCATTGAATAGGAGCCCGACTATTACATGTAATTGGCATGATGACGGAAATGAGTGACATTGCTTAGTAGAGTAGAATTGTACATCGGATTGGAAAGCTTTCAAGCAGATCACTTCAAGACTTCTACTTTGTTATATTGGCCCTAGATGTGTAGATGATGCATATATCTGTGATCCACTTTGCAGTTCTTCTACTACCCCAAAAACTTTACCCTTGCATTTGTAAGCCAGTCTCATTCCCAGTGCCAATCTCCATCTCGCTCTCCCGAGACATACCTAGGCATCATACTTCCGTCAACTCGGCGGCGGGACAGACCTTCTAGATACCAACAAAGTTTTACGAAAATGTTGATAATAGATTTTGGAACTAAGAAAACAGATATAACAACCCTACAATTTCAGGACATCAACCCGGAAATGTAAATGCAAAACCCTGAATTCTCTTAAATGAATGCACTGAATAGGAGCCCGGCTATTGCACGTTATTGGCACTATGATAGAAACGAGTGACCGTTCTTAGTAGAGTAGAATAGCATATATATATATATATATATATATATATATATTGTAGGGAAGGGCAGATATATTGTAGCATATATATCTTATAGAAAAATATTTAGATCGATACTGAAATATTTTCATAAAACCTGTTGAATAACTCACAAAGAGTCCATCATAGATTACATCAGGGAAGGGCAGATATTTTGGAGAGCTTAGTCATTTGACGGCACATGAACTTTTTTCTTTGGTATCATATTAGAAAGACAAACTATGCCTCTTGACCTATGCTCGCAACAGTTCGATTGTGATTGGAAAGAAGCATATAGAATATAAAACTTCGTCCAAAATTATGTGTAAACAGTTAAAATGACAATGAGTGAAAGAAAAACATCTCAAGATCGATCAAGTATGCCGCTTTTAGAAGGATTATGCTTACGGATATGAGGGTATGAGGAGCAGTTATATCTCAAAGGTATTTTATTAGTAGCAAATAGTCTCTCTGCAGAAAAAATCACGATATTGAACCCCATGGTTGGGTTCATTTAAAAAAGGACATATATAACGATGAGTATATAAACGCGATGAAACATATTATTAGCCAGAATGTAACAAATGTTTAATGATCTAACAAAGTGGATAGACGACACAGATCAACGAAAGGTAGGACAAACAAGTATAGATAGTGGTACTAACAGTATGTATCGCTGGCAGGAGTTGGATGTAGCGAGAAGGAAAACTTTCCTAAAAATGGAACCGCTTATCTGAGGATGGGTGCAACATATGTAACGGCGATGAAGGAGGGATCCCCTTCGTCCAATAATGACTCAGCTTTCCGCAAGGTTTATCCTGGTTATTGATAGAAGAGATGCATCAACAAAATAGTAGAGGGCCTTACAAGTGCTCTTGCGAGTTCTACCTTGTGTGGAGCAGAACCTCTATTTCATCCATGCATGCTTAATGTATCATGGTAATCACTAGATCATGTTGGGTCCTAAAAAGTCAAGAGCCCTACAGGCACTCGGGGGAGGAGGATTGCTCATGTACTGGAGTTTGAATGTAAGGACGAGAACATACTGTGGCTTAAAGGTGCTATCGCTCCCCGTATGGGCAGAAGGGACGAAGAATGACTGTGAGAAGACGTCCACGACGTTCGTTCTCTTCCGTTGGATGAAACCATGCGTATGTCTTATTGGGTTTCTTTTATTAGATGAGGACATAAATATCAACTTGATAGGATGGAAACAGTCCTGATTTGTATACACTACTGCCATGGACGGAGACGAGTCTTCACACTTAGATTGGTAGAATAGTAGATATATATGTGACTCAGTTCAAATATATATGACATATAGTTTAGTGTATTGGATTAAAAAAACCTTAGAACTTGTTCGATCATTACAAATCATATTTTAAGATATAAAATATATTCAATTATAATAAAATTGAAGTCAGTGATGAATTTTTATTTAAATATTTTTTTGTATAAAAATATGTCAAAATCTTAAGTTGCGGCTCCGCTCGCCCGGACCAAGACAAGTGTGGCATGCTAGCACGTATGGTTCAACATGTCCTCCTCTATTTTTTGTAAATGAATGTCCTAGCCATCCAATGTATGACTACAGGACCGACTATGAAAATGACAAGATATGCGTACAAATCAATTCGATCTAAAGTGTTGGAGAGGGTGGGTATGATATCAAATGGAGTACAACTATTGGACTAAAGCTTATCCTTAGATAAGCTCAATGCATTCATGTTCAGTACGTGTACTCGGCATTGTTATCCTGCCTCCCTCCCCTTTACGTTGCACATATGGTGGACTTCTACTCATACATTGCCGTCCTCAAAGTTGGACCAGGCTTTATATATAAGGTTGGCAGTGGGCATTTATTCAGAAAAATTTGGAAACATTGAAGACCAAACATGCATGACACTCCATACGAGCATAGTCACAAATTCGGCATTCGGCAATCATTCGGCGAGGCTGAAAAATTCGGCATTCGGGAATTATGCGGGAAATTCGGGTAAAAATCGTTAAGAATTCGGTAAAAATTCGGTCAACTATTCGGGAAATATTCGGAAAAAAATCGGATATATATATATATATATATATATATATATATTGTATAACATATGATACACATTTTGATCCACTGACAACATATGAATAACCAAGTCAATTAACATGTTCGAAATTTGAAAAAGGAATTATAAGATAGTAAAAGAAGACAACTATGATGATATGATGTCTGAATATGGTAAAAGAAAATGGCCACATGCCCATAGAGGAATTGGCCGCAGATTAACTGAGGAACTAGATGTCACCAAAATATTCCGAATGCAGGTCATTCTTCGTCATCTAAATCTATATCAAGGTCATTTGAATCATCATTTGTCTCTAAATCACCACCCAAATCAGCATCAGTATCTTCTCCATCTAGTTCTTCATCTTCAACATCTCCATGTGCATCCTCAATATCACCAAAAAATGCATCAATTTTGTCAAGATCAATGGGTTTGGTATCTGCACTTTCCTTTGCCTTGGATGTTTTCATTAAATGCATGTTCATCCTTATGAATACCAAATTTTCCAACCTTTTTGGATCAAGCCTGTTCCTCTTTTTTGTATGTGCCGCATCAAAGGCACTCCAATTCCTTTCACATCCGGATGCACTACAAGGTTGGCTCAATATACGAATAGCAACCTTCTGCAAAATCTTAAGCCCACCTCCATACATGTCCCACCATATCCCTGTGAATTCAAAATATCATACATTAATATAGTCGAAACATATAGTACCAAATTTGAACCAAGAATTGAAACTTACTAGGATGTGTATCTTGCATAGCTGCGATGGCAAGTGAATCAAATACCTCAGGATTCGAAGCATGATAGTCACGTAGTTCTTGGGTTACTAGAGCAATATCATTTGTATCAGTAACCAACTTGTTAACCACCTTTGAGACCCCTCTTCTTACCTCAGCATCCATCCTCACTCTCTTTTCATAATGAAATTTTGGGTTGAGATAACCAGCAGCAGCATGAATATTATTATGCAAGTTCTTTGCCCACCTTTCATCAATGATCTTCCAGAAAGGAGAATATTGAACATGATCTCCACTAAGCATATATTTCATAGATTCTTTTACTCTGTCCATGGCCTCATAGATATATCCATTGGTAGATCCATCACCATCTACCATCCTAAGAACCTTCATAAGAGGCTCCATTAGTTGAGTCAAACCAGCAGCAGCAAGCCAAAAGTCATTTTCTTGAATGATTTCCTGTACATCAATACCATCCTCAGATTTTGATTGAGGTAAAGCCCTCCAATCAGAAGATGCCACCATAAAGCGCAAGCCCTGCTCCACAGTCAACAAAGATTGTATGCATAAAAAATGAGTGGCGAACCGTGTGGCACCAGGTTTCTTCAGCTCTCTTCCCTCAGTATGCTTCCTCATCAAATCAAGAACGTGTTGATACTTATACATGAACTTCACAATTCTCCTAGCATTCTCTATGACACAGTGGACATTTTCCAGCTTATCAAAGTCCTGAAACATCAAATTAATACAATGTGCTGCACAACTAACTGTGAATATCGTCGGGTATTTTATTTCCAACAATGTTGCTGCACCAAGAAAGTTAGTAGCATTATCAGAAACAAATTGGACAACATTAGATGGGCCTATTTCTTCGATTGCAGAGGATACAAAATCACAGATATATTGTGCATCCTTTTTGTGTCCAACAGTACAAACTGATTTCAAGAACATGACACCCTTTGGAGAAGCAGCCAAGAGATTTATATGTGGACGACTTCTGGCATCCTTCCACCCATCAGCCATCAAAGTGCAACCAGAAAATGACCAACTTTCCTTGATGGACTTGATATACTCATCAACATCGCCTCTCAGTTCCTCTAATAACCTAGTCCTTGCTGTCTCACTATTAGGCGGCACATACCCAACACCGCACCTAGCAATAGCTGCACATGCCTCCTTAAATTCAGGAGTCCTCAATAAATTGAAAGCGAGGTTATTGGCAACAACACACTGCATTATAGCTTTATCAGCCAACTTCCTTTCCTCCTTCTTTGTCAGATCATGTAATGTTTGTTGCTTTTGGATATCAGCCTGTAATCTGTCCACATCAATGTAACTTGTATTGTTTTGTGTGGCAAGACAAGTAGTTGATTTATTTGAGCTAGAAGAAGAGCATGTTGTCCAAAACGCAGAGAGCTTTTGTTTCTTAGCCTTGGTTTGGATCTCATCAATATGTTTTAAAGCTAAATCTCGAACATGATCAGGAACTGAAGCAAAAGGATTGATGTCTTTCCCAATTATTTTTCCAAGATGATATCTAATTCGTGTGATTCCAGCATGAAATTCTAAGTGACAATGTTTACATTTTATTTTTGACCCTACTTGTTCAATATGTTCCCATAACGGATCCTTTCCACGTGGCATTATTCAAACTCAATTGCCACAGACTCACAGCTCAACCTCACACTGTAAAAATAAAATCAACAAAATTAACCCAATTAGTTACTGCAGAAACTAGTCACCTGTCATTAATTTGAAATAATATGTATACATAACAATTGAGATTTTAATTAGTTCAATCTGGACTGTTTCTGTTTTCGGACTTAGTACTTTCAGTGCAAATATATTTTTCATTAGTCTTCAGACGGTGAGACAGAGGTTTGTTCTTATTCTTGTTGCTGTTAATTGATGACGAAGTTTTGGCTGCAAAAACCGACATGGACAGTGAAACTAACAACCGAAAGCGGGGAATGAAACCCACGATTTAGAGATATCTTTAGCCAAGCCAGCTCTAAAGGAGGGAGTTTGATTATCGCCAATGCACCTTAAGTTCCACGGCAACTTTCAAGTATTTTGAATCCAACACCATCTTATCCTGCATCACTTCCTCCTGACAATACTAATGCTTAAATGAGGTTAATCATCTACTTGGAATAGTGGGAAATGAAATCCTAATCAGTATTCTACCGCCACCTGGTGAGTTTTCTTGCCACCTTCCGGCTGCCTGTCCAGGTTAAGGACAAGCAATCCAGACGAAGAATCATAGTAGTAATCAATGTGGACGGAGTTAACGGTGCATTTGGTGGGCTTGACGGAGGAGTAAGAACCAAATCTCCCACATCCCTTCACTTCCATGGAGACGAGAAGGGGGGCGTACCCATCTTCCCCAAGGTTAGCGATTTCAGTAGGAAGCTGATGGTGACGGCACCAACCAAACATATTTTAAAACAATTGAGATATAGAATTGATAGAGGAGACGGATTTGATAGACAGAGTCTTCACAATAAGCCGAGATGCTCACCAAATTTCCCGGCTCGCTAGTCCCTGACTCGCTGCAATTGCTCCCGGCCGCCGGCGGTGGTGGCTGGGGTCGTCTTGGCTTCTTGGGTGGGGCTGCACGGCCGGCGTCTTCCTGTGGTCGTGTGGCGGCGTGGCCGGCGTCGTCCTGGGGCTGCACGACTAGGGTCGTCTTGTCCAGTGACGAGGACGCTGCAGGTCTGAGCCTCGGACGGTCGGACCGAAGAAGAAGATGGCGGGGGGGGGGGGGTTGAAGGCGAAGAGAAGAGGCCGGGCGTGTCCGTCGCGGCCACGGGGAGACCTTGAATATCGCTGGGCTCGTCGAGTCGAGCTGCTTGATCGCCGAAGCAGGAGCGTCGGGGTCGGCGGCACCGTTCGTGCGCGGAGACGGGGACGGGGACTCGCGCAGGTGTGGGATGGGCGGGCGCGGGCTAATGTAAACTGAGCCCTAAGTGGGCCGTCCAGCTGGGCCGAATTTTTCCAAATAAATCGTTAATTATTCGGATGATTGCGATAAATACGGGAATAATACACGAACAACGTATAATTCGCGAATTATTCGTATTATTCGGAAACAGTGCGGGTATAATTCTTAGTTCGGCCGTTACATTCGTCGGCTAAATAATGCGCGTATTATACGCGAATTTTTGAAAAATTCGCCGAATCATGTGACTAGGCATACGAGTCCTAGTCGGGTTAGGTCGAGACTTTAGGAACTGACTTTAGTTTTTGATTTCTTTTTATACACACGAATGCCAATGCACATACAAATATATAAATTTCCCAACGATCTCATCAATCCCATTACAAGTGCTTTCAGAAGCAATTTTCATGAAACATCCAACTAGAGGCCTTCGGCTAAGAATGTTAATGATTGGTGAGGAAGTATTGGTGTAACGAACGGAGACTTTAAGATAGTATTGTGGAATAAAAATATTGCCGTGTACGGACCCCTAGACAGGCATTAGAAGCCCTTATTTGACACATGAACTTACTTGAAACTGAACTAGATCCGGCTTTTGTCAATAAATACAATGATCTAGTTGTAATAAGGGCTATTTTGGGAGTTTGGCAATACAGACTATAAACTAAGGTTTGAGTGCGCCATTCAGAATATAACCTAGATTATGTAATGCAACATCTTTTAGTATCAAAAGGTTAAATCATGATTTCTTTTCGGGTTTGACATTGACGTGACAATATTCTAATCAAATTAAGAGAAATTAGATTGCCAAACACTAAGTTATCTTGTTCTGAATTACATCTATACTATTTGTGAGTTTAATTCGATCATGCATATAAGGGTGTGTTCACCTGTGATCGCACTGTAGCCACAGAAATAGATCTTAGTTTCGAATCCTAATGGGGGTGATTAATTAGAATTTATGTCTGACATAATTTGCGCCTGAACTGATTGGTTGAACACTTTGTTTACCATATTCCTCTTGTGTTGGGTCTCTAGAGGTCAACGTGTAGTTGGGGAGAACTCCTCAGTTGCCAAACGAGGCAAGTGACTCAACAGCACCTTCTTGGACCGACGCAGCAACGTGGTTTACACTTCGCATAGTCGATCCCTTCCTAGACTGCCACAGACCTACGACGCTTCAAACCGAAGTAGTAGAATGATCCGCGATTCACGCATTGCACCTTCTTTCTGTTCGTGCAGCTGAAAACGAAATCACAACTGCAGCCTACAGCTCCGAGTATGCCTTTCCACTTTCCAGTGCCTGAGGTTTACAACTGTCGATGCACTCACTGATCGGGTACGAAAAAGTGGGACAGCTGCTTCCCTGTCTGAATAATAAACTGCAGATGGATATGATAAATTGACAATCAAAACTATCATCCATTAGAAAGCTGAATCGATCCAGACACAAGTTACCAAGGGCATGTCATGTCGGTTGGGATTAGAAATATAATCCAGCCCATGTCTTAGTGGGATTTAGACTTGGGAGGGTTGGTTTGTGCTACCAATCCTAATAGGAGTCAAATCTTGAATAGTAGGAATATGACTCCTATGTGCAACATGCAGTTGGACTAGGATTCGAACTAGGACTAGAATTCCTGGTTGCAATCACATGCATGGAGACCTATAAATAGAGGCCCCTGGGGAGGCCTTTGGATTATCCACCGGTTGAGGTGTGAGTTCTCCAGTTGCTTGTTGGTGCCTTCTGTGGTAGAGGGTGCCAGAGAACAAGAACAACTGGTAGAGAAGCTCTCTTGGTTTATAAGAGAGGGCCAGCGACTTTGCCTTGAAGCAAAGTAGCGGTTGGCGGTTGCTACCCGGATTTAGGGGTAATTAAATCTGGGAGGTGTGAGTTGTAATTTTATTACATAGTGCTTATTAGCGGGATTTCCCCGTGGTTTTTCTCTCCTTATTGAGGGGAGAGTTTTCCACGTTAAATCTGGTGTTTTTCTTCTTTGGGTTTTATACGCTTGTTGGTAGCGCTTCAGTGACAACTTTTCGTCACATCCAGGACTGTATCGGTACAACATCCCCAACAAGTGGTATCAGAGCGAGGTTGCAGATACAAGTCCAGATGGGGAAAGATGAAGATGCGACGATGATAAAGTTGACAAGCACAAATTGGCAGATTTGGAAACCCAAGATGGAGGATATTATCTATTGCAAAGATCTATACGATCCGATAGAGGGACAAAAGCCAGAGACTACATCTGATGCAGATTGGAAGAAGCTAAACAGGAAAACTGTCGGAACTGTGCGGAAGTGGCTCGACATCTCCGTATTCCATCACGTCTCAGAAGAGACCAATGCCAAAGATCTGTGGGAAAAGTTCAAGAAGTTATATGAGCGGAAGACTGCCACAAATAAAGCTTTCTTGATCCGAAAGTTGGTGAACCTCAAGTACCGGGATGGTACAAACATCGCCGAGCATATGAATGAATTCCAAAGCCTTGTAAATCAGTTGGGGTCCATGAAGATGGTTCTTGATGATGAACTTTAGGCTCTACTTCTTCTAGGATCGCTACCGGACAGTTGGGAGACACTCGTAGTGACAGTCAGCAATTCTGCACAGGAGGGCAAGTTGACACTTGACCAGGTGAAGAGCAGTGTACTGAATGAAGAGACTCGACGACGAGCCTCAGGCGACAGTGGATCAGAGGTGCACTTCACAGAGGGCAGAGGCGTTGATAGAGCGAGAGACCGTGGTAGATCTAAGAGCCGCGGTGAATCCCAAGACCGCCAGAAGTCTCATGGTAGATCCAAGTCAAAGAATGGTAGAGGGTGCTTCCATTGCGGCAAGCCAGGTCACTTAAAAAGAGATTGCAAGATTTGGAAAAAGAAACATGGGTCTGAAGCCAAAGACAAGCAAGATGACGACAAGAATACTACAGCGAAGATCTCAGATGATAGGTGTGATGATGACGATGTGGTCTTAACAGTCCAAGAACAGTGTTTGCATGCTGATGAGGATGATTCTGAGTGGGTGGTGGATACTGCAGCTTCTTATCATGCTTCACCAAGTAAGGAGTTCTTCACTTCATACAGGAGGGGAGACTTTGGGAGGGTGAACATGGGAAATTCCAGCTTCACTAGAATTGTCGGGATTGGTGACATTTGTGTTCAGACAAGTGTTGGTTGCACGCTCACGCTGAAGGATGTTCGTCACGTTCCAGATTTGCGGCCGAGTTTGATCTTTGGTTCTTTCTTTGATAGAGAAGGTTGTCATCTTGATTTTGGTGGCGGCAAATACAAGATCACCAAGGGGGCTTTAGTTATTGTACGTGGCAAACTGTCTCGCACATTATACAAGACCAAGCTCAAAGTACTTAGAGACGGCAGTATACATACAGTTGAGGATAACCAGACAGATCTATGGCACAAACGGTTAGGACACATGAGTGAGAAGGGCTTGAATCTTATATCCAAGAAGAGGTTGATTCCTTGTGGCAAGGATAGTGGTCTCAGTTCATGTGATGCATGTCAGACAGGAAAGAAACGACGAGTTTCTTTCAAGACAAGGTCTGCGGTGAAGTCAAAGCTTCTACAGTTGGTTCATTTGGATGTCTGCGGTCCGTTTGAGATGGCTTCACTGGGAGGCAATAAGTATTTTGTCACATTCATTGATGATGCATCTAGGAAGGTGTGGGTCTACTTGCTGAAGACCAAGGATCAGGTTTTTCAATGTTTCCAAAAGTTCCATGCCATGGTAGAGCGGGAGACCGGTGAAAAATTAAAGTGTCTCCGAATGGACAATGGAGGAGAGTACACCTCCAGGGCGTTCCAGGCGTACTGCACGCAGCATGGCCTACAGCATGAGAGGACAGAGCCCGGCACACCACAACACAATGGTACAGCTGAAAGGACGAACCGTACTATTGTCGAGAAAGTCAGATGCATGTTGAAGACTGCAAAGTTGCCAAAGACATTTTGGGGTGAGGCAGTGAAAACTGCCTGCTATCTGATAAATCGATCTCCATCAGTTCCTTTGGGGTTTGATATACCTGAGCATGTATGGACATGTAAGGATGCATCCTACTCACATCTCCGAGTATTTGGATGCAAGGCATATGCTCATGTTCCCAAGGAAAAGAGGCAAAAGCTGGATGATAAAGCGATGCCATGTATCTTTCTTGGCTATGGAGATCAACAGTTTGGGTATAGGTTATGGGATCCAGTGAAAAAGACCATGACCAGACACAGAGATGTGACTTTCTGTGAGAGTCAGACAGTGACAGAGCCTGAGGTTGATGATGTAGAGGCTGCGGGATCAGGTGACAGTTCTTCAGACGATTAGTATGAGGATGATTCAGCTTCTTCACAGGTGCAGTCTTCTGATGATGAAGAAGAGCAACATAATCACCATGAGAAGCAGAGTGATAGCACATCAAGTGGTCCAGTTCCAGACGCACAGACGAGTGATTCAACTTCACAGGAAGAGACTTCTGGGCAGGGGGAGCAGGATTAGGACCAGGCAGAGTCCTCAGAGCAGCAGCTGAGGAGGTCTGACAGAGTACGTCATCCTTCATCCAGATATCCGACATCTCAGTATATCTTGTTTATTGATCAGGGGGAGCCAGAGACTTTTCAGGAGGCACAAACTCATAGAGACAGAGTACAGTGGCATCAGGCGATGCAGGAGGAGATGAAATCTTTGCAGAATAATGACACCTATGAGATTGTGGCACTTCCCAAGGGTCGGAGAACACTAAAGAACAAGTGGGTCTATAGGATAAAGAATGACGGCACTGGTAGTGATATTAGATACAAAGCCAGACTTGTTGTCAAGGGCCTTGGTCAAAGACCAGGAGTGGATTTTGATGAGATATTTTCTCCGGTTGTGAAGATGAGTTCTATCAGATTGGTTCTAGGATTGGTTGCAAGTCTAGATCTGGAGCTTGAGCAGATGGATGTGAAGACAACTTTCCTTCATGATGACCTTACAGAGGAGATCTACATGGAGCAGCCAGAAGGTTTTAAAGTCAAGGGGAAAGACCACTTAGTCTGCAAATTAAAGAAGAGTTTGTACGGGTTGAAACAGGCTCCTAGACAGTGGTACAAGAAGTTTGATTCTTTCATGCAGAGTCACGAGTACCAGAAGACAAGTGCAGATCCATGTGTCTACATCAGGAGGTTTCCCAATGACAGGTTCATTATTCTACTACTCTATGTGGATGACATGTTGATAGTGGGTCAGGATCTCAGTTTGATCAGAAAATTGAAGACAGAGCTTTCCAAAGCCTTTGAGATGAAGGATTTGGGACCATCACGACAGATTTTGGGGATGCAGATCACACGTGACAGGACACGGCGCAAGTTGTGGTTGTCACAACAGAGTTATGTTGAACGGGTACTTGAGCGGTTTAACATGGACAAAGCCAAAGTCGTGGGGACTCCACTTTCAGGTCACTTCAATCTGAGTAAGAAGTCATGCCCATCTACTGATGAGGAAAAGGAGGAGATGGCAAGGATTCCCTATTCTTCTGCTGTAGGGAGTTTGATGTACACAGTGGTGTGTACCCGTCCTGATATTGCTCATGCAGTTGGTGTTTTGAGCAGGTTTCTCTCAAATCCTGGAAAAGATCACTGGGAGGCGGTCAAGTGGATCTTCAGATACTTACGAGGCACGAGCAACACATGTTTGATGTTTGGTGGTTCGGAACCAGTTCTAAAGGGCTTCGTTGATGCTGACATGGCAGGTGATATAGATCACAGGAAATCTACTTCTGGGTATATCTTCACTTTTGCAGGGGGAGCCATATCTTGGCAGTCCAGGTTGCAGTAGTGTGTTGCACTTTCAACTACAGAGGCAGAATACATTGCAGTAGTGGAAGCAGGAAAAGAAATTCTCTGGGTGGTGAGATTTCTAAGGGAGTTGGGGATGATTCGGATTGACCAGACTATTTTTTGTGATAGTCAGAGTGCCATTGACTTGAGCAAGAGCACAATGCATCATGCACGGACAAAGCACATTGATGTGAGATATCACTGGCTTCGTGATGTTATAGAGAAGAAGTTGTTGACTCTGAAAAAGATCCATACTGAGAAGAATGCTTCTGATATGATGACCAAGGTGGTGACACGAGACAAGCTAGAGCTTTGTAAGAAGCTCTGCGGTGTACATTCCCAATGATGATCGTTGAAGACCACATCTCCCTCATGGGCTGGAGGGGGAGATTGTTGGGATTAGGAATATAATCCAGCCCATGTCTTAGTGGGATTTAGACTTGGGAGGGTTGGTTTGTGCTACCAATCCTAATAGGAGTCAAATCTTAAATAGTAGGAATATGACTTCCTATGTGCAACATGCAGTTGGACTAGGATTCGAACTAGGACTAGAATTCCTGGTTGCAATCACATGCATGGAGGCCTATAAATAGAGGCCCCTGGGGAGGCCTTTGGATTATCCACCGGTTGAGGTGTGAGTTCTCCAGTTGCTTGTTGGTGCCTTCTGTGGTAGAGGGTGCCAGAGAACAAGAACAACTGGTAGAGAAGCTCTCTTGGTTTATAAGAGAGGGCCAGCGACTTTGCCTTGAAGCAAAGTAGCGGTTGGCAGTTGCTACCCGGATTTAGGGGTAATTAAATCTGGGAGGTGTGAGTTGTAATTTTATTACATAGTGCTTATTAGCGGGATTTCCCCGTGGTTTTTCTCTCCTTATTGAGGGGAGAGTTTTCCACGTTAAATCTGGTGTTTTTCTTCTTTGGGTTTTATACGCTTGTTGGTAGCGCTTCCGTGACAACTTTTCGTCACATCCGGGACTGTATCGGTACAACATCCCCAACAATGTCAAGGAGCCAAAGCAGACATGTGGCCGCATCCTTTGGCACACGGTTCCCTTGCAGATCTCGGAAGCATTGATGAAACAAGAATATTGATGGGAACCATGATAGAGGAGCTGGTGTACAGGGAGTAGTCAAGATTGCCACCATTTGGCATACACGTATCCCGCCGAGCTTTTGCTATAAATCCCCATTCCCAAACCCGAACCTAGACCCAACCCACATACGGATAAAAAAAATTCAATCACATCTCGCCCAGATGGACGTGAGACAGCTCGCGTCCTTCCCTCACGTGGGTCGTGTTCTTATTTTTGAAACTACTGCAACATATGAGACTTCCTCATCACTCCACTACCCCTCTCCGCCATCATTCCCTTCTCCATCCCAAGTAAAAATCACTCTACAGCTTCGCCTTCGTCTTCCTCCTCCTACCATTGTTTAGGGCTTTCATTGTGCCGCTACCGACGCTCATCTTCTCGCGCCGATCAAACCATATAAGGAAGGAGAATGCATTGTTGATCTCTCCACCAACCTCACTCCTCCCACTACTACTGCACAGGCGTAACCATGCCGCCTCCACCTCCGATCGTGGCGCCTCCTCATAAGCTGATGTCGTGGCCTTCTTGTCAAGAGCTGGCAGGTAAGAGTTACTTGTTTAACCCCTGATCTGAATATTTTATCCATTGTTCCCTTGATTAGTCCTTTGATTTGGATTAGCGGTTTGTCTTTGTTAAATGCTTCATGAAAAAATCTAACCTAAAGTAGTTCGATTTGACCCATCATGTATACTACCTTCTGTTTCCCATCCGTTTTTAGATGTGACCCTTTTTTGGGGGTCATTGGCTCTTTGTACAGCAGGTTTCCATGTTCGCATGTAGTAGAAATGGATCTCGTGCCTCTAGGCCCTGGGATAAATGTGTGATCTTACAAAGTAAAATGAGATTTTATGTAATAGGATTAGTACGTTATGGTTTCTAAGGAATGCACTATGGAACATGGTTTCTATATGTAACAAGTTGGACTGTGTGACAGTATACCACATTTTGAAAAAAGGTATAGTTTGAAAGGGTAATGTTTGAAATGTAATTATGCATGAACTCGTTTGGCGTAACAAGATGCCATTGTCCGGAAAAAAAATACTTAGGGTTGGGTTGTGTAACAGAACGGGTTGTGTAACACATTTAGATTGTTATCTATTACACTAGAATGGGTATGTAATTGCATTATGGTGATGAAGGACCAGTAACAAAAAACAATGAGCTATTTTAGGTGTGTTAGAGAGTGTGATGTAGATACACAGAGTGCTTATGCTCGTGCTAGGTCTGTGTAAGGGTAATGGTTGACAGGATAGTGGAGTGTTATAACATAAATGAGTTGTTATCACTATACGCAAGTGTTGTTATGGATGTACACAAGTGATGTTATAAGTGTTCATGGGTTGTGTTAAAATGGGGTTGTGAGCAAGGCACTATTATTAGAGCGTGTGCATAGCATCGTGCTAGGTGTAGGTGTAGGTAAGGGTAAATGTTGATCAGGCTACTGGAATGTTAAAACTCATACGAGGTGTTATCACTATACACAACTGGGAAATGTTGCTTTGGTTGCTATGTTATAGTGTGTGTGCAGAAAAGGGTAAATGCTGAGTAGGATAGTGAAAATGTTATAACTACTATGAGTTTTGTTATAAAGTAGGTATTGATTACTTTAGAAAGTAACATGTCCATGATACTAGTTGTACATATGAGATGAAAATCAATATTCATTTTGTTATAGTTTATGTGACTTAATAAATATTATGCGGCGTTGAGGTACATGGATGATATGGGATCTTGTTTGTTGTGTGTGTTGAATAAGAACTCAATTGCATGTGAAGTGTTTTGGTTCAGTCTATTTATGTTATTATTTCATGTAAACGAAATTGTAAGTTTCTAAATGATGATGTTGTTAATGCATTTTTTAGCTATTTGTAATATAAACCTTAGATTAAAATATAAAGTTACGAGAGAAAATAGATTTCTGAATATGTGCTTCATTAAAATGTTGTATTGTATTCCATAACATATATATGCTTGATAACTCACATTATGGATGTACATAACCATTCGACGAATTCCGTTCTAAATAGCTAAATATATGCTTGCTAAATGGTTAAAAAAATGTATTATTTGCTATGGTAGAAAACCACAATAGATGAGTTTTGATACTAAGGTATTCATTTGTTAATTGATTGCATATTGTGTTATAATAAATGGGTAGATTATAATAACAAGTAACATGTATGTTAGACGCTAAGGTTATAATCGTACAAGTGAAGTATTTATTATTTTCTAAATTAACGTTTGGTCCTGCATTTACTCAGGATGTCTGCAGATGAATCATACCTTCTCATAAGGTTGGATTGTATAAAAGAACGGGTTGTGTAACACGTTTAGACTGTTATCTGCTACACTAGAACGGATATGTAAATAAAAGGCCCATTGCTTTGTGGTGAAGAAGGACCAGTAACAAACATTGAGGAGCTATGTTAGGTGCGCTAGAGAGTGTGATGCAGATACACGAAGTGCATATGCTCGTGCTATGTGTGTGTAAGGGTAAGGGTAGAACATAATAGTGGAGTGTTATAACATACATGAGTAGTTATGGCTATACACAATTGTTGTTATGGTTGTACACAAGTTTGGTTATAATGCTCATGGGTCGTGTTAAATGGGGTTGTGAACAAGGTACTATTGTTAGAGTGTATGCTGCATATACACGGAGTGCATAGCTTTGTGCTAGGTGTAGGTAAGGGTAAATGTTGATCAGGCTAGTGGAATGTTAAAACTCAAACGAGTTGTTGTGACTATACACAAGTGGGCAATGTTGCTTTGGTTGCTATGTTATAGCGTGTGTGTAGGAAAGGGAAAATGTTGAGTAGGGTAGTGGAAATGTTCTTACTACTATGAGTTTTGTTATACAGTAGGCATTGATTAATTTAGAAAGCAACATGCCTATGATATTGGTTGTACATATGGGATGAAAATGAATATTCATTTTGTTACAATTTATGTGTACTTAATAAATATTATGTTATGTGGAGGTGCATGGCTGATAGGGGATCTTGTTTGTTATGTGTGTTGAATAAGAACTAGGTTGCATGTGGAGTGTTTAGTGCAGAGTATTTATGATGTTGTTTCAAGTAAATGAAATTGTAAGATCCTAAATAATGTTGTTGTTAATGCATTTTTTGTAATATAAACCTTGGTAAAATGTAAAGTTACGAGAAAAAATGGATTTCTCAATAAACTGTATTGTATTGCATAACATATATATAACAATTGTAAATTACAATATTATACTTGTTAACTCACATTATGAGGGACATAATCATTCGACAAATTCAGTTCTATAATTGTTAAATATATGCTTGCTAAATGGTTAAAAAAAGTGTATTATTTTCTATGGAAGAAAACCACAATAGATTATTTTTCATACTAAGGTATTTATTTTTTAAGTGATTGCGTATTGTGTTATAAAAAATGGGTAGATTATAATAACAAGTAACATGTGTGTTAGACGCTAAGGGTATAATCTTACAAGCAAAGTATTTATTATTTCCTAAATTAATATATGGTCATGCATTTATGCACGATGTATGTGGCTGAATCGGTCACCGTGGCTAAAAGGCCGAAGTCAAAGGAGCTCACAACTCACTATTCTTATTAGAAATTCAATATGGTTTTGGGTATGGTGAATGAGCGACATAGATAATTGCTTAAGGAAACTACCTTTGGTCACTTCATGTCTTTGAATTGTACTAAGACATTTGACATTTCTCTCATCAAGTTGCTAATAAAAAGTTATGATTCTAAGGCGAAGAGTTTTAATCTTGGAACCAACCTTGTCACTTTTGATGCAAAGCAGGTTCGTCTGATCCTGGGACTACCCACTGAAGGTTACTAATGTGTTCTAAAAGGTATAATTGAAGTTTCGTTACTGTAACTGAAGACCTTATGTAGAACCTAATTTTGTTTTCTTATGCAGGGAATGTTGTGGTTCAAGATTGAACAAATAATGTTGTTATATATGGTGACTATTTCAAAGGAGACATTAAGATTACAAAAGCATTAGATGTCCTGCAATCAATTTCTAGTAAAACATATGAGAAATTCGTAGAGGACTTTGTGAAGATTTGGATAGTTGTTATGATGGAAACATTTTTCTACCCTTATGTTGGTTTTAGAATCCACATATATTGTGGGAATATGGTCATGTTCTGTCTGATCTAGGGAATTTCAACTGGGAAGACTTTGTGTTTGAATACTTGGACCTTGGAATGAAGGAAATGGGAAATAGGAACAACAGATATTTGAAGGGTTGTTTGTTTGTGATGATGGTTTGGTATAGAATGGTAACTACGATCAGTAAGAAATCCAGACCACGTGCATTCCCTATAGCCAGTTGTTGGGACTATAACACCAAGATGAGTTCTTGGTTGGTTGCACATGACATGTCTATTAAAACAATCGAAGTAGAAAATGTAGGGACAAATTATTTATCAAATGATAGGAGTGTGATCAAGAAGATGAGGTCTGCTTCCAAAAAGTCTCAATGTGCTAGAGTGGACCGAGAGGTAAAGTAGCATGATTACTTTTTGGTTTAATTGTTTTTGTGTATAAAACACATTGTTACTGGATTTAGTGTTTGTTGTTAATGTTTTGATTTACCACTATTGTAATGAGATGACTAATGTGTAACGATATATTGGTATCTTGTGGCTACAAAGATGAAACTGAAGAATCTATAGTTTAAGAAGAAGTTAGAAAAAATCCATGACGAGCACCGGAAGGAGGTTGTAGGGTTGAAGAAAAGGTTAAGGAAGATGTAAAGGAAGTACAAGTTGCTGAAGGAAGTGCATCATGTCAATGTTTGCGAGAATGAGATACTACGTGTGGTGCTGGAGACCAGCCAAATATCAGACTCAACACTTGGTGGGAGCATGTCTGATGATGTGTCAGCAAGTTGTGACAATGACGAACGTGGAGAAGAGGTAAACGGAATGAAATATGTGGTTTGTTATAATTTTTTCTTATTATTTGTTTATAAACATAAAAAAGGAAATACAAGAGTATTAAATATAGTAATGGTCAAAGTATAAGTTTTGTATTATGGCTTGCAAAAACCACATACAATCATGGTGGCTTAATATACATGCATGTACAATAAGGATGTGGTTGTTATTTTGTTATAACAATCATCTTAGGTTAAAGTTTTTCTGATACAATAATCAAGTTGTAGTTGTACGCTGAATTTCAAATAGTTGAGTTAGTGTGGAACTTGTTTTTTATGCAGGTAATGTCTATTATTGATAGAACAGAAGACGTATCTGAGCGGGAGCAAGAAAACAGTGTTACTATACGTGTATCACAGTATGAAACAAATGTAATATTTAAGGAAAATAGGGATGTATAGGAAAACTCAATATTTAACTACCCCCATGAAGTTGGTTGCAGTAAGCTAATTGTGTATGTTGTAACAATAGGAATTGGTTCGAAAAATGATGAAACTTTGAAATAGATGTTTGAATGTGAAGCTGATGCAAGTATTTCAAAGGTATGAAGAAGGTGTTGGTATACATGTCTGCTCAAACTTTGTTAGTAAGATATGTACTTGCATATTGGTACTAATATTTTGATGTTGAATCATGCATATGATGCTATACAGCTATAGAAGGTTGTGAACATTGTTGTGGCAGATGATAGATTACATTGTTCTACTGGCATGCGTGTGGTGAGGCGGTCTCTTATATGGATTGTTATAATAGTTGTAGATTGTCAATTTAGCTGTATGTCATAGTAGATGTGCTTCTTTAGTGCAATTGTATGGTTTCAATACCAATCTCTATTGAATAATATTGTTGATGTTTAGGAAAATGCAGTTATAATTGACAACGTTAGTCTACCAAAAAAGACAAGGAAGATTAAGAATAAGGTATGAGCATTGTAAATTTGATAAGATTGCATGATGTCTGTTAAAATTAATATTATCACTTACAATAGTAGTGACATGTAGGATGCTAATATTTGTATGGATGTGCTGATTATTGATTTGACAACACCTATCAAGGTAGCTGTCACATTTCGTTATGTGTTGGTGTCAAAACGATAAGATGGTTGGGCCTTGTATGCTTGAATGTGTTCCACTGTATTACAGTTGCACATCACAAGATCCACACCTAAGAGGTTGCTTGCTTCAAGTGAAGATGTTTGTAGAGTGAAAAAAATGCAATTTTACATGAACCAAGTTTCTACTTCCATGAACTGGACATGAGCTGAATTTAGTTTGACATTGCAGTAATTTAGTAACATAGATTTTGATACATTCGGTGAATAAAATGTAATCTACATTGCAGGATATTGGAGGAGCAGTTGGCAATGTTCTGTATTCTGGTGTAGGGAGCACCCATACCACAGTAGATGAAAACAAATTAGAAACATCTGGCAGACATATCACGATAAATTTCTTGATGGACATTGCATGTCGCATACATAGTGCAGATGGAAATGTGTTACAATGTGTAGAAAGACTAAGACAGTGACATTATTTTGTGATATTGTGTTTATTGAATAACTATTGTTATTTGTGTGTTATCTTGTCATACATATGTTTCAAATACACTTACCTTGTTGAAATTGTTGTGCGTAGGGTCATGGCATAACAAAGAAGATGAATGATACTACTGTAGATCAAGATGTCGGTGTTGTTGATTCTCTAAATGATTTGGTTGTTAGTGACATAAGAAAATGATTGTATCTTCACAAGATTTCGACAACCACACCTGCCGATGTTGTCAAGCTAGCAGTGCAAAATAACACAAAAAGTTTATATTTTTGTACAGTGAGTAGTTGAATTTGATAAATTAGTCATTTCATGTCTTAGTTTTGGTATTGTTTGACTAAATTTGTTGGGGTAGTAGATAACATGGTAGTTCCATTACAATTAGCAAAATATATAAATGATAGTATTATTGGTTTGTAGGGAGAGGACTCCATTGGAAATCAATCTGTAACAAGGTCTGCACAAAAAAGGTGCAGTAATCATTAATGAAATTGGCTTTATATTTCTTGTAGATTATGTTATGGAAGGTGCAATATGTCTTTCCCATGGTTCTCTATTAAGGGTCTATTGGCATTGAAAACCCCATTGGTTATTACCTTCATAAGAACTAGTAAGGATACACTAGCGCTCAAGAGGAAATGGACTATAGCAAAGACAATGAGTGTAACACATCTATGTCGATATTATAGTTTATTTGCAAAAATGTTTAATAGACACCTTGATATTGAGTCATTTAATTGTCTTTTTTTATGTACCACAGAAGATACAATACGACACACCGGAGAAAGACAACCATGGAGCAGATGTTGAAAATGGAATAATAGATGATGTTGGTGCTAGAAAATCAACAGTTTGTACTGACTTGGTTGGTGATGCGTATGCATGGTTCGTATGGTAGTTGTGGTGTTGTCGATGTGGTTTGTAGGGATTAACTATGAAAAGATTATTTTTTGTTCAACATCTTGGTTTAGATTGAAGATGGCATTCATATAATAAAATGTTTTTGTATTACATAGTCACGATATTGCATGCAGGTTATTGAAGTTGTTGGTAGGTGGTCAGTAACTAGATCTGCTAGTAAAAAGGCAAGTGAGGTGTGTATCCTATCAATCACCACCTTTTAGTGGTATTTGTATTCTATTTGATTATGTAGTGTATAATTAAACTACTATAGGTTGGTTATGAAACCCCTGGCTCGATGCAATATACTAGCTGGTGGGCCGACACCCCATCAAAACTAAGTAAAGGAAGTGTAGCTAAGACGGTAAATACAAAACAACCTTCTCATGTATATAGTTATTCACATTTTATTCAATTTCGGACCTCACTACAAAATAACCTTTTGAAGTATACAGTTATTCGATTTTGTAGATATGTTATAATACGCCTGTCGTGGATGGGTACGAAAAGTGTGCAACAGTTTGTTTGGATGTTGGCGTAGGAGTTCAACATTCAACAGATTACCCACTTGTGGTTGGTTTATATATATGCCATATGTGGACCTGTTACAATATCGAACATAATGTAATGATTAATTGAACCCAATCTATTTAATTTTGTGTAGGTTGAACCCGTTGTTGTTCATTGTAGAAGAATAATAATGCCAAAACTTGTTAAGACAACCCCTGCAAGGAAACTAAAAACAATGATTGACAACAACTCTAGTGCAGGAAATCATGACGTCCATGTCTGGGTAAGTCGGTTATATATATTGGTGCACTACAATGTAATTAAAATTAATGTTGATTTGTTTTATATTGTTTTTTCCCTAAAATAATTAGGAGTTGGGGGTTCATGTTGAAAGAGTTGGATATGTCACGTTTAGTGGGGTAAAAGGTATATATAGGACTGAATTTCATCTGATAATGATTTTCGGGAGATTAGTGTACATGTAACTGTAATGAACAAATATTTATGTTGTGTAGTTTGAAGATTGGTGGAAGAAGATAGACATTGAAGACGACATTGAAAAGATCTTGAGTGAATGAGCACACACACATTAATTTCTATGGCTATAACAAATAAGGCTAAGACAAAGGAAGTGTCAAAGCTAGAATGGCTTATCGTAGATGGACTAAGGGATGATGAAAAGGTGTGCCTCTAACTTGCAATTTTTATCTACTCATATTCACTAGACTGAACATGGTGGCCATATATTCATTGTGGGTATGCTTATATTTTGTTATTTGATGGTAGAACCCTGTAAAAGACATGGTCGATAAGGTTACATGTGAGGGTAGCATTGAGAAACCATCGAAGCATGGCAATAAGTTGGTAACGACTTGTAATAGCCTGAGTTCATTAGTTAGGAGAGTCAAAGATGAACACTAAGAACGTAAGGTCAAACTACTGTCTCCTACCAAGATGAACGAGATTGATGTAATGGAAAACTAGGATGATGAAGCAAGCAATTTTAAGAACAAAAAAGATATGTTGTTACTCAAGAAGGTATGGAAAAGAGGGAGTTGTATAACGATCGTGTAACTTTCATTTTATAGAAAGCATATTTGAGGGGTGTTTTTATTTTTCATCTTACTAGCAAGGACAAGAGTGCGGATGATATTATATACTGGTCTAACAATGCTTGTATCAGGCGTCAACATTTTAGAGATATGTTGAAAAGGGGGGTAACATCACAAACCAGGTATGGCGGCAATTTAAGCTGTCATGTCAGTTTATACCAGTAAGGTGAACACCTATTATGGCATGTGACATACATTATCTTCCTAGGGTTACCCAAAACCATACTATATACAGATTAAGAAGTTAAATGTGTTGTTGATGCGTTAGATAAAAGTATGGCATATGTCGCTAGGAATAAACCTGACCATGATTGCATACACTTATAGTAGAGTGTCAGTTATGTGTATCTGGTATAAGGATACACTTGTAATGATGGTTCTCTAATAGTGTTCCTTTGACTGGTTTGTGATGGTTTTCTGACAATGCATGTTTGGGTGGTGTGGATGTGTTTTTATGTGTGACGTTTTGAAGGGTAGTATTCTATAACTCTAAATAGTATGTGTGTATGTAGTGATATTCAATGTGTAAAGTTATTTCTTCTAATTGGTAGTTCCAGTTGTAAAAAGCAGCTAATTGATTTCCAATATGGCATAGGTGGCATGTCAATACTTGAACTAACACTTTTTTATTTGAGCTTCTTCAGTTGTTTGATGTAGTTACTTTGTAGGCCCTTACTTGACTACATGAATTGTACTGAACTATAAGTAGTAAATAGTTTGTAGAACCAAGATGAATTATGTTACAGAAAAATGTTAAATAAAGTTGGGGCCTTAATGGTTATACCTATTATTGTGTTAACCACCATAAATGGCATTTCTCCCCATTTTGTCTGTAACAGATAATTGATGGTTGGAGTGAAATCATGTGAAAAGAGTATGGAAACAAATGGGGACGGAGGGTGTTCATTTTCAACACTGCCATGACACACGCAATAAAGACAAAGAATTCCCCCTTGATGTGGAAATATTGTTACAAGAAAAGGGAAGAGATCAAGAAGGCAAATGTAATACTTCTTCCGATTCATAGCTCATAGCACTGGCACTTGCTAGTGGCATCACACCAATACAAGAAGATACTTCACTACAACAGCCTACGCCCAGTGAGGAGATATAACATGTCAAATATGAGCCATCCATATGATAGTGATGCAGTTACCTTGGTAAGTATAAGTTGTGCAGATTGGATTATAGACCATTTTGTATATATGTCAGTTACAAATAGTTTGTTATATGATTTTGTGCAAATACAGACAGTGGCAATCAAAAGCCTCATGAGAAAGAAAAGTAGTGTATCCGAAGAAGGATGGAAGATCTTGTTCGATAACAAGGCAGTGCAACAACCTCCAGAAACAAACGACTACGATGTGTATGTTATGAGGTGGATGGAATGCATATGTGAAGGGAACAAGATTGAAGAGTCATACATTGAACCAGTGCATCACCTGTGCGGCATCAATGATGTGCTTATACTACAAATGAAGGAGTATAGAAATGAAGGGGTGTTCTGAAATGGATGTGGTACACTGTGTTGCTAAAACAAAATTTTGTTGCTTGCATGGTATTGTTGTATGTATATGACGGCATAGGGGTTTGGTGCAATGTTTCTTGAATGCACTGCAACAGATAACTGGATGTGGGGATTGATTTTGTATTGGGGTTTGACATGTTAAGGTCATTAAACGTTGTAGTGGTTGTAAACTTAAATTAGTATATTTTCAAAATTTAGTATTTAATTAACAAAACATTGCTCTTTTGTGTGTTATATTTATTAGAATGGGCAAATGAAGTATTTCATCCAAATGATTGTGTTGTTTTGTTTGGGATAATGCTAGGTAGTATGTTGAGCGTGTAGTAGTAGATGATTGAAAGTGATGATGTCGTTGTGCCATCGATTGCAGTTGTTCCTTATCTACATTTGTATGGTTTATGAAGGCCACTGCAGGCAACATTCACTGCTTTGATTATGTATGCTCATCAGGTTCAAGTAATGTCCTGTAACATAACAAAAATTCATTTTTGGAAAGAAATGTCAAGCAACCATTACTCGTAATGTACTGTTTCTCTTGCTAAAAATTTTTATTATTCACTCAAATCATGTTCTTCCAGTTACAAAAAAATAACTATGCAACAAAGAAGTTAAAAACAAATCATGATCTTGGAAAACTAACAATTCATAATAATTGTTGGTGTAGAGTGCTTAACGGAAGTAGCGGAAGGTTGCTAAACATAAAAATTCTAGAGTGTGACGTTAGGATAATATGGGATTGAGGTTAAGATGTAAGGAAGGAAAAATTCAATACAAATTAACTGATGAATATGGTTGTTATCAAGGAGCAGTTATTACGGGTACAATTAAGTATCTGTTATCTTCTGAGTGAATGGATATTTATTGTAAAAATATGACAAAAGCATTAGGTTACCCCAAATGGCATACTCAATCATGTCCTTCCAGTTACCCCAAAAAAACTATGCAACAAAGAAGTTTAAAATAAGGCATAATCTCAGAAAACTGACATTTTGTAACAATTGATGGTGTAGAGCGCTTACCGAAAATAGCAGAAGGTTGGTAAACATAACAAGTCTAGAGTGGGATGTTAGGAGAGGATGGGATTGATTTTAACACAAACAGAAGGAAAAAATGAAAATGAATTAACTGGTGACTATGGTTGTTAACAAAGAGAAGTTATTATGGGTACAATTGAGAATATGTTATCTACCAAGTGAATGGATGTATATTGTAAAACATATGATAGACGTAGTAGGTTACCTCGAATAACATGTTCGTTGAGTATGCTAATAAGCACAACTGCAACACACATCATAAACGGCTTCCATAACAATTGGATGTCCTTCCACCATAACAACAAGTACCCCTAATATAAGTAGGGCTACACAAAGACATTGGCTTGACGATTTTTGTGTTGCATGTAGCATGAGTACTAATACGTAATTGTCTATGCAAGCATGAATGCACGTTCATTTGAAATGTAGATTAAAAAAGTGCAAAACATTTTAGGCTTGGTACAACATTGTTAGTATCCGGTGAACAAATGGTCTGACATAAATACAAGAACACATAGACCATTCTATCATGTGTTGTAGGCTATTGAAAAAATCTAAAGAAAGGTTTTTATTTGTTTAATTGTCTTGTAGTGCATAGTGGGTAGGAATTTTGTAAGTCTGTAACAGACCTGGTAGGCTAGTGATGCTGGGAAATATAGTTATTCATAGTTGTATAACATGTAAAATGGCCTGACTACGGAAGATGACACAGTAAGATGCAACAAGAAATTATGATAGGAGTGGCAATTGTAACAAGAATGATGTGGTATTATGTGATCAACAATTTGGCAACACTTGGATAACTTGAGATGACAATAGAAATGTACATATATTCCACCACTGTGGGTTAAATACTGGGACAATATTTAGGGGTACACATGCATGTACAAATGTATTTCTCACGTAGATCATTGCACTACAAAAATGTGCATGTGTTTTACCAAAAACAAGACAAAAAGATGTATAATAGTATGAAGATAAAGCTAGTCTCTATGGATAGTGTAGCATAACCATGTTGTAGTAAGAGGAGATGGTGTTTTGAAAGTTTGTTCGATGCTCAATCTAGATGGCACATATTGGTAGTGCTTGTTGTCGAGGTTTTTTGCGTTTGGATTTGCATAAAAACTTCTTTGGTTATTGCCCATTTCAGACTACATGTATTGACATGGTGGTGTTGGATATGACGTGTTGTATCTTTGGCCAATGATGTGCTCAGTAGGATACTATTATATGTACTAAAACCTCTATTTGTAGGGTTGCACATATCATTCATATTGTTGTGGGGTGTCCACACTTGATGTTGATCATTTGGGAATTGGGGTAATGGGAATGGTCGTTCCATTGTGGCTGGTTGAGTGGGCTTCTTCTGACTGCACTTTGTAGTTGTGCTATTTTTTTTTAAATTCATTTCATGCCATCCCTTTTTCCACAAGGATGATGGTATTACAACCTTCTTGACTGTGACAGGATCCTTAATTGCAGAAACAACTATTAGTTTTCTCTTTTGGGCCTGCATTTAGAATATCAAGAGTATTGGTACTCGTTCAATGAATTGATTGTAATCTAATAAATTGAAACAAATGTGCACCATTATAAAATCCTATAAACAATTATGTGCAAGAACAATGGAAAGGTATCTTAAATGAGCTCACACTGGATTCGAGCAGTTGCTCCTTTTTATAGGTCTAAATTGTTGTATTTAGTTCATGCTTAACAACCTCATACTACTTATTTGAAACACGTGACATCTCTATGAAACATTGACAAATGTTTGAGACAACATCATATCTTTCAGTAGTTTTTGTAAATATCTGTATGTTTTTTGTGTTGTTTCCATAGTCCCGTACGATGTCCTTCCTCCATCTATCTAGCACATACTGCATTGACAACTTATCTATCCTACATTTGTGAGTAATGACACACAATGAGTGCATGTACATAATCCCCTTACACTCAAATGAACGACAATTGCATAACGAATTTTTATGAATAGAGTCATGTGTGACAATGAACTGGTTTTCAAGTAAAATAGAGTTAGCATCTGGTAAGAAAACTGTAACACCCAGATTCTCATAACACATGAGCGGAAGCTATATTTTTTTTCTTTCATCTGGGAGTGTCACAAACATTATGATCATTGCAATTAAAGTAAATGAAACACTTCACATTGAGTAAAACTGAATCATACAAAGTCCTTGATATAAAGGAAAACTACAAATCATCTAATATACTCTGGTAATAAGACTATGCAGAAAAAGAGATGTCTAAACTCTGGACCATCTCGATAGATGGCACCCTACTTGGAAAGTTTGAAAATCTCCTAGACCTTTATTTGATCCTTTGATCCTCAACTGCTCCAAATCCTAAAAACATCGCGTCCCCAGCCATGCATTGAAAAAAAATAGTAGTTAGAGTAAGTGGCATGAGTATTCTAAAAATATACATTGTTAAAGGATTGAAATATTACAAAATATTCTTGAACATTATAAATATGAAAGAACATTAACCTCTGGTTAAAGTCTATAACATATTCTCTCTTATTACTTATTTGAAATCTTATCTTTCTACCTTATCTTTCTCTGGAGACATGTACCCTAGTACATGGATCTCAGACCTACACCAAAGTTCTTGGGTCATACTTATCTTTTCTAATTCCCTCTCACCATACTCATGGATGAGATTATGGGCATGCTCTAAACTAAGATATCTTTTACTTATGATTTTTATCTGATTGTGGCCACTATTATACAATAAGTCCTCCTCTGTGACACCGAAGTGTCCTCTATGGTGCAATGCACCCTCTGTTGACACTAAAGTGTCCTCTATGGTGCAACACACCCTCTATTGACACCGAAGTGTCCTCTATGGTGCAACACACCCTCTATTGGCATAACATGCCCTCAGTGACACCCACAATGTTTGGCGCAACACTCCCTCTGAATCGTCCAAGGACTCTCTGGTGAGGACTTATTATGTAATGTATTATGTGAAGGTTTTGAATTAATTATCTTAATTCTATCTTTACTAAACTCTGAATCTGAACTTATCTGAAACTGAGTACTAAACATGTACTTCATTTTGAATCTGAAATCTGAATCTGAATCTTTGCTCTTTTAAATCTGAACTGAATCTATTATGGAATTTGGATATGTATTTCAAATTACAACATAATTGAGATTGGGTCTATAACCCATATCATATATCTTTATTCAAAATCTGGCTACTCAGATAGTGAGTAGTCTAAGTCTGAATCTAAATGTCTTATTTTTAAGTTCTAAACTGAATTCATTGTTGGGTTTGAACATGTATCTCATTATCTGGGTAAACTTTATTCTAAAAATCTTATTTGGTAAGATTACTTCATTATACCAATAATATCATAAATGAGTCTAATGTCTTATGAGAAAGGATCTGACATGAAAATAGAAATACTAAGTATACAAAGTATCGTAAGTCAAGCTTATGAAAGTATCATAAGTACAACATATCTAGAAATATCAATTCTGACAAGATGGTTCAATCCTTCTTATAAAATTGGATGTTACCCTGAAACTTTGCATATGAACTTACATATTACCTTAAATATAAAAATAGAAATCTTATAAAATATTGTATTGCAACCTAATCATAACTTAATGTGTCATTATCTTATAATTCCATCATTAACTCATTTTTACAATACATTGTAATCCCAAAAGTACATTTATTTCTAAAAGTAGACCATGTCTTAATATTCTGAAATTCATATTCTTAGATTGTAATTAAATTCTAGATATTATTCATTCTAAGGAATCTAGTCTTAGATCTCTACATATGTATGAAATCTTAATGGCATGTTTTTACTTGAAATCTTACTACATTCTTATCCCACATTGTCAATCTTGGTTGCATATCTTAGCTTGTAGTCTTATTCATCAATATGAATCATTACTAATAGTTCTTATAGAAATATGATCCATTATTTTTCTCATGAACCTTGTTCATGAGTCCCTATAATTCTTATAAATCTTCATAACAAATCTCTTCTCGAGATATTAGGCACATGTAAGGACGTATCCATGAATGTATAAAAATCATACTTTCATATCTGAACATCAAATCTTAGATCACTGGATCACATAAAGTATGAAGTATTACAAAAATATGTTAAGTTTGATAGATATGAATACTCATGGGCATGAACCACTTACCTCTTGTATTGGGGTATCTATAAGGAAGTCCTGATTCCAGTTCCATAACTTTAATATCTTGGATACCATCACAGTTTTGTCAGTCTAAGAGTATGTTCCCTTTGTATTTGTAAATCTCAAAACCCCATCATCCTAACTTAATATACCAACTTAGGGTTCTTATTTAGACTAAACATAACTTTAACCTAATATCACCATAAAATCTTGGCATTGAAATAAAATAAAACTCATTCTATATAATAGATATTATCTTTATACTCCAATCAGACATAAATCGTCTTATACACTAATATGAACATATACTTCATATAATGAGAACAATTCTCAAACATAGTTACATATTCTAAACTTATTGACTCAATTAGAAAATCAAAGTAGAATACCATCATGTTACTAATATCAGACCGACTTAGGCATACATATATCACTTATTGTGCAAGGATGATCATTTATTATTCATTCATAATGGCTACTCATCTAAAAGTCAATACTAATATAATAGCACATGAATCTTCATCAAATCTCTAGAAAAGTATTCATATAATGTAGGAAGACCATGTATTAAAATATCAGGTCATTTAAAAAAATAGATCATGGGAGAAATACCCAAAATACCCTAATTAGGGTTTACATTAAAAATCTCATTAAAAATTCATATATGAAAGATCAGGCTCTGAAGTAATGTTAAACATATCAAAATACACATTCAGTAAAATTTGTATGAATTTCTAAAGGCATTTACTATTCTTAATTGGCAAAACATCAAAATCATATATGTTCAAATACACTACATATTATTAATAGAAGACATCAAAATCATACATTGGAATTATTTTTAGAAGATAGTACAGTCGATGGGCTTTCCAAAGATACCTTATTTCTCCCAAACTGAGCTCTACATCTCAAGATATGAATTTTTGAATATACCACAATTTGGATCAACACCAGTCATTGATTTGAAATCTAAGGGATTGTGGCATCTGGCCCCTTCGCCTCGCTTTATGGGTTGTGGATCCAATAGGGCCCGACTCCTTCTTCACTCATGAATCTGAATGAGGGGGGAGGTCCTCTGTTCTACATGTGTAGGCCGCCGCCACTGCATGTTTGCCTTCGGTGACCCCGATCTCAATACTCAGGTTGTTAAAGATTGCGGCCAGGAATCCACTACCTCTGCCCAACCCCCCTATATTTGGGTGATGCCGTCGACGAGCACGAGCAGGCCTAGATCAGAACTTTCTATCTCTATCCTACCACTACAACCAAGGCTTCCCTTCATGCTCTCTCTTCCTCTCACTCTCGGATTGTAGTGAAACCCTAGGATCAAAGTCGTTGACTCCTCATAAACCGGAATCTGAGGCTTTTGTAGCCTCCCATGCCCACGATCCTGGATGAGGGCCCCCATTTGTGGGTTCTCTATTTGCACCCTGTAAATAGGGGTCCCGGCCTCCAGTCCGCATGGACTGGGGTCACCCCCCTTTTTCATTTTATTTTTCTTTTGCTTAAAAGTCCAAATTAGAGAAATATGTATAGATTCCATATCAGAGCTTTGTTTGATCCCATATTTTAGGAGAGACACTCCATGGTTATCACCTATATATGAGCAAGATATAAAGTCAAAACTTACTAGATAAACACTTCAAAATTGTCTTTGAAATAAGAACATGATAATTACGAATCTAATTACCGAGGCCACTATATACATCAAAATCATATGAGATTTCTCCCACAATCTTATATTAGATTTATGCTTCCAATAAAAATACCTTGAGTATTTCTTATGACACCAAAATACTCCATACTCATTTTCGTACTTTGAGGACCCATGTGAAAACTTTAATTTGTCTTATTGGGCTGAATTTCGATCCTAGGGCCAATGGCCCTTCTCTTGATTTCCAAAAGAATTCATATGATTAATCATATCCTCAATTTCAACATTAAACCTTTGAATAGACATCATTCCTCAATTACATGTTCCTTAAGATACCCTCGATGATTATGACTTCACTTACTTAATATGTACAACTCAACTAAATCTAGGGCTCAAACAATCAACTACCATAATTGTGTATCCTTCATAGTTCAACTTTGTATTTCATCTCATATTATAAAATGAAATATCAGATTTTCAGATACTACAAAGTCATCTTGAGTGCGTAAAATACCTCTCTGCATTCTTTTTCCATAGAATCCAAATATTATGAAAATTGGATAAACTTTATTGTAAACATAAATCTATCCCATATTGATGTCATCAATAACTTAATCATGTACTTTCTATGTTATAAAGATTAGGGTGTGACAATACTACCCACCTTTTTGGGAATTTCGTCCTTGAAATTTCTCTAGGCTACTACCCACCTTAGGGTTTTGCTTACCTCTTCATCATATTAAGGTACACTTATGTTCAAATTTTTTTGTATGCAAAAGAAACGTAATGTATTTTCATAAAATGTTTATGTGATAATTATCTATTACGTTGGTCTATTTCTCAACTCATACTTATAGTTTAAGAGATTAAACTTGGATCTATATTTAGGATAACTACCTCAACATTGTCATGACTTTATAACATTAGGTGTACATGATTTTGTAATCTTACATTCTATAGGTAACTCCTACATTCCTAGATATGTGGTGATCAGGCACATACCCAGAGAATGTGGGATCCTAGCATGCTATCTCTCACTAACCTACTAACACATGTGTCCCATACCACACAGACCAATAAGAAATGAGGGATGCATCAAAATCTAGTTCTTATGACATTCCTCTTAAATTCTCAATTAGCTGGCCAGAACCATTGAGAATGGAGAAGCAACATCATTAGCTAGGGTTAGGTTGAAGCATGAAACCTAGAGTAGTAAAACATATATCTCTAACATCTCTATTTTTCTAAGGTGAAAACTCTTAGTCATTCTAGGTCATTGTATCTTTCTATGAGAATCTATCCCTAAACCCTAATCTCTTATCTTCAATCTAGGGTGACTCTGAGAATCATACTTCCCTAGTGGCCATTTACCAAATTGCTCCGATACCATATTGTAACACCCAGATTCTCATAACACATGAGCGGAAGCTATATTTTTTTCGTTCATCTGGGAGTGTCACAAACATGATAATTATTGCAATTAAAGTAAATGAAACACTTTGTATTGAGTAAAACTGATTCATACATAGTCCTTGATAAAAAGGAAAACTACAACTCATTTAATATACTCTGGTAATAAGACTATGCATAAAAAGAGATGTCTAAACTATGGACTGTCTCGGTAGATGGCACCCCACTAGGTAAGCTTGAAAATCTCCTAGACCTTTATTTGTTCTGTTGATCCTTAGTTGCTCCAAATCATGCGGACATTGCATCTGATAACCTCCAATTTTGTGATGTTATCTTAGTAATTTTCTTCAATTTTCCATGCTCTTTCTTAGATAAATTAGACAGAATCCCTAGCTATCCCCTTTTATTGCAAATATACTATTAGATTAACTTTTCTCCTTTTTTCTTACAGAAAAAGACAAAAAAATTTTACAAAAGACACATACGGTCCCAAGACTGCATGAAGCCAACCGGTCCCAAGACCACATGGACTCACTGGTCCCAAGACCACATGGAATCACACGGTCCCAAGACCGCATGGACTCACACGGTCCCAAGACCGCATGAAGCCAACCGGTCCCAAGACCGCATGGACTCACACAGTCCCAAGACCGCATGAAGCCAACCGGTCCCAAGACCGCATGGACTCACACGGTCCCAAGACCGCATGAAGCCAACCAGTCCCAAGACCGCATGGACTAACACGGTCCCAAAACTACATGAAGCCAATCGGTCCCAAGATCGCATGGAGTCACACGATCTCATGACCGCATGAGTCCAAACGGTCTCGGGGTCCAAACGGTCTCGGGGCCCAAACGGTCTCGGGGTTCAAATGGTCTCAGAATCCAAACGGTCTTCAAGACCGTTTGGACCCATAACTAACCAAACCGTTTGGACTTCACTTAAAGCCTATAAATAAGACCCAAGGGTCCTCACAAAGACATCAAGTTTCAGACACCCAGATGCTTCCTCTACTACTCCAAAGCTATTCCAACCTCCATCCTCCGCCCAAAGGCTGTCGGTCTGAGATCCACGCTCCATCCTGAAGCTGCTTTCTCTCTCTCCGCCAAAGAAGGTGGGAAGAGGAGACCTCATCATCGAGCAACCTGTGAAGTTTGAAGATTGTCACTCTCTCTCTTTCCAAGGGGTTGACTTTCCTCTCTCCTTTGTGGGGATGACGTTCTCTCTCTCTCTTCTCGCCTCCTTCTTTGTCCTAGCTATGAGCGAGTAGTCTCTTTCACTAGGGTGCGGGGAGTAGCCCCACTACCCATGTTTTCATTTAATGCAATGTAATTCATAGTTTGCAATAGAGATATACTTTCTTTTCAGTTCGACATCAATCGTTTAATGAATGCTTGTTTCTTGATCACTAACTCATGTTATCTTTTATCTTTTATTATGAATTGTCTACATTTGTACTATCAGATTCGAATCTTGATTGTATGTTGGTTCTTGGTGCATGTATCCACCATGCACCTATTTCAGTATCTAGGAGTTCTTCTTAAGAAGTGGAGTATACTCACTACCTTCGTTGTACTTTCATACTATGAAATGGAATCAGTTGACGTATGAAAGTACAACATTGGTGAGTCGAGGAACACACTTTGCGAAGGGAATGATGTAAATTAAGTGACCATTCGTTCGGGGATGGCTGGCATTGCAACATTCCCACACTTCTTGTAGTTAGTTCTCCGAAAGGAAACTAAATGTACAAAGATACTAACTGTTTAGACTCTTATTGTAGGTTATGTTTTATGTTGCATGTTTTGATCCATGTATAGTGGAGGTGAAAGCTGGTCACAGCCTAGTGGCTCCTTATCATTGTTTACAACCTAAAATTTACTTTCTTGCTTTATTTACTTGCACTTAGTTTAAAACAACCAAATCAAATCTTTGGATTAAATATCAACTGTCAAGAAGTTAAGTGAAATTCTAGCATTTTCTATCTTGTCAATCTCGACAAGACCATTGTCCCATGGATTCAACCCTTAACTATACTATGATAAGACTTCCACGTATCTTAGCATACGTGTATGGAGTTCTCAATCTAGTATAAGCAAGGCTAAACTTAAAGACTTACCATCTTTAGGATTTTTAGTGGTGCACGCAATTCCACGTGAGTGGAAGTTCCATAAAAAATTGGCACCGTTGTCGGGGACAACAGAACCTTTTAATTTCATTTACTATCTTGCTAGTTGGTTAAGGTTTTTCACTTTCCTTTAACAATTAGTCCATATCTTCTTGAATTTATCATATCTCCTGCATCATCTAAAAGGTGTGTTTCTCTCTCTACTCAGGTAGAAGACGTGTATGTAACCATCACATAACCTCAGATTCTCCCCTGATCCAGAGTACGACTCTGAGGTAGAGAGAAGCTTCCACCGCCGCATCAGACTTAACTGCCAAAGAGCCAGGCAAATGGCTGAAGACCAACGCCAAGCTGCATTAGTAATGGAAAGACTCAATGTCGCCATAGCCGCTCAGAGAGCACAATTCATTGCTGACACCCGTGCTCAGATTCAAGCGGAGATCCGAGCTGAAGAACAGGCCCACATCCAAGCTAAAAATGAAGCAGCTAACCAGGCTTCCCAGCTAGAGCTAAGAAACAAGCAATTGAGAGACTATGCCGTACCTAAGAACTATGAAGACAACCATCCAGTTCGGCCACCGATCATTAACATACCCAACTTCAAAATTCGGACACAATGGATTCAAATCATGCAAGGCATCTCATTCTCTGGTGGATCTGGAGATGACTGCATGGATCACTTAAAAAGATTCAAGGCACTTTGCCGACTTGTCCCACATGCTGGAGTTGTCTTTGACACAATAATGTTACATATTTTCCATTTCACTCTATTTGGCAGGGCTCTGAGTTGGTACAATTTGCTTGATAGGGAGCCAATCATCACCACCTGGACTCCCTTGGAAGAAAAGTTCCTAGAGAAGTTTTTCCCCCCTTCGTTAACTTACGAAATTAGGGGGGAAGATCAACCATTTCCCACAACTTCCCGGAGAATCACTCGCAGAAGCATGGGAAAGATTCAAGGAGCTTCTAAGAAAGTGTCCTCATCACGGTATCTGCCAAAATCAATTAATAGAAATGTTCTATAGGGGGGTGAGTGATGACATCAAGCAATTTCTGGATTCCTCATCTGGAGGAAATTTTATGAGGAAGAACTACGAGGACGCTTGGAAAATCATTACACTTGGAGCTGAAAACCAATCCAATTGGGGACGATCATCCGGCAAGGGAGTCCTCAAGGTTTATAAATCTGAGGAATCAATGGAAATGAAGGCTATTGTTGAAGCTTTAAAGACTATAGCTCACAAATAGTAGGTTCTTGAAACTTCATTTGGAGAATATGATAAGAAGAAAACCCCCGAAGTCCAACAGGTTAAAGCTGTCACAAGGACCTGTGAAGCCTATCATGCATTCGATCACCCAACTCTGTCATGCGGTCTGCTTTACAATGTGATAATGGATATGCACCGACCACAACAGCAGTACGAACCAATCGTCGAACAACCTGAAGAGCAGATGCCCGAACAAGTTAATTCCATTCATTCCATACCTGGACAAGTTTACTATAATCCAAACCAACCAAGAAACCACCCAGGTTCTCAATACGGGAACCCTACAGGGATTGCCAACCCGCAACACCAAACACAAGGCGGATCCTCCAATACGTTGCCACCTGGATTCCAAAGCAACTTTAATCAAAATCAAGGGAACCCCAGAAATAACTTCCCAAGATCCAACTACCCTAGAAACCCCTCTGCCTACTATCAATATACCCATCCTCCTCTACACCCGCAACTGCACCCTCAGTTGCAGCAACCTCAGTTAGCACTGCCTCCACAACAACCACATCAAGGACAACAACAACTCACTCATAAAAATGCCCCCTCCCATCCAGAAGACGAGATGACTTTGATAAGGCAGATGCTACAGTCCCGACAAACCATGCTCGCTAATCAGTAAGCTCCGCAGAAGGCGGTGGAGGCTCAACTAGCACAAATTGCTGCGCAACTGAAGCCACCAACAGACACTTTTGCAGGACAACCTGAGTCAAACCCTAGACACAACCAAAATAGACCAGAGCAATTGAATGTCGTCACTTCAAGATCTAGTCGTGTCCTTCATGAAACTACAAGAATCGCTGATGATGATGATGATACACCTGTCTTTATTCCAAATGCAAGCCCGAACCTGGGAATTGAGAAGTCCGCAGAGAATGCGAAAAGCAAAGAAAAAGAACAAGCTTCCACAGAGCCAGGAGTTCCGTAGTATAAGCCTAGGATACCATATTTGGGAATATTGCTAGAGACAAAAATGGACACTAGGTTCCAAAGATTCAAGGAGGCGATGAAGAAACTCTATATCGACATCCTGCTCCTCAATGCTCTCTCTCTGAAGTACCGGCTTGGGATAAATACCTAAAAACTCTATTATCAAGGAAATACATTACTGAAGAACAAGAAACCGTCAAACTAGCTCAAACCACCTCCAATATCATTCTTAATAAGATGTCAAAGAAAAAGAAGGACCCTGGTTCCTTCGGTATTCAATGTTGTATTGGAAATGCCTCGAGAAAATAGGGATTAGCTGATTTAGGGGCTAGCATATCAATTATGCCCTATTCCATGTGTAAACGATTATGTTTCACTGACTTGCTGCCCACAACGATGACAATTCAGTTAGCTAATTCCACCATCACTGCACCTCTAGGAATTATCGAAGATATTCCAGTCAGGATAGGCAAAGATGCCTATGTCCCATGCAATTTTGTCATTATGGATATCAAGGAGGATCTGAGATACCCAATAATATTTGGTAGACCTTTCCTTGCCACATCCAGGGCGCTTATAGATGCTGAAGCTGGCATGATCATTCTAAGATTGGGAAAAGAAGCAATTCAATTCCGAGTTCTCAACAACATGAAAGGTCCCAACATTCAAGAGGAGGTCTTTCTCTTAGATGCAATACATCAAATGTCCCAATTAGAAATATCTGAGCCATATGATGAGTTAGAGAATGTTCTAACCAACCCAGAAGTCAAATTTTCTGCAAATGAATTGGTCCAACAATGTTTGCAACACTTAGAGAAAGCTGAAGAAGCACCGACAGCCACCTTTGAGGAGCTCAAATCTGTCACTATTTTAGAAGCAATAGAAACACCCAAGGCTCCTGATATGAAGACTCAACCAACGAGACTTAAACATGTCTTCTTAGGTGAAGAAAAATTATGTACAATTATCATCAGTTCCACCCTGATGGAAAACCAGGAAGAAAGGCTTCTTGTTGAGCTGAAGAAACACAAGAAAGCCATAGGGTACAAAATAACTGACCTGACAGGTATTAACCCAGCCTTATGCATGCATAGACTGCCCATGGTCGAAGAATTCAAGCCATCAAGAGAACACCAGAGGAAGCTAGACCGCAATCTTAAAGAAGTGGTCCGCCTTGAAGTCCTAAAACTGCTGAAAGCCGGCATAATTTACCCAATTTCAGACTCCCAATGGGTCAGCCCCGTCCAAGTGGTTCCCAAAAAGGGAGGAACCACTATCATGCTAAATGAAAAGAATGAGTTAGCACCTACAAGGACTGTGATGGGGTGGAGGATGTGTATCGACTACAAGAAACTAAACAAATCAACGCGAAAAGATCACTACCCTCTGCCCTTTCTCGACGAAGTCCTAGAACGCTTAGCCCATCAAAAATACTTCTTCTATCTAGATGGTTATTCCGGGTTCTACAAAATCCCTATACACCTGGAAGACCAAGAGAAAAATACCTTTACCTGCCCCTTTGGGACCTATGCTTTCAGAAGAATGCCATTCGGGTTGTGCAACGCACCTGCTACATTCCAAAGGTGTATGTCTGCTATTGTTACAGGATTAACAGAATCTATAATGGAGGTATTCATGGATGATTTTTCAATTTATGGAGATTCCTTTGATAACTGTCTACTCAACCTTGGACAAGTCTTACAACGATGTGAGGAAACAAACCTCATCCCAAATTTGAAAAAATGCCATTTTATGATAACTGAAGGTGTCGTCCTCGGCCATAGAGTGAGCGACAGAGGGATTGAGGTAGATAAGGAAAAAATCGATGTTATCTCAAAATTTTCGCCACCAAAAGATGTAAAAGGAGTACGAGCATTCTTGGGTCATGTTGGGTTTTACAGAAGATTTATCAAAGATTTCTCAAAAAAAGCAAAACCCATGACCCAACTTCTGACCAAAGACACCGAGTTCAATTTTAATCATGAATGCTTGCAAAGTTTCTCAACTCTGAAAAATGCTTTAATCTCTACACCCATACTAAGAGCCCCGGATTGGTCACAACCTTTTGAAATCATGTGTGACGCCAGCGATTATGCCATAGGGCTCGTATTAGGATAGAGAATCGACAAGAAACCTTATGTAATTTACTACACATCTAAAATGCTAGATGAAGCATAGAAGAACTACACTACTACAGAAAAGGAGTTCTTAGCTGTCATCTATGCGTTTGAGAAATTCCGCTCCTACCTGATTGGAGCCAAGGTCATCGTCTACACTGACCACTCCGCCTTATGATATATAATTCAGAAGCAAGATGCAAAACCCAGACTTATCTGCTGGGTGTTGATTCTTTAGGAATTTTATTTGGAAATAAAAGACAAAAGCGGGGTGGAAAACATCGTCGCCGATCATCTCAGCCGTATTGAAGTCAAGGATGAAGATAAAGTACCTATCCGAGATTCCCTTCTAGATGACCAACTAATGAAAGTTACCAATGGATTCCCTTGGTATGTCGACATTGTTAATTATCTGGCTACATGAATCATTCACCCTTCCGCCTCTCATCATGACAAAAGGAAATTCCTCCATGATGTAAAACAATACTATTGGGATGAACCTTACCTTTTTTGCCTATGCGCAGACGGACTTTTCTTTAACTGCTTACCTGAAGAAGAAATTACCCTTGTCTTAGAGCATTGCCATTCTGGCCCCACTGGGGGACACATGAGTGCGAAGAAAACCGCTATGAAAGTTCTGCAATCGGGTTTCTTTTGGCCAACAATAGAAAAAGATTCCCATGATTTTTTAAAATCATGCAACAAATGTCAAATTTCTGGCAGCATATCTAAAAGGAATGAAATGCCCCTCACCATGTGGCAAGAGATTGAACTTTTTGACGTATGGGGGATAGACTACATGGGCCTCTTTCCTTCTTCATATGGTTTCTCCTACATTCTGGTTGCAGTAGACTATGTCTCGAAATGGGTCGAAGCTATACCCATAGTGTCCAGTGATTCCAAACCAGTCATTAAGATGTTTAAAGATATCATTTTTCCCAGATTTGGAGTTCCCCGAACTGTCATATCTGATGGAGGGACCCATTTTCTGGAATGAAGCCTTGAAACCCTCTTAAAGAAATATGGAGTTAACCATAAAGTTGCCACGCCTTACCATCCACAGACCAGTGGTTAGGTTGAAGTTTCAAACAGACAACTGAAGGCAATCTTAAAAAAAAACAGTCAATAGACACCACATTGACTGGTCCACCAAGCTTTCTGATGCCCTTTGGGCTTACCGAACAACTTCTAAAACACCAATCGGGAAAACCCCGTTCCGTTTGGTATACGAGAAGTCATGTCATCTTCTAGTGGAACTGGAACATAAGGTTTGGTGGGCCATTAAACAACTAAATTTTGATTTCAAAAGTGTCGAAGAAAACAGACAACTCCAACTACAAGAGCTAGAGGAACTCCGAATGACCGCTTATAAAAGTGCCAGGATTTATAAAGAACAAACCAAGATGTGGCACAACGGTCATCTAAAAAGGAAAGGCATCACCATTGGTGACAAAGTCCTCCTTTTCAACTCCAAGCTCAAATTGTTCCCCGGAAAGCTCCGCATAAAGTGGTACGAGCCTTTCACCATCAAACATATATACCCGACTGGAGCTGTCATAATTGTTGATGACAATGGAAGAGAAAGGACAGTCAATGGCCATCAATTGAAAAAAATACTACACTCCAATAGATAAAATGCCGAGATAGACTATTGAGATCAGAGATGCCATAACATCATCATAACAACATCAAAACCTTGTCGAGCCAGTGACGTAAAACCCAGGCGCTACTTGGGAGGCAATCCAAGATCTGAGAATTTTTTTTTATCTTCTGTTCCTTTAGTTACCTTAGGTTTATCTTATGAAAATATAAAAAATTATACAACCAAAACAAATATAAAAATATAAAAATCAAAATAACCCTAACCCTCCGAAACGGTCCTGAAACCGTTTGGAGCCAAACGGTCGCTAAACCATTTGACCTAGGGATTGTTTAAGGTCAACCCCCGAATCCTATAAATATAACCCCCCCTCCTTCTTCTTTCTTTCGACTCTGGAACTTTCTTAAACCCTCGCGCGAATGCCAATTCCTGTCTCCCCGATTCTCGCTCCCACGCAACCCACACCGTCAACTCTCCGACACCACCTTAGCATCTATGGCACCCACACATCCATTACCGACACTCTCATCATCGTCTTCCTCACCCGCAGTAACAAGGTAGACACGCCACCATCGCCAATGCCTGCAAAGCCGTCGCGGCTCCCTGTTCTATCGTACCATTGGCCTTTTCACCTCCGCAACCATCTTTACCACCGTCGACATCTTCGGTGCCGCCGCGGCACCCCCCATCCTAGCCATCATCGTCCTCATCGTCGCCGCCACCCCCGCTATCTCCGGCCGCTCCCTGACGTTTTACCTTCCAAATGGTCTTCAAACCGTTTGGGACCAAACGGTCTCCAACCCGTTTGGGACCAAACGGTCTGCCACCCGTTTGGGACCAAACGGTCTCCAAACCATTTGGGACCAAACGGTCTTCGAAACCGTTTGGCCTTTCACAACCTCCTGTATTTTGTTAAAACATAAAAACACATAAAATCCAATTTTAAACTTGTTATTCTAACACATGACTTTCCATTTTTAGAAATAGCTTCTCCAGCAGAGCAACCCACTGGACATGAAGATGCCCCCTTTTAGACAAAAGAACGACTAATAAAAGATCGCGCCAAGCTCCAAAAGATAGTAGATACTTATGAAGCAACCAAACAACTCCCACCAAAGGTCAACATCATTGCGGTCATGTGTGAAATTGACTGCATCAACAGGTGTCTAGCTGAAGAACCTGAAGAAGAGGTGGAAGTCATTTCATCTAGCGATGAAGGCTCTGAATACAAGCCGCATTCCGAGGAAGAGTCCCCAGCTGAAAAGTCCAAGGGGAAACAAAAAGTCCAACAAGCTACGACTGAACAACCACCAAAAAAGCGGGCAAGAAAATAGGTACGCCCCGCCACTGGTATGGAACAAACCCTAGCAGTTCATATCCCACCAACCTCTGCCACTCCTGCAACCACCACCACCCCTGTCTACTCAACTCACACTACCACCGCGCCACCACCAGAAAACCTCTACATACACACCCTCCCATCCATCGACAAAGTACTGAAACCAACAAAGTACGTCTACTCAAGCATACTACACAAGATGGGGATCTATGACAGAATCCTCACCATGCTAGACCATGCTAATCTATCCAGACTGTGCTTTGTCCCCGAAGCTTCTTACGTCGAACCGAGTACTGAATTTTTCACGCATCTCACCAAAGAAGTGGTGGACATTATGCACAGATCAAGGGATGGCGGTGACCACATGCTGGTCACCAAGCTCTTTGGAAATGACGTCATTATAACTGAAAATCTTCTGAATGAAATATTCATTGACAACCAGGAGCAACTCAAACAAGACAAATTTGCAAGCACATAGAATTCACAATTCAACAGACACAGCTTCTGGAAGACCATAATAGGGATCCCCACCTATGAGGCAAAGACATGCAAAGCCTCCAACATTCAATCCGGGTTCGTATGCACACTACATAAAATTCTTACAGGTGTGTTGTTCCCCAGAATAGAGGGAGGAAATGTTATCACCGCCGACCTCTTTCTCCTATGGTCCATTTTGCAAGGAAAGCCAGTCAACATCGGCCGGCATATGATACAAAAATTCTCCACCTACGCCATAGGAAAATAAATCTGCATGGGCAGGCACATAACTTCCATTATCAAATACCTCAAAATGGACAGATTACTCCCTCGTTGCACGAAGATCAAGGGCAACATCCTTACTAACGAACAAACCTTGAAGAACTCCTACATTATCAAGGAGAAGGATGTGAAACTACACTACATCTTCTGCCCAATAGTCAGATCTTCCAGGACCCTGCTACCGCTTCCGGAGCTAGCGGACTACGAGAAAGACAAATTTCTCTTTACTGATGAAGAGATTACCACACTCCTAGCTCCGGTCAAAGTACAAGAAAAGACAACCTAAGAAGGACAGACAGAGCTCAGCATAACCGCCCTGACAGCTAGGTTAACAAAAATACCAGTAAAACGACCATCTAAGGTACGTTTACAACCACCACAGCTGTCGAGGACGCCAACATCAAAGCTTAAATAGGAGACAGAATGCCCCCCCCTCCGGAGGAACCAATCACTACCTCCTCCATAGACTCATTTATCATGAGCCTACATGATGAGCAAACCACCACCACCACCCCCACCATACTCCCATCTACCACCCTCCCACCATCTACCACCACCCCACCTTCCTCCACAACAATCCCTCCACCCACATCTTCTACTTCCCCATCTTCTTCCCCGAGCACTACATTTTCTGCTCCAACATCTAGTTTCACTTTCTCTGTTCCCATCTCCACTTTCTTTTCCTCAACCTTTTCACCCCCTCATATCTCACCCAGCCATTTCCCATTCCCTTCATACGCCACCACCCCAACATCGCTAATGACTCCATCTACGGTCACCACGCAGTTCGCGGGACCATCACCAGTGTCCCTTTCGCAAGAAACTACCACCCTTCCACCTTGACCCCAGCCATACCACCCTTCCGCATCTGGGGTCCCTTTTTCAAATGTCGATGAGCAATTCAGACGTCAATTCGACGCCATCTGAAACCTCCTCACCGACCCCTCTAACTTAATGCAATCTATTTTTTCATGTGTGCATGGTATTTCTCAACAGGTCGCCAATATCAACGAGCAGAACAATGCCTTTCCAGGCATTCTCCGAAGCATTCATCAATGACAGGACGTAGTGGCCAAGCAAGTTGATCATATCAATGACCACTACAAACACTTGCATGAGCTGGTCCTTGGATTAAAAAGCCAGCATGAAGCGCTGGCTAAGCAAGTTGACAGGATCTCTATGTAGACTCAACCTCTGCTCGAGACCCTACGCGAGCTTAAGCAGCAACAAACTGCTTTAAGCACATGCTTGGATGACATCACCAACACCCTTACACAGCTCCACTACCACCAAGAGGAGTCAGCAACCACCGAGCTTCACCAACTATGCGCTCAACCACCAAGTTTCACCAACTATGCGACCCCTCTAACATAATGCAATCTATTTTTTCATGTGTGTAGGGTATTTCTCAACAGGTCACCAAGATCAACGAGCAGAACAACGCCTTGCTAGTCATTCTCCGAAGCATTCATCAATGACAGGACGTAGTGGCCAAGCAAGTCGATCATATCGATGACCACTACAAACACTTGCCTGAGCTGGTCCTTGGAGTAAAAAGTCAGAATGAAGCGATGGCTAAGCAAGTTGACAGGATCTCTACGTAGACTCAACCTCTGCCCGAGACCCTACGTGAGCTTAAGCAACAACAAACTGCTTTAAGCACGTGCTTGGACGACATCACCAACACCCTCACACAGCTCCACAGTTGCCAAGAGGAGTCAGCAACCACTGAGCTTCACCAACTACGTGCTTAAGTAACAGATCTTACAGTGTGCCTCGTCTCTGCCGAGGGACGATACTCAGACCTAAAGGAAACACACGACACACTACTCGAATCCCACGAGCATGTGCAAGTGGCGTTTGATGAACTACAAGAAACCCATCAGTAGTGCAAGAAGCCTCCACAACTAAAGCCAGCAGACAAAAAGGCAGACGAAGATGATGATGAAGATGACAATGATGAGGACTCTGACTCCTCGGCTAACTCCAATAATACCACCTCCTCAGATGACCAATCTGATGACCTAGACAATGCTGGGGAGGGCACAAGCCGAGGAGCTGCATCAAAACAAAAAGATCACCATGACGGTGATAAAGATCCCAAATCCCTAACTCACATTGACAACATTAATGTCTTATGGGGATCAATTCCTTGACTATTCCGCAATGGGATCTCTGGGGGAATCTGTCAAAGAAGCAGCCTTTGCTGAGTTCCACCAATGTCTGCTCAGAACCATCACAAGTCAACAACAAGAAACATCAGCTCAACATCTCTCTACACCAGACCAATCGGTGCTCTTTCCCCCAGAACAAGAAGACCTAGAAAGAGTCAGCCTGGATACAGATGAAGATTTGGAATCAGCTTTTGACTCAGACAAAGATGAAGATCTGCAGGAATATATAGACAATCTGGAGCAGACTTCCCCCCTCCCCCCGTAAGAGCTACCCCCACTGCCACCACTACCGAACAAGATGAATGATCTTGATTCAATGGCTATCTCTACTCTCGACACTCAAAACATCTTCATCCTTAACATCATAGTAGATGATGCTAAGGACGGGGGCGACATTATCTACCAAAATACAAAGACTCAGTGCAAGTTGATGCGTGAGGACTTTCGCTCCATCCTTCGACCACAATCAACGGTGAAGATGGCAGTCTTCCGCATCCTCCTCGCCAACTCTATCAAAACCTGCAGAAGCTCTCAGCGGCATCAACCCGTTCTTAACGCATCACCGACTCTAGCAATGAGTCTTATTTACAAAAAATTGGAAAGCAAATCAATTGAACGGATGCAGAGGGGAATTTCAAGGAAGGCACACTACATTACCGTGCCCTTCCAAGTCTCTGGTCACTGGCTGCTTATGATCATGGACACCGCGGCCCGAGATGCTAAAGTGTACAACTTTTGCGCCACTGAACTAAGAGTCAGAATAATCAACTACGCTGGAACAGAAGCCGGGGAGGCCAGATGCATCCCATTCCGGATCCTGAAGTTGATATGGGTTTCTTTCCCATCACTCCACAATACTTGGAACCAACCTTGGTTCCAAATCATCAACCCCCAAGCTGAAACTCAAGAAGGTTCTAGGGATTGTGCTTTCTACGTAATACAACATATCCAAGCGCTTAATAAGCAAATCCCTTTTACCGACCTGGCCACAGAAGACTTTCATTCTCTACGAGGTCGCTACGCCATGGAGTTGATCTGTGATAGAAGGTTCTTCAAGGACCCAACTATGGCACCTACCGACGTTCCTTGCTATCTTTTCTAGGCCATCCAACGTCCTCCAAAACAACCATTCAGGTGAACAATAAAAGAGTTGGAGAAACAACAGCCCGCCAAGGCTCCCGGGAAGAAGAAACGGGACCCTTACTCTTTCGATCTAGCAGATGATGACGAGGTTACTGAGTTGCTAACCGGGGTGCCCATCAAAATATCATCTTCACAAATGGACCCCCTGTCTGCCATTTCACCTACATTCCCCAATTTTGACCTCAGTGCTTACAAATGTCTCTCCAATAATGAACTTTGTCTCATCATGTCAAGGCTTTACGCCGAGAAAGATGACCTCATTTTCATGTTCGGTGACATTCTGGTCATGGCAGATGCGCTACGAGACCCCGTACTGCTAAGAGGGTCTCTGTCCATAAGCTTAATGGCAGCTTATCAATTTCTTCTCAGACAGAATCACCCTACAACCTATATGGCATCCCCCTACATGAAGGATGATCTATTAAAGCTAAAGAACTTCAAGACAACTGAGGCACTCATCTCCTACTTACAACATACCACCCTGAAGCTCATCATGCTCCCTTTCCATCATTCAGAACACTGGATGTTGTTGGCAACAAATCTTCATGAAGGAACAACAATCATATACAATAGTTCCGACAGCCAGTACTATCCAGATCAACAACATTACACTACGACACCAAGAATGCCTATGGAGGAGGTGGCGAAGGAGTGTGCAAACCAACTTCATGTCCTTCTCAGCACGCATACACGAGCATACAGCAAAGAACACTTTCATCACCCCGCCTTCAGCCACAAGTGCCCACAACAGCTCCGCGAGTCAAACGATTGTGGCTTCCACGTCATGTACTAGATAAACACCATCATAGAACTTGGAAGACCAGTAGAAGATATGACAGCAGGGGATTATCATGCATTACAAGGGAAGTTCGCTGCTAATCTCCTCCGCACATATGGCACCAATAAAGGACTAATAGAAGCCTGATGCCCTTGTCCTTGTACTACTCAACCTATCACTTTAACACTCCGCGGACAGCGTGAGTGATAAGTTAGGGGGGAGTACACTGGACAAGGGTGAGGTATCATTTTCAAAATCCTTCTGTCAATACCTTTTCTTTCAATTTTGTTCCTTCATGCATTTGCTTTTCGGTTTAAAACAATTTCCCTTTTTGGAATAAAGTCACCCCCAGCTAACCTTAGAATCAAGTTAGCCCTCAAAGCAATAACAAGAATAGCACTTAGACATATAATGGCGACTTAATAATTTCTCTTCACTCTTGATTTTCATGCTTTTGTTTCACTTCTACATCTGACTCTCCACAGGTAAATATCAAGGCCGAAATAAGCCAAGCACTCTCAAGGACGAGAGGGGCATCAGGTGACATCCAAATCAAGAAGTCTCGCAAGTGGACCATTAAAAAGAAACCAAAAAAGTGCATGTCAAGAAACTCTAAGAACAACTTTCCTCTCTTCAAATAAAAGAGGCTTGGCCGCCCAAAAATAATTTCCCTAAAAACCCCAAATCCTAAGCTTGTGAGTTTATGAATAAAAGCCAGAGAGTTGAATAAAACTATGAGAGTTGTGCCATAAATAAGGACCTATATAAAGAACCAATGAAGGTCTCACCCGGGCGGTACATTCAGATGCCCTCACGAAGGCAGATGTGTCGTGCCCGGTAGTGAAACCCTAAGGTATCTAAATATATGAAAGACTTATAAAGGACTCGCCCGACCGGTACATTCAACTACCCTCATGAAGGTAGATGTGTCGTGCCCAGTAGTGAGATCCTACAAGCATAGACAACCCCTCCCTCACTTGAAGGGGGAGTTACACATCAAGCCTTTAACCAACCCTCATACCCACTCTATCTTCCGGTAGTTTTTTTTCCAGAGAGGTATAAAGCTGATCAGAGTCAACGACATGCACAGAATGAAAAGTGGTCCCAATGCAGGCTACGAGATACGGAAGAAACCTGAGACCCAAACAACTCTCAATACCTGAAAGAGTTAAGGCAAACAATAAGACCCGATATGACCTTAGGAGAACTCAGGTTTATAATTGAAGCAAGAGTATGGAAATCTTAACTGCATAAAATTGCCATTTCATGCCTCAGCTCTATCTAACTTGAGGACAAGCTAGACTCTAAGTTAGGGGGGGTGATAACCTCCAATTTTGTGATGTTATCTTAGTAATTTTCTTCAATTTTCCACACTCTTTCTTAGATAAATTAGACAGAATCCCTAGATATCCCCTTTTATTGCAAATATACTGTTAGATTAACTTTTCTTCTTTTTACTTACAGAAAAAGACACAAAAAAAATCACAAAAGACTCATACGGTCCCAAGACCGCATGCACTCACACAGTCCCAAGACCGCATGAAGCCAACTGGTCCCAATACCGCATGGACTCACCGGTCCCAATACCGCATGGACTCACGCGGTCCCAAGACCACATGAAACCAACCAGTCCCAAGACCGCATGGACTCACACGGTCCCAAGACCACATGAAGCCAACCGGTCCCAAGACCGCATGGACTCACATAGTCCCAAGACCGCATGGACTCACACGGTCCCAAGACCGCATGAAGCCAATTGGTCCCAAGACCGCATGGACTCACACGGTCCCAAGACTGCATGAAGCCAACCGGTCCCAAGACCGCATGGACTCACACGGTCCCAAAACTGCATGAAGCCAACCGGTCCCAAGACCACATGGAGTCACACGATCTCAAGACCGCATGAGTCCAAACGGTCTCGGGGTCCAAACGGTCTTGGGTCCCAAACGGTCTCGGGGTCCAAATGGTCTCGGGGTCAAAATGGTCTCAGAATCCAAACGGTCTTCAAGACTGTTTGGACCCAAAACCGACCAAACCGTTTCGACTTCACTTAAAGCCTATAAATAAGACCCAAGGGGTCCTCACAAAGACATCAAATTTCAGACACCCAGAGACTGTCTCTACTACTCTAGAGCTATTCCAACCTCCATCCTCCGCCCAAAGGCTGCCGGTCTGAGATCCATGCTCCATCCTGAAGCTACTTTCTCTCTCTCCGCCAAAAAAGGTGGGAAGAGGAGACCTCATCATCGAGCAACCTGTGAAGTTTGAAGATCGTCACTGTCTCTCTTTCTAAGGGGTTGACTTTCCTCTCTCCTTTGTAGGGATAACGTTCTCTCTCTCTCTTCTCTCCTCCTTCTTTGTCCTAGCTATGAGCGAGTAGTCTCTTTCACTAGGGTGCGGGGAGTAGCCCCGCTACCCATGTTATCATTTCATGCAATGTAATCCATAGTTTGCAATAGAGATATACATTATTTTTAGTTCGACATCAATCCTTTAATGAATGCTTATTGCTTGATCACCAACTCATGTTATCTTTTATCTTTTAGTATGAATTGTCTACATTTGTACTATCAGATTTGAATCTCGATTGTATGTTGGTTCTTGGTGCATGTATCCACCATGCACCTGTTTCGGTATCTAGGAGTGCTTCTCAAGAAGTGGAGTATACTCACTACCTTCGTTGTACTTTCATACTATGAAATGGAACCAGTTGACGTATGAAAGTACAACCTTGGTGAGTCGAGGAACACACTTTGCGAAGGGAATGATGTAAAGTAAGTGACCATTCGTTCGGGGATGGCTAGCATTGCAACATTCCCACACTTCTCGTAGTTAGTTCTCCGAAAGGAAACTAAATCTACAAAGATACTAACTGTTTAGATTCTTATTGCAGGTTATGTTTTATGTTGCATGTTTTGATCCATGTGTAGTGGCGGTGAAAGCTGATCACATCCTAGTGGCTCCTTATCATTGTTTACAACCTAAAATTTACTTTCTTGCTTTATTTACTTGCACTTAGTTTAAAACAACCAAATTAAATCTTTGGATTAAATATCAACTGTCAAGAAGTTAAGTGAAATTATAGCATTTTCCATCTTGTCAATCTCGACAAGACCGTTGTCTCGTGGATTCGATCCTTAACTATACTACGATAAGACTTCCATGTATCTTAGCATACATGGGTGGAGTTCACGATCTAGTATGAGCAAGGCTAAACTTAAAGACTTACCATCTTTAGGATTTTTAGTGGTGCACGCAATTCCACGTGAGTGGAAGCTCCATTTGCGTCCCCAACCATGCATTTAAAAAAATAGTCGTTAGAGTAAGTGGCATGAGTATTCTAAAAATATACATTGTTAAAGGACTGGAATATTACAAAATATTCTTGAACATTATAAATATGAGACGAACATTAAACTCAGGTTAAAGTTTGTAACATATTCTCTCTTATTGCTTAATCCGAAATCTTATCTTTCTACCTTATCTTTCTCTAGAGACATGTACCCTAGTACATGGATCTCAGACCTACACCAAAGTTCTTGGGTCATACTTATCTTATCTAATTCCCTCTCATCATACTCATGGATGAGATTATCGACATGATCTAAACTAAGATATCTTTTGCTTATGAATTTTATCTGATGGTGGCCACCATTATATAATAAGTCCTTCTCTGTGTCACCGAAGTGTCCTCTATGGTGCAATGCACCCTCTGTTGACACCGAAGTGTCCTCTATGGTGCAACACACCCTCTGTTGACACCGAAGTGTCCTCTATGGTGCACCACAATCTCTGTTGGCATAAAATGCCCTCGGTAACACCTACAGTGTTTGGCACAATGCGCCCTCTGAATCGTCCGAGGACTCTCTGGTGAGGAATTATAATATAATGTATTATGTGAAGGTTTTGAATTAATTATCTTAAGTCTATCTTTACTAAACTTTGAAACTGAACTTATCTAAAACTGAGTACTAAACATGTACTTAGTTTTGAATCTAAACTTATCTAAAACTGAGTACTAAACATGTACTTAGTTTTGAATCTGAAATCTGAATTTGAATTTGAATCTTTGCTCTTTCAAATTTGAACTGAATCTATTATGGAATTTGGATATGTATTTCAAATTACAACATAATTGAGATTGGGTCTATAACCCATATCATGTATCTTTATTAAAAATCTTTCTACTCACATAGTGAGTAGTCTAAGTCTGAATCTAAATCTCTTATTCTTAAGTTCTAAACTGAATTCATTGTTGAATTGGAACATGTATCTCATTATCTGGGTAAACTTTATTCTAAAACTCTTATTTGGTAAGATTACTTCATTATACCAATTATATCATAAATGAGACTAATGTCTTATGAGAAAGGATCTAACATGAATATATAAATACTAAGTATACAAAGTATCTTAAGTCAAGCTTATGAAAGTATCATAAGTACAACATATCTTGAAATATCAATTCTGACAAGAGGGTTCAATCCTTCTTATAAAATATGATGTTACCCTAAAACTTTGCATATGAACTTACATATTAAACCTTAAATATCAAAATGGAAATCTTATAAAATATTGTATTGCAACCTAATCATAACTTAATGTGTCATTATCTTATAATGCCATCATGAACTCATTTTTACAATACATTGTGATCCCAAAAGTACCTTTATTTCTAAAAGTAGACCATGTCTTAATATTCTGAAATTCATATTCTTATATTGTAATTAAATTCTAGATATTATTCATTCTAAGGAATCTAGTCTTAGATCTCTACATATGTATGAAATCTTAATGGCATGTTTTTACTTGAAATTTTACTACATTCTTATCCCACATTGTCAATCTTGGTTGCATATCTTATCTTGTAGTCTTATCCGTCAATATGAATCATTACTAATAGTTCTTATAGAAATATGATCCATTATTTTTCTCATGAACCTGGTTCTTGAGTCCCTACAATTCTTATAAATCTTCATAACATATCTCTTCTCGAGATATTAGGCACATGTAAGGACGTATCCATGAATGTATAAAAATCATACTTGCATATCTTAACATCAAATCTTAGATCACTGGATCACATAAAGTATGAATTCTTACAAAAATATGCTAAGTTTGATAGATATGAATACTCATGGGCATGAACCCCTTACCTCTTGTACTGGGGTATCTATAAGGAAGTCCTGATTCCAATTCCATAACTTGAATATCCTGGATACCATCACAATTTTGTTAGTCTAAGAGTATGTTCCCTTTGTATTTCTAAATCTCAAAACCCCATCATCCTAACTTAATATACCAACTTAGGGTTCTTATTTAGACTAAACATAACTTTAACCTAATATCACCATAAAATCTTGGCATTGAAATAAAATAAAACTCATACTATATAATAGATATTATCTTTATACTCCAATCAGACATAAATCGTCTTATACACTAATATGAACATATACTTCATATAATGAGAACAATTCTCAAACATAGTTACATATTCTAAACTTATTGACTCAATTAGGAAATCAAAGTAGAATACCATCATGTTACTAATATCAGACCAAATTAGGCATACATATATCACTTATTGTGTCATGATAATCATTTATTATTCATTCATAATGGCTACTCATCTAAAAGTAAATACTAATATAATAGCACAAGAATATTCATCAAATCTCTAGAAAAGTATTCATATAATGTAGGAAGATCATGTATTAAAATATCAGTTCATTTTAAAAAAATAGATCATGGGTGAAATACCCAAAATACCCTTATTAGGGTTTACACTAAAAACCTCATTAAAACTTCATATATGAAAGATCAGGCTCTGACGTAAAGTTAAACATATCAAAATATACATTGAATAAAATTTGTAAGAATTTCTAAAGGCATTTACTATTTTTAATTGTTAAAACATCAAAATCATATAGGTTTAAATACACTACATATTTTAAATAACAGACATCAAAATCATACCTAGAATTAGTTTTAAAAGATAGTACAGTCAAAGAGCTTTCCAAAGATACCTTATTTGTCTAAAATTGAGCTCTACATCTAAAGATATGAATTTTTGAATATACGTCAATTTGGATCAACACCAACTGTTGATTCGAGATCTAAGGGATTGTGGCATCTAGCCCCTTCTACTCTCTTTATGGGTCGTAGATCCAACATGGCCCGACTCCTTCTTCACTCATGAATCCAAACGAGGGGAGAGGTCCCCTATTCTACATGTGCAGGCCGCCACCACTACCAGTTTCCCTTCAGTGACCCCGATCTCGATGCTCAGGTTGTCGAAGCTTGCAGCCAGGCATCCACTACCTCCGCCCGACCCCCCTAGATTTGGGTGATGCCATTGATGAGCATGAGCAGGCCTAGATCAGAACTTTCTATCTTTGTCCTATCGCCACCGCCAAGGCTTCCCTCCATGCTCTCTCTTCCTCTCGCTCTCAGTTTCGAGCGAAACCCTAGGGTCGAAGTCGTTGACCCCTCATAAACCGGAATCCAAGGCTTTTATAGCCTCCCATGCTCGCGATGATGGATGAGGGCCCCCTTTTGTGGGTGCTCTATTTGCACCCTATAAACAGGTGTCACGGCCTCCAGTCCGTGCGGACTGGGGTCGCCACCTTTTTATTTTATTTTTCTTTTGCATAAAAGTCCAAATTAGAAAAATATTTATAGATTCCATATCAGAGCTTTTTTTGATCCCAAATTTTGGGAGAGACACTCCATGGTTATCACCTATATATGAACAAGATATAAAGTCAAAACTTACTGGATAAACACTTCAAACATGTTTTTTAAATAAGAACATGATAATTACTAATTTAATTACCTAGGCCACTATATACATCAAAATCATATGAGATTTCTCCCTCAATCTTATATTAGAGTTATGCCTCCAATAAAAATGCCTTGAGTATTTCTTATGGCACTAAAATACTCCATACTCATATTCGTACTCCGAGGACCCATGTGAAAACCTTAATTTGTCTTATCAGGCTAAATTTGGATCCTAGGGCCAATGGCCCTTCTCTTGATTTCTAAAAGAATTCACACGACTAATCATATCCTCAATTACAACAATAAACCTTTGAATAGCCATCATTCCTCAATTACATGTTCCTTAAGATACCCTCGATGATTATGACTTCACTTAATATGTAGAACTCAACTAAATCTTGGGCTCAAACCATCAACTACCATCATTGTGTATCCTTCATAGTTCAAATTTGTATTTCATCTCATATTATAAAATGAAATATCAGATTCCCAGATTTTCAGATACTACAAAGTCATCTTGAGTGCGTAAAATACCTCTCTGCATTCTTTTTCCATAGAATCCAAATATTATGAAAATTGGATAAACTTTATTGTAAACATAAATCTATCCCATATTAATGTCATCAATAACTTAATTATGTACTTTCTATGTTCTAAAGATTAGGGTGTGACAATACTACCCACCTTTTTGGGAATTTCATCCTTGAAATTTCTCTAGGCTACTACCCAACTTAGGGTTTTGCTTACATCTTCATCATATTAAAGTACACTTATGTTCAAATTTTTTTGTATGCAAAAAGAAACGTAATGTATTTTCATAAAATGTTTATGTGATAATTATATATTACGTTGGTCTATTTCTCAACTCATACTTAGAGTTTATGAGATTAAACTTGGATCTATACTTAGGACAACTACCTCAACATTGTCATGACTTTCTAACATTAGGTGTACATGATTTTGTAATCTTACGTTATATAGGTAACTCCTACATTCCTAGATATGTGGTGATCGGGCACATACCCAGAGATGTGACACAAACCCTGCATTGTTCCTTAGCTAAAAATTTAGACAACGAATTGACCTTGTTCAGTAGCAATGCGTCACAATACATCATATGTTGGAGTTTGGTTTGAACTTTCTCGAATATACTGTGATTGTACACCAATCTTGCATCGATCTCAATCTAAAACTCAGACCTTAAATGAACAAGCTTAACAAGATCATGATAATCAAATTTCCTCTCTGTCACAATCCGTTCTTTATGTGTGACTTTGTATTGGTCAACAAACTATTTCAAAGATGTCTTCAAGTTAACGTAACGGTCAAAGAATGAATTAATTGATTCACTATACTGGGTTGTTGTCATATCTACCCAAAAGATGTCGTCAATGTACGTAGGTACCCACATATGTTGTATTTAGTACATTCATGAAAGCCAACCATATTGATTTACCTTGCAAGTCTGTATTGTAGCTGCCCAGTTCTATTTAAAAGCATCTATTGATGTGCTCTCATATATTGCATTTTGGATCATATTGGACGTAATGGAATCTTTTACCAATTTGTCGGGTACTTTTCCCATTATATGCCAAAGACAGAGCTAGTGCCTAACATCAGGAAACACTTGTCAGATCCCATTAATTATTGATTGAGCTTGGCCAGTTATGATTCCTTTTGGCGGGGTTCCTGTAAACATGTGATTTAGTCACTGAATTGTAAGAAATGGATGACAGTGCAGCACAATTCAGAGGAATGTATTGTAGTTCGTGAAGTGTGAAGAACGTTATAATGTGTCGGTAACAAATTACATATAACAATAGCAACTATGGACTATTAAATAACTCAGCATAACTCATTAGAATATGTGTATACGAGTACATGCATGACTTAATACTGAATACAACTGACCCGCAAAAATGAACTAAAAAGGAATGAACACAAAGCAGTAAATAGGTAACTAATTCAAATCAACATGTACTGCAGTAATAGAAAATAATGAATATCATTTTGTAACTAAAAAAAACCAAGGTATGGCAATGGACCTGTTAAAAGGAAGTTAAAGGAAATGCACAGATAATAACCAATAGGTAACAAGGTCGATTCAGCCGGTACTGGAGTAACAAAATATCATGAATATCATTGTGTAAAAAAAATAGAGGGGATGGGTTACCCATGCATTGCAGCCACATTGTAAATAGCCATGCATAGTTCTCTATTGTTTCTTCACATAGTAGCCCATGCCCCAATAGAGTGGACTGGCTGATGGTTAACACCAAAAAATGGTGCAAACGACATCTCATACCTATTTGTCAAGCATGTTGTATCAAAGGTAACAACATCACCAAACTATGGGTATGCCATTCGAGATCTTGCGTCAACCCAAAACACATTTCTAAGAACACCTTCATCATTCAAGTCTAAGACATAGAAGAATTATGGATCACTCTTTTGCATTCGTACAAAGTATGATTGTATCACAATTGCATCACCTTCACCTAGACAGAGCTTCTTTGAATTCAAGAGATGGTTGTTGAGGTCCTTCTGAGTGAATGTTAGACCATCATAACCTCCAACTTCAGTTACTAAAGAAGTCATAGTTTTGGATGCACCAATGCTAGTTGCATCATTTAGGTCAATGTGTTATTGTATGTCAAATGATATTTGCCTCTTGTATGGTAATAACCACATCATATCTTGCTGCAACATCAGGTGATTGTGGCAGAATTGTACGTGGGAGATCTGATATTCACCTGAGAAAGTGTGTTTCAACTTAATATGGTTGGGGCATGATGTTCATACAGTCAGTTTGTATCTATATAATCTATCCTTACATTTGTTTGGTGGCCTTCCATCCTTGACACAGGTGTATGTGATCCTTGCAAGTGATTTATCATTTTGTTCCTTGGAAGAATGGGATGTTTTGATACCAAACCAAGATGCACCTTCACATAGCTTGTAGAAGCATCTTTCTTGGTCGGTTTAACTAAATATAGTCCCAACCAGAGACACTCCAACTTCTATTGGGGTAATGGGAACATGAAGAGAAGATGGTGTACCTACTTTTGAGTAAGCTGTCATTCAATGGCCACTAGCTATTTCTATTAATAGGGCATCATCACATTCATCAATAACAACAGGAGTTGATTCTGTTAACAAGACATCATCATTGACATCAATAACAACAGTGGCATGAGAATAGTTTTGATGGGGGACTTCATTTAGATCTACGTCAATGACTTTTGCAGCCTGTATGAAATATGAAAAAAGAACTAAAATATAAGATATGGGTAAACAATGATAAGCATGAAGAAGAAGTGGTAGTTTGGTAATGTGATTGTTTTGGCTACAAAATAGTATAATAAGGATGAATAGCAAAACAAATGTTAACAAAATTTGCTCGGTACACATGAACGAATACATATTTTGGTTTGGTTAACAAAGTGGACTATTCAATTAGTTGACGTGGTTGACAAAAATGGATGTTCCTTTATGGGATACATTGAAGTTGTTTGAAAGTATAGCAACGCCGCAAGGGTATTTTAGTGTTTTTTATAAATGTTTAGTATCAGTTTTCTTTGTACTGAAGCACATTTTCTATATATGAATGCATGATGAATGGAGTTGATGTTGTTAGCATGGGGATACATTGTAGTTGTTTGAGAGTATAGCAACACTGCAAGGGTATTTTAGTGTTTGTTATGAACGTTTAGTATAAGTTTTCTTTATGTTGAAGCAAATTTTCTATGTATGAATGCATGGTCAATGGAGTTGATGTTGTTAGAATTGTGATACGATTTGGTAAAGGACTGGATGTGTAGTATGTTGAAATAGGTGCAGTCTGTTATCAACAACGCACAACAGTATAAATGTTGGTACAACCAAATTGGTACCGACAATGCGAATGTCGAGAGATAGGATAACATATTGGAAGTAGATTTGTTACCAACAAGATACTATTAGGTCTAATGTGGGAAGTAGGATAACAAACATAATGTGGAGTTGTTACTCACTTCACAAGGGGAAGCAGTTACTAACTTCACATGAATTTTTTTATAGAATAGAGATAACATTTTTGTTATGTTGAATAACATATCGAGGGGAGATTTGTTAGAAGATGTAACATTGCTGAATGTATAACCCCTATTAAGCAAATGGATAACATTTTTCTTTATTTCAGGTGTAATGGTATGTGATTACCAAAGGGATTTGTTACAAGATAGACCATTTTCTCTAACGTAGTTTGGATGTGGTTAAGTTCTTTATCTAAAAAGTTTGGTTACATTTGGAATTGTGCTTTCTAAGTTCTGTAATTAGGGTTTCGGTGGTTGCAATGTTCTATTATGAAAAACTCATACAGTTGTCCATAAGTGGCTTGATTTGTTGTGTGTTATTGAGCTTGGTTACTAGATGAACAAACGTTGGTTACTGAGCTAGGTTACTATGTGAGAAAACGTTACATGGACATGAGGGGATATAATTCATTACTCATCCATCAAGAAACTGGAAAATAGAAATTGTTCTATGATCGTGTAGGGTTTAGGACCGTTTGGTTACAAGTTACATGGACATGAGGGGATAGAATTCATTACTACACGATCAAGAAATTGGTTAATAGAAATTGGAATAAGTTCATGTAGGGATTAGGACAGTTTGGTTACTGGCATTGCCAAACGATAATCACCTTGTGCAATAGAATAATAGACCTACCTTTTTTTTCTTTTGTTGTAATCCCCGGTAGATCTCTACTTTGTGCATCTGTTGTTTGTTTTGCCAATCACTTATTGATGTCATATGTTCTAATGATTTAGTTGATGATCATTTGCTTGGCCATCACTGACTTCTCCTGTTATCGTTATCAAGACACTACTCTGAATCCCTATCTACTACTATCTTCTCTTGCAAGATGATGTGGTAACTATTCCGGTACCTGCATTTCTCTTCTCTAGTGAAAAAGGGGGAAGAGGTCTGAGAGAAATCAAACGACATCATCAGGACCATATGCGTACACAGAAGGGAATGGGGGGAGGCAAACGGAGTCATACATCAATTCCACTAAGATCCTTTATTATCAAATAAAATATATGGGCATCCCATCAACACCTTGGCAAGTGGGAAGAAATTGGAAACACCTTGCGGGAGATGCTTTAGGCCGTCTTGAGGGTAAAAAACAAATGGGGTCCCATTTATGGTGTAGGTTCTGGTCTCTATATCATTTTCCTATCCAGCCCTTGATTGGATCCAGCGAGAAAACTGCACCTTTGGTGGCCAGGACCACTGTGACCAGACTGTCACGAGCTGCCACCACCTCGGCTCTGACACTAACTGTTATGTAATGAATCTTGCGATTTAGAGCTTAAGGTACTTGGTGAACACTATACTTGGTTAACACGAGAACGAATCTCGCTTAAGGTACTTGGTGAATACAAGACCAAATCTCGCTTACTCTATGGGCATTGTTAGTCGATTCATGGAAGCCCTTACGATGCACCATATGGCGGCAGTGAAGCATATACTTAGGTAGGTGCGTGGAATATTAAGCCTTAATTGTCACTATGCTAGGAAAGAAGAGGAGAATCCCCATCTTGTTGGATATAACGACATTGATCTAGTCGGTTACCTCAATGATAGCAAGAGTACAACCGGTGTGGTTTTCTTCTTAGATCCCAATCTTTTGACATGAGTGTCATAAGATCAGAATGTGGTAGCTCTGATACTAAATGTCAAGATTAAGGGGTGATTGTTAATTTTAATCTTGTTTCTAAGTTTATTTCCACACATTATCTTTTGTTTCTTTGTATAAGCCACAAACATGTTGTTTGAAACAAGCAACCAGTATTCCCTCCAATTAGGATATAGTCCAAAATAGAAAGGAGGTGTGTGGTCAGTCCCAATTAAGGCAATTGCCTAACTATGGGTATTGCTATCTTTAGTGAGTTGTTAGTAGGATAAATAGGTTGATAAAGCTAAATGGAAATTCAATAATTAGGCCTACTATCGGATTTAGTTGTGTGTCCTCTTTCTAATTTTCAACCCTGACATTATAAAACATCATGTGTAAGTGTTTTTTCCACTGTGATAGAGTGTACGAATAGGATTCTAGACCTAACATTTTGTATCAGAGCTTCAGGACAAGGTTGGGAAAGAAAGTTGTATCCACATAGCCACCATGTCAGCACATCATAGATGACAGTGAGTCATCCAAGAAGAAGAGCACGCCACTACCAATCATGTACCAACATCTAATGTGATCCAACTACACAATCTGGGCAATGAAGATGTGTGTTGCACTTCAGGCCCAATGTGTGTGGGACATGGTAAAAGATGAAACAACCAACTTCTAGATGAATCTAGAAGCACTCTACATGATCTACCAAGCAATGTTAGAATTTGTAATGTCCTCCCTCTCAGGGAAGGACATGATAAAAGAATTCTTAGAAACGATCAAGACTGTCCACATGGGGTACAAGCGTGTGCGGGTCACAAATTTTCAATCTCAGAAGAAAAGCTTTGAGGGCCTCAAGATGAATGATGAAGAGTCAGTCGATGACTTTGTAGGGAGAGTGATACTACTCATCAACGACATACGTGCTTTGGAGGGAACATTGACTATGGTCACTATCATGCAAAAATTCATGCAGGCAGCCTTGGCGAGGTACATGCAACTCATTGCGTACGATGAGCGAGTTTATTTGTCATTCGAAGACTTTAGAAGTCTTGTGGGGAGATACAAGACGTATGATGAGCGAGTTTGTTTGTCATTCAAATACTCAAAGTAGGGGGACCACTCATTGCTTTCTTGCTCCAAATGGGAACACTTCGCCAAGAAGAAAGGCATGAATGGATCCAATGCCAGTATAAAGCCAAGTGGAGATCATGGTGGTGGTTATGGGAAAGTGGAAGCTAATGGAGGCAATGATGAACCAACCGTAGATATGGGAAAAAGTGATTTGAAGAAAATTTTCAAGTGACACAACTATGGGAAGAAAGGACACTTTGCCAAAGAATGTTCCAAGCGAAAGAAGGAAAAGGCCCTTATCATCAAAAAGGACAATGAGGGGTTGGAATTGCTAATGGTACAGACCAATGCAATGGCACACAAAGTTGAGGATGTTAGTAGTGAATTTTTATCAATGAAGAGAAGGTCCCGCTACAAGTTTATAATAGTGAGAGGTATAGTAATGATATCTGGTACCTAGATATAGGCTCTACTAATCATATGATGGGGAGTAAGGGAAAATTCACTGATCTCGAAACAATAATCAAGGGGAAAGTGAAGTTTGGAGATGGCTTGATAGTTGCAATACTTGGGCGTGGAACAATCTTGTTCCAATGCAAAAATTTTGAGCATTGTGCCCTCTTCAACATCTATTACATCCCATCCCTAAAGAGAAAAATCATCAGTTTGACACAACTCACTAAGTGTGGTTGCAAGGTGGTGATGGAAGGACCTCACCTCTACATCTATGACCAAGAAAGGAAGATGCTTGTTAGGGTGACATGGTCATGCAACCTACTCTACCTTCTTAACATCAGCTTGACACAATTGGTGTGTCTGGTTGCAAGCTATAGTGATCCAATATGGTTATAGCATGCACACTATGGCCACCTAAATTTTAAGACACTCTGTGAACTTCTCCATAAGGGAATGGTTTGTGGGCTACCATGTATTGGTCATGTCGATCAAGTGTGTGGTGTTTGCCTTGTGGGCAAGCAAAGTTGTGCCTTGTTCCCAAGTGCAACCACCTTTTGGAAAGGGAAGCACCTGGTACTAGTGCATGTTGACATGTGTGGCCCAATGTCTTCATTGAGGCTAGTAGGAAATCACTATTTTCTGATACTTGTTGATGACTATAAAATGTATATGTGGCTTGTGCTTCTAAAGAGCAAGGATCAAGTGTTGGCTGCATTTCACAAGATCAGAAAGTGTGCTGAGATGGAAGTGGATCCTGAGATGAAAACACTCAGAACCGATGGGGGAGGGGAATTCATCTTAAATGAAGTCATCGCATATGGCAATGAACCCAACATCAAGCACCATTTGACATCACCATACTCACATCAATGGAATGGCATAGTGGAGCACTATAGGTAGACCATCGTAGGGATGGCCTGGAGCTTGATGAAAAGAAAAAGGCATGCTTGGGGAATTTTTGGGGGGAGGCAGTAACAACAGTTGTCTACCTATTAAATTAGGTGCCAAACAAAATTGTAGAAGAAAGGACACCATATCAAGCATAGTACTAGAAGAAGCCAAACATACATCACATCTACACATTTAGGTGTATCGTTCATGTTAAGGTAACAAAGTCACATCTGTCAAAGTTGTGAGATAGAAGTGTTCTTACAATGCTATTGTGATACGTGACAAACACAAAGGCGTATAAAGTGTATAACTTGATTAGAAAGCAAGTCATCATCTCACATGATTTTGTATATGACAAAGGAAAGAAATGAGACTAAAGCACCATACAAGAACATCAACCACAAGGTGACTTTTTTACATTTGTATATCCATCTCATCACACCACAAGTACAAGTGATCTTTCCACAGTAGAGGACTATGATGTTGAGTACACACCACATACATCCCGGGTCGAGAGACCCGATAGAGGCACAACAAGAAAATTTGCATCTCTAGGACCCACATAAATCAAGGTTGCACCCCTGACCACTATAATGTCTAGCATAGGTGGTTGTGGTGAGATGACCATGATGGGTTCCAACACATCCTTTAGTGTTGGGCCATGGGGCTACCGTAGCATCATGGAGCTGATGGATCACACTAACCATTGTGGTTTTTGGTATGATGACGATGATGAATATGAGTTGTGCTTACTTGGTGTAGAGGAACCAACAACTCTTGTTGAGGCACATAAAAAGTTATGCTGGAAACATGCCATGGATGAAGAACTTGAATCCATCCTCAGTAAAGACACATGGGTGTTAGTGGACCCTCCTATAGGCAAGAAGCCCATTGGGATAAAATGGGTATACAAATTAAAGAAGGACCCTAGCGGTGTTGTTGTGAAACATAAACCAAGGATCGTTTCCAAGGGGTATGTGCACCAAATGGGGGAGGACTTAGATGAGTTCTTCACTCCCGTGGAATGACTGGTGACTATGTGTTTGTTCATTGCACTTGCAACATAGAGGGGTGGAAATTTCATCACATGGACATGAAGTAAACATTCCTTAATGGTAAGCTCCAGGAAGATGTGTATGTGTGCCAATCTCCTGGGAATGAGGAGAGATGTGGTGAGCATAAGGTAATGAAACTGGATAAGGCACTATATCGAATGTGAAAAGCACCACACACATGGAACATGAAGGTTGATGCCAACTTTCAAATGATTGGATTTGAGAGTTATCCTCTCGAGCATGCGGTGTACAAGAGAAATATTGTTGTCGCACGACTATTAATAGATGTCTACATTGATAATTTAATCATCGCATGATCAAGATAGTAAGAGATCAGCAAGTTCAAGGCGAAGAAGATGAGCATGTTTAAAATGAGTGACCTAGGATTGCAATCCTATTACTTAGGCATCGAGGTTGTCCAGACATCCCATGGGATTAACCTCTTCCAGGCAAGGTACGCATTGAAGATACTTGAGAAACTCACTATGGCAGAGTGTAACCCATACCAAGTGTCGATGGAGCCAAAGCTAAAATTGCATAAGTCAGATCAAGATCAGAAGGAAGGTTACATCCACTAATGTGACATTTTTGTAAAATTAAGGTACTTGGTGAACACGAGACCGGATCATGCTTACTGTACAAGGCTTTGTTAGTCGATTCATGGAAGCCCCTACGGTGCACCATATGGCGGCAGTAAAATGGATACTTAGTATGTGAGTGGAACATTAATCCGTGGTTGCATCTATGTGAGGAAGAGGAGACTCCTTGTCATTTTTGGGTGTAGCAACAATGATCTAGTTGGTGACCTCAACAATAGGAATAGTACAACCGGTGTGGTTTTCTTCTTAGGCCCCAATCTTGTAATTTGGGTGTCACAGAAGTAGATGGCGGTAGCTCTGTCGTAATGCAAGTCTGAATGCATCGTGGATACCACTGCAGCTTGTCAAGGTGTTTGGCTCAATCATTTGTTCACCAAAATAATGAATATGGAGGCTCATGCTTTAGAGATCAGGATGGGTAATAAGGTAGCAATTTCACTTTGAAAACATCCAGTTCATCATGATTGAAGCAAGCATATTGACACACATTCTCATGTCGTTCGAGACTTTGTGTTAGAAGGGAAAGCCATTGTAGAACATGTCAATTCCAGTGATCGTCTAGCTGACATCCTTACAAAGCCTCTCCCACACATCAAGTTCTTGGAAATTCGTGAAAGGATCAGGCTTCGAGCGGTGAAGAAAAAGGCACAAGCCTAAGGGGTTGATTATTAATTACAATATTTTTGCTAAGTTTATTTCCACATATAATCTTTTGTTTCTTTGTATAAGCCACAAACAAGTTTCTTGAAACAAGCAACTGGTGTGCCCTCCATAGAGATAGATAGTCAAAAATAGAAAGGAGTGTGGTCAATCCCAGTTAAGGAAACTACCTAACTATGGGTACTTCTATCTTTAGTGAGTTGTTAGTAAGATAAATAGACAACAAAGTTAAACAGAAAGTCAATAGTTAGACCTCCTAATGGATTTTGTTGTGTGTTTATCTTCTATTCTTCAACCCCGGAATCGTCAAACACCAGAAGTGTGTTTCCACTGTGACAATGTGTACGAGTGGGATTCTAGACCTAACCTGCTCCGAAACTAGCCCTTATGTAATGAGTCTTGCGATCTAGAGCATTCTGGTGTGGATTGAGTCAAGAGCAAGTTTGTACGCCTCGATGCACCCATGAACCAAGTAATAATAGACCAAGACACACTCAAGATGGAAACCAAAACATTTTTTATAGCCACAAATTGCATGAATGAAATTATCATCGACAAAGACAATGACTGACATGTCATATTCTTTAACAATACTTGGACATCAGTTTTACTACCCTAAAGTATCAAAGAAAATTGTGGCAAATGGAAAGATGAACTGGAATATGAAATGTGGAGTGATTATGAAATAGGTAGAAAATAGGAGAAAGAGACAGACGAAACAAATTGATAAACCAGTTACTCTAAAGTGTCAAAACAAATTATGGAAAATGGCCTCCAAAAGAAAAACTGAAACAAAAATGATGTCTGATTGTGAAACTAGTACAAATAAGAAAAAGTGACAGATCAAGCAAATTGATAAACTTAACCAGTTGTGATTTACTCCATTTAGTCTTTCAACGCTAGAAAAATTATTAGTAAATCCCTTGTAAACCAATTTTATTCTAAAATGACTGTTACTAACTTAAAAGAAAATTATATTTTAGTGTATATATGTCAAGGAGTATACCTCTTTTTCTAGTGGAGGAAACCCTCTTTTACAATGGTATGAATGGGAATGAAGAAGTTAAATAGATATGAGACAAATAATAAATACAATGAATGTGATAAAAAAATATAGGTCTATAAATAGAAATATTGTCAATGTTAACATTAATTGACAATCAATCAATAGATTAATTGACTATTAATTAATATTGACTTTCTACAAAAATATAATCTAACACGTCCCGCAAAACTCAAGATAGATCAAACGCCTTGAGCTTGAAAATTAGAATGTTATTTCTAGGCAAAGGAAATGACTTTGTAAAGACATAAGTAATTTGATATGTCGAAGATATGTGAGGTAAAGAGATGACAAAAACCTGTGACTTTTATCATATGAAATGAAAATCCACTTTAATATTATTTATTCTACTGCGAAACAAGATCCACTTCAGTGTGCTTTATGCTACCGTGAAACATTGGATTCATTTCACTATAAATGACACTTTAATTATCAAAAAAGTGTGGAGTAATATTATCAATAACAACACCCATGTTCAAAATAATCCATCCCAAGTGGATAATCTCAACTATTGTGTCAGAAATAGCTCTATATTCTGCTTCACAACTAGATCTTACAGTGATGTCTTTATTACTATGCCAAGAAATTAGTGATTGTCCCAAAAATAAATAGATATCCATCCTAGAGTGTTTGGTGGTTGGATATCCAAACCAACCTGCATCCGATATTCTCTAAGAGTGAGATATGAAACTTTGCACATATAATTGATCTTGGCATTGCTCATTTGAGGTAACAAAGAATTTTCAAAATAGTGGAATAATAATATTGATAAGGAGCTCTCATGAACTTACTAAAAATGGTCAATGCATAAAAAAAGTAGGTCTATTGATTGTCAGGTAGATAAGTTGACCTACTAATTGCTTTGTTGAGTACCATCCACCAGAGGGATCCCATCTTTAGGAGTGAGCTTTCCATATAGTTCTAGTGGTGTCTCAATTTCTCCATCACCTAAAGTGGTTGTTGTAGTTATTTTTAGATGCATACTTTTTTGGAGATATAAAAATACCCAAATGGTTTTCTTGAATATCACGACCCATGAAATAACAAAGACATCCTAAATGTTTCATTTGAATATAGATCACTAAGAAATTATGTAGCTTAGTGACACCAACAATTTCATTTTGAATGATGATCATGTCATCAATATAGAGAAGAAGAATGACACACCCTCCTGTCAAGTTCTAACAAACACTGTGTGGGCATGATTTCACTATATATAACATACTTCAATCATTGCTTGCTGAAAGCATTGAACCCATGCTCTAGGAACCTACTTGATTCATAAATGGCTCTTCAAAGATGGCAAAAATGTTCTCAAAGATTGTTAAACCTGATGGAGATTATATGTATGTAGTCATTGCAAGATTACCATTTAGAAAACCATGCTTTACATTCTTCTGAAAAAGATACCACCTATGAGAAGGTGCAATAGGTATTAGAGAATGAATTATAGTCATATGGGAAACAAGGGCAAAAGTTTCTCATAATCTATGCCATGATCTTATGAAAATCTTGGAGTAGCAAAATGAGCCTTATGTTTTTCAACTACTCCATCTGATGATGCTTGATTTTATATGTCCATTGAAAACTAATTAGTTTTATTGAGGATGACAAAGGAACAACCTTCCATGTGCATTCTACTCAAAATCCTAAAACTCGTCAACCATGGTCTATTGCCATTTTGGTTGTCATGCTGCTTGTTGATACATATATGGCTCATTTCCTGCACATAATATAATTATAAAAGCTACAAATTGAACACTACTATAGTTAGAAGTCTCACTGTCATTGTTATATCCATACCTTTGTGTGTCTTTTCTAACGTGTGTAAGAACCTATGACCAAAACTATCTATAGGAGTGGGGGCAGGAGGAAGATCTATGTAGTTGGTATCAAAAACATCATTATTAGTATGAAAATGAGTCTTAGAAGAGCAGATGCCAATAGGTGAGAACACCTCGTCAGGTTCCAATATAGAATTTGAAATTATGGTTTTGAGCCTTTCATGGGTTCCTTGTACCGATACTCATTCACACACCATTTCATACAAACTAGCCTATAAGGAAATGCCGCTTGAAGGTGTTTAAAGAAGACCATCCCTAGATAGAAACTATAAACCATGAGACATAAGCAAAAACTAAGGAATGTCGTCAACGAATGAGACATGTCAACATGTAAGCATATGTCTAGTAGGAGGGTGATAAAAATGATATCCCTTGTGCTATGAGTATAACCATAAAGAACACAACAAATCAACTTATGGCATGGTTTGTCTTTGTCGTGTCCGGGAAGAAGGACAAAAATAGTGGATGCAAAAACTTTATCAAAGGAGTAATCTTGAGTTAATAAAATAAACATTAAATTGGGGAAATGTCATTCAAAATAGGAGTAGGCATCCTATTGATGATGTGGACATCTACAACAATAGCCTTTTCCCTATGTGATTGAGGAGAAGAAGCATCAAAAGGTAAGGGTCTAGATGTTTGATGAATATGAAAATGTTTCATCTCTACTACACCATCTGGATGAATGAGTGTGTGGGAAAGAGGCCTACCACTTAATACCATGGTCTGTCACATTGAGTGCATGACTAGGAAGTATATTCACATGCATATTCAGATGTAAAAATCTTGAACCACTTATGATATTGGGTATAAACCCAATTGGTGGAATGGAGTGTATCAAGGGCTACACTGAGTGATTCTTCATTAAATGTATAAAGGTATACCTTGAATAGTCATCATTAAGAATAAGATAGTATAAAAAACTAATGAGAATTGATTGATATTGGACCTCAAATAACAGAATGCACAAGATAAACGTGGAATATGAGTTATTTAATGATCTAAAAAAAGGCAGTTACAATTGTTTTGCTAGTTTGCAACTAATACAATGACTTAATTCAAAGTTTGAAAATTGGCCTAAGACTCCTGACTCAAGAAGAATTCTAAGATGCAACTCTCATATCAGGCCTAGATGTTGATGCCAAAGAAAAATTGGAGACAAATTTGAAGTAGTGGCTACCATAGCTCAGGGGGATATTGGAATGGATAGTTGATCAATCTTATATAAAATTTCCCTCTAAAGTTCTCGACTAATGACCTCCTTAGTACCTAGATCCTGGAAAATATATAAAGATGAATCAAACTCTGATTTTTAAACCAAATCACATATTAATGATACAAAAAAAAATTCATCGTAAGATTAAGTATGTATAGAACAACATGAACAATGATTTTTTTTAATTTTTTGTTAAGTGTCCCATTTCTACTTAATGGAAAAAGGTTCTCCATTAGCAGTGTGACAAGGGTCCATATGAGTAGCAAGACAATGTGATGTAAGAAATGTATCAGCATGAGTCATGTGAATATGTGCCTCAGAGTTCAAATACCAAATATCAAAATTTTTATATTTTTTCTTTAAAAAAATCAATGATGCTACATTTGCTTGACCAAATATTGCATTCATTGGAGCATATGAAATATTTTTTGAAATTTACATGAAGGCGGGGTTGATCTAGAGGTTGTAGCAGCCTTTTGAGGGCATACTTCTTTAATTATTCTATTCTTTTTTAGGATTTAGACTCCAACAAGTTGTCTTGTTGTGACATGTTTTCTTACAATACATAAAAATATTTATATTTGTCTCTTTTGAAGAAGATACTAGAGTTGAAATTTTCAAGATAACCTCCTATGTGGTAGGGCCATGAGAAACATGGATTAAATGGAGTCCACTACTAGAAGAGGATAATGTCTTCGTACGTATCTCAATGGCTATGATCTCCACATAAATGCATCCTTGAGGCAAGGAACTAGATCATGGGCAATAAGTTATTATGCTAAAGTTTAGAACTCTAAATGACAAAAAATGATAAATTTATATAAATGTCTGTGATCAGACCATTATTGTGAACACTATACAACTTTTTCTTGTGGAGCAAGGGGAAGGATGCATGGAATATATAGCCTCCAAATGTCTGTCATCGCTATGTGAAATTGACATATTACTCTCTCTCCTTGAGACACGACCGTAATTTCACAGTGGAGTTGAAACTCACAAGAAGAACTTTTTTCAAGAAAATTGTTAGAAATTTTATCCATACTTCGAGAAGTGGAAAATTCTCTATATTAGTAATTATGTCAAATGGAATGATGAATTGAGTTCATAATATTGGATCCAACACGTCGATCGAGAAGTTGTCATTTTATATTATTGGATTGTCTTTATCCACTTGGCATTCAATGTCATTTGCTTTCTAGATGCATCAAGAACAACATGAATAATATTTTAAAGTATGACATTGGGAGGTTTCTTTTTGCCAAAAATGTGGTCCTCTAAGTTGAGATCAAATAGGGTGGTCTTGGTTGCCGAAGATCACTCAATACATTGGGAAGAATATTCAAGTAATATGTCACATGGAGGGATAAATACCTCACTCATTCAATCTCAATTTCCATAAGATTGAGTTTTGAATAGGAGAAAAAAGAAGAAAAGATGAATGGGTGTGCAAGAATATGGACAAATAAGAATATTTATCCTTATTTTTTGGCCCTAATACCATAAGGCTTAAAAGATAAGTAAATTTCGTTGTATATATGTTACAAGGAGTATGCAAATTTATGTAAAGGAGGAGATCCTCTTAACAAATATGCCCCCCAATCACGCTATCTATGTGACCAGGGATGGATGTAAACTCAAGAGAGCTCTCATGTAGGTATAATCATACAGGTCTTATTGTGAAACAAAAAAGCTGCCTCGCCTACCAAACAAAATTCAAAGTTTCACAAGGTAATTATTACAATATGGTACAAGAGGGGATGAAGAAGTCAAAAGATATGACAGAAATAATAAATATAATGAATATGTGACAAAAACTATCAGCCTATCAATATCAATACATTCAATATTAACATTAGTTGACAATCAATTAGTAGACTAATTTATAATTAATTATTATTGGCATTCAACAAAAATGAAAACTAACATGTGAAAACCTATAAAAGAAATTCATATGCAGCAACTCGGGGGACCATTAATGTCTGAAAAAGGTAGGTGGGTGAGTAGAAATCTAAATGGATATATGATTAAGTGACATCATGTTATAGTCGGTACAGGTCTAGAATAAGTGGAGGTTATAAGTGCAACTATTGCAAACTAGCTACCAGGAAAAGTTCACATCCTATGTTACTGGGATTGCGTGCCCAACAAATTTTGGATGTACAATCAGCCATACATCCTGCAAGTTAAGGGATTATTGTGAGTAGAGAAGTGGGCATACAATTTGGATACAATAGTTTTAGTCCCTACCAAGAATGACCTCTTACTTGAGTTTGTAAATGATTTGTAAAATATGATACCCATGTTGATGTCACAAATTAAACAATGACATATATGCCTACTAGTACTATTGTGATGTGAAAGATAAAGGATTTTTTTTGTAATCTTGTGCAATACCATAATTAAGTAGGGTTAATTCAATATGATTCTAAAAGTCTTTATATAAAGGAAAATTATTTATATAACACTTCATATTCCAAAACCCACACCTGTAACTCGAGAAAATGCGTCGAGCACAATTAACATTGTGCGTATCGATTTTGAAAGTGGCCATAATTGGTTTCTTGATGGAAAGAGATAGAGTAATAATTGGCAGTGGATAGAGAGAGTGTGAAATGAAAAATAGAGGGAGATTGTGGATGTAAATATTGGCTATAATTAATAGATACAAAGAGGTAGTGGGTAGAGAGAGCATGTAATAAATTGAATAAAAGGTAGTAGATGGAGATAGAAAGTACAATAAATGAAAAGAATGTGAAGTGGATGGAGAGAGAGAGTGTGTGTAAATACAAAGAGAGAAGTAGATAATAGAGAGAGAAAGAAACATAATAATTTTTACATGCATAATTAGAACGGTGCACATATAATATAAGTATTATAATACCTATTGTTAACATCGTTTAATCAAAAAAATGTATTATATTTATAGTACTTGTTTATAAGCATTTTTTGATTTAAAAATGCTCACTATGGGATGTATAAATATGTAAAATATAATTATTATATAAAATTATTAATGTAACTTATACAAAAAAATGATGTTCAAAATTTGTATATATATCCAACAATGTTCAATAATTATATTTGTATGATTTTAATTTAAAGTCAGTAGTGTTCTTCATGACTTTATCACTAACAACAACTGCTTGTATATTTTTTATCCACTTATTCATCCTGAAACCTTTTGACTTTTGGTATTGTACTAATTTTTTTTTAACAGTACTAGACGGTCGATTTGTATTCTTTGTTTGTGTCGATTGAGGTTTGGGTGTAAATTATAATGAAATAGGTGTGATCTGTATTAATACTCTTATATATATCATTATTCTTATTACAAGCCTAGTAGTATCGTATCTAGTTCATTATATTGTCATTTTAAGAATAATATGGCTGTGTTTTATTTTAAACTGTGATAAAGTTAATACATAATTCATTTATCTATTTACATTGGATGAAAACATGATGTACCATTGATGTAAGACTTGATATTGAAACAAGATTCACTAGGATATGGTCCTCTAAATCAAAATAGAATAATTGAGTGTGAGTTTATATTTTGTGGCCACATTATTAAATTTGAGGGATCATGATGTTGGTATGTATGCCCATAGAGCAAGTCATATGATTATTGTAATGGGATACTTTGTAAATGATTTGAATAATAATAAAGGCAATTTCCAATCTATATGTTTAAACTATTTCTGAGATGATGGTGTAACATGATAGATGTCTAAAGATTGTTTTACTCAATGACATATGCTTTTAGGTTCATGACCTAAACGATGAGATCATATGGATGTTAAGAGTATACATTCTTGTTTAGTCCCTAGTCGGTTGTTATTGTGGAAATAGCCGTAGACATCAATAACACAGAAGACTAGATTGTGTGTTGGTTGATGACAGAATCTCATTAGTCATGATATGGTGATATCAAACCAAGCACATAGGTACTTGTTAGAGAACAAGGTACCGGACAGACCCACCGTGAGAGTGACACATGGAACCATGACATGGTAGTCACAGTCAGCTCTCACAGTGATGATGGTGAGTGTGATTCTTAGACCTGAAATCACTGCACTCAACACATGTCGTTGGGTACACTTTGACATCATCAAACGCAGTCCTGAAACATGGGTTGTTATAAAGGTGATGATTGGGTGGCTTTGACACATGGGGCTTTTGAGGGGTGAGTGATAGATATGGGATTTGTCCCTCCTGAGGGAGTTTGATATCCTTGGCCACTTGATGAGTAGGATTGAGAAAGGCATGCGCATGCACGTGTGAATCAATATGTGATATTGTTGTCATACACATCTCACTCGGTCTACTCTGAGATCAAGGAAATGAATGAACATTGACAGGATGACTATTCCATGCCTCGAGTCAGTGACAAAGGAATTATACATTCACTGTAACACCACTCACGGATTGTAGGATGAAAGTTGTTCTCCAACTTTCTACTTTCACTTGGGTAGCAATGATGTGTGACTAGGCACCGCTCTTTGCATGTGAAGTCATAATTGTTATGGACTTTCACTGCCAACGTGAAATGGACCTGCAGGGTCACACACATAGGATTCAACTTGGAAGAGGAGTTTTGTCCACAAGCAATGTTTAGATTGATTACTAAAGGAGTTTAGTAGTTCAATTAAACACTCAATCAGTTGATGGCTCAATATCGTATGGTTCAAGGTGTTGGACGCATTGATTGGAGTATCAGATTGATTGAAATCACAATTGATTGATTTTTGGCCAACCTGTGCTCCCAACCGATCGGTTCATGTGATGAACCAGTCGGTTGAGGTTGCTGAACCAGTCGGCTGGAGTGTCCAAGCCAATCGGCTCAAGCCCAGGTTGAAACGACCGGTTCAAGGGTTGAACTGATCGGCTCAACTGGTGCAACCGACCAGTTGGGAAAAGTCATGTCGGCAAGAATTTTCCTTTGGTTTCAAATTGCCCAATTCGATCGGGAATAACATTGGTATTCGACACCAATTGGGAACGAAACAAAGAAAGTCTTTTTGAGTCGGATTAGGACTATGAACCGATCGGTTCAGGGCACCAACCGATCGGTTGGAGTGCCCCAAACGATCGGCTCAGGTCCAACCGATCGACTCAATGGCCGAACTGATCGGTTCAGTTGTGAACCGATCATTTCAAGTTGCGAACCGGTTGCCTTTTGTGGAAAATTCTCGAACCCTTCTACTCCTGCATTAGTCTCGTATTGCCGGGCACAGAGAACCCTGTCCCATGACCCTCCTATATATATAGGGGTATTGGGGGCTTCTCAAGATACAACTCAGTGCAAGTTGATTGCTCTGCAAAGTTGTCGTTCTCTCTGGTTTTGGTAACCGAGAGAGAGCCCGAGCAAGTGCTTCCCACAAAGGGAGGTGCAGCAAGGGAAGGACAACTACAGTTGCAATTGACAGTAGGAGAGTGTGTTGGCGACTAGTACATCAACAGAGGGGTGTGACTCCTTCCACTTCCTTGTGGGACAAGGAGAGTGGAGTTCCGGGTGGTCCGTGTGGACTACTTCAGAGGCGGGAGGTCACTGCCGCTCAGGAGGACAACTGTCATCCGACAGTCCGGTAGGAGGAGGAGTCTTCAGTCCCGGTGCGACCAGGAGCTACACAGACACCGTCCAAGACCGGAGGTGAAGACCACGTAAGGCGCATGGTATTGTCGTAGAGCAAGCCTCGGGACAAGGTATGATTCACAAACCATCTTTCCTATTATATAGATGTTGACGCGATTCCTTTTGTTCCGGGTTTGGGGAGAAAATTTTTTTTGTTTCCGTTGCTTCTCTGTCTCTTATAAAACCAAACAGTGGTATCAGATCCACGTCAACCTCTCTATGTTTTAGGATTATCGATGTGATCGATTTTGGTTTATCGCCTTTATTTATTGCATGCGATGCGAATAATATCGGCTTTATACATGTCAAATCCACAAATCCCTAATTTACATATATGATATGTAATATTAATGCACTCGATACGCGTCGCCCTTAAACGAGTTTTGTGGTGGATGTGTAGCATGATTATGGCCTATAAACCCCTATATCTGTGTGTGGTTGTTTGTGTGGTTGCTTGCATCTCGGTCTGCGCACCGATTCCCTTTCTCCTATTCCTGATGTAACTCGAAATAATTCGAGAATTATTTTCCTACCTTTGCTCCCCCCGAATGTAACTCGGGGTTTCACAATTCAATTGTAAAATAGGATAGATTTTATTTCCTGTTATGTCAAAGAACGGCGGACAACCTGAAGACGATCGGTTCAAGGAGTGAACCGATCGGTTGATGATCCAGACGGCCGGTTCGAGGAACGAGATGAGCGGGTGGTGACATGAGGAGATGCATGATGACCGGTGAACCGATTGGCTGGTGGCATCCGGACAACCTACCTGATGGTGAGCCGATCAGTCATGGAGATGAGCTGATCAAACCCAAAAAGGAAGGCACATATTTCATCTTGTACAGGTTGCATGTGATGTAGACCTAGATGACCATGATTCCTCTTGGCTCGAGGAATCACAAATAGGATGGCCATAATCATTGCTTTTTATCGTTTATGCATGTTTTCTGTGGGATATAGCATGTATATGATATGTACTATATATTGTGGTGATTGGATATGTATATGTATATAAAAACCAAATCCCTCATTAAATATTAAGTTTTAGATGCCTTCCAAATGCGACACACGTGAAAAGCTTGATCGACCAAGTGTGGGCACGCCCTAGCGTGGTGCACCGTCTATCTCGTGGAAGCGTGAAGGATGAATGTGTGGGTCTGCCCTAGCAGGGTGCATGTTCATCGTGTTGGCTTTGGGTCGGACTTAACAAGGTGACCTAGATAGGATCTAGTGCCTTGAGGCATGGAGATGATCATTGCAAAGAGTTGCATATTACATCTTTCAAGAGTTGCATATGATGCAATTGGCAAGAGTTGCCTACCTGAGAGATCTGAGTTGTGGGTGACAGCCCTAGCTGGTCCATGGCTCAGAGGATTTCAGGATCTTGACCCACTAGAAGATTGCACGCTGCAATCTTCCGAATTGATGGTGAGGGCTATCAATTTGAGTCAAAATAGTGGGAGCGGTAATTAATTAAAGGCTTAATTAACTATCGTCAAATTTTATTCAAATCGAATCAAAAAGGTTTTAACAAATGCAAATTTTCTCTTGTAGAATGGCAAAAGAATCATCTTTTAAAATGGGAAAATTAATTGAGAATAAATTCCATAACTGGTTGAGGACTGTGAGAAGTGTTCTGCACAATCCAGATATACCAGGAGCCTTAGAATCCACTCTATGTACGCTTAATGCGTTGGTGAAGAAGAAAGTAGGTAAGGGAGAGAAGTGTTCTCTTGCCAAACCAATTTCTTCTACATGGAGAGGATGGAAGGAACAATGGAAGAAGAAGTCGGAGATAGAGATCTCTACTTCTGGTGTATACGTGATAGAGATTAACTTTACAACTTCTTCGTCATGGGTACTTGATACCGGATGCGGATCTCACATTTGTTCAAATGTGAAGGATCTTAAGAGAAGTAGGCCTTTGGGGAAAGGCGAGGTTGAACTACGTGTTTCCAATAGGGCAAGAGTTGCCGCCAGTGCCGTAGGAACCTATGAGTTAACTCTACCTAGTGGGATAATAATAGAGTTGAAGAACTTCTATTATGTACCTGCCATAAATAGGAATATCATTTCCGTCTCTTGTTTGGACAAAGATGGATTTGAATTTCTTATTAAGAATGGAAAGTGTTCCATTTCTAAAGATGGGATCTTTTATGGAAGTGCCCCTATGTCTTATGGTCTATACTTGATAGACTTGGAGACAAGTGTATATAACGTAAACACCAAAAAGCAAAAACTCAATGACTCAAACAAAACATATCTCTGGCATTGTCGTCTAGGGCACATAAATGAGAAGCGCATTTCTAGACTCCATAAAGATGGTTATCTAGACTCTTTTGATTGTGAATCAATAGAGACATGTGAATCTTGTTTGTTGGGCAAGATGACCAAGACTCCCTTTTCAGGTAAAGGTGAGAGAGCTAGTGATCTATTAGGACTCATACATACTGATGTATGTGGGCCTTTTAGAACTAATGCCAGAAATGGGTGTCAGTACTTCATTACCTTCACTGATGATTTAAGTAGGTATGTCTATGGGTACCTGATGAAACATGAGTCAGAAACCCTTGAAAGGTTCAAGGATTTCATGAATGAAGTACAAAACCAGCTTGGTAAGAGTATTAAGGCACTTCGTTCCGATCGAGGTGGAGAATACTTGAGCCAGGAGTTTGAGGACCTTCTGCGAGCCCGTGGTATTGTATCACAATGGACTCCGCCTGGAACACCACAGCATAATGGTGTGTCTGAAAGAAGGAATCGCACATTGTTAGATATGGTGCGATCAATGATGAGTTTTGCTGATCTTCCAATTTCCTTCTGGGGTCATGCTCTTGAAACCGCCGCGTTTATGCTTAACCGCGTACCATCTAAATCGGTTCAAAAGACACCATATGAGATATGGTACGGGAAGCGTCCCGATTTGTCTTTTCTGAAGATTTGGGGCTGTGAAGCTTACGTCAAGAAAGCGTTTCCTGATAAGCTTGGACCCAAATCCGATAAATGTTATTTTGTTGGATACACCAAGGAAACGAGGGGATATTACTTATACCACCCTACTGACAACAAAGTGTTTGTTGCCAGGACAGCTGTGTTCCTAGTGAAGGAATTTATTTCCAAAGGAAGCAGTGGGAGGAATATAGAGCTTGAAGAGGTTCAAGCCCAACAAGAAAACATTGAACCGGTAGATGTACCAGAGGAAAATGAAGATTCACAAGGTGTTGTGGAATCTCAGTCTCCTCATGTAACACAAGGACCTCGTAGATCTAGTAGGACTTGCCTTGAACCTGAGAGGTTTGGATACCTTGTAACTCAGGAAGGTGGAGAGTTGATCATAGATGATGATCCAACTACCTACGTAGAGGCTATGGAGGGACCAGATTCTGAGAAATGGCTAGAAGCCATGAGATATGAGATGGAATCCATGTACTCCAACAAAGTATGGACTTTGGTAAAACCACCCGAAGGGGTAAAACCCATAGGGTGCAAGTGGGTCTTCAAGAAAAAGACCGACATGGATGGCAATGTGCAAACTTATAAAGGCAGATTGGTTGCGAAGGGTTTTTGACAAATTCAAGGTGTTGACTATGACGAAACCTTTTCTCCAGTTGCCATGATTAAGTCCATCAGGATCATGCTTGCTATTGCATCCTACTATGACTATGAGATTTGGCAGATGGATGTTAAAACCGCATTCCTTAATGGGAATATTCATGAGGATGTGTACATGACACAGCCTGAAGGTTTTGTAGATCCAAAGAATGCCAATAAAGTCTGTAAACTGCAAAGGTCAATCTATGGATTGAAGCAAGCATCTCGGAGTTGGAATCTTTGATTTGATGAAGAAGACAAAGTGTTTGGCTTTATTCAAAATGAAGACGAACCTTGTGTGTACAAGAAGGTTAGTGGGAGCTCGACCACATTCATCATATTGTATGTGGATGACATACTTTTGATGGGGAATGATGTCTTAGCCTTAGAGAAGGTAAATACTTGGCTTGGGAAAACTTTCTCAATGAAGGACTTAGGAGAAGCATCCTATATTCTAGGAATTAAGATCTATAGAGATAGATCTAGAAGGCTTCTCGGACTAAGTCAGAGCACGTACATTGACAAGGTGCTGAAGCGGTTCAGCATGGAGAACTCAAAGAGAGGCAACGTCCCTATGCTACACGGAGTTACCATCTCTAGAGCTCAATGTCCCCAATCTTGTGAAGAGAGGGAGCGTATGAATGGGATCCCATATGCATCAGCCATTGGATCCATCATGTACGCTATGTTGTGCACACGCCCAGATGTCTCATATGCTCTCAGCATGACGGGCAGGTACCAGTCAGATCCCGGGGATGCTCACTGGACAGCCGTGAAGAACATCCTCAAGTACTTGCGAAGGACTAAGGATCAGTTTCTTGTGTATGGCGGTGAGGAAGAGCTGGTTGTAAAGGGTTACACCGATGCAAGCTTCCAAACTGATAAAGATGATTACAGATCGCAGTCAGGATTTGTGTTTTGCCTTAATAATGGAGCTGTGAGCTGGAAGAGTTCCAAGCAAGAAATAGTTGCCGATTTTACTACAGAGGCCGAGTATATTGCTGCTTCGCATGCAGCAAAGGAGGCTGTGTGGATCAGGAAGTTCATTTCTGAACTTGGTGTAGTTCCCAGTAGCTGTGATGCAATTGAGCTTTATTGTGACAATAATGGAGCTATTGCACAAGCTAAGGAGCCCAGATCACATCAGCGGTCCAAGCACATACTGCGGCGCTTCCATCTCATACGAGAGATCGTACAGCGAGGAGATGTGAAGATTTGCAAAGTACCAACTGAAGACAACATAGCTGATCCACTGACTAAGGCCCTTTCTCAGCATAAGCATGATGGTCATGCTAGGTCACAAGGACTGTGTTTCCTTGGTGACTGGCTCTAAGTGCAAGTGGGAGTCTGTTGGTATGTATGCCCATAGAGCAAGTCATATGATGATTGAAATGGGATACTTTGTAAATGATTTGAATAATAATAAAGGCAATTTCCAATCTATATGTTTATACTATTTCTGAGATGATGGTGTAACATGATAGATGTCTAAAGATTGTTTTACTCAATGACATATGCTGTTAGGTTCATGACCTAAACGATGAGATCATATGGATGTTAAGAGTATACATTCTTGTTTAGTCCCTAGTCGGTTGTTATTGTGAAAATAGCCATAGACATCAATAACACAGAAGACTAGATTGTGTGTTGGTTGATGACAGAATCTCATTAGTCATGATATGGTGATATCAAACCAAGCACATAGGTACTTGTTAGAGAACAAGGTACCGAACAGACCCACCGTGAGAGTGACACATGGAACCATGACATGGTAGTCACAGTCAGCTCTCACAGTGATGGTGGTGAGTGTGATTCTTAGACCTGAAATCACTACACTCAACACATGTCGTTGGGTACACTTTGACATCATCAAACGCAGTCCTGAAACATGGGTTGTTATAAAGGTGATGATTGGGTGGCTTTGACACATGGGGCTTTTGAGGGGTGAGTGACAGATATGGGATTTGTCCCTCCTGAGGGAGTTTGATATCCTTGGCCACTTGATGAGTAGGATTGAGAAAGGCATGTGCATGCACGTGTGAATCAATATGTGATATTGATGTCATACACATCTCACTCGGTCTACTCTGAGATCAAGGAAATGAATGAACATTGACAGGATGACTGTTCCATGCCTCGAGTTCATTCTGGATATCAGTGACAAAGGAATTATACATTCACTGTAACACCACTCACGGATTGTAGGATGAAAGTTGTTCTCCAACTTTCTACTTTCACTTGGGTAGCAATGATGTGTGACTAGGCACCGCTCTTTGCTTGTGAAGTCATAAGTGTTATGGACTTTCACTGCCAACGTGAAATGGACCTGTAGGGTCACACACATAGGATTCAACCTGGAAGAGGAGTTTTGTCCACAAGCAATGTTTAGATTGATTACTAAAGGAGTTTAGTAGTTCAATTAAACACTCAATCAGTTGATGGCTCAATATCGTATGGTTCAAGGTGTTGGACGCATTGATTGGAGTATCAGATTGATTGAAATCGCAATTGACTGATTTTTGCCCAACCTGTGCTCCCAACCGATCGGTTCATGTGATGAACCGGTCGGCTGAGGTTGCTGAACCGGTCGGCTGGAGTGTCCAGGCCGATCGGCTCAAGCCCAGGTTGAAACGACCGGTTCAAGAGTTGTACCGATCGGCTCAACTGGTGCAACCGACCAGTTGGGAAAAGTCATGTCGGCAAGAATTTTCCTTTGGTTTCAAATTGCCCAATTCGATTGGGAATAACATTGGTATTCGATACCAATTGGGAACGAAACAAAGAAAGTCTTTTTGAGCCGGATTAGGACTATGAACTGATCGGTTCAGGGCACCAACCGATCGGTTGGAGTGCCCCAAATGATCGGCTCAGGTCCAACCGATCGGCTCAATGTCTGAACCGATCGGTTCAGTTGTGAACCGATCATTTCAAGTTGCGAACCGGTTGCCTTTTGTGGAAAATTCTCGAACCCTTCTACTCCTGCATTAGTCTCGTATTGCCGGGCATAGAAAACCCTGTCCCATGACCCGCCTATATATATAGGGGTATTGGGGGCTTCTCAAGATACAACTCAGTGCAAGTTGATTGCTCTGCAAAGTTGTCATTCTCTCTGGTTTTGGTAACCGAGAGAGAGCCCGAGCAAGTGCTTCCCGCAAAGGGAGGTGCAGCAAGGGAAGGACAACTGCAGTTGCAATTGACAGCAGGCGAGTGTGTTGGCGACTAGTACGTCAACAAAAGGGTGTGACTCCTTCCACTTCCTTGTGGGACAAGGAGAGTGGAGTTCCGGGTGGTCCGTGTGGACTACTTCAGAGGCGGGAGGTCACTACCGCTCAGGAGGACAACTGTCATCCGACACTCTGGTAGGAGGAGGAGTCTTCAGTCCTGGTGCGACCAAGAGCTGCACAGACACCGTCCAAGACCGGAGGTGAAGACCATGCGAGGCGCGTGGTATTGTCGCCGAGCAAGCCTCGGGACAAGGTATGATTCACAAACCATCTTTCCTGTTATATAGATGTTGACGCGATTCCTTTTGTTCCGGGTTTGGGGAGAAATTTTTTTTTTGTTTCCACTGCTTCTCTGTCTCCTATAAAACCAAACACATGATACGATCAATTTCTAATAGGGATATTAAAAAAAAGTCTTTGGCATATCCTTTATTTGTAGAGACATGGAATCCTAGAAAATTCTTTTCTTAGAATACGTATATAAATTTATTATAAATTTGAATGCATTATGTTCAAGGATATATAGCAAGGACAAATGTGCATCACTTCTTTAATATATTTTATTGCATTAAAGGTAAACCACCAGAACTCACAAATGCAAAACCAAATTCCACTACAAGCTAAAGGTTGTAATGTGATAGATAGATCGAGTAGCAATCTCAAAAAATAACATGATCGATGGGGAACCTTAGAAAAAGATCTTGGTATCGTAGAAAAAGAGGTAGAAGAGAAATAGAGAGATCTAGAAGAAAACCAAGGGGGAGGTATCCCTTAACATTTTAGTCCTAAGACATACATTAATCTTTTTTCTATATTTTTGTGAGATAAATATGATTTAATAACCTTCTCTTATGTTCATTTAATTTTTGTATTTCAAGTATTGGTCATTTTTGTTTTCAAGATTAAATGGCATGTACTACAAGAGGTCCTACCTGGTATCATCAAAATTCCTTCTCTTCCCAAGGCATCTCTTACCAAGTTACAAATGAAACTGAGGATGTTTTGTATTAGATGGTTTAGCATGGAATGTATCTTTATGTGGCATATTGGTTGATAAACTTGAGGAATCATTTGATACAAAATCTCTACATAAACTCCTTAACAGTCACCTAGTGAAAAGATTTATCTAACATCCCATCATGTCAAAACTAGAACTGTAGTGGCATGGAAGGAATAAAATCATGAATCAAGTCATTGTCCAATTATGGAAAGTATTGAGCTCCTAGATTAAGGTTTAAGAGGAGGTTTGGAATTGAATTACTATATTTCAATATCACCTACACAAAAGGATTACTATGGTTCATTGATAATATTTTTTAATGTAGAATAGATTGCTTTCAAAAAGTCATGTAAGAGAATTGGGTTTCCTATATATAGGATCCATGGATTGCTAAATAAAAATAAGAAAAAATACAATGGGCCTAAGCCCAATTAATAAAATATACACACCCCCTCATGTTGGAGAGTAAATAGTGTGAAGTCCCAACTTGACACCCATATACTTGATCAAGAAGGAGGAAGAGGTTTGGTAAGAATGTCCACAACTTGATCACCTCTCTTAATGTGAGGAGTGATGATCTACTTGTCTTTGACCATGTCCGTTACAAAACGACAGTCAACTTAAATGTGTTTTGTGCGCTTCTGGAAGATAGAATTATTAGATATGTGTATAGATGCTTGGTTGTCATAGTATAAGGTAGCTGAAGTTTAAAAAGAAATTCAAAACTGACCTCAACATGGACTGGACTGATTGTAGATCATATATATAGGAGATATAGCCTGATATTTTGCCTTGATGCTGGAGTAAGATACCACTACCTATTTTTAATCCTCCAAGAAACTGGGTGAATGTCAATTATGACACTTAGCCAGAATTGGATCTTTGGTCTTTAGAATCACCAGCCCAATCTACATATGCACATATATAGATGGATACTACCTTGGATAAAGGATCTTTGTCGAGAAGTCCTTGTCTTAGAGCATTCTTAAGATACAAAAGAATGTATTGAGCCTAGAAGAGTGGGCCAGAAGTAGTGCACTCATGTGTTGGCTGACTACCCCAACAACATAGGTAATATTTGGTCGAGTAATAGTCAAGTAAATAAGCTACATGATGACATGACTATACTTCTCTAGATCAACAAATAATTATTCTTTATGCATAGGCCTTGTATGATAGTCCATCTAGTAGAGATTGATTTGGCTTCTATCATAATGGCCTTTTGAAGCATATCCAAGACATATCATTGTTGTGAAAGGTTGATCCCTAAGGATTGGTAGAGGACTTTAATTTGGAGGAAGTATCACAGGGTGCCCAAGTATTTTGTGTGGAAATGTTCTTGTAGAGACTACATGAGTTGTGATATCCCCATTGTACCATCGTCAGTGCTGACAATGTCATCAACACAGATAGCAACAAGAACATGACCTTTGGAGGGCTTAGAGAAGAACAAGGAGTTGTATGTGGTTGATCTCTAAAAGTTAAGCTAAGAAAGGACATTACTTAACATTTTGAACCAGGCCCATGGAGACTACTTGAGGCCATAAAGAGATCATCAAAGGAGGCAAAGTTTGTGAGAAGGTGCCCCACTCAACAACAAAATTGATTAGTTTCTAGATGTAGACTTCCTCCAAGAATTTTCTATGAAGAAATGCATTCTTAATGTTTAGTTAATAAAAGTGACAATCAAGGTGAGATGCAAGGGAGATAAGGATGTCAATGGAGTCAATCTTTATCACTTACGATAATGTATCAAAGTAATCTATGCCAAAGGTTTGGGTGAATCCTTTGGTAACCAGGAAAGCCTTGAGTCCTTCAAATGAGTCATCCAACTTATGACTTATAGAAAACTCACTAGAAACCTATGATATTTTTTCCTATTGATCTTTTCACAAGATCACATGTCTTGTTCATGTGGAGCCCATATATCTTCCATCATAGAAACTTTCTATCCATGATGACGTAGAGCATCTGATGTACACTTAGGGATATGTTGTGTCCAGGGAGTAGCAAAGGATGAGACAGAAGAAGAAAAACATTCTAGAAAACAAGTGTTGGAAATGGAAAGATTGATAGTTCAAGAGTGCATACCTTTGTTTAGTGCCACCGGTAGATTGAATTGGTCCAAAACTAAAAATGATGATGCAAACACAGCCATTGACTCATCTTCCATGCTCCTATTTGGTGTTGTTAATGGTGGAGATGGTGGTGGTGTTGGTGGGGTGAAATGATCAGGCAATGAGACCATAGTATTAGTATGATCTATGGGGGTGAGGATGATGAAAAGAACATTTCATACTCATGAAAGGTGACATCCTTAGAAATATAGATTCTACGAGAGCTAGGTTCAAGATATTTGTACCCTATTTGAGAAGAAGAGTAACTGATAATTATTGTTCGAATGGCTCTGGGGGAAATGTACTCGGCCTTTCGGTCAAAATTACCTTTGATTCTAAGAATATTTGAGCAACATTCATCCAAAGTAGAAAATTGTCATCATTAAATTTGATAGAGGTGATATGGGGTACATCATTATAGATTTTGGTAGGCACTGGCTTGGGAGTGTCATCCATGATATGACAATAAAAGTACAAGAATATAAAGAATAGTATAGATAGAAGATAAATGTAAATGTAGCATGATACAAACAAAAATTAAAGATAGCAAAATATAGAACCATAAAAAAGAATAGAATATAAATACTACTACAATGAAAACTCAATAGAAGGAGTAGCACAAGAAAAATGGAACTAAATATGAAGAAAATACTACTACTAAAATTAAAATTGATACAAAGAGGAGTGGTTCTACTAGAATGGATCTCAATAAGAAAATAAAAGCACTATGCGATTAATAATATGGTAGGATAAATACCATCAAAACCCCTATTTTTAAGAAAAACACTTATCCATGTGTCGTGGAGAACCACATGTAGAGGACAAAAAAGTAAACATTTTCCCTTTTTTTGGGTACTTCATAAATCAGTAGAGGGTCTTTGGACACTTCCTTTGCTATATGTTTATAGCGACTTTCTGGAACTAGAGCATACAAAACAAGGAAGAAGAAGAAGAAGAAGATAAGAGTTTTTCAGAACACCACATGAATAGAGACCACTCCCGGTGGTGTCCTAGAAAGGCGGTCGTGGAATGTGATAGGATGTGACTATAAGTATCAGGATATTGTGGCTGCTTGTAACCTAAGGCCACTGGTGGAGGCCAGCTACTGGCGTTGTTGTCTAGCCCGACTGCCGACAGTTACAGTGAGGGGAAGAGATGGGGAAGGAGGTAGGGAGGGTGCAGGACAACTTCTGGGTAAGGGAGAGGGAGGGATGGGGATATGGTTTAGTGTTTTACTCTTGATACCATGAAGAATGGATTGCTTCTAGTAAGTCAACTAAGAGCATTGGATCTCTTATACATAGGAGAGTGTGAGTACATGGGCTAAATGGAGACAAGGAAAAATACAATATATCTAAGCCCGAATAATCAAATTTACCAATATGTAGCAATAAAATCTATGATGAATTGATATGCAAGGAAAATAGATAGCTGAAATTAGTAGAATTTTGCTTATAATTTGATATGTATGACCAAATATTATGATTTGTATGAAATTTATAACTATGCACAACTAGTATAGTCTGTATAAAGAGAAGAGATGTAAATAGAGTAGTAAAAGAAAAATACTAGGAAAGAAAGGATGTAGGTATCAATTAATAGACAAAGAGAAACTTGATCATGAAAATGGATATCCAACAACTTCAAAAAAAATAAGTAATCACCTACCTCAAACTAGAAAAATCCCTTTTTGTACATCTCTTAACATAAAATATTGGACGAGCCTTGTTCTCATTTAATCTGAGGTTCCTATCCAATCAATCATCATAATACATGAACATGTAAAGAATCGTTGAATTTGTAGATCTTTTTTTCCTTATTATTTGGATACTTCATCTTTAACATTATCCAAAATAGTATTAACATGATAACCACGTAAAAGTAAAGGGTGAATACTCTCATATCCCTTTACACATTAGAAACTCACGTATGCAACCTAAATTCCCCTTTCCTTGTATAGCTAGTAGAGGGATGTTTTTTTGGAAGAAGTTCTCCAAAGGTGAACTCGAGACATTTTGGATGTTTTACATTCCAAATGTATAGTAAATGTTTTAAATTATCCTCTTTGTTCCTATTAGAAGTATATACATGTATACACTAAACTTTATTTTCTCCATTAAAGGAGATGTAGCTTCATCTTGTATAGGATAAGGGATAATTTATAGAACCCAAAAAGCCTTCTGTCATTTCTATTATGAAAAATTGACCAATTATTTCTTGAGATAATCATGCTCACATTGTTAAATTATAGTCAACCCAATTACAACATAACACTGATCCTCAGAACATCATGAATAAAACTTTTTTTGTGTATCCAAGGAGCTAACCAGATCTTAGTCCTATTTCTATTCAAATTTGAAATTAGTGAAAGTATATACATAAACATGCTAATAGCAGATACCTAGCTCCTATTTGATCCTTTACTGAAGATGACTCAACTCATTGTGGATATAGTTTCCACTACAAACACTTTGACAAATTACTTAATTACCTACAATGTACATTGAACATTTTTAGAATTTCCCTTGAAGAACAATATTAAGTCATTTGAGAAAGAGTTAAAAATACCTTGACACTTTATTAAGAAATTTTTTTGTAGAGTCAATATCATTCTTATCAAAAATGTAAATCTCTACATCACATAGAACAAAGATATGCTACAATTGAACAATGTATCATTTGAAAATTTGATATTTTTAGTAAGTTCTATTCTGAATGAAATTGAATGCAAAATAGAATTCAATATCTATGTAGTCAAATAGCTTCTGGTCTTGGTAAAACCCATATCATTCTTTAAAGCATAAAGATCCTCAATGAATGAATTCATAATTCCTGGATATGTTTACTTTGAGACACATTTTACTTCCTAAATTTGGTTGGTTTGAATCATGAAGAAACTCATTTTTTGTAAAAGGGTGCTTATTACTGGCGCTTATGCTTGACAAATGATCTATACAAAGAACTACTCCATGCAAATGGTCAAGGTTTAAACTCTCATATGAGGCACATCTATACACTATGCACTCTAGTGAGACTTAACCTTGAACTATTCCCTATTAGAGACAACTAGATTAAGCAACGAACAACAGAAAACCAATGAGAAGTCTAGTATTCATCATGTTGAACAATGTTAGCAATTTCACCTATCACTACCACATAATGGGGATACAATGTCAGTTATATTTGTAAGACTAACCGATTGTGTTACCTATACTGGAGATTCAAGTTCAACAACTATCGTGGTTTTCACAACTGAGGAAACATGGACTGCTCTTTCTTATTTCTGTTGGTCTCTTCTTTAGGAAACTGACGGTATACATTACCCGCAAAAATGGAATTTCTAGCAAATTTTTGGGAGAATTTCATTTGCCTCCTAAAAACCATTATCGACTATTTTTTTCAAAACATCGATGGGATAAAGATGTGCATGCCCCATCTGGTTCACTATAATGGATTGAACTTTAACAATATTTCTTTATTGAGGTGCCGATGATAAAGGTTTTCACGCCAGTCATCCCACACATTTTTTCCACTCACAATTGATATTTTTTGTTTCTTACAATAAACATAACCACTGATAAAGATGTGTTAAGAATTCCTTGTGTGTTGCAAGATTGTCGGCGGTCGTTCGCCTATAACTGGCGGTATTTGTCTTACTTAACCCCCCAAAAACCCTTTCTTCCCTTTGTCCTACCCAGGTTTCTTGTCATATTACTGCTTTGACGATTGAGCTATCTCCTCTCTATCATGCCATTACTGTTGCTCACCACTGTTGTTGTTGCTCACCACAGCTCAACCTTGCAGCCAATGCTAATTGACACTTCTATAATGGTGATCGTTGCCTCCTTCCTGCTCTGCTCTGCTGTTGATTGCTGTCCCCATCAGGTATTTCACTATCTCCTCTCTGTTGTGCCATCACTGTAGTCGCCACTACTGCTGATGGTTGTAGCCGCCCAAACTCACCGCCAAAGCTCACCGACGTTACAATACTGCTAATCACCGCCACTTTGCTCCTCTTCTTTGTTGTTGATCGCCGCCAAATCTCACTAATGTTGTCTGCTGCTAATCACTATTTCCTTCCTCCTCTTCTCTGTTGTTGATCGTCACCTCCGCCGCCAGTCATCAGCCTTCCTCCTCTTCCTCCTCCTCTATTTTTCTCTCCTCCTCATGTTTGTTCTTCTCCTCTTCCTCCTCCACCATTCATTCATGTTTCATATTAGAAAATGATCATTTTTATCCCTAAATTAGTAAACTACACAGTAATTGATGCCTTGGACCACTTTTATGCCTTGTTATGTACTATCATGACTATAAGTGTTGCAACTCAATCATACATAATTTTTTGACTTAATTTATTATAATGAAATGATTGAACTTTGAAATCATTAACTCAACTTATGTTGTGTACCCATTTGAACCAAGATATGATACTAATATGCTATATTTTCCTTATAAGAGTCATGTACGTAGTTTGTGCATTAATATGATCAAGTTGATCTAGTTTGATTTGGGCTTTCTCTAGCAATCTTACATGGTTATGCACATGCACGACCTATTTTATAATTCATGTTGTATGATGTAAGATGGTAATATGTGAGTAAACCCTAATTTGTGAATTCTTAATCTATAAAGTGTAGTCTATAAACCCTAGATTGTGTCCTTAGCCTATAAACATGTTCTAGATTTACTCATTAGGAGTAAACCTTTGATAATCCCTGGTTTGGGAATATTCTTGAGCACTTCATCTCACTTAGGATGTAAGTGTATAATGTGTGTTTGATTTCAATAAATTTCAACAACATTTCCCCTTTGTTCTCTTGGTACATATGTAGGTGGGTATTTGCCCATCTACATCGGTGTACTTGGAGAATTGTGGGGAAATGTTGCCACAATTTATTGAAATCGAAGACCCATTATACAATTACTAGTGAGATGAAGTGCTCAAGAATGGAATAAGTGGTACACATTCATGAACCTAAATGCTACTACATGATTAGGGCTCAATTATTCAAACATATTTTCCCCTAAAATTAACGCGTCTCCCATCTTATCATATAGAAATGAATTGATCCTGGATGTTGATACCAAACCACTACACTACAGAGTTTATTAATGGTCTCAATGAGTTTGTAAGATTTGCAGAGGAACATAGAAAATAACATGGAGATAGGTTCTATTTCCTGTATAAGAACTATAGCAACAACCTAAAAGTTGACAATATTGACACGATCAAAGATAATGTCATGTGTAATGGGATTGTACATGGCTATACAGAATGGTACTGGCATGGAGAGATTCATAATATGAGATATGTATATGTGGGTAGTCATAGTTGTGTCCAACAAGAAATGGCTGGCGATATTGATGAGAACGAACAAATTTCATCAGACATGGTTGATGTGATGCTAAATACTTGCGGGGTAAATGTTACAGACCCACCTCCCATATTTTGAAATGTTGTGCATGATGCTGAGAAACCATTATACTTAGGTTGTACTAAGTTTACAAAGTTGAGCACTATGTTGAGATTGTATACTTTGAAGGTTAACAAAAGATGGAGTGACAAAAGCTTCACTTCTCTATTATCTTTGTTGAAAAATTTTCTTCCTGAAGGAAACGAGCTCCCAATCTCAACATACACAATGAAAAAGATGTTGTGCCTAATGGGAATGGAGGTTAAGAAGATACATGCATGCATGAATGACTGTGTGATGTATATTGATATGAAAGAATGTCCAAAATGTGGGGCATTTAGGTACAAAAGGACGACATTGATTAAAACCAAAATTAAGTCTCCTATTAAGGTGATGTGGTATCTGCCTATAATACCCCAGTTTCAACGCTTGTTTGCTAATGTCATAGATGCACAAAATTTAACTTGGCATGTGGATGTAAAGAAAAACAATTATGGTATGCTACAACATGCATATGATTCCCCACAATGGAAGAAGATTAATTTATTGTATCTTGAATTTGGAGAAGAAGCAAAAAATTCAAGACTTGGGATTTGTACTGACATGATGAATCCATATGGAAAATTAAGAACCCAACATAGTAATTGACATGTCATGCTTGTTGTATACAATCTTCCTCCGTGGTTGTATATAAAGAATAAGTATGCATTGCAGTCATTGCTGATACTGGGCCCCAAATAACCTGACAATGGTATTGATGTTTACCTTGAAACTTGGATTGATGACCTAAAGAAATTATAAGGAGAAGGTGTGATGACTTATGATGCTTTTCTCTAAGAGATGTTTAATTTATGTGGTATGTTGTTTTGTACTATTAATGACTTTCCTGTTTATGGGAAATTGTCTGGATATAACTTCAGAGGATCCAAGGCATGTCCTATATGTAAGGAAAATACATATTCTATCAGACAGAAACATGGTGGTATGACTGTATATCATGGTCATCGAAGGTTTCTACCAAGGGTTCATCCTTACCAAAGGTTGTGTAAAACATTCAATGGCTCAACTGAGGAACAGAGTTCCCCTAAACCTATGTCAGGGGAGGATTTTTATGCAAAAGTAAACAACATTGTAAATCATTTTGGTGAGAGACTATGTACTACTCCCATACATGAAACATCTTTATTAAAAAAGAGATCGATATTTTGGGATCTTCCTTATTGGAATTCTTTGACAGTTTGATATTGTTCGATGTCATGCATCTTGAGAAAAATATTTTTGATAGGATTATTGGCACTCTATTTAATATACCCAGTAAGACTAAAGATGTCATCAAATCCGGAATGGACCTACATAAAATGGGGATAAGGAAAAAATTAACAAACGTAGTTATCAATGGTCGCCGCACATATCTACATCCTTCTTGTTACACCTTGTCTACCAAGGAGAAGAGAACCTTATGCGAGTGTTTTTGTAAAGTTAAGGTACCGCATGGATACTCAACCAATATTCAAAGATTGATATCAATGAAGGATATGAATCTGATAGGTCTTAAATCTCATGATTTTCACACTCTAATGCAACATATATTTCCTATGGCTATACGATCTATCCTTCCTAAGCATGTAAGGTTTGTCATCACTAGACTTTGCTTCTTCTTCAACACTCTATGCAGAAAAGTAATTGATTCTGAGATTCTAGATAAGTTCCAATGAGAAGTGGTTGTTACCCTATGTCAACTTGAGCAATATCCCCTGCCTCCTCATTCTTTGATATCAGGGTACATGTAGTTGTCCATTTGACTAGGGAAGTGAAATTGTTGAGTCTAGTTTTCTTGATTTGGATGTATCCTTTTGAGCGGGACATGAGTTTTTTAAAGGTAATGTTCAGAACCGTTGTCAACCCAAAGGGAGTATCATTGAGGGCTATATTGCTAGGGAGGTTATGAAATTTTATAATGACTTTTTGAGTTGCAACAAAACTACTGTTGATGTCGTGAACTCTAATGTTTAGTCTGACAAAGGTATTTTGGGAGAATGTCTGATAAATATTAGTCATCAATGGTGGGAATAAGTACGCTTGTATATTTTACACAAAATTGACGATGTGGGTATTTATGTCACCAAACACACCAACGAGCTCAAGAGAAGTCATACCCGAGACAGTTCAATGTGGCTTGCAAGAGAGCATAATCGAATGTTTATTAGGTGGTTTGAAAAGGAAGTATTCAGTCAACTATCTCAAACACCAAACAATGTTATAGAAACTACCAAATGGCCCATGTATAAGCCAAAGATCCACATTACATCTTAAGAAGGGTTTGACATACATAGATTTTCATACTACATAAAATGTCAAGATGATAAAAGTGTCGTCCAAAATAGTGGGGTCACCCTTCAAGCGTATTTATTGTATATTTCTAGTTCTACAAATAAGAGTCCACGTGAAGGAAAAATGTCTTATTACAGTGCCATTGAAGACATATGATATTTTAACTACACAGAGATTAGAGTTCCATTATTTAAGTATCAATGGGTTGATAACAATAAAGGAGTTGTAGTTGATGGACTCAATTTCACACAAGTGAATTTTGAGTGGACATGGGAGAAGGATGGACCCTTCATCATGGCATCACAAGAAAAACAAGTATTCTATATCAAGAATCCTACAAAATAAAATTGATATGTTGTTCTTCATGATAAAAGACCATTCATTTCAGATCCTATTGATCAAGAAGAGTACTATGAAAAGTATGATGACTCTAGTCCATTTTCTATTGTCTTACAAAGTGCAAATGTTGAGTCTAACATTGATGAGTATACATGTGAAGATCACATAGAAGGGATATTAGTTTAAGGTATACCGCTCATATGTAATTTGACTTCTTTTGCATTATATAACATGTTTATTTGTTCATATTTGATCTGATTTCATATAGTGTTGACTTTTTATATGTTATTTGACTTTTTTATTTACTTCAGATTGTATAGATGACATATGACTAAGAGGAAAGTGATCATGAGTGTTGAGCATCCTGATCAGGGTGTTGAAGGTGCTCAAAATTGAAAGCAGAAGAGGGTTAGAGGGATAACTGTGATGAAAGATGCCACAAATAGGCAAGGGAAGGAGGCAACCTTTGAATTCAATGAAGCTAGCACACCACTTACTAATGCGTTTGTTAGCTATTATGGGGTCCTTGGTCAAAGAAAGTTGCCTCTCCTCTTTAACTATTGGAGACAAGTAAGTTTGATCTATAAAGAACTCATTTGGAAGGAGTTATAGTTGAGATAATTGCAGTTACATTTTATAGTCTTTTTCTATTCTTTTTTGAACATTTCTAAATAGTATTGAATGTTATACCTTTTTTGAGACGGTATGAACTTGATCAAAAGTGCATAGTAAGTCTGTTATGCAGCTCGTCAGAAGAAGATATAGAGATTGTAGAACAATCCTTACCAAAGATTGTGTCTTTGGAGACAAGAAGGAACCCTAGAAAAAATGGAACTAAATTTGTCAAGATGATTGGAAGGAGTTTGTTCGACCGAGACAAACAATAGAGTTCCATGTATTGAATGAATTAAATTTTTATGATTTTTTATGGTTACTTATCAATATCACTTATATGAATTAATCAAGACCTTCACAAAGCTCAAAAAGATAGGCGTGAAAAGAATGCACACAATCAATGGTTGGGTTCAGGTGGTTATGCATACCATCACCAGTTGAAACAACAACAATAAGAGGAAGACCAAGAAGAGCAAGGGCCTTCTGCATCTATTCCTACTATCAAATATTCTACTGCTTTTGGACGGTTTCCTTGCTATGTTGAGTGGATAGATGTGAGGAAAAACAAAGCCCGAGATATCTCCATTAAAGCAACACAAGAGGTGGCTACATAAATGGTAAATTTCTTGGTCTAGTGATAATGTCCTTGTTGTTTTTTCATTGGAGTTAAGTTTTACTAAATAGTCAATTTTTAATGATTAATCAGTTGGAGCTGTCTTCCCAAGAAAAGGAGGGAAAGTGGACACCTCAGGGCACACACGATGAGTTGACGATTGCTCTAGGGACAGAAGAGCATCTGGGATGTGTTAGGGGCGTTGGAGCTGGTTTTGGTATAAAATCTTTTTTGGCTTATCCCAGCAAAAGTGCACACAAACAAAGAAAGGGGAAGTGGACCAGAGTATGTACATATATTGGTAAATGCAGCCTTGGAGAAACACTTTGCTTCTCAGGCAACCTAGAAAGTTCCTTCTGTACTAGTTACAACACATGTTCATCACTCTACCATATAGTGCATTGGGAGCATCCCTTCAGACCCACAGGGAACAATTGAGGTAAGATTTTAATTCAAGTCATTCTTTTTTGATATAAGTAATCCCTCAAATCGATATGTATGTTTTTCAAATTTAAAATTTTATGTTACATAAAAGTGCAACCCGGAAGATGTCGTGTTGTCATTGAAGAACCAGCATGCCACATCAAGAAAGATGTTGAGGCTAATCACACCATTGTTGTTCATAGTATTACCCTTCCCACTGATCACTATCGTGTGAGAATCATGCATGTATTTCTTGGAATGAGGGACATAGCTCTCCCATACGAGCACCCAGATGGCACCACAGTCGGGGAGGTAGAAGGAATATTTCCTGGGTGGCCCAAATGACTCGTAATATTTTTTCAGGTATGACCAATCTATATTGAAACTTACATAAATTAAACACAATGGTGTTAGAATATATTCTATAAAAAGATAATATTATAAAATATGCATGCAACCTACAACAGCTAAGAAGCCCCCTAGAGTTCTGAAGCATCTGCCCCTTCATTTTATTCCACGAGTTGTTTGACTTATTATGCCCTAAATGCTACACTTTGACAAGATGGTTAGACACTATAAATCAAATTGATACCATTGTAATCCGCCTTGGGGAGGAAACTATAGGTAGACAACATGAAAATGTTATGGTGTTGACATATGTCACTGATGTATTTAAATATGATTATCTGAACACATCAGTGGTATAACTTTCGATGTGGTGGGTGTGAATACCCCATCATATATGAAAATTATTTAATTGTTTCCTACATATAGTTAGAGTGTTGGTTTATATATAATATTTTCATTCATTTGTATTTCACCGCTTGTGATTGTGCAATAAAAAATTTGGGAGTTCTAGTGCATCATTGATTAGTGATGTACTTAGAGAACCGAGTGGCATTAAAGAATATGTGACTACTGTGATGCAAGAATTTGGTGCTTCCAAGAACGTGATCTTAGCTCCCTTTAACGTTAGGTAATTTGTTGGCTTGTTGTTTATATGTCTTAACCTATTTGATATAATATTTTTTATTTTGTTTTCCTTCTATTTCAGAAATAAGCACTGGCAGTTGTTAGTGATTATTCTTGAGTCATGGAGTGTGTGTTTAATTGATCCTTTAGGTGAAAAACTACCAACAAATGAGGGGCACCCAATGAAAATGGCAACCATGCGTAAGTATATTTTTTTGGTGCCCAACATATTTTGTTAATGTTTGCACATGAAAGTTTAATAATGCAACATATAGGTTAATTTAACGTATTTCCATGTGAAAGCATTTTGTATTGGCGGAGGGAAAGTAGATAAGAAAAAGAAATCGGTAACTTGGAGGAGTGTTGATGTATATTCTTCTCATTTTCTAATTGCATAATATATTATGATCAAGTTTGCTTAATTACATATTAATGTAAAATTGTAAATCTACATGCCCCTATACAAAAACAATGGTTGGACATGCACATATTATGTGATGTTATATATGCAAGTGATTGTCAATCTTGTAGATTATAAGTCTATAATGAATGTAAGTTATTAGTTTTGGATCATATTATATTAAGAAAGTATTCTCATTTTTGATAAATATAATTAGAAGTCTCATTCTCTCTGTAGTTTTTCCAAAATTGAACCCAATATATTGGAGATGTTGAATGACCTTCATGAATAGTGGACATCCTACTTCATAGAAAATGTAGACTTGAATGAAAAATAAGACGGTTGATTGATATTTTTTGGTAGTTCAATCTTTGATGTCAGACTTTTTATATGTATCTCTGAGTGAGAATTGTTGATATGTAAAATGCATTCTGAACTTAATTAATCTGAGATGGCAACTAATGTTGATATGTAATTTTGTGAGTGTGAATAGAATGTTAAGTGTATATGTGTGTGCGAATTTGAATGTGAAGGCATAAGGAAGAGAAATGATGATTTCAATGTATGAAATTGAAGTGTGGCTGAGGGTTAAATTTTAGATGTGAGTTCATAGAATTGTGTGCAAACCTGAAGTGAAAAAAATGATAGAATGTGGCATTTTTGTGCCTTCTTTGTATATTTTATCTTTTTATGGCAGGTGTGTTGGCATGTTGTTAGGCCGCGATGCTTGTAGAGAGACTATTGTTCTTTAAAATTCAATATTGAAGAACAACATGGTCTAGATAGGCTAGCAGGATGGACAATAGGTCTACAAACCTGTTGTAAAAAAATATAATTATTCACATCAGTAATGTATAAACACCGACTACATTTGTTTTCCACGTCTATGTTTTTAGGTAACCGCTGGCAAATACCTAAACGTTTATTGTTCTATCACTGATAAAAATGATTACATTTCATTTCCACATCAGTGCTTTCAAGTAACCATCGAAAATACCTAAACATGTACTATTCCATCACTGATAAAATTGACATAAAATTATTGGACATCAATTGCTTGGTAGTGAACAACCAATGAGGAAATGTCAGAGCAACACTCAATGAGAGTAACGTTGTCAACTTCTCTCTAACAAAGTGTCGACGTGGATGCCTTTTGTCAGTGGTGAATGCAACCAACAAAGAAAGGTCCAACTTTTAGTGTCACCCACTTGGTCATCGGTCTTAAACAGATGTCGAATGCAAAATATAACCAACATTGTATCCCCATTCTATAGTAGTGTATCCAATTATACGTCATCTAGATAACATGATAGCAATGTTGAATATGTAGATGATATATATTGAGCACGCCATCCAAAGTGAGATCCAACACAACATCTGAAAGGAGTAATTTATGGCAGATAGGATTCTAAAAGAGGATAACAACTGACATCAACACTCTTTCATCAGGTACATAAGAAAGATGATGAAGGTTTTGAGTTATTATGAAATTTTCTAGATCCACCTATTTTGTCTTGAATATATATGTGATCCAACACCATACCAAGGATAAATTATAGAAGGACTTCTCAAAATAGGGAGTTAACCAATTACAAACAACTCTATTAGGATAATAGCAAAAATTCTCAATGATTGTAGGATTGCACAACAATGAAGATATCATGCTAGATTTTTCGATATCTTGGTGCATCAGATTACATATGAGGCATGATTTAGGAGAAAATTTATACTCCTAAATTGAGTGTCACATGCAAACCTTGGTTTTGTGACTGAGTAAATATTACTAGAAGAGGAATTTAGTAAGCCATGATGTGGATAAGATAAACTTGTCTCTTGGGGGATCAAGAATCCTTTCATGCGGGCTAGACATATTACAAAGAGGGATTTATGGGTCCCAACAATGGATTTCACTCCATAAGAAAATTTTCAATTTCAAAATCACAATGTTAATTTATTTTATAAATCTTGCTAAATATTCATATATATAAGGATAATATATACACATAAATAAACACTAATATATGGTTTTCTTGAAGAAAAATACATCATACATAGTGCTAAAAATACAAAAAAAATCATGTTAGATACTTTGTCAATAGCTATATATATGTAAATTTATATATATATATATATATATATATATATATATATCCTTTGATTAAACTCATCTTTTGGCCCTTCATGACTAGGTGGTCATACGTTTCTCAAACATGTGGTTCTCACTCTTACTTTAAGAATTATGTAAAGATGAGAAAACTACTGACACATTTTTTATTCAATCAGTGAAATCTCTTCTTTATAGAAAATCATGAAAATTATCTAATTTTTCCACCTTTGACCAAAACATGTCACCTATTCAATCAATTCCTTTCACACATTTTCCAAAAGTCGAGGTTTCCCTAATAAAAAATCCTTCTCTATATTTAAGCATGGTTTTCCCTTTTATTTGAGCTTTATACAAGACCCTTTCAAAAAAATTCCTAGTTGAATCACTCCTAAGAAAATTATACAAATCACATTTGAACTTGATATTCATTTTCTTCCTTTTTTATCTCTCTTTCAAAATTGATGCGATCTTTTATGATGAAGAAAAAGCAAATAAATACTTGCCCCTCAAGTTTACATCTATCTTCTTCCCCCTTTTTTTAATAAAAATTGTATTTCTCAATAACATAACAACATAATAATCCATAATACACTCAAAAGTTTCTCAAAAGTCTAAAACACATACAGGAAAAGCCTTTGATTCATTCATACAGACACTTGGGTGGAACATTGATTCCATCGAGGTGCAACATGGTGGAATGTTGCATTCTCTAATGTCGGACCCAATGGAAACCATCATTCTATAGGGATCCCTTAGGCACCAATCCGAATTTTATTTCCTTTTCCAGATATGATGATAATTCTTGTTGTAATTTTTTTATTGATGTTGAACAATGGAAACACAACCCCCTCTCCATCACCACAAATTTCCATAAATCTAGAGAGAGACTAACTCTGCTATCTCAAACTCTGCCAATGATTGACTCAAAGATCCTTGTTCTAGAATAATGATTGCAATACACTAGAAGGATCTAGAAATAGTAAGGAAGCAACATGGCCTCTTGATCTAATTAATTAATTTCACTTGTCTATCTTGAGTACAACTTGATCATAAAATTTCTCATATTATAACTGATTAAAGTACATCACAATATCATTGATATTATATATATATATATATATATATATATATATATATATATATATATATATACAAATTACCCCTCTCTTTACTTCTCACATCTCAATTTCCCTAAATGGATCTCTAATGTTGGAGATCCTGAAGCAATTGGGATCTGTTAATAAGCATTAGAGTCTATGAGGATGATACAAAAAGTCCATAGTAATTTTAAGTCCTAGAAGACTTGCACATTTTAATCATTTTTTTCTTCATTGATTTATTTTCTCAACCAAATCCAAATTGAATGTTTTTCACAAAATTGATATTTAAAAGATGTTGAGTTCAGGAAAAATTGTTGCATAGTCTCTTCCACAAACTAATATGATTGTTGATCCTATTCTGAAATATACATTTCCCATGCCTTATCCATCCTTCATTGTAGTCATATTTTATCTTTTATAAATGTTACCATTGATTTAAATACATATTTGTAGTTATCATTTTTTTATTAAATGAGCTTTTCTCCCCAAATTCGTTATCTTCCCTTTATTCTTAGTTTTACAATGACTATTGAGATTAGATTTTTACAAGTTTTTCCTCATGAGTAAAACACATTGTATGGCGACCATGTATCATTCTCAAGTTGAGTGTGTCAAGCACACTTTTCCTCTAACAAGTACCCATGTGTGTTACATAATATCCCATGTAATGAGTACTAAGATAATATCAGTTAACACATACAATATTATTATCTACTGTAATTGTGCTTTATAATTTTCACAATAATATCTAACCAGGGACTATACAAGAATGAACACTCTAAGTAAAAATACAATATCATGCTTAGGATCTTGACCCAAAATCATATGTCATAGACTCAATCATTCTTCAGATATCATTACATTCAATAATCATTCATATTAATAGACACATAATGATTAGAAATGCCCTTTATTTATTACCAAATGATAAAATGCCTCTTAGGTATTACAAAAAAACATTAATACATTCACGCAAGGACAACTAATATTATAAGAACATTCAATTTCAGATTCAGATTCATTCATGAAATGAGTACTCAGATTTTGAATTATCAATAATTTTTATCCATAAACATTGAACTGAGAGATTTAAGTTACCCATATCGGATACTTATGAACCAAATAAAAAATGAAAGTCCACACTAGTAATCTTGAGACAATTCCAAGTCACTCAATACAAATTATATGTATCCATGTCAATTTCCATGAACTTTGTAACCAATTAAAAGGTACTTTGGTATGAATTCAGAGATACTTTAGTACCACTTTAGAATGACTTATTATATATACTAGAATGAGAAAAGTCACAGTTATAAGATGCCTCAATTTATTTAATTTTAAAGCTTTCTATTTTTAATTGCAAATTAGAATTATATATATTCATTTTTTTATAAAAAATCATGTTACTCTATTCCATTTCCATTTTTGTAACTATACAGATATGTATAAGGAGGTACAACTGATTGCATGCTCAAAGGATTTTGCATGAATTAGTACATGAGTACCCTTTCATAATACAAATTTTTATTCAAATATAGAGGGAGATTATAGAAATAAACACCATTGAGACTGAGAACCAAGAAGAAGGACCAATAGAAAAAGCTAGAGATTAACTCAATCAACTAGTGCCATCATCTAGTGGGAAAAGATTATCATGCATAGATGTAGTGGAAAAGCTATGAAATGTATAAATAATTATCCTAGATAGTAATAAATACTCAAGATAACCTATACATATCAGTGATTGCATTACTCCAAGCACAATCTCTACCAATCTTGCAATATCATTTGTTGAATCATTCAAATAACTCCTAATGAACCGTCAATTAACTACAACATGTTAAAACTCAAAAAAACTTCAATGCTAGAGCCTACTCCATGAATTGAAGAGGTAACATCCTACTCTAATTTACTTGACAAGCCCATTATTTAAAGTATGTATAAGACACAAAATGCATATGGATAACTACACAAGACATATAACAAGTGAAAAATTTATATACACAATCTTTATCAAACTAGAGATAAGAGGGGAGAGAAGAAAACAATCTACATCATTGCCCTACAACTACAAATCCCAAAATGAATCTTATCTTACATATAAGAAAACTCACTAGAATCTCTAGGATGAAAAAAGATACAATTCAAGCATTACAAAAGGATGAATTGCCATATGATATATGTGTAAGGAGAAGAAGAGATAACAAAGATTGTCCATGTAGATGAAGAACAAAAGAAATTAAATATTGTTTGTTAATGAACCAGTACAAGGTCTCAACAAGATGAACGTGGCCAAAATGCGTATGCTGAGATGGATGTGTGGGAAGACAAGAAAAGATCGTTTGAGAAATGACTATATCAGGAATAAAGTGGGGGTGGCGAGCATTGAGGACAAGTTGCGTGAGGGCCGACTCAGATGGTACGGACATGTGCAACGCAGACCTACTAGTGCACCTATACGAAGCAATACTATTGAGCCAAACACTATAAATAGAAGAAGAGGAAGGCCTAAATTAACATGGGATGAGCTTATAAAGAGAAATTTTGAATCTCTACATCTCAATCAGAATATGACCCATGATAGAGCTGAATGGAAACGAAGGATCCATGTAGCCGACCCCAACATAGTTGGGATTGAGGCTTAGATGATGATGATGAATGAACCAGTACAGATAACTACCATAGAATAATCAATCAAAGTGCAAAAGGTCAAATCTCATCCAAGCCTAAGACCCAATCCATCAATAGATGGGTTAGAATCCAACCTATATAATCACTTGGAAAATCCAACAACTTAAGTAAAACCAGAAACAAAACTCATGTGGGTAACTCACAAGATATATAAAAAAGATTAAAAGGTATATGCCCAATCTCTATCAAACCAAATATTCATCAAAAGTGGAGAGAACAATAAGCAATTTGCATCATAATCTTCTAAATGGATCTCTTTTAGCATTCATATTTTTCATTTTAGAAATCAAATTCCCTTCCTTTGATAATTTTTCATGATTTTGCATGTTTCAAGACAAGATTTCTAGATGTACCAAGTTCTAGGAGGTTTATTTATGATAAAGGATTCATTTACATTTTAGGAGGTTTTCTTAATGGAACTAGATTTACATTATTTGATAATCATAAGTTATATAGTAGACATTTATATTTTCTATTGGGTTTGTCTTGTATAACACAATGTAATAGAATATGTTGTTAAGATACTACTATAGATATGAACTATATTGTCAGTTTTTTTTCAAGGGAAACTGATGGTGTAATATATCTCATTGGTTCCTTGAAGAAAACCCCCATTGTTGGCCAACTGAGAAAAAGTTGGATGTGCTTTATTTATGTCATTGATTGTTTCACTATGAAATCAACAAGATATATCGTCCTCGAAAATACAATTTCACACAAATTTTTGGGAGGAGTTTTATTTTCCTCTAAAAATCCTATTTTGTCAATTTCTCATACAATAATCGAGATAAAAATCATAACCCTTAGTGTCTCTCTCGTTGGTTCAATCTACACAAACTGACGATAAAGGATTATGCGCCAAATGTCTTGTGAAATTCCTCCCCCCAAATTGGATTGTCTCATCGATTTTCATTACCCAAACCGACACCATAGGCATGACTAGGATGCATTATTAGTCTTCAGTGTTGTACTTAACCGATGACATAGGTTCACAAAGACAAAAGTTTTGTTAATGGTTTGTCCAGTTTAATTGACAATATAGGCGATTTCATTGGTCTTTTACATTAACTAATGAGATATGTCTCACTTAAAACCTGCAAAAAATCCTTCTTTCCCCTCTTTCCTCTACCCACGAGACACTCTCTGACCTCTGGTGATTTTCCCCTCCATCGCCCTCAGCCCCTCACTTATGCCTCCAGCTCCTCCACTGACCTCCTCATAGCTACGATAGCTAACAATCACTCCTCCACTGACATCAGTACTGTTGCCCACTCCTCCACCAGCCTCCTCTAGATTTGGTGTTGAAAATCTCTACCACTCCTCTACAGTCCTCCTCCTCCTTTCCACCTCTACCTTTACTGCTCTTGCCTCTAGGACAACCCCTCTACTGTTGCTCACTCCTCTGTTGGCCCTAGATTTTTCACCAACCCCTCCTCGTCATCACCTCTATGTTGCTGCATCTACTTCTATTTGTCCTTGACTTCCTTTTGTCATCCAATTAGGTATGATTTCACCCCCTCCATCCAATAGGGTTGGATATTTTAATGTGATATAATGGACTACACATTTAGGTATCTCCATTGGGAATTGGGTAATTTTGATGATTTTCTTGTATTATAAGGCATTCATTGGGTATTGTGGATTTTATCAGGTTTTATGTGACATTATATTTTTTTCTATGGTATACATGTCTTAAGGTAAATTTTTAGTTGTACACATTGTGTGAAATATTAGTATCCTCTCTAAGTGTCCAATCAATGTCAAATAATTACTACTATATCCAATTTAACCAAATAAATGGTAATTTGTGCAATATCAACCATACTAAGAAAGGACTTCAATTAGATATAATCATGCACTTGTTTAAAATTTATTGAAATTAACTTGATATAAATTAAAAGTGATATAAATTTACCTAATTAACCTTAAATCGTAAACTTCTAAAGAGTAAACTCTAATTTGTAAACCCTAACCTCTATTGTCTATTGGCCTAGAAACCCATTCAATATTTACTAATTATGAGTAAACCTTGTATAGTACCCGATTTGGGACTATTCTTGAGCATTTCATATCACTTAGGATGTATGTGTATAATGTGTGTTCAATTTCAATATATTTCGACAACATTTCCCCTTTTGTTCTCTTAGTATGTGTGTGGATGGGTATTTGCTCATCTACATCGGTGTACTTGGAGAACTCTAGGGAAATGTTGTCATGATTTATTTAATTCAAAACATGCATTATACACTTAGTAGTGATATGAAGTGCTAAAGAATGGGATTTGTGGTACACACTCATCAATTTGAATGCTAATCTATGATTAGGGTTCAATTGAAACATAATTTTATCTGAAAATAACTTATTAGCTAACACCTGATGAGTTATTCGTCTCCGATCTGATAATAGAATGAGTCTATCATGGTTGTCTAAATTGAATCGCTGCACTCAAGAGTTTTTTAATGGTCACAATCAGTTTGTATGATTCGTAGAGGTACATAGCAAACAACCTACAAATAGGTTCTATTGTCCTGGTAGGAATTGTAGTAACAACTTGAAACATGACACTATTGACATGATCAAAGATTATTTCATGTGGAATGGGATTGTGCAAGTTTGTATAGAATGGTAATGGAGAGATATCTAGTATGAGATCAGTAGATGTCGGTAGTGGTAGTTGTGTTGAAGAATAAATGGTTGTCGATGTTGATGTGAACAAACAAATTCCATCAGACATGGTTGATGAGATGTTAGATTTTTTTTAAGATTCATTCTCCTTTATTCACTTAATCGGGAAAAGCAAAAATATCCAGGTCAGCCACACTTGTCCACCTAGGCAGTAGACCTATATGATGAGCCAACTTACCCCCTATGTTTAAGGCATCTTGTGCCACACAGTGGGTGGAATTATTCTGAGCCTATTTCACATGAATAAAAGAGAAAGAGTTACAACTAGCTACTAACTCCAAAATGTCTCGAGAAAAGAGTCCTAGGTAGTCCTCCGTTTTGAATGGTGCTTCCAACGCTTGGATCAGTTGCATTGAGTCTGAACATAGAATAATATCTTTGAGATTAAGTCTTCTAGCTTCCATAACTCCTAGCCTAGCCGCTACTGCCTCTCACCATATTGGTTTCCATCCACATCCTCGAACAGCCTGTGAAATACCTTTCACAAATCCTCTATTGTTTCTGATCACAAGCCCATACCCCTCCTTCCATCCCTAGAAACTACAACATTTGTGTGTATATAGTATGCCTCCTTCGACATTGTTGTGTCATCTCTACCTTGTCTATTCAAGTCATCATGCCTCGGATGCCTATCCTTTGCCTTCTGGTAGTCTGCTATAAGTGCATGTATATACTGTAAAAAAGTTCGGGGATAGGGCGACTCATCTTTAAAAACCTTGTTGTTTCTATAAGTTCAAGAAGTCCACCAAACATCCACAATCTCATCTTTCTCCATCAGTGTGCACTCTTCCATCATTGCTAACATCGCTTGTTGTAGATTTATTCTTGGTTTTAGTTTATTCTTATCACCTAGACAGCTATTGCCCATCACCACCTCAGCCCATGAGTACTCACATAAAAGATGTGGAATGGTTTTCTCATGGGTTGCACATATTGGATATGTACCTTCATTGATAATGTGTATGTCCCACATCCTTCCCTTAGTTGCTAAACTACTAGTATCCATCTTCCATAGAAAGTGAGAGATTTTTAGAGGCCATCTCCCATTCCATATTTTGCTCCAAAGCCATTCTGGTACCTGATATTCCCTTGCTCTTAGTTCATCAGGACCCAATTTGCCCAGCTAATATGCTGATTTTACTGAGAAGAAACCCGAGTTGCTTGGCCACCATAGTATTCCATCAGCCACACCTGTAGTACTAATGGGATTATTGCAAATATCCATATCCACCCCCCTTAGAAATAACTCCAAGATAGAGTCCACCTTCCAAGCATATGTATTCGCCCACAGCAGCTCGTGCACGTGGCTGCTGACATGTTATACATGTGGTTGAGACTCATCCAAGCATTCTTTTCTCCCCCACACCCATTTGTCCATCCACAGATTCATATCCCTACCATTTCCCAATCTCTTCATCATCCCTTCAAAGAAAAGAGATTTAGCAATCCATAAGCTCCTCCACGTATAACTTGGAAGAAGTCCCGACCTCGTCTCCTACAAATTATGGTTTGGGAAGTATCTAGCCTTAAGGAACTTAAACACAAAAGACTACTCCATTGTTGTCATCCACTACAGTTGCTTTTCTAGCATATCTTGGTTAAAAATTGCCATGTCCCTGAATCCCATGCCACCTTCATTTTTTGGTTTGCGCAGGTTAGCCCAACATTGCAATGATATCTTTCTTTCACCTGCCTTAGAGCCCCAAAAGAACTGGGCCACCATAGAATTTATTTCCTCCACTAAACCAACAAGAAGTTGAAATATGCTCATAATATATGTAGGAATAGCTTGGACTACTGCTTTGATCATGAATTCCTTCCCAAGTTTGGATAGAAGTTTTTCTTTCCACCCTTGAAGCTTCCTCTCAAATCTTTCACTGACATAGCCAAATACCTATTTCTTTGATCGCCCAATGGCCATTGGAAGGCGCAGGTAGGATGTCTGCCTCTCCACCTCCTTCACCCCTAACAAATGACAAAGCTCATCTTTCTTCACATGAGTAATCTTTTTACTGAAGGCATTCTCCGTCTTAGATAGATTAACTATTTGACCCGATGCTCGTTCATATTGGGTGATAATTTCAACAATTTTTGAACATTCACCACATCTACCTCTAGAAAAAAGAATACTATCATCTGTAAAGAAGAGATGTGAGATCCTTGGGGCCTCCAAAAAATTCTCATACCATGGATGGTATTAGAATTTGCCGAAAGGTTCAAGAGGGTAGAAAAAGCATCAGTACAAAGAATAAACAAATAAGGATAGAGAGGATCACCCTGGGACAGGCCCTGAATGGTTTAAAAGCATTAGATCTTTCCCCGTTAACCGTGAAAGTGTGAGAAATTGAAGATATACAGTCCATAATGTGAGTCCTCCATACTGTCCCAAAACCTAGCTTTTCCATCACGTGATTTAAAAAACTTCAGTCCACCATGTCATAGGATTTCATCATATCCAGTTTCAAGGCTACATGTCCCCTTTTACCTCCCTTCCCATTTTTCATAGTGTGGAAACACTCATTGGCAATAAGAGCATTATCAATAATCAAATGATCCGGAATAAAGCACTCTGGTTCTCATAAACAATACCATATATGATTAATTTAAACCTATTAGCCACTACCTTTGTTGCAATTTTATATACTACATTGTAGAGGCTAATCGGACTAAAATCAGCCATCGTTTTTGGTTTTTGAACCTTCAGAATCAGCACTACTAGAGTATCATTAAAGTCTTTAATTGAATACAAGCCATTCCATCACCCTTTGATGTAGTTCACCACATACTTCCCTATAATATGTCAATTTTTTTGAAAGAACATGGGTTTCATTCCGTCTAGAATGGGCGCTTTATTAGGATGCATATGTTGTACTACCTCCCAAATTTCCTCCTCCTCAAGGTCTCTTTCTAGCCATGCAGTTGCGTCAATACTCACTCTCCTCTCCATGCCTGCCATAGCTTCCTTAAAAGTCGATGAATTCCCTGACATGAACAACTCCTTGAAGAAATCAGTAATGACATTCAAAATATCCTCATCCTTCGTCTTCCACTGTGTTCTTTTTCCTTCTCTGTGAGGCCCTACGGTGAAAATAAGCAATGTTTTTGTCACCTTCTTTTAGTTCCTTCACTCTTTCTCTCACGCACCAAAAGGACTCCTCCTCTCTTTGTAGTCACTATAACTCCAGATCCATCTCCTCGCATCTTCTGAGAGTTACTCCATCCAGATCTTTTTTCTGAGCGTCACCAAGGATTTTTTTAGTCTTGTTAATTTTTTTCCGTATATCCCCAAACTTTGTAGCATCCCAGGCAGCAAGCCCAATCCCCACATTATCTATTCTCCTTCTCAAACCTCCACCTCCCCCACCCCCCATGTTGTGTGAATGGTTTCCCCACACCCCTCCTCTTCCATCCATATAGGATCAAAATAGAATCTGGATTGATGTCTCTTCTTTTCTTCACCTTTCTCAATGGTAAGTAACAAAGGCGCATGATCAAAATGATAGAATGGGAGGTGTTTGTCCCATCCTCCCTTGTACCAATTCCTCTAGTCATCACTAAATAGAACCCTATATAACCTTTCCTCCACCAATGTGTCCATTGTTCGCCCACTGTGCCACGTAAAAATGTTACATAAGAAGCCAATATCTATCAGCTCACAATCATCTATGGCATTTCTAAAATCTTTCATGAAGTTTTTTGGTTTCAACGGGACACCTCTCTTCTCCTGATCATTTTTTATCTGATTGAAATTGACAAAAAAAATAATTGGCCCCTCAAATTGACCTTTGAGTCTCCTCATAAGGTCCCAAGCATTATACTTTTGTGCTTGAAAAGATGAGCCATAAATGCCAAATCCCATCCAGCTAAGACCTGAGCTTCTGTCTTCAATATTGCATTCCACAATCCTTTGAGAGAAACTTTTTATTGTCACATCCACATCCCTCCACCAGATTCCCAGACCACCTGCTCTACCAATACTAGAGATACACAAGACATGTACAAAACCACACATTTTTTTTTATTTCCTCCAATTTCTTTTCCGAGAGCATAGTCTCCATAAGGAAAACTATCTCTGGCCTTTCTCTCCAACAAATATTTTGGAGAGTATACACTGTTGTAGGGTGGCCCAATCCCTGGAAGTTCCAACTTACAAGTTTCATTGTTCTTCATGGGGTTGGTCTCCACCAACATCCACTACTTGATGTGTAGCCACACCTTCAAGATCTCCAGAACCCGTCATTAGAGACCCTTTCTTTTTTCCCCATTTTAGTCCCCATAATAGTTGACACCTCATCATATTCTGCTCTGACCTCCAAGCAGCAGACCTATTTTCCCAGCTTCGAGTTCACACCCCCTGTTTCTGTAGTATTCATATTCACTTTCGATGATGACTGACTCTTTGTGTTCAGAGCTGCCTTTGTTACTTATTTCTTCTTCCTTTTCTCCAGATTTGCTTCTCTAGCATTCATCCTTTCATGTTCCTCTAGAAGAATAGTTAACCCCACTAGGAATACCTGCCTCGTAATCCTCCTTCTTCCTCATTGTTGACCCTCCTATTGCCTCTTTGCTAACTTTTCTGCCTTATTGCTCCCTGCCATGCTGTCCTGATCCTTTTCTTCATTGCCTTCTCCCCTAACCTTCTTTGTCGTATTGTTGACGTTCCACTCCCTAACTGGAAATGTGATTTCCCCATCATCACAGTCCCATTTCTCCCTAGTCGTCATTTCCCCTTCCCTCTCCACATGAAATAAAGCTCATTCTTCAACTGACTCGACCTCTACCTCCCCAAAACTCGAGACCTTCGATTCCATCATCTTCTTTTTATAGGTGTTCTCCTTCCCCTTCCCATTATTCTTCCCCTCCCTCTCCCCATCGACATCCATGCCTTCTCCTTCTTTCCATTTTAATAGTTGTTTGGTCCAGTATTGTTTTTCATACCTTTTCTCATCAACCACATGTCCCTCATTCTCCTTCAGATCTCCCTGAACTTCCTGGTCACCTCCTTCACTTATGGCCTCATGTTTTGTATTACTATTATGTTCCTATTCCTTGCTAACACTATTGCTACCATACACAGACTTCACTGTGTCCACAAATTCCCCTTGAAACGTACTACTCCTCGTGAAGAAATTTATCTCCCTTTTCACCATTGGCTTCTTATCCCCATACAATTTTTCCATAACCAAGACACGTGGTCTCTGTGGTGATGCCTTTAGCCATGATCCCCACTCCCTAGGTGCATCTTAATCTTCATCAAATCTATTGTAGTCTTTATCGATATGACCCAGGCATCCACAAATATAACAGAAGTTCGATAATCTCTCATACTTTAGATCCATGTCAACAATGTTTCTGTCCTTTCCTTAGATCTTTTTAATCCTCTTTAAAGGTTTTGAGATGTCAAGTGATATACAGATTCGAGTGGAGGTTTCCCATCCTAACTTGTCTTTGTCCACTTTCAACACTCTCCTGATCTTGCTTTCTATAGTAGATATTGCCCCTTCAGATCTGAATCCTAGTGGCAAGCTATATAACCTTACCCAGATCAGGAACTCGTTGAATAGGATTCTGCCCAACTGATTATTAGAGTCAACCTCCTCGAGTAGTAACATCTTATTATCAAAATTCCACGGTCCTTCCTCTCATACTTTATGTTTATCTTTCTAATGCATAAATTGCACAATGAAAGTATTCTGATCCATTGATTTGAACAAAATGCTTTCCCTAAGTGCCCACACCTGTGTTAGCATTTTCTTCATAGAAAAGAAGTTGAAAGATCTTTTTGAAAGTATCCTGCCCACCAGTGCTAGTTCGATGTGTTCCTATTGACTCCTCCCTTCTTGTTCCTCTACGTATGCTATCTCCTCCTTGTCCTCTATGATTCTCAATTTCTAACACTGCTTTGACAAATCCTCTTCCATCATTGAACACAGTTGTACGGGTAGGATCTGATGCCTACAACCAGCCTTGAACCTACAAGAGCCAAGAAATTATGATCCTTGATAGGGTTGGCTCCAACATGACAGGTTCGCTAGATTGCTGCGATGTTGCCTAGAGCATCGTTGCTACGCTAGATCAAGAGTCAAAAGAGAGTTTTGATATATTTAATTGATGAGATGTTATTTAGTTGTGGGGTGAATGGTACAGATCCACCTCCCATATTTAGAAATGTTGTGTATGATGTTGAGAAACTATTATACTTAAGTTGTACTAAGCTTACAAAGTTTAGCACTGTGTTGTGATTGTATACTCTGAAGGCTAACAATAAATGAAGTGACAAAAACTTCACTTCTCTGTTGTCTTTGTTGAAAGAAGTTCTCCCTAAAGGTAGCGAGCTTCCAATATCAACATACAAAATGAAAAAGATGTTATTCCCAATGGCAATGCATGCTAAGAAGATACATGCATGCTCAAATGATCGTGTGCATTTCAAAAGGACTACATCGATATGAAAGAATGTCCAAATTGTGGGGTGTCTAGGTACAGAAGGACAACATTAGGTAAGACCAAAATTGAGTCTCCTATCAAGGTGATGTTGTATCTTCCTATAATACCATGGTACTAGTTATCTAATACTATGTATGTAAAAAATTTATCTTTTCATGTAGAGGTAAAGAAAAATAGTGATGGTATGCTATGACGTGTGTCTGATTCCCCACTATTGAAGATGATTGATTTAATACTTGAACTTTGTACCGACATGATGAATCCATATGGAATATAAAGCAGAAAACATAGAACTTGGCATGTCATGATTGTAATATACAATCTTCTTCTGTGGTTGTGTATGAAGAATAAATACATCATGATGTCCTTGCTGATATTGGGCCGTAAACAACATGGAAATGATATTGGCGTTTACCATGAACCTCTTATTGATGACCTAAAGAAACTCTGCGGAGACATTATGATGACTTATGATGCTTTGTGTGCGAATATGTTTAATTAAAGTGCTATGTAATTTTTCACTTTAATGATTTTCCTGATTATGGGAACTTGTTTGTCTACAATGTTAAGGGAAACAAGGAATGTCATGTATGTGAGGAAAACACTAATTAAATCTGACTAAAACATGGTGGTAAGACTATATATCTTGATCATCGAAGGTTTCTACCAAAAGTGAATCCTTACTGAAAGTTGTGTAAAACATTCAATAGCTCATCTGAGGAATGGAGTGCCCCTAAACCTATATCAGGGGAGTATATTTATGCAAGAAATGACATTGTAAATCATTTTAGTAAGAGACCATGTACTACTACCATAGGATAAAAGTCTTTATCCAAAAAGAGGTTGATATTCTGGAATCTTCCTTATTGGAGTTATTTGATAGTTCGACATTGTATGATGTCATGCATGTTGAGAAAAATGTCTTTGATAGTATCATTGGTACTTTTTTGAATATAAAACCCAAGATTAATGATGACATTAAATCCAAAATAGACCTACATGAAATGGGCATAAGGAAATAATTAACAAAAGAATTTACCAAGGGTTGCTACACATATTTATCTCCTGCTTGTTACACCTTATCTACATAGGAGAAGAGAACATTATATGAGTGGTTGACTAATGTTAAGTTACCTTAGACACTCAACTAATATATGTGAATTGGTATCACTAAAGGATATGAAGTTGATAAGTTTAAAATCTCATGATTGTCATACTTTAATGCGACATATATTTCCTATCGATATTAAATCTATCCTTCTTAAGCATGTAAGGTTTGCAATCACTAGGCTTTTCTTCTTCTTCAACACTCTATGCATCAAAGTAATTGATCATGATATTCTAGATAAGTTGCAAAGAAAAGTCTTTGTTACCCTATGCAAACTTGGGCAATGTTTTCCCCCTTTGTTATTTGATAGCATGGTACATATGGTTGTCCATTTGACTAGGGGATTGAAAATTTTGGGTCCAATTTTTTTGCATTGGATGTATCCTTTTGAGCGGTACATGGGTGTTTTTAAAGGTGATCTTCAAAACTGTTGTCGGTCCAAATGGAGTATCAGTGAGGTCTATTTTTCTAGGGAGGTTATGGACTTTTGCAATGACTTTTTGAGTTGCAATGAAACTCCTACTAATACTGTGAATCTTGATGTTTATTTTAGAAAAGGTAAATCGGGAGAACGACAAATAGATATTAGTCATTAGCTGTGGAAACAATCACACTTGTATGTATTACACAACATTGACAAGGTGGGTATTTGTATCACCAAACACACCAACAAGCTCAAAACAAACTATCCCCAAGCCAATTGAATGTGGCTTGCTACAGAGCATAATCAGACATTTATGAGGTGGTTTAAAGAGAAAGTATTTCGTCAACTAACTTAAATACCAAATAATGTTACACAAACTATCAAATGGCTCACATATAAGCCAAATACGCATGTTACATATAACAAATAGCTTGAAACAAATGGATATTTATACTACATAAAATGTCAAAATGATAAGAGTGTTGTTCGAAATAGTGGGGTCACCCTCAAGCATCTTCAGTGTATTTTTCTAGTTCCAAGGATAAGAGTCCACATGAAGGAAAGATGTCTTATTATGGTGTCATTTAAGACATATGGGAAATTGACTAGACATAGTTTAGAGTTCCATTATTTAGGTGTAAATGGGTTGATAACTACAAAGGAGTTGTAGTTGATGAACTCAGTTTCACAATAGTGAATTTTGAGTGCATGCGAGTAGGGTGAACCATTCATCAAGGAACCATAGGCAAAGAAGGTATTGTACATCGATGATCCTACAAAAGAAAACGGGTCCATCATTCTTCATGGGAAAAGACAATTAATTTCAGATGTTATTGATGAAGAAGAGTACTATGAGTAGTATGATAACTCTAGTTCATTCTCTATTGGGTTACCAAGTGTAAATATTGAATCTAACTCTGATGACTATACACGTGAAGATCACATAGAAGGGATATTATTTTAAGGTATACTACATGTTATATTTCATATGTTATCTGCATTATATAATATGTTTATTTTTTCATATGTGATTTGACCTTTTCATATGTGATCTGACTTCTTTGTATGTGGTCTGACTTTTGCATATGTTTATTTTTTATGTTATAGATGGTATTTGTCTAGGAGAACAATGATCTTGAGCATGAGGATCTTGTTGAGCTTGCAGACCAAGGTGATGATGGTGTTGATAAATCAAAATGTAGAAGAGGGATAACTTTGATAAAACTTTCCTCAACTAGCAACAAAGGGAAGAAAGGTGTTGCTGAATTTAATGAAGTAGGCACACATATTACTAAAGAGTCCATCTGCTATTGTGGGATCCTTGGTCGAAGCAAAGTGCCTCTCCATGTTGAGGATTGGAGACACATGAGTAAGACCACTAAACACCTAATCTAGAGGGAGTTAGACATGAGATATAAGCATTTACATTTTTATAGTCTTTTCCTATTCTTTCTTTTCCTATTTCTAAAAATTAGTGAATGTTGAACCTTTTTAGGGCCTATATATTTTTTTAGTTGATATGGGTCATTGTATTAACTAAACCATGTCCATAAAATGTGATGGAAAAATCACCCTAGGGAAGTTCTCAAACATAATGATATCACATACTCTCCCCAAACCCAATGCTGCAATGTTGTGAGCAGCGGTATTACTCTCCCTACAGACATATGTAATATCCCAAGAGATAAAAGATGATCTCAGGGCTTGGATTTCATTGCAGATCATCATAGTCGGGTTGTTTCCTTCTCTATATTCTTTGATCTATTTCATTACATTGAAGCAACAGTTTCTATAATGATGTGTGTCATGTTCATGTCTTTTTCTGTCCATCAAACCATCAAAACTCTAAAGCTTTCAGCTATAGAGGGGGCCATTTCCCAACTATCATTTTGGTGGTTAAATCCTTCATTGAGCCATTATGGTCTCTACAGATTGTAGCAAAGGTTGTGATCTTATCGTGGTTGCAAGCACAGTCTGTGTTATATTTGATGGAGCCTTCCATAGGTGGTTTCCAACTATTACTTCTCCTCAGTGGAGCAGCCCTATCTTGTATTGTCTTGTATCTCTGATTTACTGCTTGATATTCCTTCACCCATTGCACTAGATTCCTCTTGTAAACAACAATGTTTTTAGTGACCTGGATATAGCTAAATCTATTACATCTATGCCACATAGCCACACAGGTTGCTACAAATTCAATCATCTCCTTGTTGTTGAGGTTGTTCAGAGCCCAAGTCCATGCTCCCATCATGGTTGTCCTATGCATCAGGAGAAGCTTGGGTAGGATGGGACAACTGCTCCGAACCTCCTTTGCTGGGTGGCAGTTAACAGGGCATGAAAGGTATTCTCAAATTTTATTCCACAATGTAGATAGGTTCTAGAAGGTATCACATGTTTGCTGAAGAGTTGGGAGCTCATGGGCATTTGTTCAACACAAACACACCAACCAAAGTGACAGAATTTAGCTGGTATGTTTAGCATCCACAACTTATTCCACATCTCATTGGGATTAAACCTCGGGCAAATTTGTGACTCCCTAAGACCCAACTAGTAGACAATATTCATGAAAAAGATGCCATCCATGTTGGTGTACCAATATTTGGCCTTTTTCTATATTCCACTTAAAGGAATCGATAGTATACATATCTTTAACTGAGAATAGAGACAAAATATGTTCTTGCTTCCATCTGCCCATTGAGCTGTCGATCAGATCTCCAACCCTTCCAAAACTTTTTTTATTAGTGTTCTCTCTACGCGTACATAGACCTTTTGCGTTAGGTATCCAGGAAGCCTCCCATGTTTTGACACTAGAGTTCTCACAGACGTAGTCTCTCAGCCCCTTAGTCAGCAGTGCTTGAGTTCCCGAGAGGCTTCTCCATGTGGAACTTGGGTCATAACCTCTAAGTGCAGTCAAGAAACACCCATTTCTATAGTTTCGGCCCATCAGAACATTCTGAGTAAGGGATTTAGGGTTGGTTAGGAGTCTCCACCTTTTTCTGGCCAAAAGTAGCATGCTAAAGGTTTTGAAATCCCTGAAACCAAGACCACCGTCCTATTTGGAATTGCATAGTTTATCCCATGTGGAGTAGTGAATTTTCCTTTTTTCTTGGCTTGAACCCCACCAAAAATTTAGCCACCATCTGGTTCATATCATTGATAATGCTTGTTGGGAATTGTAAGAAGCTCATCAAATAAGTGGGAATGGCTTGTATCATTGATTTGATAAGGACTTCCTTGCCAGCTTTACTTAGAATTTTTTCCCTCCATCCTGTCATCTTCCTCCACATTTTATCCTTGATATATTGCAAGATTTTCTTCTTTGATCTCCCAACACAAGTTGGTAAACCCAAGTACTTATTGTGTTTATCCACCTGTCTGACCCCTAGGACAGTTCTAATGGCCTCTCCAGCATTCTCGGCGATGTTCTTACTAAAGGAAACTTTAGATTTTGTGTAGTTAATCTTCTGCCATGAAGTAATTTCATAGCAATTAATAATCCCAGCTATCATAGTAGCTTCTTACGAATTTTCCCTTATAAAAAGAATGTTGTCGACCATGAAGGAGAGGTGGGTTGTGCAAGGGCCCTCTTTGCTTGATTTAGCCCCATGTATTTTACCCTCCCTTGCTGCTTTGGCAAGGATGTTGGAGAACATATATGCACATAAAATAAAAATGTAAGGAAAAATGGGGTCTCCTTGGTGGAGGCACCTATGAGGTTGAAAAGCATCTCTTCACTTCTCGTTGATGATAAAGGAAAAGGAGATAGTGTTGAAGCACTCTCCAACTTTAGTTCTATAGATATTGCCAAAACCCATTTTTTCCATGATTGCATCAATGAAGTCCCACTCAAGCCTATCACAAGCCTTGCTCATATCAAGCTTGATAGCCATAGTACCTTTCTTTCCTTTGCTTTTCCTCTTCATGGTGTGGAAGAGCTTGTAAGAAACAATGGCATTGTCAGTTATGTGGCATCCATTAATGAATGTGCTCTGGTTGATGGTGATGAACTTGTCGAGAAAGCACTTTAGCCTGTTAGCAAACATTTTGGAAATAATTTAGTACACTATGCTACATAGGCTAACAGGACAAAAATCCCCCATAGTGGTAGGCTCTTGACATTTTGGAATGAGAACAACATTAGTTGTGTTGATGTAGCTGAGATTTTCTTCACTCCTCCACCATCATAAGATGTATTGGAACACATCTTCCCTTATCACACTCCAAAAGGTCTAAAAGAATCCATCATGGAACTCGTCAGGTCCCAGCGCCTTAGTCGGGTGCATATGTTTGAGGACTTGCCAGACCTCCTCCCTATTCGGCTCGCCCTGAGGCAAACAATTCATGTTCTCATTGATGACTTGTGGAATGTTTTCAAGGACTTAATGATGGTTCATGTTGGTACTCCTTATGACGAGTTTCTCATAGTAATCAAACACCACTTTGTTCACTCCCTCATCCCCTTCCCACCATATGTCTTCATCATCCTTCATCTTGTTAATATGATTTCTTAGTTTTCTTTGGGTGGATTTCTTATGAAAATAGGTTGTGTTTAGATCCCCGTATCACATTTCATTCATTTTGCACTTGTATACTAGTGTGTTTCATTGATATGCTGGAGTCTGACAACCTCGTCAGTCAGTTATTTGCATCTCCTGATCGCGTCATTGCAAGTGTTTTTCTTCTTCTCCTCTTCAAGTTCTTTTTCTTTATTTCTCAGAATAGTTGTTTATGGTGGAATTTCACCTTGGCCCAATCACTAAGCTTGATCCCACAACCTGCAATTTTGCTTTGGAGATCACTCTATTCCCTTTTCTAGCATTCTTTAACTATTTTCAGGCAGTCCTCATCTTTAAGCCAGTAGCCTTCAAACTTAAAGTTGTTATCATTATAATGTCTCCTTCTTTCTTTGTATGTGTTCAATATCAAAGGGGAATGGTCCGACCATATTCTCAAGAGGAGCTTCACCCAAGCGTCTATGAATAAAGTACTCCAATCAATAGTCGTCAACGCCCTGTTGAGACGTTCCTTAATAATGGTTTGGATACTGAAACCTTTTTCCCAAGTGAATTGGTCACCATGATAACCCAAGTCCATAAGCCCATGTCTATTGATCATATCTCTAAAATCTTCACTGTAGCGTACACCATCGGGCGTGCCCCCACATTTTTAGAACTATTGAGGATCTCATTAAAGTCCCCTATGAATAACATAGGGAGGTTTGAATTAGAAAATAGGTTTTGCATGAGATCCCAAGTTTTATATTTATGATGGTTCACAAGCCAACCATAGTTACCTGCACATCTCCATTTGCCTTTATCGTCGCCCTCACCCACCTCCACTAGGAAGTGATGTTTTAAATAAGATATGGTTGTCAAGTTGTCTTCATTCCACCAGAAGCCCATCCCTCCTGATCTACCATCACTACTGGTGCAAACACCATTGTTGTAGCTGCACTTGTTCATAGTTCTTTCTAACTCCTCTTTCTGAACCATCATCTCCACCAAGAAGGCCTTGTTTGAGCGTTCCTTCTCGAGCAAACGCTATGAAGGTTTTGGACCTTGTCATGACCACTCATACCGCGACAATTCCAACTTAGAAGTTTCATTGTTGTTCACAGTGATGGTCTAGTCTAGACATTGTTACTTTGGGATATACCTCTCATATCATGGACGTTCCTTCACCCTTTCCCCACCTTTGATGCTCTATTCTCTTCCTATGTGAATTCAATACATGTGTCTTCTTCCATTCTTCTTCTTTTTCTCCTTGTTATTTGTTTGTAGATTCCTTGAGATTCCCTGACCACTCTGCTATTTTCATCTATATTCTTCTTTATGCATGTAGTGGGGTCATTTTTTCCTCTATTCATAGTCACCATATGGAACTTTTTGGGACTAGTGTGTCCCTATTTGCATTTTCTCTTATTGTTGCTCAGCTCTGATGTGAGTACCCCACAATTCCTCTCTCTATTGCACTTTAATACTAGTAGTTGGAATTCTTGTGTTGTTATTAATCATCTCCTATCTCTGTGTGGGGTTGGTGTTGTCTACAGCTTTGCTGGGGTTCTGTGTGGTGGCATTTCTCTCCTCCATCCCTTCTTTCAGTGTCCCATATATAGCTTGTCTTGCCTACCGTCCTTCCTTCTCTGGTTGTGTATTGACTTCATTCCTCCTAGGGCTTACCTCTCTAGTCACAGGTTCCACAGTTGTTTGTGGCATTCTCTCATTCACCTTTAGCACATTATCTGCGTTTAATTCTGAGCTCTTTGTCCCTGGGTCCCTTGTGATGGAAGTACCTATTATATTCTTCTCATCCTTTTCTTTTTAGAATAGATTGCATCTTGTTCCTTCATAGGAAATGTCTTCTATCTTAGTTTGCTTTTTTTCTTCTGGGAAAGGCTCTAATCTAGATTCCCCATTTATCACCATCTTCTCAGCTTTGATAGTCTTTCGTTTGGTGTCCAATCTTTCCACACAGAAAGCATATGTTGGGTAGCCTTTCATATCTCAGTTCAACCTCACATATTTCCCCTTCTGGTGTACGCATCTTTTGTGTGACTTTCAAGGGCTTGTTTAGTTGTAGTATCACTCAAGCTCTTCTGGCCTTTAACCATATCAATTCCTCCTTTTCGATCTCCGACACCTTTCCCACTTTGTTAGCTATCTAGATAACACTTCATCGGACCTGTACCCCATCGGTATGTTGTAGAAATGGATCCAGAAAGGGCATTTAGTGAAATCCATCATGGATGGCATGTCAATGTCTTTAACTTCCTTTAGGATCAGGAGGCATCCATCAAAGATCCATGGTGCTTCATTTAGAATCCTCTCCCTATCCTTTTTATTCTCAAATTGAATCATAAGGACATTGTGCTCCATATGTTTGAATCCTACCTTCCTTGGTAGATCCCAATCCTAGACCATGGTCCTTTGTAGAGCTTGGAAGTTGTAGTGTCTCTCTATCAATAGTTTTGCTGCCAACACAAGATTTAGTTGGTCAACCTACACCCTTCCACAGCCGTCAGAGAAATCTACGATCTCCTCATTCTCCTCATCGATTGTAAGAGTGTTGCATTGCCTTTAAGTTCTTCTGCCATCGTGACAGGGTGACACCTCTTGGAGAGAGGGGTTAGACCACCTAGGTGGGGTGAGGGAGCCCTAGCACTATTGCGATCACTAGAGAGGGTCACATGCACGTAGGGGAGTGAGAGATGCAATTTTTAGGGCCTATATGAGCTTGATGAAAATTTGCATTGTAGGAATTTTACTCAACTCTTTGGAAGAAGACATAGAGAATGGCAGACAATCCTCACAAAAGACTACATGTTTGGACCCAAGAAGGATAAGGACTGCACTCTGTAATGGCCTTATCTTGACAAAAAAGAATGGTTGGAGTTTGTTGAGTAGATAAAAACAAATGAGTCCAAGGTATTGAATCAATTGCATTCTTATGATCTCTTTTTATTAGTTAACAATACTCTTAATTGAATTAATCAGGCCATTCAGGATGTTCAAAAGGAATGGTATGATAAGAATATGCACAACCGTTGTTTGGGTTTAGGTGGTTATGTTTAACACAACCAGTTGAGAGAGCAAGAGTAAGGGCCTTATGCATCTACCTTCTACTGTTGAGTCTACTAGTTCTCTTGGACAGTTGCCATGCTATTTGGAGTAGATAGATGTGAGGAAAACTAAGAAAGAGAAATCCCCATCCAAGAAACTTAGGAGGTGGCTGCAAAAATCATAGTTTCTTAGTCTCACAATGCATGTCCATGTTCTTTTTTCACAGGATTGTTAAGTTTTACTGATCAGTCGACATTGATGATGAATAGTTGGAGTTGGGTGAGCAAAGACAGGAGGGTGAGTTCACCCCTTCTGACACTCATGATGAATTGATGATTTCACTAGGGATGGAAGAGAATCATGGGTGTGTTAGGTCCACTGGAGCTAGGTTTGGGGTAAAATCTTATTTTGGCTCATCCCAGTAAAAGCACAAATCTTCCAAGAAAAGTAGAATGGACTTGGAGCATGTGAAAAGATTTATAGATGCCTCCTTAGAAGAGTTTAAGGCTTCTCAGGTAGTGTAAGCTTCTCTAGTAGACACGAATCTTGTACAATGTCAGATGCCCACAGAGGGTATTGGGAATACTCCTTTAGACCAACATGGTACGACCATTGTAAGATTCAATTTAAGTCAATTTATATAGACATTGGGATAAAGTAACCCTCCAGTCAATATATTTGTGTGTCAATCTAAATGTTTTGCTCCATAAAATTGTAGGTGGCTAGAAAATGCTATTTTGCCATTGATGTTCCATCATTCAATATCGTAGAAGATGGAGAGACTTTCCCAAATGATGATATGGTTCAAGGTATTCCCCTTCCCACAGATCATGTTCATGTGAATGTCATATGTGTCGTTCCAGCATGGAAAGAAACATTAATCCCACACTGGTACCCAAATGGAACCGCAGTTGGAGAGGTAGAAGTCAGATTTACTGGGTGACCCAAATGGCTCATCATATTGATTGAGGTATGGAAAATTAGATATTGAATTTATATATAATTTGAAGCTAATATGAAAATACATGCATGCATACCACATAACTAAGGATCCCTCTAGGGTTTCAAAGCCTCTGTCCCTGCATCTTATTCCATAGGAGTTGTTCAACTCCTTAATCCCTAACCACAAGGTGTTCGTAGTGTGGATAGACAATCTAGATCTATCAGATACCTTGGTGATCGACCTTCAGGAGGAGGTCATAGGTATAGATCGCAAAATTGTTATAGTATCGAAAGATGTTTCTGAGCTATTTCATTATCAAAGGTTGAACACATTAGTGATAGAACTTTGGATAAATTGAGTCTGAATACTTCATCATATGTGAAAAATACATGTTTTTGAGCTATTTATAATTGTTTCCTATACATTAACATATTATTACACCTATATGTTCACTCGTTTGTATTACATGGATGTTTAGTTTAGAATATAAGATGTGGAATTTCTAATGCCATCAATTATTAGTGATGTAGCCCAAGATCTGAGTGGAGTCACTGATTATGTGACTACCATGATGAAGGTTTTGGTGTTTCCAAGACTGTGATCATAGCTCCCTTCAACGTTTTATATGTTTTGGGATTATTATTTATATTTCTAAACTTATGAATATATAATGGTTATGGAATTTCATTTTAATTTTATTTTTCTTCTATTCACTCAGAAATAATCATTTATTGTTGTTAGTGACTGTTCATAGTTTCTATATTGTGTATTTCTCAAATCCTTCAGGTACAAAACTAATGCCAAATGAGGGACACCTAAAGAAATTGCCTATTCACTCATATGTATATTCTTTCCATGCTAAATATATTTGTTAATGTTTGCATCTTATGACATTTTAGTAATGAAACATATTTGCTATTTTAACTTATATAGGTACAAAAACATTACATAGAGGCGAGGGAAAGTAGATACAAAGAGAAATCAGTAGCTTGGAGGAGTGTTAATGTATAGTCTTCTCACTCCAAATGCATATATATTACCAAATTTTCTTAAATTATATTTACTAACGTCATTATAAATCTACAATGCCATGTGCAAGACAATGATTAGGCATGCAAATATTATATGACGTTGTACATGGAGACGATTATCATGCACACAGAGAATATCTAATGTATAGTGAAGGTATTGTTATTAGTCTTGGGTCATAATTAACCAAGTAGTCTCGTTTTCTAATACAAATAGTCAAGAATTATGTCTCATTCTCTTTCTAGTTGTTTGACACTACTGAAGCCTATACATTGGAATAGTTGAATAAACTATGCGAAGAATGGGCAAACTATTTCATCAAACATCTAGACTTGTCAGCTAATTGGGATGGTTGATTGATATTTTGTATTCAAACTTTAATATCAATATTTTGTTTTTATATATACATCTTGGACTTAAACACATCAGCATTTGATATGTATATGTATTCATGCATATGTGTGTGTGAATTGAATGTGCAGTGCATGAGAAGGAGAATTATGTGTATTTGTGCATATGAAAGAAATTAAATGTATGGCTGAGAACTGAATCAATTGAGTTGTGACTTCATGCATATGTCTATGAATTGAAGTGAAAAATGGATTGTATGTTGTGGTTTGTTGTCATATTTGTGCATATCTATCAAATGCATATGTGTATTTGTATATATATCTTTCTTCTTGCAAGTTTGATGGCCTGTTGTTAAGCTGCGATGCTTGTAGAGGCCCAAAATTCTGATGAAATAAAGGCTCTAGACATGCTAGCATCCAGATAGTAGGTCTATAGACCCTCTATATAAAAAAACACATATCTTGTCGGCTATTTCAAAATAACTAACTAAAAATACATACTTCATCGATTACTTGTAGAAAATCAATGAAATATCCCTTAATTTCACTATTTATATACTAATAAAATGGATGCATACTATTAGTCATCAGTTATTTGTTGAGAAACTGACTACATAATTACCAATACCTATTCAATTTTTATTCAATAACTGACAAAGAAATGTTAAGGGAAACCATTTTCATTACATAATTAGTGTTATGCTGTCAGTTCTCTATTAAAAGATGATGAGGAAAGGTCAAGGGAAACCACTTTTTTGTGCATGTTTTGTGTTATTTCATCGGTTGGCTGCAAAATGGAACAAATGACATAAGTGTATGTTGTTGGTTTCTTTCTTCAAATTAATAAATGACATATGTTTTGAGTTTTAGCATCACCCACTTAGTCAATGGTTTATAATCGACAACATATGCCAAAAATAACCAATGAGATGTCCCTCTTTTGTACTAGTGAGAGCAATGAGAACTTAAGTTTAACTTTGTATGTGATGGTTTCTTTTCTACTATTATTATTATGAGTATCAAGTTTAGTGATACAAACAACTCAAAAGGAATATCCCTACCAACATTAGTTTAAAATTTGTGTACTGCACACAAAGATTAATATTGAAACTCTTTAACAAAAATCAATCAAAGATGGTTTTTTTTCTAACACTAATTAATGGATACTCTCGATAAAAAAATGCACCTAAAACAACCCAAATATACATGAAATCGCTAACTATGCTAAACTCTAATAAAAATATTAGGAATTAGTAACATTTTATAACTTTATATGCCATATACAGATCAATAAATAATAATAATTTTGATCAATAAGTGATTGGATTTAGTGGGGAATATGTGCATGTATACTATGCAACCTCAACACAATGAAAAAGAAATATATGCAGAAACATAATCAACAAGCATGTCAATACAAGATAATATTGCAAACAACTAGAAGGGGAAAGCCAAGATTTTTATGTGAAAAACCCTCTGGATGTGTGTAAGAAAAACCATGCGGCCAATAAAGGAAAAATTCACTAAATATACAATTTTTCTTCTTACGTTTTGACCCAAACCCATGATAATCGATCTAATTAAAATATAAGAAGATACCATAGTAGGGAAAGATCTCTACAATTCTACCATCCTAGAACTTCCCAAGAAGATGCCCTTTCACAAAGTGCATAATGGTAGATGGACTAAAGAAGAAAAGTCAGATGCCTTGGCTGTTATGCCCCTCTTCCTTTCTGCTTCCTTTTCTTTTATCTATTCTTCTTCTTTTTAGTTAACAACTATGTGTACCAATTGCCTTATTTTGGCTGGGATTTATAACCCTATTTAGGAAAGTCGAACTACCAACATGCGCTAATGGATTGTGGTCTCTTTTTGGGCTAGAAAAATAATAGGCCCAACAATCTCCCCCTCTAGACCAAGGAGGAAATTGCCATCTCAGAGTCATCACTGGGAATGTATGTCGATGAGCTCTTTGTAGAGATCCATCTTGTCTTGTTCACCACCTTAGACATCATATCAGAAGCATTCTTCTCAGTATGGATCTTCTTCAGAGTTGGTAACTTCTTATCAATCACATCACAAGATAATGATATCTTACACCAATGTGCTTTGTCCGTGCAGGAAGCATTATGCTCTTTCTCAAATCTATAGCACACTATCAAAGAAAATAGTTAGGTCATCCTCATTCATGTCCAACATTCCAAGAAATCTCACAATCCATAGTACTTCTTTTCTTGCTTTAGCTAATGCAATGCACTCTTCCTCTATCATAAAAGTGTAATACACTTTTACAACCTAGACTTCCAAGATATGGCCCCCCTTACAAAAGTGAAAACATACCCAGAGGTATATTTCTTGTGATCAATGTCACTGACCATGTCGGCATCAATAAGCCTTTTAGAATTAGTTCAAAATCATAAAACATCAAACATGTGCTAATAGTTCCTCATAAGTATACAAATATCCACTTGACCTCATAAGCCTTTTGACTTGGTCATGTTTAACCACCCCAAAATTCGTTCAACATATCTCTCTTGTGACAACCACAACCTATGCTTCTTCCTATGATGTGTGATATGAATCCCTATAATCTATTGTATTGGTCCCAAATCAAACATTTCAAAGGCTTTGGAAAGATCTACTTTTAGTTTATTGATCTAATATCCTATCCCACTATTAACATGTCATCAACATCGAGTAGTAGAATAATGAACTTGTCATTGGGAAAAATCCTAATGTAGACACATAGATTTGCACTTGTCTTCTGGTACTCATGATTCTACATGAACGAATCAAATTTCTTGTACCACTTCTTGGGAGCCTATTTCAAAGCATACAACCCGTTCTTTAATATACATACTAAGTGCTCTTTACCCATGACATGAATCCTTCTAGTTTCTCCATAAAAATTTCCTCTACTAGATTACCATGAATAAATATTGTCCTCACATCCATTTCCTCAAGTTCCATATCTGGGTTAGCAACCAAGCCTATAACCAATCTAATAGAAGTTATCTTCACAATAAGAGAAAATATATCATCAAAATCCAAACCTAGAATTTGAAAAAAGCCCTTGAAAACTAGATTGGATTGGTATTTGATATCCTTGTTGTTGTTGTCATCTCTCTATATCCAATAAGACCACTTGTTCTTTAGTGATCTTCATCCCTTGGGAAGCACCACAAGTTCATAGGTATCATTCTTCTTCAAAGAACACATCTCCTCCTACATCTCCTAATGCCACTGTGCTCTATCTCTATGAGTTTTTGCCTCTTGATAAGTCTTTGGATCCCCCTATTAAGTAAGGATAATATATTCAGATGTTGGATATCTAGATGAAGGATGAGGAACTCTATCAGACCTTGTAAACTATTTCACTACGGATTTTACCTGGTGATGATCTTGATCCACCTACCTATAAGTTTCTAACAATAAATCTGAATCACTCAACTATGCATTTGGAATAAGAACACTCAATGTCCTATCACTTTGCTACTCATATCATGCTACTCTTCTTCATCATCTAAAGATTATATCTATGAAGAATTTGAAGCATTCTCATACTCATCAGAATAAGAACTGTCACCTGATCCTACAAAATCTACATCATCAATCTCAGGCTTTGTAACTGTCTGACTCTTCAAAGAATGTCACATCTCTATGTCTAATCAAGGTCTTTTCACTAGACCTCATTATCCTATAGCCACACTACTGGTACCCATACCCAACAAAGATACATTGCACCACCTTATTATCCACCTTTTACCTATTTTTGTTTAAAACACGTGCATAAGCCTTGCACTCTAATACTTGCAAATGAGCATAAGAAGCATCCTTGCCTATCCATACCTTCTTAGGTATCTCAAATACAAAAGAAACTAATGGAAATTGATTAAAAAAATATCATGTAGTACTCACCACCTCACTCGAGAATGTATTTGGTAATAGTGAAGTCTTCAACATGCATATGACTTTATCCACTATGGTACGATTCATTCTCTCAACTGTACCATTTGTTGTGGAGTGTCAAGATCTATCCTCTCATGTCATATGTTGTATTGTGCACAACATTCACAGAACTCCTTGGAGGTGTACTCTCCTCCATTGTCTGTGAGGAGACACTTCAGCTTTTTCCTTATCTTCCACTCCACCATGGCATGAAATTTTTGAAAATACTAAAGACCAGATCCTTGGTATTTAACAAGTAGGCCCACTGTTACAACCCCAATTTTTTGGGTTTATTTGGTGAGAAATGTAATTTCTCATATTAAATATATTTGAACGAACAATCTATTTTGAATAAATGGATTTCATTTACAATAGCCTTGATGATTGTTTTGTGGGCATTATTGGCTATTGGGCCCAATAACAAAGAAAGAACAAAAGAAACTCTACTATTGAGTAAACAAGAAAATAGAGGAAAGAAAAGTGTGGAAACCTCTAGAAGGAAAAATAATATAATCCAAAGAGGTATTTCGTACCTCTTGGATTCCTTGGGTTCCAAGGAGTCCAAAGTTGCATAGATAATGCAATAATAAAAGAAAAGATCAATTAGTTATTTCTTTATTAAGAAAGAAATTAAAAATAATGATAAAATGTGGAAAATATGAGAAAAGAGGTACAATCGAGTTATCTTTGATGGATTTTCATATCCATGAGGTTTCTAATGATGAAAGGAATTCCAATAAGGAATATAATAAAAGAGAAATTATCAAAAATGGATATTTTAATAAGAAAAGTAAGATAATAAGAAAAAGGATGAAAGATAAGGAAAGAGGCTAAATAAATATTCCCAAGAAGGGATTTCGAGCCATTAAGGTTCCTTGAGGTTCAATTAACTCAAAATAATAATTTTATAGAAAAAGAAAAATAAAATAGGTGAGAAATATGCATGATTGATTAATAACTTGAAACTAAAGAAAGGGACCCGATTTCTTTAGATAATGATTCCAAATTTGGTATGATGATAAATTAAGTCATTTTTATGATTCCCTCAAAATTTGGGATTTTTTGGACGTTTGGTTTGGGAGTTATAGCTTTTACAAGATTCCCTAAAGTGTTGGGTTTATAATAAATGTCACAGTTAGAATTAAATTGAAATTTCCTTTTTAAGGGCACATGTGATATGCACCGTTGATTTGAGATCCAATGGCTGGCGATCATCCTCTAGCTCCAGCTATGAACAACGGTGGGAAACAGGATGCAGTCTTTTCCCGATCAGTTTCCTCTTCACATGATTCACATACGAATCTGGAAACTTTCCCAATAGATTCGTAGAAGGAATCCGCACCCGATCATCCTAAACTTTGATTGCTTTGGATGACAATCGGTGTTTCCCCAAATCTAGTCCACGCAGGACTCTGCCTACACAAACCTTTATTTAAAGGAGAGGGCTACAAACCCCTCTATGATCCCATACTTATAACCTGACCATCGATTGCTCGCCCAACTCTTCCACATCTACTAATTTCATCCCTCGCCCCCTCCTGCTTCTCGAGCGGCAGCACCTACACCTGCAAAGGAACGGCCATCTTGGCCGGTGGTTGGGCATAGCTAGCGAGCAATTGGAAGGCTCCAGCAAGTCTGTACGGCTGTCACGAAGGTCTCCCTGCGGTTGCTTTCGGCTTCCGGGCTCCAGCAGCGAGAGTCAACCTTGGGGTTGACTCGGCCATGGAGCTCTTCCCGCAGGCGCTGTGGCACTGGGGAGATGAAGGAGAGGTTGGGAAAGGATAAAACAAATTGACGCAAATACCCCTCTGTGTGCGTGGGACGCCTGAGGGCACTTGAGTCCTTTCATGAATTAAAAGGGCAGAACCGACGACGTGTCAAGGCCTAATTGGCTCAGGTAAATTAATCTTTCAAAAATTATAGAAATCGATAGGATGCTCAAAAAAGACATGTCATACATGAAAATTTATCAGAAAAATACAAGGAATACAATAAAAATATATTTGAATCCTTTTTCTGCTTGCAATTCAAAAAGTATGTAAAAATGCTATCTTTAATAGTTTGACCAATGAAAAACCCTAATCTTTGTTGATTAATGATTACGGAAGGGTTATATGAATGATTAGAGTTGATGTAAACATGTTGGTTATAAAAAGGCATATTAAGATCTAAAAGGATGTATTGTACACATAATTGAAGTAATTTAGGGTTCCATGTGCATAAATGAGCTTTAATGGGCCTTGAAACCCTAATGATGGTAATTAAGACTTCTAATGGCTTTAATTGTGCAAATTCATGAATAAGGCTGAGATATGATGGTGCTAAGCTATTTTGAGTATAAAAGTTCTTAATTGTGGATAAATACCCTTAATGTAGTAATTAGGGTTTTATCATGAATAAAAGGTGGAATTAATAGCAAATCGAGTTCATATGTGAATTGGACCATAATGAACTATGAATCGACGATAAATGCATATAATGATCTTGTCATGGATTAAAGGGATAAAAATAATAGCTTTAATGTAAAAGAGACTTAATGAAGTTAATTAATGGTTAATTATGCCTTTAATCTGAAATTGAGAATTAGATGTGGAAATAATTCGGGTTGGTGATCAATTACATTAAATTAGGGTTTAAAATAGTAAAAGATGAAGGGAAACCCTAATTGCAATAGAAACCCTAAAAGTGAATTAGAAACCCTAGGAAGCGAGTTAGGTTTAATGGATCTTGATGACATGAATAATAAAAAGAGAATTATGTGATTATTTCAGGATCTTGTTGAAAATGCTTGCTTGCTTGGATTCTTATTTGCATGGATATTTTTGTTCAAATCGTTGGATCAGGTATGTGGTTAATTATGAATAACCGCTTTAGTTTCCCGAAGGATTCTCGGATGTTTCCTCGCACTGAATGCAATCTAAACTGTTTGGATGATCATACTGCAACTATAAAGTCACTATGGCTATCACAATTATATAGACATGTGTGTTCTCGCACCTACATGCCACCCTGATGAAAGATGCCATCAAGGTCAGGCCCAGGAGGGTAGACCCATGGGCACCATGAGAGGTGACCCCAGACACCAAGCTCGGGAATGAGAAGGTGGTCTATGATGCATGACTATGGAGCACCATGAGAGGTGACTCCCAGGCACCAAGCTCAGGATTGAGAAGGTGGCCTTAAGTCAATGGCAAAAGAGAAACCCTAGAGGGGTATGCCAGGGTTAGGGCAAAAGCGGTGGAAATGACACATTGAAAATGTAAATTGTCTTGTTAAATAATTTGATTGTGATTATTAATTGGTTAGACATATTTGCAAGTTTTTGGTTGTCCCCACATACCAGTATATTTCGATATACTGACTAACATTTTGTTTGTCGGCGGTTTAGGTACAAATGAAAAGAACAAACGGTAAAGTGGCAGATGTGGAATTAAATGAGAAATAATGTACACAGGAGGATTAGTTATATTAGCTACTTCATGGATAGAAGTTTAGAATTCCCAATTTTTCTAAGGTAAGAAAAAGTTTTATTTTATACCAGTTTTCAGTTTAGTTGGTAAAGTTTATTAATTGTTATTGATTATTTGTCAAAATTTTAATCCTGTTAATTGGATAACGGCTATGACCTTTGGGTCTCCCTTAATTGGGGGTTACTAGGAGGCGGGGTCGTTACACCCACACCTTCCAAGATGCATCATCAATGAATGTGACAAAATACATATTGCAACCCAATGAAGCCACCTCAAGTGGACCACATACATCTAATTTAACCAACTATAGAAGTTGGGACTTTAGTTTGACTTATCCTGAAAGAAACTTATCGATGCTTTCCTAGATGACATGATCCTCATGAATTGAGATTGATGTCCTTGTCACAAGAAATCAATCCCTAGTTTTAAAGTAGTTTAATGCCATTCTCACTCATGTGTCCTAGTTGTATGTGTCATAGATTTACCTGGTGATTCTCATGCTACATGTATACGTCCACCTTTGAGTACTTTAAGATGAGTCTTTTTCAATGTGTGACAAAAATCACCTTGTACAATGACATCCTTTTCTACTAAAGAAAGAACTAGATATCAAACTTAATAAAAAATTTGGGACATGAGAAACATCCTTGAGCATGAGCATGCATTAAACACTTGTCTGATCACAATTGTCTCTAATCTTGATAATTCTAGAGAAGCTAGAATTTCCCACATTCACCCTCTTGAAGTCTCCCTTCCTATATGAAGTGAAGAACACCTTACCTAGTGAAGCATGATAAGAAGTCGCATTATCCACCACCCACTCAGAATCCTCATCATAAAACCATTGCTCCTGAATTGTAAAGACCACATGTTCGTCATCTTCCCTATCATATGAAATTATCGCGAGAATATTCTTGTCATCAACTTTCTTGTCATTGACTTTAGACCCATGTTTTTTCTCCAAATCTTAAAATCGTTTGTGAAATCACTTGGCTTTCTACAATGGAAGTAGCCTTTACTCTTTGACTTGGATCTGTCATGAGCTTTCCCAAAGTCCTAGGACTCACTACAGCCTTGAGATATACTACAGTCTATCACTTTGTCAGCACCCCTAATTTCTATGAAGCGCAACTCTGACCCGGTGTTTCCTGAGGCTTGTTGTCAAGTCTATTCATTAAATATACTACTCTTTACCTAATTAAGTGTCAACTTTCCTTCCTATGCAGAATTATTGAATCTCACAATAAGTGTCTCTAAAATTTCAAGTACTAATCCCAGAAGAAGTAGTGCATGTAGTTCATCATCAAGAACCATCTTCATGGACCCCAATTGATCTACAAGGACTCAAAATTTATTCATGTTCTCAACAATGCTTGTACCATCACGATTCTTTAGGTTCACAAACTTCCTAACAAACAAAGCTTTATTTGTAGCAGTTTTAGGCTCATATAATTTCTTGAGCTTACCAACATATATTTGATAGTTGTCTCCTCCAAGATGTGGAGTAACACTAAAATATTGAGCCACTTTTGCACTAATTTCCACAGTCTACCAATTTCGTTTCTTCCAATCTGCATTAGACATCCTTAGATTTTTTCCCTTTATCAGATCTAACAAATCCTTAAAATATAGAATATCCTCCATCTTGGGTTTCCAGATCTACCAATTTGTACTCATCAAACAACTATCATTTCACCATGATCCTTCCTCATATAAATTTGTATCTACACAACCTACACTCTGATACTAGTTGATAGGTTGTTGATATGAAATATATGCACGTATACTATGCAATCTCATTTCAATGAAAAAGAAATATATGCAGAAGCATTACTGAAGACTATGTAAACCTAAGATAATACCACAAGCAGATAGAGAGGGAAAGACTAGATTTTTATCTAGAAAACCCTCATGATGTGTGATGGAAAAATAACAATTCCAACAATGGGCTAATCCACCATAAGTAATAAAGATATAATTTTTCTTCTCATATTTTGACCTAAAACCTGATATAATAGAGCAAAAGGAGATATTTGAATATACCACCATAATGTAAGATCCCTACAATTCTACCATCCCAAAACTTCTAAGGAAGATGTACTTCAACAAAATGCACAATAGTAGATGGCCATAGAAGAACACTTGGATGTCATGGCAGTCTTGCCTCACTTCCTTTCTTTTTCTCTCTTCTTCTTCTTTTCTTTTCCTCCTATATATGAAACATACAACAGTGCATCTACCATTTTTCTTTCTTTTGTCTTCTTTTCATTTGATCGTTGTGTGTTCCAATTGCCTTTTCTTGGTTGGGTTTTATATCCCTATTTACGACAATAAAACTACCAACATGTACTAGTGGGATGTGGCCTCCTTTAGGGTGGGAAAACAATAGGCCCAACAATAAGGTGACATATGGTGAATCTATGGTCAATGTTTGAAAATAAAAATCATATTTTTGTGGTCAAAATAGCTAAATATGTATTGCATGATAATTAAGAAGCCCAAATATTCAATTATATAACTGAACAAATTAGGTAATTTAGTTGAGTATGTGATGTAAATACAATATGATTGACAAGATTCAAACTTTCCTATTTTACATATAGTAAAAAGTATCCATATAATTTTAAACTTATGTTATGAATATCTCCTTTGAATTCGATTTTATGATTTTCAATGTTGTTTTGGCCAGTAAAATTCTACCAGTTGACGTAGAGGTTATACATTTCCTATATTTTGATAATGACTTAACCATTACATTCATATGTATCTAATATGTGTATTAACGATTTATTTCAGGTATTAGGTACATGAAAAGGATCCCAAATCCAAAACCCTAGATTGACTCAAGTTCAAGTCAAAGAGTTACAAGTGTGCTTTTGTGAAAATCTATGTAAATGACCTTAGAACATATTTGTAATCACTTGTAATGATGAATTGACTTGTAACTATGGTGAGAAAACTGATTGGGACATAAAACACCAATGTTAAATCACTTTAGATGCATATTCAAAGATTGACATCAGGTTGTCAATCGGTCAAGTTTCTCCCCAGGAAAAATTTGTTCAATCCACCTTGATATAGTCTCTAAAGATTGCATCGGTCGAGTTGTGTCTACACAGAACTCAACCGATGGAGTACCTGACCAAAACAATCATTCATTGATCAGTCGAGTTTCTTCAAAACAAACTCGATCGATACTTTGAAAATCATTTTGTCATTTACTCTATCAGTCGAGTTAACTTTATTGAAACTCGATTGATTACACTATATGGAATTTGCAGAAAAACGTAATGTGACTGTTGGTGGGTTATTTGATCGAAAATAGAGATATTTTCTTGAAGGAAAACTGCTATATTTCGGCCCAAGAGTTCACCTAACTCAAAGCAACACCCTCAGATATATATAGAACACTTGGAGTTCATTCCAAGGCTGGTGATTCATTGCAAACTGAGTCCTAGCATAGCTGAGAGTGTTCTAAGCCTTTGAGCCCCTTTCTCTCTCTACCTTCAAGTCAAATTCGTGAGTATGAGTGAGATAGGTTCTTGTGTAAGAGAGCTACTCCCTATATTGTTGTAAAGCTCTCGTCCTCCATCTTCCTACCTCAATTCCTATTGAAGGTAATTTGAAGATCCCTCTCCAAGTGAAGGATAAGGAGGTGTTGTTCTTCAAGATTGAAGAAGTCAAGCTGCTCTAGGTCTCTAAGTGAAGGAGATAGGTGCTCCAGATCTCCGAGTGAAGGAGAGAAGCAAAGCAATAATCAAGGAAGATAGGTAATCCCTTAAAGGAAGAAGACTTGAAGAAAGGAGTGGGTAAGTCCATGTTGATGGCTGAAGACTCCATGGTTCAAGTGGGTAAGCTCCTTCTATAGGTTGAAGATCTTTGCTTGAGGTACTAAGCCCTTGGATGTGTGGTTGTTGTGTCTTGTAATTTTATTGTGGAATATAAGAGTACCAAGATTGTAAATCCTAGAGACTAACCCACTCTAGGTAGTGGACTGACATTGCTCCGATGTTTAGGACATGGAACCACTCTAAACCACCTGTGCAAGTGCTTGGTTTTCACTATCTCTCATCCTTGCTATGTATGTTGGATTAGGACATCAAATTGTTACTTGTTTAAGCTTTTCAAATATATAATTTGGTGGTCTATTTTATCTTGTGAGAATTTGTGAAGCTCTATTCAACACCCCTCTTCTAGAGCCCATTGATCCAACAAGTGGTATCAGAGCAGATCTTCTCCAATCTAATTCAACAAGTAGAAGAAAATGGGCGATTCAACACTTGGTTCACTTTACCTAGAAGGAAGCTTCTCCATGAGACCTCTGGTCTTCAATGACACTAACTTCCTCTATTGGAAGAGAAGGATGCAGTTCTACCTCCAAGGTGTGAGCTATGAAATGTGGAAGATAGTCCACCTCAAATATGAAGATCCAAAGGGAGACATCACCACATGGACTTAAGCTGAAATGAAGCATGCTCAACCCAACACCAAAGATGTGAGCATCATCTGCACCACCCTCACTCCATCCGAGTTCAGCCGTATCTCCTCATGGGACACTGCACATGAGATATGACACAAATTGTATCACCTATGAAGGAACCGAGCAAGTGAAAGAAGCCAAGATCTACATGCTTGGTGGTCTTCTAGAGAAATTTAAGATGGGTAAGAATGAGAGAGTGGTTGATATGTACACTAGGCTCAATGTCATCATAAATGGATTGGCATCCCTTGGGAGTGTACTAGACAAAGGCACCATCAACTCCAAGATCTTGAGATCTCTTCCAAAGAGTTGGGAGCCCAAGGTGACATCCATTCAAGGGTGTACAAGCTAAGTGAGCTATCAACCGAGGATTTCATTGGTAATCTTCAAGCCTATCATCCTAGGCTATACAACTAAGAAGAGGAAGAGAAGAGAGAATAAAAAGAGTCTAAGAAGATAAAGGACACAACCTTAAAAGCACAAATTGAAGAATTGGTGCGGCAACAATAACTTGCTTTGAAGGCCCCCATCCCTTCCTCAAGTGAAGATGAAGGCCCTAATGAGCATGAGGCAAACCACTGAAAGGGAAAACACTTCAAGAGAAAGCCCTCCTCTTCAACTCCAAGGTGCTATGAGTGTGGTTAAAAAGGCCACTACAAGAGTGACTACCCCAAGGCCAAGAAGAGCCATCATAAGAGCAGCCACAAGAAAGATAAGGAGTACAAGAAAGAAGGCAAGTACAAGAGGAAGGACTAGAAAGAAAGAAGATTAAGAGATGAAGCCCATGCATTTTGGGAGGAGTCTTCTTCAATCTCCTCAAGCTCCGAAGATGGAGAATGCCATCTTGCTCTCATGGCATCTACTAGTGAAGATGTATGTGAGGTAAGTGAGGTAAGCAAGGTAAGTGAAGTAAATTTGCTAGAGTTGCCTAAAGAAACTATAATTGATATGCTGAATGAATGGCAATCATCCTTTACTAAATGCAAATCTAAAAGGAAAAGGTTAGGCAAGATATTTGATGATCTTTATGCTAAAACTGAAATTCTTGATAAAAATGAAAAACTGCTCTTTGATATCATAGACTCTTTGCAAGGGCAATTTCTTGACCTTGAGCTTCAACATAATGGAGTAGAGGTTGAGAATGGCGTATATCTTAAAAATATTGAAAATCTTAAGATCGAAAACCAAAAGTGCCTAGATAAGCTTGATAGTCTTAAAACTGAAAATGTAGAACTCAAAATCATGGATGATGATAGGAGAAATGACGTTTATGCTTATCAAAGAGAAATTGTTTTGCTTAAATCTGAAAATGCCAAATTGCTTTCTCAAGTAAATGACTTATCTTCTAGACCTATTTTTCCAAGTAATGAAGTTGCTAGCATAGATTTAGAAAGAGATTCCCTTCATACTAAAGCCCTCTGTCTTGAGGTCGACCTATTGAATGCTAGAGATTATCTTGCTAGTCTTTCTACTACTATTATTAACCTTAGTGATGATAATGCCAAGTTAAGAAATTCTTTGCAAAAGTTTCTCTCGGGTAAGAAATCCCTCAATGATGTCCTAGAACACTCTACCAAACAAGTTGGTACTAGCAGTTTGGGATATGATGGGATGCTCCCAAAGGTAAGAAAAAGAGCAAGAAAAAGGGTAAGAAGAAGAGTGTGAAACCTCATATCTTCCATGGAGAGACTTCTGGCTCTAAGAAACCTATGGTTTGTGTTCATTGTAAATGTGATGACCATTACTCTACTTATTGTCCTTACAAGCCCAAGGGGACCAACCCAAAGATGAAATGGGTCCCTAATCTAACCCTAGATCCCAAAGTTTGAGTTGGATTCCGACATCCTTTCTTGCAGGTTAAAAAGAGATGGATTGTTGACAGTGGTTGTTTTAAACATATGATTGTTGAAATCAGCCATTTCAACAAGTTCATGAAAAAGTAAGGAGGATCGATAACCTTTGGAGACAACAAGAAGGGTAAGGTCATAGGTGAGGGTGATGTGGGCAATGAGCTATGTATATTAAAAATGTGTTGCTTGTTGATGGCCTACATCACAATTTGATTAGTGTTAGTCAAGTTTGTGTTAATGGATATCTTGTGTTGTTTACTTCTATAGAATGCTTGCTTCTAGATTCCCTCTCCTACAATGTTATATATAAGGGAACTAGAAATGGTAATATTTATGTTATTGTTCTTGATGCTCTTAAGCCAATACTAGATAGATGCTTGGTAGTGGATAAAAATGATATTTCTCTTTGGCATCACCATTTGGGTCATGTGAATATGCATCAAATGAAGAAATTGAGCAAAAAGGACTTGGTTCGAGGACTTCCCAAATTGGATTTTGAAAAGGATGAGGAATGTCAACCTTGTACACAAGGGAAATAAACCAAATCCTCCTTCAAATCCAAAGGAGTCATGAGTACCAAGAGAGTTCTTGAACTTCTTCATATTAATCTATTCGGACCAATGAGAACGCAAACGCTTCATGCTTCCAAGTATTGTCTTGTTATTTTTGATGATTTCTCTCGATATACTTGGACCTTCTTTCTCATTTCTAAAAGCGATACTCTTGATGTTTTCTTGAGCTTTTGTAAATGGGCTGAAAATGAAGCTTCTTGCGAGATTGTTTCTATCCGTAGTGATCATGCGGGAGAATTTGAAAATGATCTATTTGGGCATTTTTGTGAAAATATGGTTATTGGCACAATTTCTCTTCTCCTCATATGCCTCAACAAAATGGGGTAGTAGAGAGGAAGAAAAGGTCACTACGAGAGATGGCTAGGACCATGCTTCTTGACTATGACACTCCTAAGAAGTTTTGGACTGAAGCCGTTAGCTCCTCATACTCTGTGCAAAATCGAGTTTTTACACATCCTTCTTTAAAGAAAACCCCCTATGAACTATGGCGTGCTTCTGCCTCTGCCTCCGCTTCAACTGCCACATCCTCCTCTACCCAAGCTCCACCTCTGCAGCCTCCTCCTAGACCTAGTCATGCATCTTTTCGTGTGTCCAATGAAACCCTTTTGGGTTATATGATGCATCAGCAGGCATACAACCAACAGGTTCAGGACTACCTGCACCAGGATTTGTGTTCCATCATGTCAACCATGACCCTTTCCTATGCTCACCCCTATCCCACCTACCAGCGCTATCCTTGTAGTGCTTATGCTTCATATGCATATGATCATTACTATCCTGCTCTTGAGCCTTCCTCTAATGCTCCGCCACCTTTTTCTACTAGTAGCTCCGCTCCCTCCATCCTCCCGTTATGTACTGCCCCCCTGGCCACCCTGCTAGCCTCACTGGGTGACTCTGCTCCATCTTTCCCACAAGCCAATGAGCTTCACGCTCCTGGTATGTCTTGGGCTGAGCAGAATGCCCGCTGGCCCGATCGTTCCTTTGGACCTCCTGTTGATGAGGTGATGCCAGACCAGGCTGAGGATGCTGATGATGATGGCGGTGATGACAAGGATGCTTGCAACGATGGTGACAGTGATGGTGTTGACGATGATGATGGCACTACTACTCCACCTTCTGATGGGGACGAGGACTACACACCTGGCGATGATGACATTGTTGATATAGATAGCTTAGATGTTTAAGTGGTTTCTTCATTTGTAGTCTAGCATGCTTATTATATACATCTTTCTAGACTATTTGTATATAACAAACATCTTGGCACATTATTCTGAGTTGTACTATTTCTTATCTTTGTTTTATCGCTTTTGTGCTCGTAGTTTCTCTCATGTGGACATATATCTGAGTTGTAATATCTTTGATGTGCACTATGGCTATTTCTTCTGTTTTTATCCTATGTGTTGGTTCCATCTTGAGTTATATTTTTTATTCTGACTTGGCATGTATGTTATCTTTTTTCCTTGTGTGATATATGCTTTTAAACTATTGCTTATTCCTTTGCATATATGGATGTGTGTGTTTTGGAGAAGACTTGTCTTATGCTGTTCTACCCCCCTACCTTTTTGATAATGTCAAAAGGGGGAGAGATATTTCAAGAGATAGGTCAAGTCTTGAAACTCAATCATATTGGTTTTTCTTTGCTATAATATTGCTTTTTGCTAGTGAGATCTTTTCTTGTTCAATTCACTGCTTATTATGTGAACTTGCAAAGGCCTACACTACATGTATATTGCTACTATATTGTGTAGATAGATTAACCATGCAGGTTAATACAAGCACAGATTGAGGGGGAGCAATTCACATTGGTCATTTCATGAATCTCCCTATTTTGCAAAGCAAAGGTATAATTTCTACATCCATTTCAATATGTTTGAGGAATGGTTTGTCATTGTCAAAAAGGGGGAGAATGTTGACCTAGAGATTATACATTGCCTATATTTTGGTAATGACTTAACCATTCCATTCATATGTATCTAATATGTGTATCAAAGATTGATTTTAGGTATTAGGTACATGAAAAGGATCCCAAATCCAAAACCCTAGATTGACTCAAGTTCAAGTCAAAGAGCTACAAGTGTGCTTTTGCGGAAATATATGTCAATGACCTTAGAATAATTTGTAATCACTTGTAATTATGAATTGACTTGTAACTATGGTGAGGAAATTGATTGGGACATAAAACACCAATGTTAGATCACTTTATATGCATATTCAAAGATTGACATCTAGTTGTCAATCGGTCGACTTTCTCCCTAGGACAAACTCGGTCGATCCACCTTGATGCAATCTTTGAAGATTGCATCAGTCGAGTAGTGTCTACACAGAACTTGATCGATGGAGTACCTGACCAAAATGATCATTCATTGATCGGTCGAGTTTCTTCAAAACAAACTCGACCGATACTTTGAAAATCGGTTTTTCGTTTACTCTATTGGTCGAGTTAACTTTATTGAAACTCGACCGATTGCACTGTATGGAATTTGCAAAAAAAAGTAATGTGACCGTTGGTGGGTTATTTGATCGAAAATAGAGACATTTTCTTGAAGGAAAATGGCTATATTTCGGCTCAAGAGTTCACCTAACTCAAAGCAACACCCTCATCTATATATAGAACACTTCGAGTTCATTCCAAGGCTGCTCATTCATTGCAAACTTAGTCCTAGCATAGCTAAGAGTGTTCTAAGCCTTTGAGCCCCTTTCTCTCTCTACCTTCAAGTAAAATTCATGAGTATGAGTGAGATAGGTTCCTGTATAAGAGAGCTACTCACTGCATTGTTGTAAATCTCTCCTCCTCCATCTTCCAACCTCAATTCCTATTGAAGTCAAGTTGAAGATCCCTCTCCAAGTGAAGGAGAAGGAGGTGTTGTTCTTCAAGATTTTAGAAGGCAAGCTGCTCCAGGTCTCCAAGTGAAGGAGATAGGTTCTCCAGATCTCTGAGTGAAGGAGAGAAGCAAGGTAACACTCAAGGAAGATAGGTAATCCCTTGAAGGAAGAAGACTTGAAGAAAGGAGTGGGTAAGTCCATGTTTATGGTTGAAGACTCCATGGTTCAAGTGGATAAGCTCCTTCTATAGGTTGAAGATCTTTTCTTGAGGTACTAAGCCCTTGGATGTGTTGTTGTTTTGTCTTATAATCTTATTGTGGAATATAAGAGTACCAAGATTCCAAATCCTAGAGACTAACCCACTCTAGGTAGTGGACTGACATTGCTCCTAAGTTTAGAAATGGAACCAATCTAAACCACATGTCCAAGTGCTTTTTTTCTCTATCTATAATCCTTGCTATGTATGTTGGATTAGGACATCAAATTGTTGCTTGTTTAATCTTTTCAAATATATAATTTGGTGGTCTAATTTATCTTGTGAGAATTTGTGAAGCTCTATTCAACCCCCCCTTCTAGAGACCATTGATTCAACACTACCATCAGTTCCTTTCTCTGTGTTTCCTTCATTACCATTCACCACTTATGGTTGCACTCTAAAAAAGTTCATGCTCTCTTCTTCATTCAACCTTTCTCATGTTCCACACTATTGGACTCAACATTGTTGTATCTTCTCTTCACCTTGTTTTCTCATTCTATTCTCAACCTTAGACTCTCCTTCTCAAGTATTCTATCTCCCTAGAAAATGCCAATATTCAATGACCCCAACTGTTATATGGTCCTATTACCTATACACTTCTACAACCTCAACTCGCTATTTTTCTCTTTGTACACATAGCGCCCATTTTAGATCCAAATACATATGAGAGGACACATGAATTCCAATCTCACTCGTACATGAGATCTCTCATTTTTTGAAAAATATACTATAAAAATAATTGATTTGTTAACCAAAAGTTGGGTAATGAAAACTTCTCATTCTCAAATAGTTCAACATAAGGGGAAATCTAAATACAAGATTGGTTACATATTTCATTGAAACCAAATCTAGCTCATATAGAATAAATTACATGGTTAGTTGGCACTGCATAGGGGCACACTTGTTTTATCTTGTGTTTATATTCCTTATTGTCGTTTGTCCTTGATGAGCACTCCACCTATGTACATTGTAAGTACTATCAAGTGCAGATCCTCTAAATTTTTACTATTACATTAGGTAGAATATTATTGGGTTAGGCAATATCAAAATAGGATCAGACTTATGATTATGATATAAATCATATTATATCATGTGTAGGTTAATATACATAATTTCATAGATGAAATAGTTTACAAACATTGTTATATCATTATTTCACTTAATAATACATGTTCTTGCATTTACATCATACACTAACTAATACATACATATTAACAAAAAATATAACAACAAAAATGATTTAAGAAGTTAAAGTACGTGAAATCAAATTTATCATAGAGTTATTGATAGATTTAGTAACTCTAATTTTAAGATATGTAGTAATGTATATCTATCAAAACAAATATTATTTGATGATTGAATAATTATCAAACTATAAATATGATAAAATATTATGATTATTAAATAACAAAAACTTTCTGTGCTATCACATTCTTTAATTTTCTTATAGTGTTGATATAATCACTAATATCAATACCTTTAAAAATTTTGTATGCATAGCTAATCATAATTAAACTTATGTTCAACACCCTTTATTGTTTGAATAGTTCCTCAACTATAAATTTTGGATATGTGAAGCTCTAGATATAAGGTCTTCTATGTATTGAGCCATCATATTCTTTTTGAAGGGATCACATCAGTTCTAACCCTTACTAGTAGCATGTGCCTATCAATAATGGTTCCCTTATTTGAGGTAGAATTCACCTATATCCTATGATGTGGACCCCGTCCAGAGGGGACATGTAACTAGGTAAGGAGGGCCATCATGTGACAATGCCAACCAAGTACTTGCAAGAACCTTGATGGTGGTAGTCGGGATTTAAAAGATAATCCCCAAGCTTTGTTGCATCCTTTCATGTGAAAATGATTATCATTCACCTTCAAAGGGTGTGGGGTCACATGAGGGTTGAGGTCAAGCATACAACTATAACAACCACCCCTAATGTATATTACAATAGAGGATAGGGGAGTTAGGGATGTCAGAATTAATGGGGGCTTGTGGGATCCTCATCATACCTCTAAAACTAAATATAAATTGGGGTTGATGGAGATCTACCTAACTTCATATCCTAATCTAGAAGGGACTCCCAATAATGATCTTAATTAACAGAAGGAAGTATGAAGGATACAATATTGCATTCAATATTATGCCTCATAATAATATGAATGCTTATAGGAACTCATAAAGTAAGAGGTGTTGTGTCAATTTCAAGTATAAATCACATTGTCAAACTAATATTAAAAAATTTTGTACATTTTTAGTAGGTAAATATATACTTCTACATCATAGTACTATAGAAGTCTCTTAAAATCATGTTTTCATAACAAAATGATAAATCTTTGATGTTGTCTAAAAGTAATAGATGTATCATCCTTGATAAGTGCATGGGGTACTATGTTTTTTCACTATAATACATGCACCTAAAAATTTTATTTCATCATGATTAAGTGTGTATTAATTTGCAATCGCAATTATGAAGTGTAGACTTATTTATTACATTTTTTTAACAAATCTAGTAAATGTTAACTTTGTCGACATGATGTTTGAAGTCCATTCAGGGAAGGAATCAAACTGGATAGCCCAATTATAATTTCACAAAAGTTTAGTGTCACATAATTTATCTGAGGAGATGACATGTCTTATGTCATAGACAAAGATGCATTTCAACAATATGTAACATGGTATGTCAAGATTGGGGCAAGGCATGTTGACCAACGATCATACCATGTCCCAAAATATTGTAGTATGGCCATTTACTTAAGCATAAAAATAAAATGACACAACATGTCAAACTCAATGTATAGTGTATCCCACCATGTAACCTCTATTAAAATGTCACATGATGTTTTGATCCTGTGACTCACCATGTTGAACTACTATTCTTTGTTTCATAATTTTTGGCACATTAGTGATAAGATGTATCACCCATGTGGCTTGATTTGTCACAACATTATTGGACGAGAATATGAATTGAAGAAAATAATATTCTGAGAGGGTACTTTGTCATTCATTTTATTTTTATGTGTATGACTCTTGGCATATGAAGATAATCCTTCACCTCTCCAGGAATGAGAAGCAATAAAGTAAGGAGGTGGTTAGGGAGGAAGAAGAAGAACATGTAACCAAGTAGAAGTGGTGGTGTTCTCTTTGGATAACATCCTAATAGTGTCACTTCCCACCAAACTAGTTTTCTCCTTCTAAACATATTATTTCCCAAGTATATTCTATGATTAGTATTTTTTTGTGGGAAATAACATTTCCACCAAAAATATTCCTTTATCATATTGTATTTTTGGATAAATAGTAGTACCTTTGTATCTAGACATCCTATACCCAACCTTTTTCATGTTTAATTCATATACTATTGTGGACCATAGTCCCTATACTTTTGAGTTCATGATTTAATTGTCTTTTTCAGATTTTTTTTACTCTTACATATTTTGTAGATGTTTTGAAAAGTTTAGAACTATGGTATAATAAAACACAAATATTTTTTTCATTACATTTAACATGCATATAAAAAAAGGTTGTGGTATTGACTATTGATTTATGTATTAGGGTAGGGTGCTTCTGAGTAAAGATCATTTTATTCTCTTCGAACCTAATCTTCTTTTGGTTTAAACAACTTAATAACTACTTGAAGAATAAATAATATAAAAAGTTATATAATTATAGAATGCTTGCATGATCATATGTTGGAATGTGTATTAAGTAATTTAGCAGTATAAAAGATATTAATTTATGATGTCAAATATTGAATCGAATAACCAACCCCACAAAAAGGACCTAAATATTTTATCCTTATCAATTGTATGTCATAATTAATTTTAATCAAAACTCGAGTTGAGTCCATGTGGATTTTACTCATGCAATTCACTATATTGTTACATGTGCTACTACATGTGATCATGATTATATATTTTTCAACATTTATGCAAATGTCATGCACAAATTTTGCATAGATCCACAATACCATAATTTACTTATACTCTAACAATATTACTTAGTTATCCAAAAAACTTCGTACTTGAACACCAATCCTCAAGATCTTGTCATAGATAAGTAAACTATCATACTAAGTTTCATAAAATATACAATATAGGTCATGCTATGATCAATTTCATCTTAATCTTAAATTCTTTATTAAAATAGTATCTTTAGACATGAGCTGCTATATTACTATAGCCTGACAATCAATGAGTAGCTTTCTTAATTGTATTAGGAAACAACATAACCTGAAGTTAACCAAATTACACAAAATATAATGTTTTTCATATCTTTTCACTTGACTAAAATTTGTTAATAAAAATTGAAAATAGCAATGTACTTATAGTAACCATCACAATGAATATTGAGATTTTTTATTATGTGAATGTTGTAATATAAAATTACCCCTCATTACCTAGTTATCACCATTTTTTCCCTATTTAGGGTAAATCAAGCTTAGCTCTAAATAGTAGATATTGGATTCGAAATTAGTGTTTGAGTTCCATTTAAATGTTTAGATTTATGTATGTGTAAATTTTATTTTTGTGAAATAGTATTCACTTTCTTGGAGTATTTTGCCAAAATTTCTATAATTCTACCCACCTTAGAATTCTTTCCCCATGATCCATACATTTTATGTCCTTGATATGAACTCATTTTGGTGACATCTCAAGCTTTTTCTGACAAGAAAAAATATGGAGGTATGTGATCTTATCACGTGACACTCTAAATTCCAACTAGAATACATTATACACACAATATATACTAATATGATGAGTAGATGCATAGAAATTCATCTTGTAATTATATGTTCCCAACTTCATCTTTGCCAACTAACTAGGACTTTCTTGGATAATAATATGTTTCCTTTGTTTATATAAACTATTCAATAAAATAAAATATAATAACTTAATTAAAATGTTTTGAACTTGTTCATGCGTTTTATGCATTCTTTTCTTGATAGAAGGTAGCATTTAACTATTTAGAACTCTATTTTGGGTTGAACAAAACTTTTGAGATGAAATGCACTCATCTGGATGGACTAATGTTAAATGTTTATGGTACCCTAAATAAAATTTTCTTATGAGTGTCATATTATCTTAATAAAATCTTTTAACATGTTGAGTCATACTTTTTATTATAACTAGATTGGTGAGGATCTTTTTATGTAACCAAAGTCTGAAAACAAGATTTACTCATGAACTATTTGAATATAGGATTCTTAACCACACTTGAGTATATGATATTTTGTAAAGAAAAATCTAAGTGAAATTGAGATTATATGAATTTCTAATAAGCTAAATTTGCACAAAAAATATTCAACTAAGAAATTTTGATGCAAATAACCACTTTGGTTGGATCATTCAATGTTGTAGACGAGTAAACACAGACAAATGGGTTTCACTTGATATTTTTGTTAGATGGTATCTTCAAAACCAAAACAAGTCGACCGTATTTTTAGGGGAGAGAAAAATGTATGACCAAATAATTCTATTGAAGAAAAATCAAATATGAGTTGTAACTAATAAAATAAAACATATGATGGTTTTATTACTTTATTTATTTTGGAGAACATTAGGTCTATATTATTAATATAACACCCTATTACCTCTCATATTCTATCATAAAACCAATGCTCAAGTTTGAGAGGAGAGATAAGAAGTAAATATTTGGAGAGGGTGACCTATGGATTGGATATCTAAGTTTATCTCTAACTATTAGTGGTGAAATCAAGTTGAAACATAGAATTTAGTGGTAAAATGTAAAAAAAATCTTCATGCTAAATTTTGATGATTTGATAATAGTTTCCAATTTCCAAAATCTTCGAGCCAAGTATTCCTTAGTTCTCTCAATCTTCCATGAGTTTTGACCAATAGTAAGTGGAGGATGAGGAATATGATGATAGTGGTTGAGTTCATTAATATTATTGGATCTTCAACAATAGCAGGATATAAAAAATATATTTTGATGTAAAAAAGTGTTTTTAAAACTGTTTTAGGTTTTTAAATATGTCAAAACCTAATCATATCAAATTAATATTATTGTACTAAATTAATAATCAGTCTGGGTTGTTGGGCAGTCAATTGAGAGTATCGTTGGTAATTATATACCTTCTATTATAGATTATTTTTTTGATGAATCTTAGTTTAGATATTATTTTTGGATTAAAATACATTAAGAGTAATTTTTGCATGATATAAAATATTTATGCTAGATTACTGGAATAAGCCTAAATGGACAAGAAGCTTGGAAATATAGTGAACTAGAGTGAAATATAGTTTGAATTTTATAGACATAAATTAAATATATATTGGTATATTTTTTAATATTGGGTGATATAAATATTTTTATATATGAAAACGGATATGAAGGTTCAAAATGAATATTTCTGTACTTAAGGTTAGTGTTTAAGGAATTGGCTGAAATTGGTTAACTGAATAGTATATGCTTAAAATTAATTAATGGATTGTATGTGATAGAAATTTGGGATTTCCAACTATATTGAATAACATCAAAAGGTATATATTAATTTTTTAATTAGTTTTAAGAATAAAATAATTGTTGATGATTTTAAGGTTGAAAAGAACTTAAATGGTAACGTGAAAGCCTTAAAATCCACTCTTGTAATATCATCCTACTAGGAATCTCAGTCTTTATGGCTTATATCAAAGTGCATGTGGTTGTTTCTCACATCCAAAGGGTGATGTGGGGACTGAATTTGGTCATGAAGCCACAATGACCATAATGAATTCCCTTTGTGTGGAAGAGGAATGGCATTTTATATGCCATGAGGGTATTTGACATCCTACTTATACTACCAAAACTCAATATATTGGGGGATTCTACTAGTCCTTTTTGACTGAATAGAAATGGATCCAAACCCAATACTTTATTAATGCAGTAAAGAATATGAAGAATCCATTTTAAATCTAAGATCTAAAACTATTAATAGTCATTAGATCCCACAATCATATCCATAACTATGAAAGCAAATCATAAAATAATTTTTTTAAAATTGGCTTCATATAAGCACATGAATGAAATTGTGCTGAAAATCCTTTTCATAGGGTATAGATTATAGATCAAAAAAGAAAATTATTAGATTTATATGATGGTAGAAGAAGGTTTTTATTGGTTACATGTTGAAGGCACAAAGAATATAGGCCAAGCCAATGGAAAACACTCCAAATGTAATAACTGAAAAAGACAAAAAATGATGGGGAGTTTCCATATATGTTGTTCGTGCTTTTGTACCATTTGTGCACTGACATCACAAGCTTTCTAGCATTACATAAGTTACTTGAAAGAATGTATATCATGGGATAGACTCCAATGAGGTCAAAATAGATGTGCTTGCTATCTATAATCAAATAACAAGATGTCACTAGGACGTTGGGAGTGGACACCATCAGGTTTACTATCTATAATCAAATAACAAGATCTCACTAGGACGTTGGGAGTGGACACCATCAGGTTATGTGCCAAGGAAGACCACATGAGGTTTGTTTACGACCTTTAATCTAGCTCAAAAGTTAAAGACAAAAAGGATGTCACAAAGTATATTGTGTCAAAACTTATAGATAGATCTTGTGTTGCAATGAAAAACATGATCATCGAAGGCATCAAGGTCTACAGTGTTATGCAATGGGAAATATTCATCACTTACGTATAAGGGAATCATCATCTGATACTAAAGGATAGCTTGATACTCAACAAGTGACATCGAACAAATCAAACCCTAAATGGTAACAACAAGCACAAAGTCTTGTGTAATGTCATCTTGGAGAGAAGTGAGGATATTTACTTGCCACAGGGATACTCTACTTGTAGTGAATTTTTGGCTAACAATTTTGTAGTAAGTTTTTGCCAAAATAGGTTAGGTATTTGGAGTTAAGAAGGTGTAAATGATAACTTGGTAATAGAAAAAGGATAGCAATATATTATATATTGTGGTATGTGAAGCAACAATGGAATCTCGTGTAGGCATAGATCCTACCCCCCATTATATATGGTCTTGGAGTTACTAGGTAAGTATCTGAGATGATTTACGTATAAGAAGTTGCAAACATTGGGGGAATAATTGTTGCCCAATACTTCAAGATGCTTCGGAAGTGTAGACATGTACCAGTGTAGAACACTAAACGATGGGACATTACCAAACATAATGCATGACATACATTGACAAATACCATGATTAATTCATTTCATGTAAAGATGATAACACTTGCAGTGTCATTTGATGTGAAAACAAGAACTTTGACATCCCAACATATGATGATGGAAAAGCTCACATTGTGGACCATAGAGAAAAGCCAAGAGATCCATCTTAGCAAGAGTTTTGGCAACACATTCTTTAAGAAGCTCCAATGTAAAACCTTGATCCATTGAAATATGATCTTTTAAAATCATATGTCCACGTGTAGGATGATATATGATAGAATGGAACATACCCAACTCTAGGGCTTTCCTAGGGTCATTTTAAGGTCATTATATTAATGTCTTCCTATTAGTGATATGAAGATAAGAAGTCTGGGCCTCATTATTCGATAATGAAAGAGCTCAGAGCCTTATATAGAATCACCAATGGTGGTGCCATCATCAATATAAAAAGAAAGAAATTCAATGTGCATTTAATCGTTCAGATGAAGAATGAGAGTATGGAGATCCTATGATAAATAAGTAGCCCCAGAGGATCACCTTATTGGAAACTTATTGTGGAGAGAAGAAGGTCATTCTGATCTATGTAGAGAGAAGTTGGGGATCTATAATATAATTTATCCCAACTTGCAAAGGGCCGACAATGAAAATGGACATCCTAAAATATGGTGGATCTAACAACCATATTGAATGCAAAACAAAACTTGACAAGGGCCATTGTGAGGGTGATACAATATTGTTGATCTTAAATAATGTGAGCGATAGAGTGTAGAAAGTCATCAACACGCTCAGAAATGCCAACATCAAATGATGAACCTTAAGATAAGTGACTGCATCTGACAAGATGTTCTTTGTTACAACCTTAGAAATAAGGCCACAACAAACCGTACCAACAATTATAGGCTAAATTTCACTATAGGTCTTAAGAGGAGGAGTCAAAGGGGCATTAGCAATGTAGAATTGTAGATAGGTAGGAAACTACTAGAACATCTTTGATGAAATTTTGAAAGTCATTTTTGATGACTTAATTATCTTAACCTTAATAAAAAATCATCAATAAAAATTGAAGTATTACTTTTCATATATAAGTTAAACTTTCAAATCCACCCTAAATATTCCATAACATTTTTATTAAGAAAACCATGAGTATAATATCATATACAAATTAATTATCTTAACCTTAATAAAATATCATCAATAAAAATTGAAGTATTACTTTTCATATATAAGTTAAAATTTCAAATCCACCCTAAATATTCCATAACATTTTTTTTATTAAGAAAACCATGAGTATAATATCATATACAATATAAATCCCCTCGAGTTTCTCGTCTTTTTTTGTGGGACGTTGTGTTGTTGGGTAGGTGTTGTTTTAGTGAGTTATAGGTTCTAGGTTGTCGTGTGGTTTGTGGCCTCCTTTCATGTTAGGTCTTTTTTTGTTTCTTTGTTATATGGTAGCAAGTGCGAAGGTGATCACTTCTTCGGCCACTGGTTTGGAGCATATACTTTATATCAGATATAATCTCAGGTTGAAGGAATCTCTCATAAAAAGCTGTTTTGGTCAGCGATATAGAAGAGAGATCAATACATCATTGTTCTTATCACGTTCCGATATGAGTTTCTAGTTATTGTATCTGCTCTTTACTTTTTTGTGTTCGGTTGGTGTATCTCCCTTTACATGTAGATGCCGTATGGCTTTAATGTAATGAAAGGTGTGTCTTCAAAAATATATATATATATAAATCCCCTCAGAGTTTGGTCCCAAATAAAAAAGAAAATTCTTGGAATTCATCATAAATTATCAAATTTTTATCCTTAAACCGTCATTTGTATAAATATATTTCAAATAAATATGAAATAATCATCTTCATTATCGATAACACTTTCATGTTTGATATCAATGAAACCTATGTTTTTGAGATAGGGTTACAACATAGTTACAAATATTTCAAATGTTCAACAGAATTTGTATTATTTGAAAGCTCAACTTTAGGCTATTTTCCTTAGCAAATTAAGTTAAAAAAATACTACAATTAGAGAAATAAAGTTCTTAAAAACTAATAAAATTAATAACTTTGAAAATAAATATTAAGAAATAATTCAAAATTCAAATATAACAAATAATACAAAAGACATATTGTTTACATTTATCGCTCCAGTGGAATTTTCAATCAAACCTTCTTTTAACAAATTATTATAATTTTTTGTTATAAGTGTAGTGACACCATTATATTTTCCCATTATTATCCAAAAAACACTATTTTCTCTCAAAGGATAAATGTAAGCTTAGTTTTATGCATAAAGTAGGGTGTTCAATTGAATTTATGTATTAAAGAATTTATCAATGTGGTATAACCATTTATGGAAATACTCCTCACTAATCATAACCTCCTAAAATATAAAATAACCCTCCATGACCACTGTGACACCACCCAAGGTTTATCTGGATCAAACTCTATATAGTCATACTTCAAAACTCATTTGTGTTTCGCAATCCATGAAAGCTTGCAGAGAAATCAAGATCTTCATAACATATGAGAATTCAAAAGACCTTTTTTGGAATCTTATAAGCTCTATATGACTTGAATCTTCCAATTCAGATGTCCCCTTCATTACCCTCTTTACTTCTTCTCTCCATACTTTAGTTTCCATTTTGCAATATCTTCCTTTTACAATTGTTTCTTCTCAGATTCCTCATCTTTAGCTTCTTAATGGTTCCACAAGCCTCATTGATGTATCAATTTTATTTAGAATTTGTTTTGTAAAGTTTCAAATCCACTTATCAAAGTAATGATAAAATATCCTGATTCCACTTTTGGCAATCTAGTGCCCCTTATTTTAGTTTCATGGGACCAATGTGATGTCAGGAGCTTGGTTTTGACCATTCATAGGTACTTTATTGAGTTGTATCATGACATTGCATCTCATGATAAAGATACTCATCATGGTTTCCCAACTCCTTTAATTAAGAACAATTTCTTGCATAGATTTCTTCCATTGCCCACTTATATTTTTATGGAGTATCCATGACCATTGGATTTTTTAGGAAAGTTGCTCGATTGAGTGTATTAAATTGCACATCTTTGGAAATGAATAACGAATTGATAAGACCTATCACACATTAGGTTTTTTCATATCTATAGAGAAGACACTTTCATCTTTTTCCTCATACTTTATTTTTTAAATCATATGAATAATTACATTTTAATAGCTCATAACTAATTATGTGCAAATTAGTTTTTTAATAGACATGCATTCAATAGAAAAAAATAGAATATTAAAACATAAAAGTGCAATTTTTGTACCATTTTATTGCAATCATAAATTTAATTTCCAGTATTTAAATAATGTAACAAATTCTTTTTTTATGTGAATAATAAATGTTTAGGTCAATCAAAGGTAACTGTACACAACTTCAAGTATTTTTCATTTGTTACTATTGATATTTTATGATTTCACCTCTTGGTCCTATTATCGAACTATTTGATGCATTTCCTTTTTTATTAGACAGTTTTTTTGCCATTGACCAATTTGTCTTCAAATTGGTTTTTGCACTTTCTTGACATCTACAATATGGTGATGGAGTATATCCTTGTGCTTTGTGTCTATTATATACCCTTGCATACATACATATGCATATATTATACATATATATATATATATAAACCTGCAAATATATGTATATATATTTTGTGTGTGATACTGATCCATGAATGTGATGGGCTTTGAATTTATATTTTTTATATTTTATATTAAGCAAGTTTCATTACAAATTTCATAGCGATCGTTATTCTTTATATAGTTCATAACTAAATTATGTGTCAAACACCATCAATTTTATGTACGCATTATAGGGATCAATTATTTATGTGGATCTATGAGGAATTGTTATAGTATTGTAACATGAACTCTTGCATGGATTTATACATATAGTTGCATGCAAGTAAAGAATTGTTAAGGACATTAGAAAGTTTGATATTTTCTATATCTTTTTTAATAAGTGTGAATTTAGAATGCAAATTCTCTATACAAAAAGGGATTTCATGTGTTTTGTTTTTTTCAATAATTCATTAATATTTGTTGGCTAAAGAAAGAATGGTACATTCAAAAATATAGAAATTCCCAAAAGTAATGGACAATTGGTAAATAGAAAAAATTGTTTGTAAATTTTTAGAAAAGAGGTGTTGAAGATAACTAATAAGCATAATTTGGTCGTAACTTGCACCAAAAGGAAGAATATACAAAATAGGATTGCTTTTCAAGTTTAGATAAGAAAAAGAGTTATTACATGACTGGAATAAATTAAATAAAAATTTTCTTAAGAAGCAAGAAAAATAAATTTACAGTTCATATTTTTCCACCAAACTTTGCCCAAATTGAGATTAAGTAATTAAATAATTTCCATTAAAATTAAAAGTTAATTGGGTAACGGAGGAGAGTGATATGATTTTGCTAAGATTTCCTAAAGTGAATGATTAATGGATGAATGCATTTAATGTTACATTTTAATCAAAATAGGAAACTACCATTATTAATGTCACGTGCCCTGGAACCATTACATCAAGGATTGAAGGTTCCAAGATTGTCCCCAACTTTGGCTTTAGATCGAGAAATAAGCCACAATGTTTCCTTCCCCTCCTCTCACACTTCTCTCCCTCCCTAATCAGTGTGAATGAATAAAAACCATCCAATTCATCTCAGGAGATAATTTCGAGCCTACCTACCTCCGATTTTTGCGATTTAGAAAGTAATAATGTTTTCCCCAAATTGCAAATCCAATCGGTATCCAACTCCTCAATGCCATGGCTATATAAAAGGGTAGACACCCTCCACAAGACCTGTACTACTTTGACGAGGCTTTATAGGACTCGAGGTTCCCTTCTCTCCATCTAATTCCAGTGCTCACCTTGTTCTTCCCTTTTGTCTTCACTCTACACCACATAGAAGGAAATCTATCTCCTTTCTCTTTGCTCTGACCTTCTCCTAGCCAAGTAGGGCTACGAGCATCTTCGACGGGACAAGGTGAAGAGACGGGTACTCTTACAAGCCATCCAGAATCCCATACGCACAAAGTCAACACCCAATTTGACTTAGCTAGAGAAGTTGTTTGTGAAACAGAAGGAGGACCAAGGTAAAAGTAGGTTGGACATGAAAAGTCTTCTCTACCCTCGACTCTTCTACAGAGAGGTGAGGACCTTTCAGGCTTTGTACCCCACTTTTTCACAACAGCTACAGAGCGCAAGCCACCATCTTGGCATGAGCTGATTGGCTCGGCTATGGCCCATGGCTCACAAGTCGAAAATGGATAAACTTAAAATAATTATAAAGTATATTTGGGAGATCTAAATATAACATATATATGAGTGTGATAAAAACATTAAATTCAATAAAATAGGTTTCATGACCTAATTCTATCTTTAATTCTAGAAGTGCAAATAGATGTTTAAATTAATGTCATTTGACATATATAAACCCTAATTTTATAAGATTGATGAAATTGATTAGTATATCTTGATTAATACATTTTGATAAGTAAAGTCTAATCTTTTGAATAAAAAGAGGACCTTGGATCTAATCTAGGATAAAGAACTGACATGTTGCTAAGATTATGGTTTCATAAGATGAAAAGCCTTAAAATATGATCATTAGGGTTTGGGAAGCCTATGAATACAAACCTTATCATTAAAAGCCTTAGAATTGACATGTTGTTTACTTAGACAATTAAGTCATCCATGAGGAAAGGTACACAGTTATGCCTATGAATACTCACCTTATCAACTTTCATGGTTTTTAGACTTTCCTGAATGGATTGAAAATACATTGTTGGTTGCTTATTTAATTATGCAATCTATAAGGCCCATATGAGTATCAAATTATATAAATATAACTTTCTTAAATCCCTCATTCTATCTCTAAAGGTCTGGAAATGGAAAGAAAGTGTTTGACATGACTATGATCACACCCATGAATAGGAATGTCACAAAAGTTCAAGCCCAAGATTCGGAAGGCCAACATGGCACCAAGACCATGTTTGGAAGGGTGGCCTAAGTACACTGTAGCAAAAAACACCAGGAGAGGGTATTCCTAAATATTAAGTAAAACAAGGTTGAGAAGTTATAGAAATAAATTACAAGTTCAATTATGAAATGTCAATTTCTTGTATGGTTGTTTACATTATTACACTTACATGTGAATATCTTGTTTCTCCATGTACTTAGTATATTTTGATGACTGAATTTTTGTTTCACACTATTTTAGGATAAACTGCTATTAATCTTAAAATATGGATATCTAAAGAATAAGGCACCCAAAAGAAAAGATGCTTAAAGTCTACTAGAGTATATATAGATAGATTTCATTTCATGTTGAAAACTTTAGTTTTTTTCATTCCATGAAACTCCCTAGAGGACAATCTATCTTTATATTATTACCATTCTATTTTCCATTTAATGAAAATTTTAATTATTATTGGTCACTTGCTAAACCTATATTTTGGAGTTATATCTTAAATTGCAAATAAGTCTAAAGAGCCTAGAGAAACTATCAGTGCATGCCCTATGATCTCCTTGTCTCAAGGAAACTTCTGGGTGTGTAAAATGATGTCCCATCAACTTGGTCAAAGCTAGTAAGGTAGGGAATTTTCATGGTGTGCACACCACATTTTGAGTCCTTTGGTAGCAATCTACTTGATACTTCATTGTCAATGCAAGGGAAATGCAAAGAGCTTCTAGTGCATGCCCCACTATCTGGGTCTTTTACATATGTAATGAAATATTGTTGAACAATTTGCAATGAGGTTTGACACCTCAATATGGAGAACACCTGGTATGCACCACACATGCCCTCGGTATCAATGTAAGTCCATTTAGGCTAAAATGGAATGTAAGGCTTGGTGTGATCAAGGATATTGTACTGATCTCACTTCTCAGTAATGAAAGACCCAAAAATTTGTGAGCCATTACCTATATTAACAAGGATCCATATTTAGCAAATAATAAATAATAGGAAATAATTTCCATTAATTTTGCAAATGTTGTTTACATGATATAAAATGGTTTTCCTGTAAGGAGTTGCTTGAATTTTTAACATCAAAATTTTACATAGGAGAAGAACATATCTATCTAATCCTCCTTTAGCTTTAATGTCTTCAGGGGATTTAATTTCGTTCATCATATCTTGATGTCTTCATATTTAGCATTTACCTAAAATGGCATGAAAAAATACGTGGTTGGTTTATCAAGATATACTATATATGTGGGGGAAAAAAAATATTTACATCTAGGTGTAACAACATAACCAAACCATATCAATGATTATCATTACAAAATTGAACATGCATTTTCTTATTTAACCTACCAACTCTTATCCTTTCTTTCTCGATGGTGTTCCCTCTATTAGGGGAGCCTCTTCTTGGGGGACCCTCTCTTTAGTGTTTGTTCCCTACAGTGGACTTCCACAACCTTCCCTCACCCAAGCTTGGTTTCATGCACATGTCTTCCTTTTTTAGCTTGGCTTGAGGTGATCTTCCTTTCTGGGCAAGATCACCCATCATTCCCATAATGACTAATTTCTCCTCATTCTCTTTAAATCACCATGGATAATTTGGGGTTTGAGAAGGATACATTTGTATATGATACTCATAGTGACTTTATAGATTGCAATAAATAAATAAACCATGCACATATCATGCAGTCATACTTTAAACATATCATCCAATCAAGCAAGAAACAAGTGAACCAAGCAATTCAACATTGAATATGCATATATGCAGATCTATAGTGTCACCATCATGTTATTCATATTATGCCCTACTCGAGTCCTAGTCTAGGGTTTAGGTTTCCTTTGTATCAAGTTGTCATTAGAGTTATTCTTGGAAATACTAATCCCCATTTTAATTGATTCAATGACTCCAAGAGCCCTTTCATTTTAAGTGTAGCCATGATTATCACATCTACCATATTATTGTATTATGAGCACTGCATTCAATCAGATTCCTTAATGGCATAGCAAGTTATGATATTTAAAGCATAATTCTTCAAGTGCATGATTATTGATTGAGAAACCCTAGTTATCCATTATTATTTGTCATTATTTCATTAAGATCTCATTATATTCAATAATATCAAATTATAACATAATATGAATATGTTTAATGTATTCAACACTTTAGTTACCATTTCTAAGTTTTCCATGTATTAATCTCCACTTAATGAAAGATTATCCCTACTTTTAGAACCATGATCAGAATTACATTTCAAGCATATTTTATTTGTATTTTTCATATTTTCTTGATCAATTTGGTATATAATTTCAATATCATTGGAATTACCATCTATTTACTAGAGTATTCACAAGATGCACTTACCTAGGCCAATCAAGTCTTGGCACATCAACATATAAGGCCTAAACTATTTCTCTTTAGAGGCGGATCAGTAGAAGGGAAAAGTCATTTGGGCCCACATCCTTTAACCATGCCCACATGGGCCTTGTGGTCATTTGAGCCCCAAAGTATCCCTCTACGTTATATGTGCTTCTGTCGCACATAGGTCATGTTGCTAGCACAACGGCCAAAGTCGAGGCTACTGAGTGATCACCTACCCTTACAAGCCACCACTCCCCTACCACCACAGAGACTCCCCATTCCCTAGTCTCACAACCATTCTTCCTCATGCACCCCTAAGGTTGCGACCTACCAGTCATGTTGCTTGCATCTATAGATAATGCTGCCGGATGAACCACCTAACACATCCAGTACACCTTAGGTCCATATACCCTAGCCACCATCCAACATCCTCGATCCTTCCTTCCCCCATTATACCTTGCTTCCCGCAAGAACTCCCCCTTACCGCATGACTGGATCAAGGCCAACTATAGTAGGTTTCTCCCTCGGTAGTGTAGTTAAAAGCCAACTAGGAGATATCTAGACTCCTATACACATATTGGCACCTCTCCCTTTTGTACTACTTGGTATCCAATCAAAAAGCCATAGAGAGACTCTTCAGATCATGATGGAAGAGTAGCAACATCATTAAGAGGGGCCTCATCCGGAGAAGAGGTTTTCTACAAAGATATATCGCCATGAAGGTGGGGATCGGTGGTGGATCATGCCTTGGGACATCTATATAAAGCATTGGCTTTTTTGAGTCGGTGGTTCTAGTTACCATAAGGATTTGTATAATATTGACAATGCATAATGTAATACATTGTAACTTCCATATGCTCACCCTTAAATGCCTTTTTCTCTCTTTCTCCCCTATTCCTTGGTTTCCTATGTATTTCCAAAATTGGAAAGACACTGTTATGACATAAAGGCATTTCCTCTATGTAACCATACCATTACCCACTTTCCATAAGTATTAAAAATATTCTTTTCTTATTCAACATTTAACACCAACTAATGATATGAGGAAGGCAATTTAGGATACTAGGAAAGAACTAAATATATTCCTCCCACTTTCCATTATATAAAATATCTTAACTTTTATTCTAAAAATCCAAATTTTACAGGAAATGTACGATCAATTTCTTATTCAAACCTGGATTTGGAAAAACAAAAGCCATCAATGAAAACATATGCATACCACAAATGTGATCATTAAACTATTAGCACACACTTTATGACTTGAAATCTAGATTATTCTTTGTCTCTAAGTGTTTTTATTTATTTGAATTATTTAAGACATATATTAACCTAAACATGGCAAGTAGCTTTATTTTTCATACATTTTCTTTCGATGAAAGTTAGGGTCAACTTATATTTATTTTCTTTCCTTGAACTTGTCTTTTCAGAGAATTCTAAAATAACTCCTTATTTGGTCAACAATTGTCTGTTACTATTGATAATTTTTATATTATTGAGTTTTCCATTCTTTCTTCAGCCCACAGTTATAGAGATTATTGAAAACAACAAAATACATGAAATTCCTTTTTGCTTAGAGAATTTGTGTTTTAAATTCATACTAATTAAATAAGACAGAAAATATAAAATTTCAAATATGTCCTTAATAATCCATTACTTTCATTCAAATATATGTATAAATACATGCAAAAATCCAGATTATAACATCCTTCCCCTCTTACAAGAATTTTGTTCTCAAAATTCAACTAGCCGCCCAAAATATGAAGGCAAGACTTTTCCATGTTTGTCTTTATCTCCTATGTGGCTTCACCCTCAACATAAAGCCATTATCTTTTATTTTGGCACATAATCCCTTATTTCTGAAACTTGTGCACAAGGGCCTATTTGCATAACAAATAGTCTCATGGCCCTCTCTTGGTCCATGGTTTGAGCCCATGCCACAAGGATAACTTTATTATTGCAACAATACTAAATTTTGGGAATTTGCTTATCAATTCAAGCATTATATTTACATAACTCAAATTCACCAAATTCGAGGATATTACATTCAACCCTACATATAAGGAATTTTTCACAAAAATTCAATCCAACTTCAATTGGAGTGAATGCTAACTCTGATTAGTTTCAAACACTAGGATTAACAACTCTCCTTGGATATCTTTATTCTGATCAATTTTAACATCTTTTATTGATATGCAATAAAAATCTCACATTACTAAGGTTTGTATTGCAATTCAATCTCAGGTTATATCTACAACTTTATTCATTGCATGATTTTATCACCCGCTAATTACATTATGATTCCTATTCCACCTGGTAATTACATTTTCATTTGTGATTTCAACTTCACTTCATGACTACCTTGATCACCTAGGTTTTCAAACCATTTATTTATTAATCTCTCATAAGGGTTAGGTATCACCTGAAACCTTAAATTATGCCACTTAGATTTGCGCTTAGGTATTCATTTTCTCATATGAAGTTTTTTTTAAACATAGCTTGTGCTTGTCCAATCTCCCACACTCACAACAAAATGAAATAAGCATTTGGCTACAGACCAAATACAAAGGTCATCCCATTCCAAGAGTAGAGATGGTGCATGCACACATTACCTTTTAATTGCTACATTTATTTTGAGTAACTCTCAACAATCATTGCATACCATGATTTTTTCTTAATTAATCATTCACTCACATGAAATGTGATTTTTCTCAAAAAAATTAGTCTGTGCACAACTCCTTTTTAATATTCTTATTCAGATATCATCACATGACTTCATGTATTCATGTCATGTTTCATTAGCCTCAATCATTCCCTTAAGATCTCTAGGGGCATAGGTACCTTTGGAATGATCTTCTCTTAAACCCCAAGGGTCTTACACTTGATACATGATTATCTCCCAACCTCATAACTCTTATATACCTTTAATTATCCTGCGTGATCTTAGGTTTGACTTTGGGATCTACTCTTCCCAAGGGATTTGTTGAGATGTCATAAATTTATTTTATTTCATTACAAATTTTGCTTGACGTTTGTCTGCTAATATCCCCATCACATTGTATCCTTTATAATTCTTTCACCCTAATTTCCTTCATCTCTTGGGGCACTCATAGTTTACTTTATGTCCCCTCATATGGGATCATGGCGACCTTCCTGTCTAGTCTTGGTCCCACACTATGAATCACTTCCATAGTGACTTTTCCTCATGTCCCTTAGATATGGCATACATGTGTCCAAAGATTCATACTCAATATATATGCATTCCTGCTTCATGCACTTAATCTCTCACGAATTAAGTGAAATTTAACTTACCTCAATTTTTAAACTAATTTGTGATCCTTTTAGGGAAGATCTTATCGTAGGAAAATATAAAACTAACATTTTATAGAAACCAACAGAAACAAGCTTTATCCTAGATTTATATTACCACAAAGTGACATATCCTTTAGGCATATTTTCCAATATATCATCCAAGCATTTTCTAATTGAGAGTTATATCATTATACCAAGTTATCTATGTACCACCCAAGAGTTGGATCACTATCAAGTACTATATTAATAAGGATGGACACATTTAGATCCAATGGAATTGATATATTATGTTTTGTGTTTTTAGGAGTATAGGAACAATCATTTCATTTAATGTCATATGAAAAAGTTTGTGCAATCCAAACTATATAGTAGGAAAATAATAGGTGAAGCGTGCTTTTAAGGAGACAAATTTAATTACCACATATTCCTCATGTCCACTACAACCACATTGAATATGTATCACGAGCATTATCTCATTTCAGTATATGATATTAGGTTGTAATCTTTACTAAAGGTTCTTCCTGAAGTTAGCTATTTACTTCACATTATCATATTTCATTTATATGTCTAACCAATTGTAGATACAAAACTTATTAACACATTTCTAAGTCTTCCATTATGCCATATTCATACATCACCTCTCTAGGTTGGGTCAACTTCATGATATTATGGTGGTGCTAAACCAACTTGTATGAGAGGCTCATCAAATATATATCAAACTCTGAGTGGGGTTTCCCCTAACCCACTACCTAAGGGAGATACCATGATCAAATCGTATGAGATCACTCAACTTGTTGAGTGTCATATGCACTAGATCTGTATTCTTTTTTTCGTCTAGGATTTTAGGTCTACCTTATTAGCATCAATCACAAAATCCATCAACTCTAGTACAAACCAAACCAAAACCTAACATGGAATTCTCTCCATAGGTCACTACTCATGAAATATTCCTACCCAACTATCTCTTTCTCTTCAATAAGCAGTAGAGTCCTAAATAAGAAACCATCAATCTATGCACAAGGCTTCACAACATACTATCATTTCTTACCAATCGAGGTTCTTGGGACCCTCTCTCCCTCACCTAGATGGTACCTATTCATATCATATACACATATGCGTCCTCATCCTCTTTTATAGTCTCTAAGGTTTAGTCCTTCTAAGGACATCTAGGGTACAAAAAGCCTATAGGGATCATGCATATAGCAACTAAACTCATTCACTCAGGGATAGTCTATTTTAAGACATATCACAACAAATATTCCACATAATTTCTCATGTCTAGGAGTTTAGGTTCCTAACACTCTCTGGGCCCCACTCTCTCATGGAGTTAACCCTTGGTCCTAACACTAGGGTCCCCCTTTGCAGAAGAGATTGAGGCTCTTGTAGATTCATATCTTATCTTTACTTAGATATCTTACCTTAGAGAAGCGCACACACTTGTATTATCAAGTCTTCTCTAAAAACCTCAATATTAAAGTCAAATTCTAAAATTTGACTGAGGTCATATGGAACCATATTATTTCCTTATGCAAAACTAAACTCATCATCTGTTCCATCTATTATGTATTCCAACAAGGCTTCAGGTATCTAATCAAAAATGAATTTCTCTTCTAGCTTGTTGTCCCTCACCTCCACTCAATGCATGACTACTTCCTACTTGTACTTGTGTGGGGACATACTTCATGTTAGGGTGCCTACTAGAAGGAGTTTAGACTTTCTAGTTACTCCCAGACCTCCCTTGTTAGGGTGTTATATCCCTCATAGATCTTTTCACCACTTTGGCATTGGCCTATCCCAGGCGGGGACACTAACCCTACATGTTGCACTATGGATTTTCATACTTTCCTTGACATATAACCCATGATTACCTATGTTTCACATGTATATTCAAACCCTTTTCATGTATCATGCATACCTCATAGCACATACTTGCATCAATGGATTAACAAAGGTATCTCAACTTACTATATTTTCTCTTTCCTCTTTATTTGCTTGGGGTTTATATGGGTAGGTTTATTATCTTTCTCATTCTTTTCTCATAACCCAAGATTAAGTTTAGGGTTAGGGACTACACCCTGTATCTTAGGGGTTTATGATCCCTTGACCCACCAAGGCTTTTTTCTAAACCAGCCCTAGCCCCATTTAGGGTTTACTCATAAAACTTTTCCTTTCCCAAAAGTAGGAATGGAGCCATGATTTCATCATGGGGGGGGGGCAAGTTTACTTTAGCTATATGTTCAAATGTAAAATATATATGATGTTGATATATACACTCCTACAAGATAAGTTTTTTATTTCAATTGTATGAAAGAAACATAGAAAGTGATTATGTTTCAGCAATTCTTTATTCTCTTTTGCGGCCCTTGCCTCCTCATAATCCTAAATATTTGTTATACATTAGCAAATGGTAAAGAAATAATAGAACAAAAAAATATAATGGGATTTGAACGAATGACCTACAACACTTATGATCAAGAACACAAACCAGTTCAACCACTAGTAAGAATGTATTTATTTACCATCTTAATACACACACAAATATATAGTATAAATGTATACATAAGTCAGTTAGACTCAACCATGAAAGGTAGGAAAAAGGTACATAATGTGGAAACTAATTTTCATACCTGGAACAAAGCAATGTGCACATTCCACACAAACTATTGGGGAAATGAACAGATTATGTTTCAATTGTTGTAATGTTGTATATTATAATTCTATAAAAATCATTGGCTCAACAGTAGCATGGAAAAAACAATGTGTGTGCTAGACAAGGAGAATCAAACCAGGGACAAGATAATAGAACTAATGCCTACCTACCACTGAGCCAAATACTTATTCATGTTCTACAATGTTGTATAAAATATGTACATTAGAACTATGTATAATTTATACACACACATGTATATATACATAATATTTTTTTTGGGGGGGTCCATGTCCCCTATCGGGCCCCCAGTGGCTTCTCCCTTGACCAAAACCCTAACTTAAGATGATAAGGGAAGTATCCTTTGTGTTCATTAAGAAATAGGATGAGAAGTGGAAGAAATTTGAGATAAGAAGACCTAGAGGAAACATTACTTTAGGTAAACCCTAGGTTCTGGATAGGCTGGTATCACATTGGCTAAGGGAGTCCTCATATACCAACTCCATATTGTGGAGGAAAATATGGCCAACCCTAATACTGTACCATTACCATCAAGTCGTTCCTTAATAAGTTTCCTTATATTTCTATGGATTACTTGAACTTATAAACTATTAAATATTATTTGAAAAATAAGGGCTCTATTACTCATTGTAACGACCACATTTTTCAGCATCTCCCATATAAGGAAAGACTCAAAACGTTGAGAGCCATTACCTATATTCCCAAGAATTCAGATTTAGTGAATAACAAATAATAGTAAATAATCTCCTTTAATTTCAGTAATGTTGTTTACATGATATGAAATGATATTATTCTAAGTTTACATGTATTTCTATCATCAAAATTGTACATATGAGAAGAATGTATCAAACTAATCCTCCTTTATCTTTAATGACTTCAGGTGATTTCATTTGGTTCATCATATCTTGATATCTTCATACAAAGCATTTACCTAAAAACCCATGAAACAAATATGTGGTTAACATACCGAGATATGTTGAGTGTGCGGGTGAAAAAAATAATCACATGTAGGTGTAACAACATAATCTGTCATAGCAACAATTATCATTACAAAATTGAACATGCAATTTATTATTTTAACCTCTCAACCCTTATTCTTTCTCTGTGGTGTTCCCTCTCTTTTATTTAGGATTTGGTACCTATAGTGGACTTTCATAACGTTCCCTCACCCATGCTTAATTTCGTACATAGGCCTTCCTTTTAGGCTTGGCCTGAAGTGATCTTCTTTTCCGGTCTTGATCATTTGTCATTTCCATAATGACTTATTTCACCCCATGTTCTTTAACTAACCAGAGATTATTTAGGTTTTGAGAAGGTTACATTTATTTAAGATGATACACACAATGACTTTATAGATTACACGAAGTAAATAAACAATCAAGCATTTCATTTAAATCCAATCGAGAAACTTTGAAAAAGTAAGGAAGTCAGTAAAGGCGAGTAGCCATAAGTGTAACCAGATACCTCTAGTATAACCAAGTAGATATCATGCAGACATACTTTAAGCATATCACCCAATAAAGTAAGAAACAAGGAAACTAATCAATTCATCATTGAATATGCATTTGTGTAGATCTAAAGTGTCACCATCATGTTATTCATATTACACCCTAGTAGAGTCTTAGGCTAGGGTTTAGGTTTCTTTTGTATCATGTTATCATTAGAGTAATGCTTCAAAACCCTAATCGTCATGTTCATTGATTTAATGAATCAAGGTCCCCAATTATATTAAGTGAATAAATGATTATCACATCTACCATATTATTGTATTATGAGCACTAGATTCAAATATGCTCCTTAACGACATAGCAAGTTATGATACTTCAACCCTAATTCTTCAGATGTAGGATTATTGGTCTACAAACCCTAGTTAGCCATTGGGATATGTCATCATCATATTATGGTATCATTATGTTCAAAAATAACAAATTATAACATAATATAAAAGTATTTAATGTATTCAACACTTTCATTAACATTTCTACGGTTTCCATGTATTAATCTCCACTTAATGAAGTATTAGACCTACTTTTAGAACCATGATTAGAATTAAGTTTCAAACATATTTTATTTGTATTCTTCATCTCTTACCGATCAATTCAGAATATAAATTTGATATCATCTGATTTACCATCATTTTACCAAAATATTCACAAGATACACTTACCTGGGCCTATCAAGTCTTGCCACATCAGCAGCTAAGGCTTATCTTATTTCTCTTCAGAGTCATCTTGGGTGTAAGGGAAAAGTCATTTGGGTCCATGTCCTTTAAGAATTCATTTAGGGTCCTTTTGGTCATTTGACCCACCGAGTCTCCCTCTACCTCATGTATTCATGCTTCCCCCGGGCATAGGTCACACTACAACCAGAGCCAATGCTACCAAGTGATCACATGCCCTTTCACATCACCACTCCCCTACCAGCATATATAGTGACTCCCTATTCCCCAGGATCACAATTTTTCTTCCTCACAAGACCCTCAAGTTGTCACCTACTGCTCACACTAGTTGCATATACAAATATTGTTTCAGGGTGATCAACCTCACATGCTGAGAAAACCTCAGATCCATCCGCCCTAACCACCATCCAACATCCTTGGTTCTTCCTTCCCCCATTGGACCTGCATCCCCTAAGAACTCCCCCTGAGCACGTGACTGGAGAAAGGCCAACTATATTAGGTTTCTCTCTTGGCAGTGCAGTTACAAGGCAACCAAGATATGTCTCGACTCATATACACATATTGATGCCTCTTCATTCTGCAATATTCGGTCGACCACCAACAAGAAACGATGATACTCTATAGACCACCATGGAAGAGAAGGAGAATCTTTAGAAGGAGAATCATCAGGAGGATAGGTTTGCTACCAAGATATACCACCAAGAAGGAGGGGATCTAGGGTGGATTATATTAAGGAACATCTATATATAGCTTTGGGGTTTGTGAGTCGGTGGTTCTATTTTCCATAAGGATTTGTGTACTATTATCAATGCATCACGTAATATACATTGTAACTTCCATATGCTCACCCTTTTATGAATTTTGTCATCTTTCTCCCCTTTTCCTTGGTTTGCTAAGAATTTTCAAAATTGGTAAGACACAATTCTAACATAAAGACATTTCCTATACATAACCACACCATTATACTATTTCCAAAAGTATTAAAAAGATTCTTTTCTTATTTGACATTTAACACCAACAAATATTATGAGGAAGGCAAGGTAGGATCAAGGAAACAACTAAATATATTACATCCACCTTCATTTATATTGAACCTCTTACCAAAGGTAATGAGAAAGGAACCACCACTTACTTATTAAAACTTGAATTTGGAAAAAATCCATTAAAGAAAACATATACCTATATGGCATATACCAGATAATGTGATCATTAAACTATTAAGGAACTCTTTATGATTTGAGATCTAGATTATTCTTCGTCTCTAAGTATTTTCTTTGTTTGAATTTTTTAAGACAAATATTTACCCAAACTTGGCAAGGAACTTTATTTTTCATACTCTTTCTTTCGGTGGAAGTTGCGGTCAACTTATATTTATTAGTTTCCCTTCAACTTATATTTGTAGATATTTCTAAAATAACTCCTTATTTGATCACCAAGTGTATACTACTTTTGAAAATTTCTATATTATTGAGTTTCCCATTCTTTCTTTAGCCCACAATTATAGATAGATTAATGAAAACAATAAAACACAAATTTAAATCCATACTTATTAAACAAGACATAGAAAATATCAACTTTTAATATGTCTTTAATAATCCTTTATTTGCATTCAAATATATGTATAAATACATGAAAAAATCTTGGTTATAACAGATACAGAGGAGTTGAAGCTCGGGATGCATCACATTGGTTATAGTTGTGTATATAATCTTGGATAGGGATGGGACAATGTCTAGAATTTTAGTTTTTGAAGAAAACATCTAAGAAAGGAAGTTAGTGGTAAGTCATCCATGGATTGGATATCCATTTTGTTTGACAGGCTTCCCTTTGAGGGAGTTTGATATCTTAATTGTGTAAATATGATCTCTAACCAAAAAATAATAGGATGTTTCATAAATAATTCGTTTAGTTGTTATCAATCTTAATAATTATAAAATAATATTTTCAAAAATTTGACACAGATCTACTCAAAATTCTTGTACTCATTTGGATTTTTTGAGTATCACGTTGAATCATTTTTTAGTATCCTTACATTTGTCAAGGTGTTATAAATGGACCTAAGATGTTTGTATTTATTTTTATATTCTATGAGACCTTTAGTGACTCTCAACTATTGTAACGACCCCGGATTTTCACCTTCTCAAACCCCATGGAGACGAGAAGACGAAATCCGAAAACGTTAAGCAATTGTTTCAAAGTGCGTTGTGGAAGCAATATACGCATACATGAACATTCAATAAAACAATACCATAACATTCTCAACATTTAACACATTTATATTACAACATGAATTACAATTGCATATTGAAAGAGAATTTTACAAGTCTGAACATGTATGCTAACTAGGATCTACACAAAAGGTACAACTTGAACATTTCTCACTTCACGTCTTTTATCCCATGCTAGCTTTGAACCGAAAACATACGTGAAACAACAAATCAACACACAAGGTGTTGTGTACATGGGCAGAAAGATACATATATTTATGTCTTTCATAATTTTGAAAAAAAAAAGATTTGCAGAAGGAAAGAAAATCATAGAAAACACTTCTTTATTAAGCGAAATACGCCAATTTAAGTCATTTTCCTAGATGAATTGCATTATCAAGGTGGACTAGTACCAAAACATAAATATTGGGCCCATCCCCGTGTACCAAGTACTCTAGGGAAACTCCCCGTACACCGTGTGCTCTAGGGAGGTGTACTAGCCAAAATTAATCCATTCCCTCGTATGGGGGATAATGAACACCTTAAATAACTACAAAGCATCTACTTATCATTTATGTTTACAAGTGATAAAACATCGAGTACTATATAGTGCTACTACATCCAATATTTGCAAATAGAAGAGAGCATAAATATATATCATGATTTCAAGAAAGAAAACCATAGTCATATACTTAAATAAAACCCACGTACCTGAGTTTAGAGGTTCTTATCACATCCATGATCATCTAGATAATCTGGTCATCACCTGATTAATAACAAATTAATCATCATTAATACATGGTCCATTATGTCATTGATATTTTAGGTCTAAGTTAGGGTTTAGGCCAAACCTAGGTTTAAATTAACCTAAGCTTTCCTCGAATATTTTTATACTAGTCTAAAGATCATAACTATGGTCTGGTTCAAATTTCATAATTTTCTGACGCTTAGTCCATTTCCTAGAATTAAAATGGGATTAAAAGCATCTAAATAGTCATTAATAGAAAATGACCTATTATTTAGATATATTACTCAGATCAGAGTCTAAATATGGATGTATATCATCATTAAGGTTCTAGAACAATTTTCTGAGAATTAATATCAACTGCATGTTATTTGTTTAATTTAATGAACCCTAAAAAGAAGCATCATACTCTAAATTAATTATCATTATTGAAAGTGGTTCAAGGCTCTGATCTAGGGGTCCAGTAATATAAAGGATATTTTTCTGAGTCTAGGGATTTTTTTGGGGAATTATTTGGATAAGGGATCTATTTGTAGTGCATTTTCTTAGATCTGGTATAATTCTGAGAATTTAAAGCAATTACCTTTAGTGTGGGTCCCACTGCCTGACGTGGCAGTCATTGATTCGGACACGGTAGCTGGCCCAACCCCTCTGGTCATGCTCTAAGTAGTCCTGGGTTGGACTGGTCGATTTAGCGGCTGAACCGAGGATGAAGAACCGGTCCCGACCTCGTCCTCCCTTTCTCTGTCTCTACGCGACACGCAGGAGAGGGCCGCCGATGGGATCTCTCTATTCCGGTGAGCAATCCATCGCTCTCCCCACAAAAATGCTTCTAGTACTAGCTCCATAAGGTTCCCCACTCATCTCGGTGAAGCTTCGGTCCCTAGGTGTGCCTCGACGGCAAGCCGTCCCCCAACTCCTCTCTCGCGACTCTGTCGTGTGTGTGTCCTGACCTGGGCATGAAATCGCCACTGTCGTGCCTTCTTGTTGGCCAGCGCAAGCCAAGCACAGGGCCTTCCATCCCCTGCAGGTGAGCTTGGAACCTCTGGATGGGTCAGAAACCTACGAATCTGCTATTGCAGAAGATGAGAAGGGGGAAAAGGAGTTTCTGATAACCAGGACCAAGAGCCTAGAAACATGTTCAGGTGAAGGTTGGTATCTCCGCAAACTCATCCAAGGTCTCTAGGATCATTGCCTTCATCTTTAGATCTCAGTTCTGCTAATAAAACCATATCCCTCTAGCAACAACCTCATTGTCATCGCAAGGCCTGGACTCCCCATATCGTCATGGCAGGCAGGAGCATTGTTGCGGGTGACCTCCATGTTCGGTCAAGCTCCACATCTCCAAGACAGCTCAGGGAAGGAAGGGGGTGGCGGAAGGGATTTGATCTCTTTTGCTTGGTCAGTGTAGAACGTAGTCATGAAAAGAGTGAGGGAGGAGGAGTTGATCTCTCTACTTCGCGCTGCTGGAGACAAGTGTTAGGGACATAGCTTGGTTCTCTCCAAATACGCCACCTCCCAACCTAAGTCAGGGTTTGTTGGAGATCTCCATACTTCTCATATCTGAATAGCCTGCTAGACGAGTGTGGGGTGTAATGTGGACTAGGTGATCGAGGTTGGGTGGATCGGCATGTTGTTCTGTTGCTCTTCCCGAATTCGTCGGAGGTTGAATACGGTGATAGGGTCGTATTCTCGTCATTGGCTAGGATAAAAGCTAAAAAGGCAAATGCATGTTTAATTGACTAAGTGGTTGTATGACAAAGTAACTAAACCTGCCACCATCGTCAAAACATGTTCCTAATTTACTTATAATTCAATTTTTTACTCATGCCATAGAATCAAACATTCAAACCTCGATATCTCTCAAATGGTTAATAAAAAAGCCATATAATTTGAAGTATTAGTTCTCCAACACGTAATCTAACTCTTGTTCAAGTTTGACATCCAAAGTCCAACATTTGTTTATTAATTTATTTCCTCAATTAAATAATGGTATAAACCTTGCATACGATTTGACTATTCATTGAATCTTGATAAAATGAGTTCAACCTACATCATTTGACAAATCGAAACATCAATGTCCATCATTTAACCATTCTATTCCATGTATGTCAACAATGATATTTTGTATATCAAGTTCCAAAATTCAGGGCCATCACATTCACCCCACCTAATATGGAATTTTGTCCTCGAAATTCAACTAATCTCATCCTTAAGAGGCTATTTAGGAGTTCAACTTCAAATACATCATCATTTCTTAGGTTCTAAGACCACCATAGTTATATGCACTCTAAGTTGTCAGGTTAGGGTCTAGAGATTCTTGGGTGTGTCCACCCTACCATATATATGTAGAAGCATTACTTAAAGTCTTAGCCATAACATGGCATTATGATATCTTAGGATTACATCACCCCTAAGGATATGGTTTTGTTCATACTTTTAAAGTTCAAGAGAAATTGGTTTATATGTCATGGTATTCAGATCATTCAAATCTAACATCATTAACATCTTACAATGATTTCAGCATTATAGAAGATTTATCTTCATCCTTGGTATTAGAATTTTTTTCCACTTAAGAAGGGCTTACGCAACATGATTGACCATTAGGGTTTCACCCTATGGTGTGATATTCATACTCGACTTAGAAGCATATATTGAGAAGGATCAAAGTTATGAACTGTATTTCTGATCATATATCCTATGATCCAAAAATATCTTTATATCAAGTTCATGAGTTCAACTTTTTATGTCTTGCATGTATTATGTGAAGGGAAAAGAGAATATACTAAGTTTATCCCATGATCTCAACATCCTATCTTTCGTAGTTCATATGAAGGGGAAGAGAATATTTTAAAGTCAAACTTATCATGATTTCAATCTTTGGTACTACATGTATGATATGGGGGGGATATAGAATAGGTCAAGCTTATACAAGTGACTCCTCATATATAAATCATCTATATAGCTCAAGTGAGGTTTCTATCATCATATATTAAGAAAGAGAAGAAGAAGGGAGAACATGTATTTTGAGTATCTTTTGCACAAAGCATCATACTCTCATAACTAGTATTCATATATTACCTCACTTGTAACTAATGATGAGATTCACAAAATATGTCACTCCAGCTAGGACCTAACTTAGCCAAAGGATTGACTTTATCATATGGGTCATCTACCCATTCTTTTATTTTACCCAATTCTCACATATAGATTTGAATCATGCATAAGGACTCAACTCAACACTCGAGAGTAATCTAGTGTAGGATTTTTTTAACACATATCTCATATATTGGAGGCTAGGTCCTATGACCTTCTCCCAGTGGGTCTTACTCTCTCTAGAGTTCACTACATATCTCATCCTACCACTAGATATCCTCCTTGTATAAGAGCTTGAGGCTCATGCACACTCATCTCTATCTTAACTTAGCTTATCTTAAGTAGAAAAAGGGAATGCACTTTCATTATCAAGATTTTGCATAAATTCTCCAAAATTGGATTCAACTAATATACAATTTAATCCTTTATAAGGAAACTTATACTATCAAAGATCAACTTAGATAAGATTTTATACACTTATTTCCTTCATCTTTCTTTTATCTATCTATCTATCTATCACATAACCTTATGAGGCTCTATACTTCTAATCTAGATTTATTCTCTCTTTTAGACTGATGTCACTCCCTTTCACTTAGATTGCATGAACACCCACTACTCTCCTGTGTGAGGGACACATTTTTATATTTACATATATCTAATAAAATATTATATAGTTTTTCTCCGAGAAAGAAGGCGTCAGAGAAAACTGTCGAGGTGCGAGCCGATTGGGAAACAAAATCAAACTAGCAAACTCGAGTGTCCCACACACAGTAGATAGTCCAGTGCCATGTCACCTAGTGAAATGGTGAGAACATGGTGTAGATTAGTGTAGCTACCCATTACATATGAGCTCTATATGGAAAGGGTTTCTCACACTTGTCTAAACCTAGTTCTCGAACATCTAGGTTCTAACTTAGAGGTTAAGTCAAACCTTATTCCTATAGAACAACTTACTAAGTTTCTAGGGTTTAAAGTGAAAGGTGAAATTTGGGTTATATGTTTCACAGTGAGCAATTGTTAGGTGTATCTAATGTTCATGGTCTGATACCAACTGTAACGGCCCCGGATTTTCGCCTTCTCAAAACCCCAGGGAGACGAGAAGACGAAATCTGCAAACGTTAAGCAATTGTTTCAAAGTGTGTTGCGGAAGCAACATGCGCATACATGAACATTTAATAAAACAACACCATAACATTCTCAACATTTAACACATTTATATTACAACATGAATTACAATTGCATATTGAAAGAGAATTTTACAAGTCTGAACATGTATGCTAACTAGGATCTACACAAAAGGTACAACCTGAACATTTCTCACTTCACGTCTTTTATCCCATGCTAGCTTTGAACCTAAAACATACGTGAAACAAAAAATCAACACACAAGGTGTTGTGTACATGGGCAGAAAGATACATATATTTATGGCTTTCATAATTTTGAAAAAAAAAATTTACAGAAGGAAAGAAAATCATAGAAAACACTTATTAAGCGAAATACGCCAATTTAAGTCATTTTCCTAGATGAATTGCATTATCAAGGTGGACTAGTACCAAAACATAAATATTGGGCCCATCCCCGTGTACTAAGTTAGGGTTTAGGCCAAACCTAGGTTTAAACTGACCTAAGCTTGCCTCTAATATTTTTATACTGGTCTAAAGGTCGTAACTATGGTCTGGTTCAAATTTCATAATTTTCTGATGCTTAGTCCATTTCCTAGAATTAAAATGGGATTAAAAGCATCTAAATAGTCATTAATAGAAAATGACCTATTATTTAGATATATTACTCAGATCAAAGTCTAAATATGGATGTATATCATCATTAAGGTTCTAGAACAATTTTCTGAGAATTAATATCAACTGCATGCTATTTGTTTAATTTAACGAACCCTAAAAAGGAGCATCATACTCTAAATTAATTATCATCATTGAAAGTGGTTCAAGGCTATGATCTAGGGGTCCAGTAATATATAGGATATTTTTCTGAGTCTAGGGATATTTTTGGGGAATTATTTGGATAAGGGATCTATTTATAGTGCATTTTCTAAGATCTGGTATATTTCTAAGAATTTAAAGCAATTACCTTTAGTGTGGGTCCCACTGCCTGACGTGGTAGTCATTGATTCGGCCACGGTAGCTGGCCCAGCCCCTCTGGTCATGCTTTAAGTAGTCCTGGGTTGGACTGGTCGATTTAGCGGCTGAACCGAGGATGAAGAACCGGTCCCGACCTCGTCCTCCCTTTCTCTGTCTCTATGCGACGCGCAGGACAGGGCCGCAGATGGGATCACTCTGTTCCGGTGATCAATCCATAGCTCTCCCCACCAAAACACTTCCAGTACTAGCTCCATAAGGTTCCCCACTCATCTCGGTGAAGCTTCGGTCCCTAGGTGTGCATCGACGGCAAGCCGTCCCCCAACTCCTCTCTCGCGACTCTGTCGTGTGTGTGTGTCCTGACCTGGGCGTGAAATCGCCACTGCCGTGCCTTCTTGTTGGCCAGCGCAAGCCAAGCACAGGGCCTTCCGTCCCCTGCATGTGTGCTTGGAACCTATGGATGGGTCAGAAACCTACGAATCTGCTATTGCAGAAGATGAGAAGGGGGAAAAAGGAGTTTTTGATAACCCAGGACCAGGAGCCTACAAACATGTTCACGTGAATGTTGGTATCTCCGCAAACTCCTCCAAGGTCTCTAGGATCACTGCCTTCATCTTTAGATCTCAGCGCCGCTGATAAAACCATATCCCTCTAGCAACAACCTCATTGTCATCACAAGGCCTGGACTCCCCATATCGTCATGGCAGGCAGGAGCGCTGTTGCGGGTGACCTCCATGTTCGGTCAAGCTCCACATCTCCAAGACAGCTCAGGGAAGGAAGGGGGTGGCGGAAGGGATCTGATCGCTTTTTCTTGGTCAGTGCAGAACGTAGTCATGAAAAGAGTGAGGGAGGAGGAGTCGATCTCTCTGGTTCGCGCTGCTGGAGACAAGTGTTAGGGATATAGCTTGGTTTTCTCCAAATACGCCACCTCCCAACCTAAGTCAAGGTTTGTTGGAGATCTCCATACTTCTCGGATCTGAATAGCCTGCTAGATGAGTGTGGGGTGTAATATGGACTAGGTGATCGAGGTTGGGTGGATCGGCATGTTGTTCTGTTGCTCTTCCCGAATTTGTCGGAGGTTGAAGACGGTGACAGGGTCGTATTCTCGTCATTGGCTAGGATAAAAGCTGAAAAGGCAAATGCATGTTTAATTGACTAAGTGGTTGTATGACAAAGTAATTAAACCTGCCACCATCGTCAAAACATGTTCCTAATTTACTTATAATTAAATTATTTACTCATGCCATAGAATCAAACATTTAAACCTTGATATCTCTCAAATGGTTAATCAAAAATCCATATAATTTGAAGTATTAGTTCTCCAACACGTAATCTAACTCTTGTTCAAGTTTGACATCCAAAGTCCAACATTTGTTTATTAATTTATTTCCTCAATTAAATAATGGTATAAACCTTGCATACGATTCGACTATTCATTGAATCTTAATAAAATGAGTTCAACCTACATCATTTGACATATCGAAACCTCAAGGTCCATCATTTAACCATTCCATTCCGGACAAAAAACCAAAATAGCACAATTTTATAAAAATATGTTCTCAACTAGCACCAAAATCATCTTAATTTCTGAAATAGCTCACTTTCTACCCGGGAGCAAAGGCGCAAATTTATTGGCGTTTTTACGTGAAAGCGCCCAAGGAATTGGCGTTTTCAAGTCTGTAGTCTGAATGGTTGTTTCCTATTTTTAGCTTCTCCAGCCGCTTCCTTTCTCCCATCGTGTGTTCTTTCGGCGTAAAAGTGCTTTGCGGAAACGATGGCTTCTTCCCCCGCTTCTTCCAACGTGTTCATTATCCAAGTATTCAATGCCACTTTTATTAGCATCAGATGATGATGATGAATAATTACACCTGTATCCACTCGTTGATAATCTTGGTGTTGCCGCCATCTGCAGCTCTTTGCATTCGCGGACAAGTACAGGGGTTCATACCAGCTAGGCCTCCTGCCCGTTCTACTGCTCCTACTCCGGCTACAACGACGAGATCCTCTGGGCAGCCGCATGGCTATACAAGGCAACATCAGACAACCAATACCTCAACTACGTCACAACCAACCAAGGCTGGAGCCAACAGACGTCGGAGTTCAGCTGGGACAACAAGTTCGCCGGATCACAGGTCCTTCTCACAAAAGAATACATCACCAGTAAGAATCCCAACCTCGCCAAGTACCAGACCGACGTGGACGCCTTCATGTGTGCCATGGTACCCGGCACCGGATCCACTTGGTTCCAGACTACACCGGGAGGGCTTGTCTACACCGGCGACAGCTCCAACATCCAATACGTAGCTGGAGCCACAATGCTCCTTCTCTACCACTCCGCCGCGCTCGGCGGTGGATCCGTCCAGTGTGGGTCGACGACCATCCCTACGTCCAGAATCACGGCGTTCTCGGCAACAACCCAAGGAAGTTTTCTTGCATGGCTGGGTTTGGCAGCAGTTACCCGCGCAGCATCCACCACCGCGGCGCCTCCATCACGTCCGTCAGGGTGCTTCCGGCAAGAGTGGGGTGCAAGGATGGGTTCTCGTCATGGTACCCGACCTCCAACCCCAACACTTTTACGCCGGAAGAACACGTGATGAGAGAAAGGAAGCGGAGGGAGAAGCTGAAAACAGGAAACAACCGTTCGGACTGCATGCTTAGAAAACGCCAATTCAATTGGGTCTTTCACAAGGAAACGCCAAAATTCTGCCGCTTTTCGCTTAAAACGCCACAAGGTACACTAACATGCTAAAATCTTGGCACTTTTCTCAGAAAGTGGGCTATTTCGGGAATTAAGATGGTTTTGGTGCTAATTGAGTACATATTTTTATAAAAGTGTGCTATTTTGGTTTTTTATCCTTCTATTCCATGTATGTCAACAATGATATTTTGTATATCAAGTTCCAAAATTCAAGGCCATCACACCTATATTTAATGTCAATGTTTATTCCTATAGATCATTGCCAAACATATCCTAATTTTATAGTTTGTTCACACTTGTTGATTTGATTAACAACTCATTTTAATTGAAATTTATTATGATTTTATCTCTTTCATTAATCAGTTAGGGTGGATCCAAAAGTAGAGTGGTAATTGTTATCCCTTCTCATATGCGGTGTGAAGTATGGTTCATGAACTCATCCATGACAAGGAGTGAAGTGAGGATATTGGAATACAATCATTTTTTATCATATATATGTTAATTTGATACATTTGAGATTTGAGACATATCTTGGAATTTTAGGGCCAAACATACATGAAACGTCTTAGGAAAAGGGCCTTTACTGATGAAAATTAGTGTATTGGGTCTCAAAATCCAATTCCAACTAGGCAGAGCGCATGTGAGGTGCATGCACATCGTACTGATCTGATAGGGTGCTGGATTTGTTTGGAGCACATACTTGGCCTCCATATGAAATGATTGTTGGTTGTATCATTCATTTTGATAGATATTATTTTGTTGAATACAGACATGTAGTTTCGGGATCCGAAGGTCAATAATTTCAGGTTTTGTTAAATACATTTAACACCTATGTTAAAGGAGAGGGAACATATATTATGGCTTAATTTCACAATCGATGTTTATTGTATTGTACATATGACCCTCTTAGGTATATTCTATACATGTTTATAGGTGTGAAGAAACCCATTTCCACAAGATTTCTTAGAAGCTACTATGCGGCTATGCAGTCATGTTGTTTATGTGACTTCATCAAACTTCATAAGTGTCTTCTTGGTTGTTTTGACATATGGGGATGCTTAGTTGCATTCTTGATCACCATGTTTGGGAAAACATTTTTTATAAGGATGGGGAACAAGCATCAATGCATGTAATTTATTTTGTGGAGCCTATCATTCAATCAGAGTGTATCCTCATAGTGGATTAGTCAGAGATATGCATATGCCTAAGAAAAGCCAAGGACTCTGGCAACATCAAAGGCAGATTTGTCCAAACTTTAAAATTACTATTTTTAGTTGCCTCTATTATTTTGGATATGCTCGACCATTAGCAATGGATACAAATAAAGTGTGTCTATTTTTCCATCTTACATGATTGTTGGAGTTGGACTTTGTAGAGCTCAAGGCCAGCTAGGATTGTAGTCAACTAGCTTGGAAGACTCTGATGTTTGTTGGTGTTAGGTAGTGGTCGGAAGAGATTTCCGGTCAAGTTCTCTATTTATTCTAAAAAATTATAATATTATTTAATTTCCAAGATTAAGGCATTTTATTACCTACTATGGCCTTGTTTTCTTCAATAATTCAAAATTTTCCGAGAGTATACACCATTCTAAATGAATGTCCAAGGAGGTGGTGAGAAAATATGCCCAACAACTAGGTTGTTGTACTGCACCATCATTCAATGTCATTCAAGTGATCAAGTAATTTTAATTGTTGATGCATACCAATGGAAAAACATTGTTGTATAAGAGTTCAATCTACATTGTTTTAGGTGGCCACATCGGGAGGTGACATGCAATGATGATGGTGGGTTGTAAAGAGGAGTTGATCTATAGAGTATTATTGTTTCTAGGATGTTGTTTTATTTCTTGTCTTATTAATGTATACCATCCATGAAATTTGGATAGATATTCTGGTATTTCTTTAAATCCAGTTGAACTTCTTGTAACATGTTGACATGCAACTTTAGAGTAATGCATGTATATGATTATAATTTCTAATCAATGTAACAAAAACCTTTTTGTCAGGTAAGGAAGCCCTAAAGATATGCAATGATAGTGTGTTGAAGGTATTATATATGGTTATATCATGTTTTCATACATTCTGTACCAAATTGACAACTTATGTCACCCATACATTGTGATGATATAAGTTGGATAGTTGCTTCCTTGTTCCCTAAAATTCCTTATAGGATGGGAATTCTCTTCTTATAGGAAAAGTAAGACATCGTGCCTTTCTAGATGTGGGCAACAAGTTTCCCATAGCATTAGACCATGCAACATTATCTTTTTTAAGGGAAACTCTGTCACCAATATATGTCATAGGGGATTTTTCAGCCAAAGTTTGGACGTAAAGTATATGGGGATTCTGTAGATTGGATCATAGTTGTTGTTAGTCTTCGTGGAGTTGACTTGTGCTAGAATTGGATTGGTATGGGAATGGCTTCAATCCTTTATTATGTTTGGAAATTCTATGGTTATGATTGGTCTTATAACACTAGTGTAGAGTACATTGATTGTACTATAATTTTCAGGACCCTTTAGGTGGTGAATGAGGAGAGGTCAATCTTTCTTAGATGAAGGTAATATTTGCCACGAACAACCTCTACATAGAAGTATTGTGATTAGAGTAGAATCATCATTGCCCCAGTGAAAAATAGTGAACATGCATCCTTTTTCAGCATGAACTCACATATAAGGGGACATACATATTGGCAATAATAAGTGTGTAGTTCCATTAGGTTACATGGATTAGGAATAGATTAATTAATTGGATGTGTTTTTAATCTTAATATTCTACACATGAGGAAATGACAGGTATGGGTTGTTAAAGTCTCAGTCATAAAATTTTGGTTGATTAGAACTCAACTTATTTGGTACTATGTGATTCTCACCATCTCAGTTGAGGAGTTATTTTGCAATGTTGGTTGGGTACATGTTCCTATACACTTGTCCTACACTACCAACAATATATATTGACATGGCTAGCATTTATCAACAACACTTAGACTTCACTTTCCTTGTCTTTTACTCACATGGAGTTGCCTCTAAGATCTGCATGGAAGATGTTGGAACTTCCTATTTCAGTTTCAATTTAACTTGGGTGTATCGGTTGAGGTACATGTGTAGAATAAGATTGCATATCTAGACTTGGTGATAATGCAATGTTTTGATGTAATAGTAAGCCTTTTGTCCTTGGTAGTGTTACATCTAATGTAGAGAGTAAAAGTTCATTCTTGAATCATATTAAGCATGTGTGTGTCATCCTAAACCCAATCTAATTAGGGGATGTAGACTACTTGATGTATGCACAATGAGGGTTCCTCAGTTGCTACCAATATGACTTAATGGACGTTAGAGGATTTCTTGTTTATCCTGCATGTCATTCATACGAACCAAACTATGAATCACCATACCATGGAGATGTCGTAAAGTTTGGTCAACTTGCAATTGGAATATTCATAATTCATAGACATACTATAAACAAACTGATTCCATTTGCTCCAATAATATCCAAGGGGTTGTATCCTCTTAGATAGGATAAATTTTCCCATGTGATTTTCATATATTCCTTTTTGGACTTCTCAAATTACACCTTTATCTTCTATTTTGTCAAGAAATCATAGAAGTTTCAGGTTGTAGAGTGTCAATACAATGTACTGGCTCCTAGGACTCCATTCGCTACCATGAGATATATTGTTTTCTTTTCACTTGTGGGAGTTCCTTCAGAGAGGGGATGACCTTTGAGGAGTTTCTTTATGTCATTTAACAAGGGTTTGTTATTTGTTGAAGTAGATGTTTCAATTTTAATGCATTAGGATAATCTAGGCAATGTTGACAGTGATGTTATCTATACATTGAATTCCAACCCAAGAGGCTAGATTTTCTGATGTATCAGTATAGTTGTTAATGACCCACTTGTACATAGTGAGTTTTATCTCATCAAACTCCAATGCCCATTTTAAAGAGAAACTCCTGGTATGGGATAAGATGATCCTTCTTCGAACACAACTCATGGTTGAGTTGTGACCTGATAAGCAATCAATCACTAATTATGTCAAACTTTTGAATTTCTATCATTTTGGATACTTATAGTCCTGAGATATTGTCTTAATGATTGGTGATGTTGTTGGGGGTCTTTGGAAATATTTATGTATTTTGTTGAAGGCTGGTAAGAATTACCCATACACCATTACCATTCTAGTTTGAGGCATTGTTGATGGAAATTGTCTAGGTGTCATCAAGACTAAGTCACCAAAGCTTGATCCCTAAGGAACATAATGGTGACATATCTGAGTAGACCATGCACTCGAATTATTCCCCAATCAGGGCCAAATATTCACATAAATATTACATAGGTCAAGACATGCTAATAGGAGTTCATATTAGGACATCAAGTAATGTCAATTTTTAGGTATCATAAACCAAAGTAAGACCATATTTTTCAACAAGAATGTGTCTGCATTTTGTTTCCATGAACTTCTTGGACATATAATATTTGGAATTTTTTTTTGTTGACATTTTTCATTAGGACTCCTCTCACTCATTCTTATATGATAAATAGTCTCAATATTAGATAAACTTGTACTTTGTACTATTGATCATAGAAAATCATTGAGGGGAGTCCTTAAAAAAATCTTTAGTCTGGATTTCTTGATGTCCATTTATTCAACAACCATGAGGTCATGCTTCTCTTTCATTGGGGCTGACATGATGTTGTCAAGGTAGGTCGAATACTATATTCAAATTCATAGCTTTCATCATAATGCTTCTACAATTCTTTGTATATATTTGACCCCTAGGTAGGTATTATGTGTCTATCCTTCTGCTTGATGGGATGCATTCCCCATGTGGCTGAGCGTCAATTTAAATCAATCAAACTATCAAGACCTGGAGTGTTGATGTATCTCTAAGTAAAGGCATTGATGTAATAATGCAGGAGCTCAGTCAAAGCTGATTTAACTAAGGGAGGCTAGGCAATGTTAGTTTTCTTAGGACATGGGATTGCATCTAAGAGAAGATCATCATTGTCTTGCATCCAATGTTGTATGAGTTGGATTCTTATGTCATGTAATAGGGGATGAAAAGTGACTTCGTGAGGTATGTTAACAAGTAAAGTCTCAATGTATTCAAAGATCTAATGATGAATCGTTCATTTGTGAATGATGCTTGTCATCTTTGGCTTTTTGGGATATTTCAGGAACCACTTATTATGGTGGTAGTGGGCCTATTGTTAGACTTGAGTAGGACCCTAGAAAAATATCTATGATGGGGCATCATTTGTTCATTGTACATTCTTGACAATTGAATTCTTTGAAAGATTGTTTAGGCTCGTATATCCAAGAGGCAGTTGTTGAGGATTTTGTCTTGCATCATCTTTATGTTTATTCATATGGTACCTTGTGGTGCATCACTGGTGATGGACATGTCTTCGTTGTGACACTTATAGAAGGTGTCATTCTTAGAAACATTATGTTGTTTACTAGAATTTGTTATAGGTTGATATTCAGCATCCCTCTTTTAGTATTATGTTAGACATGTATATCATCATAGATATTATGGTATTCAACTGATGTTTGTGTAAAGGTCTAAGGGATTCATTTTATTTTGTTCTTGATGTACTCTTTACTTTGTCAAACTATGAATGGGTAGCAATGTGGGGACCAATATTTGAGGTACTTCCTATTTCTTCCTATGGGTACTTTGAAACTGATCTGACTGGTGTCATTTTCATGGGGATGCAAATGCAATAAAAAAGGCCCTGACATAGATTAACCATGTCATGACCCATTTCAAGGCCCATATTTTTCAAGTCCACCATATAGAATTCATGATCATGCTAGATATGAGGGACAATCAGAAGTGTTTAGGTTTGTAGTGAATATTCTCATCTAGGCATGAATGGAGGTGCATATCCAAATCTATGGATCGCAATAGTGGCTACCATTTTTGGTGGGAGATCCTTGTTAACAGTGATGATATTTTTTTTGTTCCTCAACTTGAAGCAATGATGAAATATAGAACATAGGACCTTATATAGATGTATCAATGGGTGTTCTAATAGGAGGTTGATCGATGCATTGATATCCATACTGATGAAGGTGTATGTGCACATATTTGGACCCACTTGTCTGTACAATTGAACCTCCCCCATTACCTATTTTGAAGAGACATCAAAGGAGGCCTCTATCACAATTATAGCCTAAATTCCACTCAATTTGATGCCAAATGTTACAATAGACTTCAATGGGTATATATTGAGATGACCACAATTTTCGACAAATAAATTACCACCTTCGTACCAACATGTTTGTTGGCGATGTATAATTTTGGCTTAGAATGGAGACATGCTAACATTTCATCTTATAAGGAGGTGATGATCATTGGCTTGGTGATAAGTTTTATGGTGTTTTCTATCTTCTTAGGCTATAACTTTAGGTATGAATCCACGTTCCAGGATCTTCAATATTGTTGACATGTGTGACAGTTATCTTTGGATCATGTCTCACATAGAGATGTCTTTGAATCATTTGTTTATGTTCCCTACTATGATGTATGATCAGTCAGCTTTGGTAGTCCCAGTTGGCAAGGTGGTAGGTAAAATCATGCACCCTTCCTTACTGATATGGTAGCATACAAATTCAAGCAGGTTAGGCATCTAGATGAATGTGAACAATACTAGAATCATATTTTCCATCATAAATATAACAACCATAGTCTTATCAAGAATGGATTTAAACATCAATGTAAATTTTGTTTCTTCTTGATGGGTGAATTTAGACTTACCATTGTTGATGGTATATTCTAATGGTTGTGGCTCTCTAGAGGGTGTGTTTCTAGGAATATGAGCTTAACCGGTAGCCTGAAAGTATCTGACTATCATGGGGTTCCATTGTAGTCATGGCATGTCGTGTTGGTGTCACACTGTAACACCCAGATTTTCATAACAAATGAGCGGAAGCAATAATTTTTTTTTTCATCTGGGAGTGTCACAAACATGATAACCATTGCAATAAAAGTAAATGAAACACTTTGCAAAACTAGTAAAACCGATTCGTACATAGATTTTTGTCAACATAAAACTACATCATGTTTATGCATAAGTTCATAATAAAAAGATGTCAATACTCAGGATCATCTAGGTAGATGGCACCCCACTAGGCAAGCTTGAAAGTCTCTTAGGCCTTTGTTGGTCCCTTTATTCTTCAATCGCTCCAAACCTGCAGACATCGCGTCCCCAGCCATGCATTGGGAAAAACAGTCGTTAGAGTTAGAGGCATGAGTATTCTAAAGTGCACATTACTGAAGAGCTAACAATGGTACAAAATATTCTTGGACACTATAAAACTGAGAGCAATTGCTGATTAAAATCTGAAAACATAATATCTCTTGACTTCTTTAACTCTTATCATTCTACTCTATCTTTTCTGGAGACCTATACCATGGGTCTCATGACCTACACCAAAGTGTCTAGGTCATACTTATCTCATCTGAATTCCTCTCATCACACATGGATGAGATTACAGATATACTCTAATCTAAAGTATCTTTTACTTATGATTTTTATCTGTTTGTGGCCACCATTATACAATAATTCCTCCTCTATTGACACTGAAGTGTCCTCTATGGTGCAACACACCCTCTGTTGGCACAACATGCCCTCTGTTGACACCGAAGTGTCCTCTATGGTGCAATGCACCCTCTGTTGGCACAACGTGCCCTCTGTTGGCATAAATGCCCTCTGTGACCTACACCAAAGTGTCTAGGTCATACTTATCTCATCTGAATTACTCTCATCACACATGGATGAGATTACAAATATACTCTAATCTAAAGTATCTTTTACTAATGATTTTTATCTATTTGTGGCCACCATTATACAATAATTCCTCCTCTATTGACACCGAAGTGTCCTCTATGGTGCAACACACCCTCTGTTGGCACAACGTGCCCTCTGTTGACACCGAAGTGTCCTCTATGGTGCAATGCACCCTCTGTTGGCACAAAGTGCCCTCTGTTGGCATAAATGCCCTCTGTGACACCCGCAGTGTCTGGCGCAGCGCGTCCTCTATATCATCCCGGGACTCTCTGGTGAGGACTTATTGTACAATGCATTATGTGAATGTTTCAAACTAATTATCTTAAGTCTATCTTTACTAAACTCTGAATCTGGACTTATCTAAAACTGAGTACTAAACATGTACTAAATTTTGAATCTAAAGTATGAATCTGAATCTATATCTGAATGTAAACATGTAACTCAATTACTGCATAATTGAGATTGGGTCTATAACCCATATCATGTACCTTTATTCAAAATCTGGCTACTCATACAGTGAGTAGTCTAAGTCCGAATCTAAATCTTTTTATTCTTAAGTTCTAAACTGAATTCATTACTGGATTTAAATATGTATCTCATTATCGGGGTAAACTTTGTTTTAAAACTCTTATTTGGTCAAATTACTTCACTTATACCAATTATATGATAAATAGCTTAGGAAAAAGGGACCTAAAATGCTCATAGAATTACTAGGTATACAAAGTATCTTAAGTCGGGTTCATAAACGTATTTTAAGTACAACATATCTAAAAATATGGATTCTGACAAGGTGGTTCAATCCTTCTTGTTAAATATGATGTTACCCTGAACCTTAATATTTTCATAGAAACTTACATGTTAAACCTTAAATATCAGAATAGAAATCTCATAAAATATTGTCTCGCAACCTAATCATAACTTAATTTGTCATTATCTTATAATGCCATCATAAACTCATTTTACAATACCTTATGATCCCAAGCGTACTTTTATTAGTACATCATGTCCTAATATTTTCAAATTCATATTCTTACATTGTACTTGTATTCTAGATACTATTTATTCTAAGGAATCTAGTTCTTAGATTTCTACATATGTATGAAATCTTAATGGCATGTTTCTACTTGAAATCTTACTACATAACTATGACTATAAATATGAGAAATTCTAACAACATATGTGTACTTACATTCTTCATACAAAGCTATTTGAAATCATCAACTAAGTATGGGTACATTACTGGCATATCTTATCTTGAAATCGTATTCATTACTTCCAAACATTTCTAAGAAATCTTATAGGAATATGGTTCTTCAACTTTCTCATGGACTTGGTCCATGAGTCACAACTATTTTGAGCAACATATCACTATTTTAGACTTTGGGTATCTACACTTGCATAAAGATAGAAAAATGTAGAATAATATTGTTGGTAAATCTTAACATTGAAGTCTTAGAATATTAAATCACACAGATCATGAAACTCTTATCAGGAGACATGTAAACATATTGAACATAAACTATGAGTACTCATGTGCATGGACTACTTACCTCTTATGCTGATGGCATCTATAAAAATAAATAAATCTTGATTCCAAGTTCCATATCTTTAATAACCTGGATATCATCATAGTTTTATTAGTCCAAGAGTATGTTTCCTCTTTCTATTTCTAGATCTGAAAACCACATCTTCCTAACTACATATACCAACTTAGGATTCTTATTTAGACTAAACATAAATTTAATCTAAAATCATCATAAAATCTTAGCATTGAAATAAAATAAAACTCATACTATATAATTAGTATTATCTTTATACTCAAATAAGACATAAATCATCTTATGCACTAATATGAACATATAGATCAAAGAAAATCTCGAACATAATCACATATACTAATATTACTTGAATCTATTATGAAATCAAACTAAAAACCATTTAAATAAATAATATCAGACTAATTAAGCATATATATCACTTATAGTGTCAGGATAATCATTTATTATGCTTTCATAATGGCTACTCATCTAAAACTAAATACTAATATAATAGCACAAGAAACTTCATAAAATATCTAGAAAAGTATTCATATACTGTAGGAATGATCATGTATTAAAATATCAGGTCATTTAAAAATCATATCATGGGTGAAATACCCAAAATACCCTTATTAAGGTTTACATTAAAAACCTCATTAAAACTTCATATACGAAAGATCATGATCTGAATTAATGTTAAACATATAAAAATACACATTCAGTAAAATTTGTATGAATTTTTAAAGGTGTTTACTATTTTTAATTGACAAAATATCAAAATCATATAGTTTTGTCTACCCAACATATAATAAATAATAAGCATCCAAATCTTATTCTGAAACTATTTTTATAAGATAGTACACTCTAACAGCTTTCCATAGGTTCCTTGTTTGTCCCAAACCGAGATCCGTAGCTCAAGATATGAATTTTTGAAGTTACCTAACATTGGTCAATATCGGTCGTCGAGATCTGATCTGACGACCACAATCTATCGCGTGTCACAAGCTTGGGGCCGGCGCCCCCCCCCCTTCCTTCGTCTTCCTATGTCTTTAAATGCCCAGAACAGAATCCACTATGACCAAAACTTCCGATGAGCTTGATCTCACTTCCTTGACCACGAACTCGCGCGAGAAACCATGCCCAACTCCGGCTTGGTCTATACTCTGTGGACGGTGCCCTCTCTGTACCTTGGGTGGACGAAGGTGAAGATCCCCAAACCACAACCATACTGCGGCTGCCGCCCCTTCTGGCCTTCTTCTTCGCTATGGATCCCCCCCTCTTCTGCTCATGCTTCGTGAAAAACCTAGATCTAGGTTCGTCTAACCCTCGCGGACTAGAAAATGTGACTGTTATAAACTCTTGCCCCCCAAATCTTGGGCAAGAATCCTCCGCTTGGGGGACTCCATTTGGGTTTGAAAACAGGGGCACTGCTCTCAGTCCGCGAGGATTGGGTCCCCCCCCCTTTTATTTATTTATTTTGCATAAAAGTCAATTTTATAGAAATATTTGTATATTCCAATTCGTAACTCCGTTTGATTCCAAAATTTGGGAGATACATAGTACTCTAATAATCTTTACATTAGAAATACATTAAGTCAAAACTAATTAGATAGACCCTCCAAATTTTCCTATTAGATAAATATTAGATAATTACTAATTTAATCACCTAGGCCACTATACACATCAAAATAATCTAAAATTTCTCCCACCATATTATATTCTAATTATTATTCTACAAAAAAATATTGTGAGCATTCATTATGACCACGAAATACTTAATTCTCAATTTATACTCCAAGGACCTTTTTGTAGAACTGAATTGGTCTAATAGGGCTGGAATTGGGCTCTAGGGCACATGGCCCATCCCATAGTATTTCAAAGGGTCCATGAGCTTAATTGTATTCCAAATCATGAAAATAAGTCTTTGACCAATATAATTTCTCAACTGAAGCTCATGCATGACATATGTGATCAATATTTCTTTAGTTTTATAACATGAAGACCTAAGCTAGGTCTATGGCACAAGCCATGAACTGGATTGATCATATTACATACCCGTCACATTATTGTTCATAGGAATATTTCATTTATATACATATACAACTGACTATAGTCATACACATTTAAGCCATTATGTGTGTATTGGTTGATCAGATGGCTTGTATTACACATTCTTTGAACTTAATTACATACCTAGCCATGGTTACGTTCATTGCATCCCTTGACATGCCTTTACTAGAAAATCACACATTAAAAGCTTACTTTAGCTATGAAATTGAGGATGTTACAATTCTACCCACCTTAAAATAAATTTCGTCCTCGAAATTTCTCTAGGCTACTACCCACCTTAGCGTTCTACTTACCTCTTGATTTATCGTAAGACACACTTATGTTCAAACTCTTACATGAAAAGATATATATAATGCATTTTCATTAAAAAAAAGTGAGTATTATCTATTACCTTGGTCTACTTATCAACTCATACTTTGGGTCTATGAAACTAAACTTGGATTTATACTTAAGGCATCCATCTCAACCTTGTCATAACTTTTTAACATTAGTTGTACATGACTTTCTAATCTAAGGTCCTTCAGGTAAATCCTACATTCCTGTATATGTGGTGATCAGGAACATACCTAGAGATGTAGAATCCTGAGATGCTCTCTCTCACTCACCCACTGATACATGTGTCCCATACCATATGGACCAGTAATAAATGAGAGATGCATAAAAGGTCTACTGCTTAAGACATCCGTCTTCAGTCCTCAATTGGTTGGCCATAACCATTGAGAATGAAGAGGCTATCTCATTAGCTAGGTTTAGGTTGCTACTTTAGATCTAAACTAGGTTGACTTCAGCCTCTAAGATATCTATCTATTCTGAGCTTAAGCCTCTTAATCACTCTAGGTTATGGTATTCTTCTTATGGAATCTATCCCTAAACCCTAATCTTACCTCTTCACTCTAGGGTGACTATGAGAATCATGTTTGCCTAGTGGTCATTCACCAAATTGCTCTGATACCATATTGTAACACCCAAATTTTCATAACACATGAGCGGAAGCAATAATTTTTTTTTTCATCTGGGAGTGTCACAAACATGATAACCATTGCAATAAAAGTAAATAAAACACTTTGCAAAACTAGTAAAACTGATTCGTACATAGCTTTTTGTCAACATAAAACTACATCATGTTTATGCATAAGTTCATAATAAAAAGATGTCAATACTCAGGATCATCTAGGTAGATGGCACCCCACTAGGAAAGCTTGAAAGTCTCTTAGGCCTTTGCTGGTCCCTTTATTCTTCAATCTCTCCAAACCTGCGGACATCACATCCTCAACCATGCATTGGGAAAAACAATCGTTAGAGTAAGCGGCATGAGTATTCTAAAGTGCACATTACTGAAGAGCTAACAATGTTACAAAATATTCTTAGACACTATAAAACTGAGAGCAATTGCTAATTAAAATCTGAAAACATAATATCTCTTGACTTCTTTAACTCTTATCTTTCTACTCTATCTTTTTTGGAGACCTATACCATGGGTCTCATGACCTACACCAAAGTGTCTAGGTCATACTTATCTTATCTGAATTCCTCTCATCACACATGGATGAGCTTACAAATATACTCTAATCTAAAGTATCTTTTACTTATGATTTTTATCTATTTGTGGCCACCATTATACAATAAGTCCTCCTCTATTGACACCGAAGTGTGCTCTACGGTGCAACGCACCCTCTGTTGGCACAACGTGCCCTCTGTTGAAACTGAAGTGTCCTCTATGGTGCAACACACCCTCTGTTGGCACAATGTGCCCTCTGTTGGCATAAATGCCCTCTGTGACACCCGCAGTGTCTGGCACAACGTGCCCTCTGTATCGTCCCAGGACTCTCTAGTGAGGACATATTATATAATGCATTATGTGAATGTTTCAAATTAATTATCTTAAGTCTATCTTTACTAAACTCTGAATCTGGACTTATCTAAAACTGAGTACTAAACATGTACTAAATTTTGAATCTGAAATATGAATCTGAATCTGAATCTGAATCTATATCTAAATCTGAATCTGAATCTATATTTGAATCTGAATCTATATTTGAATCTGAATCTGAATCTATATCTGAATGTAAACATGTAACTCAATTACTGCATAATTGAGATTGGGTCTATAACCCATATCATGTACCTTTATTCAAAATCTGGCTACTCATACAGTGAGTAGTCTAAGTCCGAATCTAAATCTTTTTATTCTTAAGTTCTAAACTGAATTCATTACTGGATTTAAATATGTATCTCATTATCGGGGTAAACTTTGTTTTAAAACTCTTATTTGGTCAAATTACTTCACTTATACCAATTATATGATAAATAGCTTAGGAAAAAGGGACCTGAAATGCTCATAGAATTACTAGGTATACAAAGTATCTTAAGTCGGGTTCATAAATGTATTTTAAGTACAACATATCTAAAAATATGGATTCTGACAAGGTGGTTCAATCCTTCTTGTTAAATATGATGTTACCCTGAATCTTAATATTTTCATAGAAACTTACATGTTAAACCTTAAATATCAGAATAGATATCTCATAAAATATTGTCTCGCAACCTAATCATAACTTAATTTGTCATTATCTTATAATGCCATCATAAACTCATTTTACAATACCTTCTGATCCCAAGCGTACTTTTATTAGTACATCATGTCCTAATATTTTCAAATTCATATTCTTAAATTGTACTTGTATTCTAGATACTATTTATTCTAAGGAATCTAGTTCTTAGATTTCTACATATGTATGAAATCTTAATGGCATGTTTCTACTTGAAATCTTATTACATAACTATGACTATAAATATGAGAAATTCTAACAACATATGTGTACTTACATTCTTCATACAAAGATATTTGAAATCATCAACTAAGTATGGGTACATTACTGGCATATCTTATCTTGAAATCGTATTCATTACTTCCAAACATTTCTAAGAAATCTTATAGGAATATGATTCTTCAACTTTCTCATGGACTTGGTCCATGAGTCAGAACTATTTTGAGAAACATATCACTATTTTAGACTTTGGGTATCTACTCTTGCATAAAGATAGAAATATAAGAATAATATTGTTGGTCAATCTTAACAGTGAAGTCTTAGAATATTAAATCACATAGATCATGAAACTCTTATCAGGAGACATGTAAACATATTGAACATAAACTATGAGTACTCATGTGCATGGACCACTTACCTCTTATGCTGATGGCATCTATAAAAATAAATAAATCTTGATTCCAAGTTCCATATCTTTAATAACTTGGATATCATCATAGTTTTATTAGTCCAAGAGTATGTTTCCTCTTTCTATTTCTAGATCTGAAAACCACATCTTCCTAACTACATATACCAACTTAGGATTCTTATTTAGACTAAACATAACTTTAATCTAAAATCACCATAAAATCTTAGCATTGAAATAAAATAAAACTCATACTATATAATTAGTATTATCTTTATACTCAAATAAGACATAAATCATCTTATGCGCTAATATGAACATATAGATCAAAGAAAATGTCAAACATAATCACATATACTAATTTTACTTGACTCTAATATGAAATCAAATTAAAAACCATTTAGAGAAATAATATCAGATTAATTAAGCATATATATCACTTATAGTGTCAGGATAATCATTTATTATGCTTTCATAATGGCTACTCATCTAAAACTAAATACTAATATAATAGCACAAGAAACTTCATCAAATCTCTAGAAAAGTATTCATATAATGTAGAAATCATCATGTATTAAAATATCAGGTCATTTAAAAATTATATCATGGGTGAAATACCCAAAATAGCCTTATTAAGGTTTACATTAAAAACCTCATTAAAACTTCATATATGAAAGATCAGGATCTGAATTAATGTTAAACATATCAAAATACACATTCAGTGAAATTTGTATGAATTTCTAAAGGCGTTTACTATTTTTAATTGACAAAATATCAAAATCATATAGTGTTGTCTACCCAACATATAATAAATAATAAAGATCCAAATCATATTCTGAAACTATTTTTATAAGATAGTACACTCTAACAACTTTCCATAGGTACCTTGTTTGTCCCAAACCGAGATCTGTAGCTCAAGATATGAATTTTTTAATTTACCTAACATTGGCCAATATCGACCGTCGAGATCTGATCTGATGACCACAATCTATCGCGTGTCACAAGCTTAGGCTCGACGCCCCCCTCCCTTTCCTTCGTCTTCCTACGTCTGTAAATGCCCAGAACAGAAGCCACTATGCCCAGAACTTCTGATGAGCTTGATCTCACTTCCTTGACCACGAACTCGCGCGAGAAACCATGCCCAACTCCGGCTTGGTCTATACTCCATGGACGTCGCCCTCTCTGTGCCTTGGGTGGATGAAGCTGAAGATCCCCAAACCACAACCATACTGCGGCCGCCGCCCCTTCTGGACTTCTTCTTCACTATGGATCCCCCCCTCTTCTTCTCATACTTTGCGAAAAACCTAGATCTAGGTTCGTCTAACCCTCGCGGACTAGAAAACGCGACTTTTATAAACTCTTGCCCCCTGAATCTTGGGCAAGAATCCTCTGCTTGGGGGACTTTGTTTGGGTAAAACGGGGGTGCAGCTCTCAATCCACGAGGATTGGGTCGCCCCCCCCCCCCCCATTTATTTATTTATTTTGCATAAAAGTCCATTTTATAGAAATATTTGTATATCCCAATTCATATCTTTGTTTGATTCCAAAATTTGGGAGATACATAGTACTCTAATAATCTTTACATTAGAAATACATTAAGTCAAAACTAATTAGATAGACCCTCCAAATTTTCCTATTAGATAAATATTAGATAATTACTAATGTAATCACCTAGGCCACTATATACATCAAAATAATCTGAAATTTCTCCCACCATCTTATATTCTAATTATTATTCTACAAAAAAAATATTTGAGCATTCATTATGACTACGAAATACTTAATTCTCAATTTATACTCCAAGGACCTTTTTGTAGAACTTAATTGGTCTAGGGCACATGGCCCATCCCTTACTATTTCAAAGGGTCCATGAGCAATAATTGTATTCCAAATCATGAAAATAAGTCTTCGACCAATATAATTTCTCAACTGAAGCTCATGCATGACATGTGTGATCAATATTTCTTTAGTTATATAACATGAAGACCTAAGCTAGGTCTATGGCACAAGCCATGAACTGGATTGATCATATTACATATTCGTCACATTATTGTTCATAGGAATAATTCATTTATATACATATACAGCTGACTATAGTCATACACATGTAAGCCATTATGTGTGTATTGGTTGATCAGATGGCTTGTATTACACATTCTTTGAACTTAATTACATACCTAGCCATGGTTACGTTCATTGCATCCCTTGACATGCCTTTACTAGAAAACCCCACATTAAAGGCTTACTTTAGCTATGAAATTGAGGATGTTACACACACCCAAGGTTCAAATCTTTGGTGTAGTTTGTTTTGGGATGAAGGTCCCATCAACACTTTTTATGACATAAATGTGGTGGATTTACAAAGGGGACATGGATATGAATGGCGGTAGTATCATCATCACAAAATCTTGTGTTGAAGAGATATGAAACAACTTTTTTCATGAGTAAACAATTGCATGAATAATGTTGGGTTTGATGAAAACTCAATAGATGATGTAAAGAGATAATTTATCTTTCAATGGGAAGGCCATTCGAATGAAAAATAAACCCAATAAGAGGAGAAGTACATATGTCCCTTTAGTTCAAATGAGTAGATGATGATCAATCATTAGTGTTGCAAAGAAATATTGTTTTCTTTCTTTGTAAAGGTGACAATGTAGTTTTTGTAAAGATATCTTCCAAAATGTGGTGAGATGGAAAAGTGCAAAGATGACCACTTATCTCTTTTGTTGCAAGGACTATTGGATAGGTATAAAGAAATAAACCCTACCCATGTTTTTATATCGTCTTCCCAATTTGGATGAAACACGAAGTAAAGTTAACATCATCTATTGTCTTATATCACCTGCATTCTTGTTTACCTAAACTAAAAGTTTAAAACTATCCAATATTCATTACGTGGGCTAGAAGGGTATTTTCCTTTGGTCTATAAACCTATATGAATAGATTTATCATCATTATGATACAAGCTTAAGATATGGGGAGGATAAGTTCTGAGAATTTTGGCAACCATACTTCCATTCATTTATATAAATAGAAGTATTAAAGAACATATGCTTCCTTTTTATGTAGGGGTCTCAAATTGATTTCAAATGTAGAGAGTGTATTCAAATAAAAATATCAAAATCATTCTAACTAAAGTGAAGAATGAATATTGGTATGGTGTGCCGGAAAAAAACATGTCAAAGATGCACGCCAAGGGGGTCAAATTATTTTCTTGGGTTGAATACATATGTACAAGGGAAATCAGACTTACCCATAAGGAACCTTAGGTTTCTAGATTAAAAATCTTCATTTTGTCTAATTTCATCATATTCAATGACGTTGTTCAGCATCGAAGGGTTTTTGTGGAGTTCAACATGAATCAATTTTAAATCATAGATAATTTTATTAGGTTGAACCATCCGTAGAAATTGGATAGAATCCATTTTTCAAACATATGAGAGTTTTAAATTGACGGAGCACTCTACTTGTGCACTAAAGGTGTTTATTAGAGTCATATTTTAGCCTTTAGGCCAAGATTTTTTTGGATCGTGGGGAATTTGGTTTGTATCTATACTAAATAAACCATATCATGATTCAAAATTGTAGGAGTCTATAATTAGTATTTAATGATGAAGCTCAAGCATGAGGTGCTAAATGATCATAGTCGACTTAAACAATGTCTTCCCGGATTTGGCATAAAAATGTCTATATTGGATGATTGTTTTTCATTGATGTCATGAAAGATCATCAAGTGTAATTTGCCTTTGATTGTTTAACATGTTGATGCTTGATACATATGTGATCAGAATTATTAATGGCTTTGTCAGTGGGCTTACTGCTAGATGCATTCTTATGATAAGTAACTTGAGGAGCATTGTCTATCATTGCCTGATATGTTGACCAACAACATGTGTGTAATACAAAGAGATAAGGAATTTATTGGTGGGGCATATGGTTGTATGCATGTCCAGTGGTTAAAGTACATATAACACTTTTTATGTAACCATTAGAATCCACATGTTTAACAAATATGACATACTGATCATTGATGTAAATCATTTCTTTTGTACATAAACATGACCCTTGGATGGAAAGGGGGCTTTGAAAAAAAGTGCAAAATCTACATTTGTTAAAACTTCACCTTGTGTGGAAAGAAATAAATGGTACTAAAATTCCCAAATCAAGGAGGTAAACAAATGGTGCATACACATTCCCTGATAAGGGTTTGAGATAAACATCATTTTTTGTTATCATAGATATTGGAAAATTGACTAAAATAAAATAGAAAGGTAAAAAGAAAATCTTCTACTTCTTTGCAAGTGGAGGGAAGGTATGAGGAGTTGTCATCAAATGGTATTAATATGATTTTATGGATGATAGGGAGATGCAGCCTAACAATAGAGTCAAATACTTTTTTCATTATACATTAACCCATGGGATTTCTTTAAAATTGATTGTTTGTCCTTTTGCCAATGTAGCATGTTGTAGTCATCATATCATTGTTGCAGACATAAATGATATAATTAAGTTACTTTTCATATGAAAACTACTTAATCATGAGGTTATGTTCCCTTTTAAGGAATCAAGTCTGCTCAAGTTTCTTTGCATGTTAGTAAAATGGAAGAACTATTCTATCCATTTTTTTGCTATATATATTGGTTAATAATGATCAAGGTGTCAATTCAAGTTTACAAATTTTCATCATCAAAAAATTGACAAAGAGGAAAGGTTTATGTCATTTTTATAAGAACTCTCAAGTATATTTCATATCATATTCAATTACTGATGTTGACAAATGTATCTTATTCATTATGTGTACTAAACTCTGACTTGAGGTAAACCATTTTTTCAAAGAGGGAATTCATCATTTAGGGACTATCATAATGTTTCTTGGAAAAGTGTTATGTATCATAATATAAACATTATACAACGTTGATGAATTTTATTTTTAGAAAAATTTTGTGCCAATGTTTGAAATGATATCAGGCTAATTTAGGTTTTAAATGATAGACTCCTAATGAAGTGTCAAGATCTTGACAACATTTAAATGTCATATTGGGTTTTTTGACATTTTGATTCACTAAAATCAACTCCTTATGATGTCATACTATATTTTGAGTTTGGAAAATGATTTTACCAAAATGTTGAAATGGTCTCAAACCTATTTGGGTTTGAATATGATATTGTTAGAAAATAATTATAATTTGAGAAACATTTAGTTGTTTTATTGCATTTTCAAATACTTTGTTTTGTCAAATTGAAGTCCATATGTAGAACAAATCTATTTTAGTTTTGAACGTACTGTGGATAAGGCCAAAATTATCTCAAATTGATTTGACTTTTAAAAAGTGATTATTACCAAAGTATCAACATTTGGACAAAATTTCTATTATTTTTTGGATTTTTGAAAACTAAGTCCTGGAAAATTTGGTCCTTATGTAATCTTGATTTATTTCATATTTGGAAAGTTTAAAACCAAAAGGTTGAAACAATCCAAACCTACATTAGTTCAAGAAAGTGATTGATACCAAAAATTGAAATTCAGGTAGCATTTCAATGTTGTTTTTGGGTTTTGAGATATTTTTTTACAATAAGGTTGAAATCTTGACAACATTTTGATGATATCTTCAATTATAAAAAATGCTTAATAAAGAGTCAATGAATCAACAACATCTTGATGCTATATTGGGTTTTGAATTTTTCTTATCAAGGAGTTTAAAATAGAATAATTTTAATATCCATAGAAGGTTTACTAAGGGGTCAAAAAGTTGACATCATTTCTATAATATATTGGGTTTAAAAAAAAGGTACCAAGAGGTCAAAAACATTTAGCACCATTTTGTTGCTATCTTATGTTTCCTAAAAGCATTTACCATGGAGTCATAGAATCTTGATTGTTTCAGTGCTATCTTTGGTTATGTCAAAACTATACACTATCGTGGGTTTTGAAAAAGGTTTATCATGTGGTCAAAAGTTTTATAAAAGTTAAACTTTGCATTTAGTTTTGGAAAAGGGTCTATCAAGGAGTCAAACATTTGGCAGATTTTTGGTGTTATCTTGAGTTTTTTAAAAGGGTTAATGTTCTCTTTGTCCTTTCACTTCAAAATAGTCATGTCTTCATAGCCTTCACAAGTTATAAAAACATATATATATAATCAATTCTATATCGATGTCCTTGCAATTTGTGAAATGGATGCCCTTACCTTCAATAGGGGTTCTTTATACTTCACCATTCATGGGTCTTTAGCTTAAGCATGTAAGGGTAGCACTTCAATATAATTTTGTTTTATCATGGTGGAGATAGTCAATTATTGGTGCAGGAGGCTAATGATTTCACCACTTTCATGGGGTTCCACCATTATTGATGCACTGGTGTCTTTCAAATTAGGTGCATCAGTCTAGTCTTCCCTTCTTGTCACTATAGGAAGGGGAGACTATGGAGTTAAAATATTAAACCTTTATGTTCATTCTATAATTATATGTTGATTCGAGGGTGTATGTAAAGAGGTAGTTCGATATGGAACATGAAAAGAAATAATACATATCGTCTATCCCCTACAAAACTATAGTTATGAAATATATTACCAATTGCATTGATATGACAAACAACCAAGTTCCCAATATATTTGGGGTGCATATTTAAAGATCGCTTGTATATATTTTGTTTATTTACAAGAAAAAGAACAAATACCTCATAAAAATGAAAAGAAAGCAATTTAAAAGTTAGGCGATCGCAAAAAAAATGACCGAAGGAAATGACATAGAGGAACATGTAATATGGACATGTTCATTTAGATCAAATGAAATGTAATGATGACTGACATATCATCTAGGTGGGCATGTTCAAAGACTATGCATATTTGACTCTAACATCAATCATTGTTAATTATTATAAAATCCATAAAATGGGATTAAGTGAGAGCTTATAATGGTTGAACAATCCCTTGTCTATGTAGTCATTTGATGATCTTTATAAGTAGATCTAATGAAGAACAACTCTTTTCAAAGATTTTAAACTTTCATCCATGGCCTTGGGTAATACATTGGTTAAAAGGGGGTGCAACCATTAGATGCCCCTATGGGATAAAATAAGGCAAATCACTACTTGATCAAGATGCAAAAAAATGAGGACAACATAAAAGGTTGGGATAAACCCAAACATATAACCTAAAAGATTAATGTAAATCTTGATGCAATTATTAAAAAATTTGGTTCTAGTTCGCATTGGATCATTGATGTTGTTTTAGCATGTGTCCATGTTAGGAAATACATTGTATGATGGTAAAAATGGGTCACTTAAAAGGGAAAGGAGAAAGAAAGAAGTCACCACCGTATTTATTAAGGGAAATGGACTAAACCTGAGTGGCCATGAGGATACAATAAATGAGTGAATAATGCATGCAGTTCACTTTAAAGACAAAGGTACGAAACTATATTATGCATAGGGAAGGTGTTAGGCACCCCTAAGAAACCCAAACTTTATATTGTCAATCATGACGATGTTAAAAGCTAGACACTACATTATAAATGTTAGGCATCATGAATGAAACATAATATTAAGGTAAATAAACATGCATGATAATCATATAAAGGATAACATGTAAGCACAATGTTCTAATATATAGGATCATCAAATCTTGGTGCCTATATAATGACACCACATTGGTATTTGTAAATGGAGGGGAAGATACCTAAATTGTTCTTACACTCAATTTAAAACTATTGGATATGGTAGAAATTCACAGAGGATGAGGGATAAAAACTGACAACTTGGTTCTTGGGGGATAGCTTCTCAAAATAGATTGAAACAAGTCAATTTTTGGATAGATAGCTCTAACTTCTGAAAATGATCACCTAGGGGATGAATTTTCTCAAATGGTAGACAAGGACTGTATTTTTTAGGGCTAGGGCCTACCAATGCTTAGGGTTTAACTTGGAATGGAAATGAGTAAAGAACATACTAGAGACCATAGGGGTGCATTATTTAGAAGAGCCCTACCTTCTTGAGGATTTTGGGCACATTTGAGTGACACTTCATTGACTTGGTCAAATTCTAGAAGGAGGGTGTGATAAAGTGGTTTTTCTTTACCCTTTTTATACTTGTTCCTTTATACTACCTTAACCCTAAACCCTAATCCAAAGAAAGATTAATTGACCAATCAAAGGTTGGAATGTCGAGCTCAAACTTTACCAACATGTAGGGAGTACTACTATGAACTTATGTTTCAAATTTCATGTCAATTGGACATTCCTAGCCCTCTCTACAAATTTTCAAAGGTTTTGCAATGTTTCTTTCCATTTAAAATCGTATCATTATACAATTGTATGATTTTGATCAAATGATGGGTATTTTTACCCTGTCACGCGAAGCCGAGGTCAGCGATCTGTGGCTCTTTCTCCCTGAGCCACCCTAACCACCCGATGGAACGCCCACGGATCCAAAGTAGGATCAGACGGCCACAGGATCTTCCCTAACCTCCACTCAACTTCGGAAGATGTGGCCACAGCAACAAGTCCACGACCTCGACCCCAACTCCTTGTTCTGACCCACTTCGTGAGAAACCAACCGAGGCAACGCCTCCAACTCATCCCCATGAATGCTTCAAGCCCTCACACGACCCGCAAAGGTAACCAGATCAACCTCCACGACTACCACCGACGAGCACCCTCTTCAAACCGAATTGAATCGGATTGGGCATCTACAAACTACCACCCCTCCTTCCTATATAACTTCCCTTAAGCTTCACCTAGGCCCCTTTAGTTCTCCTTAGCCTTCAATTTTCCTGAAGCAATCTCAGATCGCTCCGCCCTCAAGCTCACCTCCTCCAGTTCTCTCCACTGCCACATAAGCTGCTGTCCAGGTTGCTCCTTCTCTCTCGACATTGAACTAACTCACCCCTCAACTCCACTGCACCACGTAGGCCTCCACCGGCCTCTCCTCGAGATCCCAGCACCAGCTACAAGATCCCTTTGCCCCTTTCTTCTTCATGGTCGGCGAGCTGCTGAATCTCCCTAGTGGTGCACTGCTCCATGGGGAGCCACAACCCAAATCCAAGCCACCCTAGCTTGGACCACCCTCATGAAGGTGAACCCGACCTCATTCTCACACAAGGAAAGGCACAACCGTTGCCCGAGCTCGCCGTAGTTGGATCTGGGGAACCTGCTTTGCAAATGACCAAGGAGGGAGCAGGATCCACTGAGTCCACACGGACCAGTCAGGTAAATCCAAGTCACTCATCCCAGTTCTCTTTTAGATCTCGTGATCAAAACACCACCATTGGATCTAAGAATCCAACGGCCCACCTTTTCGATCTCAGTTATTTATCATTGATTTCCAATTATCGCCAAGTGAATGTCCTGATCTTTAGAAATTCATTATAAATAGTAGGAGTGTCAGAAAAATATGAACAAGTACTCTTTTTTTATTAGAAAAATATGAGGATCACAATTATGATGTCTGTTGACCCTAAATCTGACTCGTATAAGTACTCATTCTCAGTTACGTCCTTAACTTGTTTCATTATTTAGAAAATATTGGAATCTGATTAAATCACCAAAATCTTGTGATCAACCTCTTTTTGTACTTAGGTATTTATGGAATGTTTTGTTCTAATTAATGTGACTCAAGTATCAGTAAAGTCTAATTATCACTCTTTTTTCCCTATCTGACTTACCCAAAATGTGTGTAATTATTCACCATGATCTAATGACCACCAAATTGATTTAGAAATCCTACTCTGACATGATACTATAAAAAGTGGACTCAAATCTGTACTCAATGACTCATACTCTACTCTCATGACTCTAACCAAGAAAAAGGTCCTTGTATATTCTTTTAGAACTAATTGATGAATTTTCCAATGTATCTAATTTGTACCAAATTCCTTATAATTTCAGGAGGACAATGGTACCAGTGAGGAGCATCTCTGGACTCCCCACTTCTGAGTACAAGGTACGTTGTTACCTCCCACTTGGCCATATTACTTGTGCTTGTATTATATGTGTAGTAATGTACGCAACATGTAATGATGAATGGTTTAGTGGTACTTGAATAATATGTTGCTTGATTTCTGTACCTATGTATATATACACCTGAAAACATAATATATTTGTTCCATTATATTTAAGAACTTCAACTCTTTGGTAGTCAAGTGCTGGAAAAAAAAGTATTTCAACTCTTTGGTAGTCAAGTAGTTAAAGGTGATCCAACTCTATCGTAGTCTGATCACAATGAGATATGATTCAACTCTTTGGTAGTAGATCATAAAGGCCTTAATGCATTCAACATTTGGTGGTCAATGCATGGATGATATAATCAAAATATGTTTAAAATGTGTTGGCTCAACAAATCAGATCTTTCATGGGGATGCTAAAGCTAAATGGGACTCTTATTTTATGTTCTTTTTTCTTCTGCAAGTAGTTCTCGCATGTATTAAGTTTTCTTATGTAGAACTCCTATGCCTTCGGGCCCCTATGTAATTGACATTTGGTTTGTTTAAGTAAGCTTGTTGTTTGATGCATGTATATACTTGTGTGTTTGATCCAGTTAGGGACGAGAAACTATAACCTCTTTGTACACCTTATGTTGGCGCCTGAAGTGTAGAGTGGGGTTAGGTTGTTAACCCATGACAGATGGTATAAGAGCAGGCACATGAGTCAATATATGTGTCTCAAATAATTAGTAACCTTATTTAGACCTGAGGTAACCCACATTTAACAGTATATTGCTGAGGTGTCTAGAAGGGTACTTGTGGAAGGTTCTGGCATAATCACTCTTGATCCATTTTCACGGTGGTAGGGTTCCCGCCACAAGTTATCTGCCTGGCTAATGCAATTATTGTTAAAGTGTCACCCTTACCTTAGAGAAATCTATCTTCTCATCTTTTCTCAATTAAGGACTACCCCAACCACCTATTTAGTGAGTGATACACACTAGGTTTCTCATCAACTTTCTCTCTCATGACTATGATCAATGAAATACTCTCTCTATTATGTGGGTAGATTAAGAGAAATGGGAACAACGAAAAGACATGAAAAATTGGAAAACATATATTTATGGTTGATAAATCTTTGTTTGTTGTATTATGATCTATCTCAAATAAATCTCTATACTACCTTTTATACAAACTTGCAAATGCCTCCAAAAACTAGATCCAAAAGAAAGAGAACTAATGATGACTCTGGTGATGAATCTAACTCAAACACTAGTCAGACCATGGTTGTAGGCGAATGGGAAGAATAAAAGAAGGTGATGTTGGAATGCATGCATGCCCTATCCCTAAAAGAAACCAACAATATTGCCTCATCATCTAGGACCAACCCTGAAACCACCATTAGTGACTTCCTCAAGCTCAAACTTGAAGCCTTTCATGGAGAAGATTTAGGTGAAGTCCTAGATAAAGTTGATGCATGGATCCTATCTGTTGAAAATGCTTTCAGAGCCCTTAAATGTGCTAAAGAAGATAAAGTCACTTTTGCAACCTACCAACTTAGGGGGTCTGCGAATTTGTGGTGGAAAAATTATTACCATGCACGAGAACTTTCAGATGCCCCTATGAATTGGGAGGAGTTTAAGGTGATATTTGCCAACTTTTTCATGCCCATATCGGCTAGAAATGAGAAGAAGAAACAGTTCAATAACCTCACCCAAGGATCCTTATCCGTTGCTGACTATGTTAGGGCCTTTAGACTCCTAGAACATCATGCTCGTAACCTTGATGAAAATGAAAGGATTAAACACTTCATTGATGGCCTTAACCAGGAAATCAAAGTCTACCTTTGCACCTCCACCCATACTACCTTTGAAGCTACCATCAATAATGCCCTTACCCAAGAAAGAATTTTAGGGAAGAATAAGGTACCAAGTTTGGGATACTTAGGCTTGACTGATGCATCCATCACCAAGGGCAAGGAGAAAGAGAAGGATAGGAAGAAGCCTAATAGCCATGTCATGGGAAGAGGAGGAGGAAATCACCATATAGGTAAATCATACCGAGGAGGACCAAATAGGGGAGGTCGAGGCTGAGGTGGGCCACATCGAGGGCCGCCGATAGAAACAAACAAATGTAAGATCTGTGGGGGGTTCCATTGGGGAAAATGCAAGTTTGAGAGGCCAATCTGTTTCTATTTCAAGAAGGAAGGGCATATGAAGTTCAATTGCCCAATCCTGGTTCAAGGGGCACCTTCCAGCCACCCTACCCCATTACCTCAGCATGGAGCTCCATCTATCCAACCAGCTTCTCCCATAGCTCAAGCTCAGCCAGAACATCGTCAAGGCCGAGTTTTCACAATTGATGCAGAGGAAGTGAAGGCTAATGACAACCATATGATTAAAGGTAATGATTTTAATAATTATTTTATATATATGAAAGCCCTTGTAAACCATGATCTCATATAAAAATCATAATGTAGGTATGATAAGTCTCCAAGACCATCCTATTATGTCCCTATTTGATTCGGGATCAACACATACCTTCATTTCCAGAAGTCTTGCTTCCATGATAAAGTTAGAAATAAAAGATCTAGGTTATATCTTGTATGTAACAACTCCCAGTGGACAAATCTATACCTCTCTTCAGAAAACTGAAATCTTGCCTTTTTCTTATGGTGGTCATCAATTTAATTCTGATTTTATTCTTCTTGATATGGAGGATTTTGACCTAATTTTGGGGATGGATTGGCTTTTTGCCAACTATTCCATGCTTGATTGTCGAGCCAAGAAAGTAATCATTTCTGCACCTAATTCTAAACCTTTGATAATACTAGGGAGAAAGGAAAGAAACTGAAATATGATTATCTATTCTCTTAAAGCCGGAACCTTGATAGCCAAAGGATGTAGAGCCTATCTTGCAGTTGTGTCCATGTCTGATTCTAAGGTGAGACCTTTAGAGAGCTTGGATGTGGTGAGAGATTACCTGGATGTATTTCCCGAGGAGCTTCTAGGGCTCCCTCCAGTACATGAGATTGAGTTCTCAATTGAGTTAGCATCGGGCACCGCACCAGTCTCAAAGGAACCTTATAGAATGGCACATGCCGAGCTTACAAAGCTCAAGAAACAATTAGAAGAACTTCTTGATAGAGGCTTCATCCGTCCTAGTGCATCTCCCTGGGGTGCTCCTGTCCTTTTTGTTAAAAATAAAGATGGGTCAATGCGAATGTGTATTGATTATTGCATGATCAACCAAGCCACCATAAAAAATAAATATCCTCTCCCAAGAATTGATGACCTATTTGACCAGCTTCATACTACCACTGTGTTCTCCAAGATTGACCTTAGATCTGGCTATCACCAATTACGAGTGAAGGATTGTGATATTCCAAAGACAACTTTCAAAACTAGATATGGACATTATGAGTTCGTGGTGATGCCCTTTGGGCTGACCAATTCTCCTAGAGTATTTATGAATCTGATGAATACCGTCTTCCATCCTTTTCTTTATATCTTTGTTGTGGTCTTCATTGATGACATTCTTATATATTCAAACTCTATTGATCAACATCGTGAGCATATCCAGAAAGTACTTGATGTATTGAGAGCCCAGAAATTGTATGCTAAATTATGCAAATGTGAGTTCTGGATTGACCAAGTCATGTTTCTTGGCCATGTTATTTTGGGTGGGAATATTTCTATTGACCCCGCCAAAGTCTTAGCCATTCTTTATTGGAAAGCCCCTACCAATGCCTCTCAAATTCATAGCTTCCTTGGTCTAGGAGGCTACTACCATTGATTCATCCTTAATTTTAGTAAAATAGCCCTACCCATGACCAAACTTACCAGAAAAGATGCCAAATTCATTTGGACTTCTGAATGTGAATCCAGCTTCTATGAATTGGAATCATGTTTGACCTTTGCTCCTATCTTGACCCTACCTTCTGGTAATGATGGCTTCGTAATATTTTCTGATGCCTCTAAAATGGGTTTGGGTTGTGTCTTAATGCAAGACAGTTGAGTTGTTTCCTATGCCTCTAGACAATTGAAACCTAATGAGGTCAATTACCCAACTCATGATTTGGAATTAGTTGCCATTGTCTATGCTCTCAAAATCTGGAGACATTATCTATATGGTGCTACTTTTGATATATTCACGGATCAAAAAAGTCTCAAATATCTCTTGACTTAGAAGGACCTCAACCTTAGACAAAGAAGATGGTTAGAATATCTTAAAGACTATGATTTCACTATTGCTTATCATCTAGGCAAAGCCAATGTTGTAGTTGATGCTCTTAGTCGTAAGAGGTCAATTTTTGCATCTATCCATGCTTCTAAATTAATGAGTCTGGAGCCTTCATCATCTAAGTCACTTCAAGCAGAAGATGACACTATTATTCTAGAAAATATCAACATTATTCCTGGTCTTCTTTCTAAACTCCTAACATCTCAAAAGAACAACCCTAGCTTGGAGGAGATGATATCTCTTTTGGCTAAACCCCAGACACATTTATCTATTGGTATGGATGGTGGACTAATGTACAAGCACATGAGGTGGGTACCTAAAGAGTCGGAGATAAAGAAGCATATTCTACAAGAGGCGCATGGGTCTAAGTATTCCATACATCCCGGATCTACTAAGAAGTACAAGGATCTGCAGAGACACTTCTGGTGGAGAGGTATGAGGAATGATATAGTAGCATTCATCTCTAAGTGTCTCACTTGTTAGTAGATTAAGGCCAAACATCAACGTCCAGGATGTCTATTGCAACCTTTACCAATCTTCGAATGGAAATGGGAAAATATCATCATGGATTTCGTTGTGGGATTACCCAGGACCAGGAAGGGTTATGATGTGATATGGGTCATAGTAGACGTTTGACTAAGTCTGCACATTTCTTACCAATGTGGACTATGACCAAGGTTCCTAAGCTTGCTGAGTTGTATATAAGGGAGATTGTACATCTACATGGAGTGCCAGTATATATTGTTTCAGATCAGGATCTGAAGTTCACATCACATCTATGGAAACAAGTACAAAACGAGCTGGGAACGTAGTTGAATTTCATCACATCATATCATCCTCAAACCGATGGTCAGTCAGAATGCATTATCCAAATCTTAGAGGATCTTCTTGGAGCATGTATTCTAGATTGGGGAGGATCTTGGGATTACTACCTTCCATTAGCAGAGTTCACTTACAATAATAGCTATCAGTCCAGTATTGATATGCCACCCTATGAAGCTCTCTATGGTAATCCATGTAGATCCCCTCTCCATTGGGATGAAGTCAGAGAAAGGAAGATGCTAAAGTCTGAGGAGTTGCAACTCTATGCTGATAAGGTATCCTTGATCAAGCAGAGGTTGAAATGGGCCTAAGATTGTCAGAAATCATATGCAGATGCACGCAAGTCAGACAGGCAGTTCAAAGCTGGTGAATATTCTTTCTTATATATCAAACCCATCCATGCTATAGACAAGAACAAATGGAAGATTAGTCTAAGATATGTGGGTCCCTTTGAGGTTTTAGAGTGCATTGGTGAATGTGTTTATCGACTCACTCTTCCTCCGCAGTATAGTATGATGCACAATGTTTTTCATGTATCCAATCTAAAGTATTATGTAAAGCATGATAGTCATGTGCTGAATCATGAGCCTCTTGAGTTGCGAGAGAATTTGTCTTATCTGGAACAGCCTACAAAGATTCTCGATTCCAAAGTCAAAGCACTCAGGAACAAGCAGATCTAGATGGTGAAGGTGTAGTGGAACCATCATGGTGCAGAAGATGCAACCTGGGAACTACAAACAGATATGGAGCAATGTTTCCCACACCTTTTCCAGTAAGTTTAATTTTGAGGAAAAAATTTCTTTTAAGGTGAGTAGGATGTGATAAAGTGGTTTTTCTTTACCCTTTTTATACTTGTTCCTTTATACTACCTTAACCCTAAACCCTAGTCCAAAGAAAGATTAATTGACCAATAAAAGGTTGGAATATCGAGCTCAAACTTTACCAACATGTAGGAAGTACTATTGTGAACTTATGTTTCAAATTTCATGTCAATTGGACATTCCTAGCCCTCTCTATAAATTTTCAAAGGTTTTCAATGTTTCTTTCCATTTAAAATTGTATCATTATACAACTGTATGATTTTGATCAACTGATGGGTATTTTTACAATGTCACGCGGAGCTGAGGTTAGCGATCCATGACTCTTTCACCCTGATCCACCCTGGCCACCCGATGGCATGCCCACAGATCCAAAGTAGGATCGGACGGCAAAGGGATCATCCCTAACCTCCGCTCAACTCGGGAAGATGTGGCTACAACAACAAGTCTATGACCCCGACCCCTACTCCTCATTCTGACCCAGTTTGTGAGAAACCAAATGAGGCAATGCCTCCACCTTGTCCCCATGAATGCTTCAAGCCCTCACACGACCCGCGAAGGTGACCAGATCAACCTCCACGACTACAACCGACGAGCACCCTCTTCAAAACAAACTAAATTGGATTGGGCATCTACAAACTACCACCCCTCCTACCTATATAACTTTCCCTTGAGTTTCACCTAGGCCCCTTTAGTTCTCCTTAGCCTTCAATTTGCCCGAAGCAAGCTCAGATCGCTCTGCCCTCAAGCTCACCTCCTCTAGTACTCGCTGCTGCCGTATAAGCTGTTGTCTGGGGTGCTCCTTCTCTCACAACATCGAATTGACTCACCCCTCAACTCTGCCACACCACACAGGCCTCCACCGGCCACTCCTCGAGATCCCAGCACCACGTGCAAGCTCCCTTCACCCCTTTCTTCTTCACGGCCAGCGAGCTGATGAATCTCCTTGGTGACGCACTGCTTCACGGGGAGCCATGACCCAAATCCAAGCCACCCTAGCTCGGACCACCTTCGCGAAGGTGATCCCAACCTCATTCTCATGCAAGGAAAGGCACAACTATTACCCGAGCTCGCCGGAGTTGGAGCTGGGCAACCTACTTTGCAAACGACCAAGGAGGGAGAAGGACCCACTGAGTCCATTCGGACCAGTAAGGTAAATCCAAGTCACCCATCCCAGTTCTCTTTTAGATCTCGTGATCAAAACATGACCATTGGATTTGAGCATCCAATGGCCCACCTTTTCCATCTCATTTATTTATCACCGATTTCCAATTATCGCCAAGTGAATGTCCTAATCTTCGAAAATTCATTATAAATAGTAGGAGTGTCAAAAAATACGAATAAGTACTCTATTTTGATTAGAAAAATATGAGGATCACAATTATGATGTCTGTTGACCTAAATCTGACTCGTACAAGTACTCATGCTCAATTATGTCTTTAACTTATTTAATTATTTAGAAAATACTCGAATCTGATTAAATCACCAAAATCTTGTGATCAACCTCTTTTTGTACTTAGGTATTTATGGAATGTTCTGTTCCAATTAATGTGACTCAAGTATCAGTAAAGTCTAATTATCACTCTTTTTGCCCTATTTGACTTACCAAAAATGAGTGTAATTATTCATCATGATCTAAAGACCACCAAATTGATTTAGAAATCCTACTCTGACATGATACTATCAAAATTGGACTCAAATCCATACTCAATGACTCATACTCTACTCTCATGACTCTAACCAAGAAAAAGGGCCTTGTATATTCTTTTAGAACTAATTGATGAATTTGCCAATGTATCTAATTAGTACCAAATCCCTTATAATTTCAGAAGGACAAAGGTATCAGTGAGGAGCATCTATGGACTCCCCACTTATAAGTAGAAGGTACACCATTACCTCCCACTTGGCCATATTACTTGTGCTTGTATTATATGTGTAGTAATGTACCCAACATGTAATGATGAATGGTTTGGTTGTACTTGAATAATATGTTGCTTGATTTCTGTACCTATGTATATATACACCTGAAAACATAATATATTTGTTCCATTATATTTAAGCACTTCAACTCTTTGGTAGTCAAGTGTTGGAAAATAAAGTACTTCAACTCTTTGGTTGTCAAGTACTTAAAGGTGATCCAACTCTATGGTAGTCTGATCACAATGAGATATGATCCAACTCTTTGGTAGTAGATCATAAAGGCCTTAATGCATTCAACCTTCGGTGGTCAATGCATGGATGATATAATGGAAAATATGTTTAAAATGTGTTGGCTCAACAAATCAGATCTTTCATGGGGATGCTAAAACAAAATGGGAGTCTTAGTTTATGTTCTTTTTTCTTCTGCAAGTAGTTATCTCATGTATTAAGTTTTCTTCTGTAGAACTCCTATGCCTTCGGGCCCCTATGTAACTGACATTTGGTTTGTTTAAGGAAGCTTGTTATTTGATGCATGTATATACTTGTGTGTTTGATCCACTCAGTGACGGGCAACAATAACCTCTATGTACACCTTATGTTGGTGCCTGAGGTGTAGAGTGGGGTTAGGTTGTTAAACCATGATAGAGGGACAAATGTATGTTGTGTACCCTACCTTAAAGGTCCTCAGGAGCACTATAAATGATGGTTTTTTTTACTAATAAATCCTTTGAAAAATGTTCTAGTCCATGACCCACTATTTGGATCTTCCATGGTTTGAACAGGTGTACAATTTACCATTGTCTATTTTAGAGTAGGGTCTAACACATCAAAGTGGGATAGTGCCTGGTGCCTACCCTCAATGAAAAAGTCCATTATGTTTGAAATGGCATGTGGCATGTGTTTGTATGTATGCCCTGAGAGCCAATTATGGGATGATTGGTGGGATACATTAAGATTGATTTGATAAACATCAAAGGCAAGCTTCCAATTCATTCTGGTTCAGTCATTTGAGATAGTGATAGAACAGATTGAATGTCTAGAGAATGACAGTACTCAATGACGTATGCTTTCAGGTTAAGGACCTGAAAGATGAGATCATACAGATGCTAAGAGTTTGTACATTCTTGTTATGTCCCTAGTCGGATGTCATTGTGGAAGGTATATAGACAGCAATGACACACAAGACTAGATTGTGGTATTGGTTGATGACAAAATCTCATTAGTCATGATATAGAGATATCAAACCAAACACATAGGTACTTGTTAGAGAACAAGTGTACCAGACAGACCCACCGTGAGTTTGACACATGGAACCATGACATGGTAGTCACAGTCAGTACTCACAGTGATGGTGGTGAGTGTGATTATTTGACCTAAAATCACTACACACAACACATGTCGTTGGGAACTGACCAGGGCCACAAACTGACCGGTTCAGAAGTGAACCGACCGGTTGAGGTGTACCAACCGATCGGTTGAGGTGTCAACCGACCGGCTCAGGTCCCCAACCGACCGTTTCAGAAATGAAATGATCGGTTCAGGTTGCGAGTTGGTTGTTTTGTGGAAAATCTCAAACCCTTCTACTCCTGCTTTTAGTCCCGCATTGCCCGGGATGGAGAACCCTGTCCCATGACCCTCCTATATATACAGGGGTATTGGGGGCTTCTCAAAGAAAAACTCAGTGCAACCAGTTGCTCTGTGAAGTTGTCGTTCTCTCTGGTTTTGGTAACCGAGAGAGAGCCCGAGCAAGTGCTACTCGAAAAGGGAGGCACAACAAGGGAAAGACAACTGCAGAAAGCAATTGGTGACAGGAGAGTGTGTTGGTGACTAGTACGCTGACAGGAGGGTGTGAATCCTTCCAATTCCTTGTAGGACAAGGAGATTGGAGTTCCAGGTGGTCGGTGTGGACTACTTCAGAGGCGGGAGGTTTCTGCCACTCGGAGGACAGTTGTCAATCCCAACAGTCCCGGTGAGACCAGGAGTCGTCAGTCCCGGTGCGACCAGGAGCTGCACAGACACCATCCAAGACCGGAGGTGAAGACTGTGCAAGGTGCGAGGTATTGTCTCCGAGCAAGCCTCGTGACAAGGTATGATTCCACAAACCATCCTTTCCTATTGTATAGACGTTGACGCGTTTCCTTGTTCTGAGTTTGGGGGATAATTTGTTTTTGTTTCTACTGCCCTCTCTGCCTCCCCTAAAACCCCACTGTGGTATCAGAGCCACGTCAACTATTCTATACTTTAGGATTATCGATATGATCGATTTTGGTTTGTCACATTTATTTATTGCATATGATGCGAATAAAATTGGCTTTATGCATGTCCAATCCTAAATCCACAAATCCCAATTTACATATATGATATGTATTATTAATGCACTCGATACGCGTCGCCCTTAAATGAGTTTTGTGGTGGATGTATAGCGTGGTTATGGCCAATAAACCCTATCACTACTACAGAAACATCATTCAGTGTCGCTTTTCTGGGCGTCGGTTTTTTAGGAAAACCGACGCCTATACTATTAGACGTCGGTTATTTAGGCAAACCGACGTCTATATTCAAAGACCAGCCAGACACGGGTACCGCTTTGAATACAACGTCGATTGTTAATAACAAACTGACGCCTAAAGTCGCCCGTGAAATCCAATTTTCGAGCAAAAAAATAGTGTCACTTTCAGCGTCGGTTATGTAGATAGAAACTGACGCCTATGTGTGATAAAAATTTGCGTGAAAAGTGTCACTTTCAGCATCGGTTAACCTGTTATAAACCGACACTGAAAGTGGTTCCCGCCAAACAATTTCGTGAAAATATCGTCCAATTGGACGTCAGTTGGTTCAAAACAACCGATGCTAAAGAGTTTAGGCATCGGTTGTTTGAAAAAACCGACGCCATTTGGGAACTTAATATCCCGCGATCGCCCGACTCTTCCCCTTTCTTCTGTTTCATTGCGACCCGATTTCCCTTTTCTTCTCTGTTGTCGCCCGACCACGCCGCCGATTTCTCCTCCACGAAAGCTACTTCTTCGTCCACGACAGTGCCGCCGCGCCCCCTTCTCCGCCGCCACTGCTGTTGCCTTCTTCCCCTTCTCTGCGCCCCCTTCTCTGCCGCGCCCCCTTCTCCGCAGCCACTGCTGCTCCTTGGTCTGCCTTCCCTGCCGCCTGGAGCTCACCGCCGCGCTTCCTTCCTCCTTGCCGTCGCCCGCCGTCCTTCCTTGCCGTCATCGCTATCCTCATTGGCGTCGCCGCTGCCTGCTTCGTGCTCGCCGCCGTCCTCCCTGCCGTGTCGCTTGCCTGCCTGCTGCCCGCCGTAGCCTCCAGTTAGTAGCCGTAGCCTCTGTTCTTCCTTCTCCCTAGCTCTTTACCAACGGTAAACACGGCCGTGGGTGTTGGCCTACCACGGCCGTGCTGGGCAGCACGGTCGTGCTACCCAGCATGGCCGTGGTAGGCCAACACCCACGGCCGTGTTTGTTGTTGGTAAGGATATGAACAAATCTATATGTAATGCTTTATGTAAATTCTAGGATACGAACAAATCTTTTTGTTTGCATATATTTGTGCTTCTAATCCTAATGCTTGACCTAATTCAGTAAATTTTGATGCATGTTGAAATAAGATTTAAACTTGTCCATTCTAGCATTCTAATTTGATTTGATTAAACCCTAACATTGATAAAACCCTAACATTAATTGTGATGAAACCCTAACATGTACATATCTATTATTGTGTTTGTTGGCCTAGAAAACCCGTCCAAGATTTACTCATAAATCTTGGATAGTCCCCGATTTGGGACTGTTCTTGAACACCTAATCTCACTTAGGATGTAAGTGTATAATGTGTATTGGGTTTTCGAGAAAATTTCAGTAGCATTTCCCCGTTTGTTCTCTAGGTACATATGTACTTAGAGAACAGCGGGGAAATGCTGCCGAAATTTTCTCGAAAACCCAATACATATTATACACTTACTAGTGAGATTAGGTGTTCAAGGATGGGATAGGTGGTACACATTTATTATATATAAGAATGACATCACATGTGTTTGTTGGCCTAGAAAGTGAACAATCATTGTTCTTTATATTACTTGTACATTGGTATAAATTAGAATGAACAATCACTAAATTATATACTGTTTGTATGGAGTCCGGCTTCATTGTAGATATATATTATTGTGTTTGTTGGCCTAGAAACCCGTCCAAGATTGACTCATTAGGAGTAAATCTTGGATAGTCCCCGGTTTGGGACTGTTCTTGAACACCTAATCTCACTTAGGATGTAAATGTATAATGTGTATTGGGTTTTCGAGAAAATTTCGGTAGCATTTCCCCGTTTGTTCTCTAAGTACATATGTACTTAGAGAACAGTGGAGAAATGCTGCCGAAATTTTCTTGAAAACCCAATACACATTATACACTTACTAGTGAGATTAGGTGTTCAAGGATGGGATAGGTGGTACACATTTATTATATATAAGAATGACATCACATTATACACTTAGGATGTAAGTGTATACCCTAATCTTTTCCTAATATATACTTGTTTTCTCTTTGATCATAGAATGGATAGATCATGGATGTCCATTCGTAATCATTGCACCCCATAGTTTATATCTGGTCTTGATCAATTTATTAGATTTGCCGAGGAACACAGGAAAAAACCTACAGATAGGTTCTACTATCCATGTAGGCATTGCGGTAACAACTTGAAAGTCAACACTGGTGAGGAAATCAAAAGTCATGTCATGTGCAACGGGATTGTACAAGGCTATACAGAATGGCACTGGCATGGAGAGATTTCAAAATTGAAACCAGTAGATGTCGATAGCAGTGCTTGGGTGGAAGAAGAAATTGCCTCCGATGACGTAAATGTGAACGAACCAGTTCCAGCAGACATCGTTGATGCGATGTTGGATAGTTGTAGGGTAGAGCACACTGATCCACCTCCTATCTTTAGAAACATTGTGCATGATGCTGAGATACCGTTATACACAGGCTGTGTTAAGTTTACGAAGCTTAGCGCTGTGTTGAGATTCTATAAGTTGAAAGCTAATAATAGATGGAGCGAAAAAAGCTTCACTTCATTGTTGACTTTGTTGAAAGAAATGCTTCCTGAAGGAAACGAGCTGCCAATCTCAACATACCAGGTAAAGAAAATGTTGTGCCCAATGGGAATGGAGGCCAAGAAGATACACGCATGCCCGAATGATTGTGTATTATTTCAAAAGGACTATGTAGATTTGAAAGATTGTCCAAAATGTGGTGCGTCATGGTATAAATTGACGACTTCGGGGGAGTCTACAACTGGTTCTCCTGCCAAGGTGTTGTGGTATCTACCTATAATATCACGGTTTCAACGCTTGTTTGCAAATCCGAAAGATGCGAAGAATTTGAGGTGGCATGCAGATGTTAAGAAAATAATGATGGGATCCTACGACATGCGTCTGATTCCCCACAGTGGAAGAAGATTGATCTATTGTACCCCAAATTTAGTGAAGAAGATAGGAATCTAAGACTTGGGCTTTGTACATATGGGATGAATCCGTACGGGACATTGAGCAGCCAACATAGCACTTGGCCAGTTATGCTTGTTATATACAATCTTCCTCCCTGGATGTGTATGAAAAATAAGTACGTTATGTTGTCGTTGTTGATATCGGGCCCTAAACAACCCAGAAATGATATTGATGTTTATCTTGAACCTTTGATTGATGACTTAAAGAAACTTTGGGCTGAAGGTGTGATGACCTATGATGCTTCAGCAAGAGAGACATTTCGTTTGCACGCTATGTTGTTTTGCACTATTAATGACTTTCCAGCATATGGGAATTTGTCTGGATATAGTGTCAAAGGAGCTAAAGCGTGTCCTATATGTGAAGAAAACACTGATTCAATAAGACTAAAACATGGCGGCAAGACTGTATATCTTGGTCATCGAAGGTTTCTTTCAAAATTCCATCAGTATCGTAGGAAGCGCAAAGCATGCAATGGATGGAATGATGAACGGAGTGCACCTAAACCTATACCAGAGGATGCTGTTTATGAAAGAGTAAAAGACATTGTCAATGAATTTGGTAAGAAATCACAATGTAGTATGGCCACACAGAGTGACAATTCTTCATTCAAGAAGAAGTCAATATTTTGGGATCTTCCTTATTGGAGTTCTTTGACAGTCAGGCATTGTATCGATGTAATGCACGTTGAAAAAAATGGTTGTGATAGCATCATTGGTACTCTGTTAAATATACCAGGTAAGACTAAAGATGGGATAAAATCTAGACTGGACCTACGTGAAATGGGAATAAGGTCCGAATTAACAGAATTACGTGAAATGGGTAATAAACGAACATACTTACCTCCCGCTTGTTACACGTTGTCTAGAAAGGAGAAGAAAACTTTTTGTGAATGCTTGGTAAATGTTAAGGTGACACATGGTTACTCATCCAACATCCGTAGATTGGTATCAATGAAAGATCTAAAGTTGATAGGTCTTAGCTCTCATGATTGTCACACTCTAATGCAACAAATATTGCTCGTGGCAATTCGATCTATATTGCCGAAGCATGTAAGGTTTGCAATTACCAGACTTTGTTTCTTTTTCAACAATCTATGCAGCAAAGTTATTGACCCTGATACTCTCGATAATTTGCAAAGAGAAGTGGTTGTTACCCTATGTCAACTTGAGATGTATTTCCCTCCTTCGTTCTTTGATATCATGGTACATCTTGTTGTCCACTTGACTAGGGAAGTGAAAATGTTGGGACCAGTTTTCTTGCATTGGATGTATCCCTTTCAAAGATACATGAGCGTTTTTAAAGGTGATGTTCGAAACCATTATCGACCTGAAAGGAGTATTATTGAAGGTTATGTGGCGAGAGAGGTTATGGATTTTTGCAATGACTTTCTCAGTGGTAATGACACTCCTGATAATGACAAGAATATTGAGGAGGGCAAAGGAATTTTGGGATCACGGGTGAAAGTAATCAGCCATGAGCAGTTGGAACAAGCTCACTTGTATATTTTACACAATATGGACGAAGTGAGTGTTTATATCGAGGAACATACCAATTTCATAAAGAGACAACATCCTCGAGCAAGTTCAATGTGTCTTGCTAGAGAGCATAATAAGACTTTTACTAAGTGGTTTGAAGATAAAGTCTTACATCAACTATCTCAAACACCAAATGATATTACAGAAACTATCAAATGCCTCGCCTTTAAACCAAAACCAAATGTTATGTCTTATGAAGGGTTTGACATTAATGGATTCACATATTACACAAAGCGCCAAGATGATAAGAGTGTCATCCAAAATAGTGGGGTCACTCTTCAAGCGCCGACTATGTACTTTGCAAGTGCAAAGGATAAGAGTCCATGTGAAGCTAAAATGTCATATTACGGTGTCATTGAAGACATTTGGGAGTTTGACTACATAGATTTCAAAATTCCGATCTTTAAATGTAATTGGGTTGATAACACCAAAGGAGTTATAGTGGATGAATTGGGTTTCACTTTGGTGAACTTTGAAAAGATTGGCGAGAAGGGTGAACCATTCATATTGGCATCACAGGCGAAACAAATATTCTATATCGATGATCCTACGAATGATAAATGGTCAGTTGTTCTTCACTGTAAAAGACAGTTCATTGAAGATCCTATAGATGAAGAAGAGTACTATGATAAGTATGATGACTCCAGTCCATTCTCAGTTGGGTTGCCAACTCCAAAAAATATTGAAGCTAATGATGACTTATATGTGCGCGGAGATCACAATGAAGGATTGTTAATTGATAAAAGATCACAATTTTAGAGACATGTATGTTTATACAAATGTTAAATGTTTGCCTTTTTATAGTTAATACAAACGCTAAATGGTTGCCTTTTTCTAGTTAATACAAATGCTAAATGTTTGCCTTTTTCTAGTTAATACAAATGCTAAATGTTTGCCTTTTTTTAGTTAATACAAATGCTAAATGTTTGCCTTTTTAATGACATTTTCAGATGGCTGACCATGATGAGCATGATGTCCATGATGAGCATGAAGTCCATGATGAGCATGGCGAGGATACCAATGTAAGTTCTAAAAACATATCATGTATTTCTATAAAATTCATTATCTTCTAGTTATGTCATATATCCTATATTTCTATATTGGGCTAATTCAGTGTGTTTATTTTTGTCAAATTTTAGGTTGATGATGCACATGTACCCATTGAAGCACTGGAGCAACTTGATGCGCAACACCAAACACTTAACAAGAAAAGGGGCATCACTCTGTTGAAGAAGTTAATAGTGCTAAGTGGCAGTGGATCCAAATTGGTTGTGGAGTTTGATAATGGAGGAAATGCAATTGGAGTGAACCGCAATAATTTTGTAAACTATCTTGGGTGTACCACTCGGAGCCATTGTGGTGTTAAGTATGATAATTGGCATAAAGTTCCTCAGGGGAAAAAAGACTTGATATGGAAGGATTTATGCGTGAGTTATTATTATTTGCAATTCTATTTTGTAGATTACAAATTCTATTATTTGCAATTCTATTTTGGATACTAGTTAATAACATTTCTATTTTATAGAATCTGTTTGCATTGGATGAGAAGTTGCATCGTAAAAGTGTGATGCAACGCGCTGGAAAGATGCTTAGGAATTATAGGACAAATCTGAACAGAGAATACATAAAAGAGGGTGATAAGAAGAAGAAGTCAGCCCTTGAACAATGGAACTTCTTGGACAAAGAAGATTGGGACAATTTTGTTGCTTCAAGAAAATCTGAAGAATTCAAGGTATTAGGCGTCACTCCCAATTTAATTAATATACATTGTATTCACCTATTCAAGATTAACATTTAGCGCTACTAACCAAATCATTAATGTGCATACTAACTAGGCCCTCAGTGACGCACAAAAAGCAAGTCGTGCACTGAATGTGCATGACCACACTATGGGTCCAAAAGGCTATGCAAGCGTTCGCCAAAGACTACAGGCGGAGTCTGCGGCTTATCAGGAGTCTGCTCCTACTCAGGAGTCTGCTCCTACTCAGGAGTCTGCCACACCCATACCTCGCCATGATATCTGGATAGCTGGGAGGCAAAACAAGAAGGGTGAAATAAAGAAGCCCGTAACTACTGAGGCGGCTGTGAAAATGGTAAAATACAACTCTTAGAGCAATCGTTTGAATATTGATTATTTGTGGTGTTAACTTACCAATTTCTGTTGATGGTGATTAGCGGGAGCTGCACGAGCAGAGGAAATAAGGTACGTTCATCCCTCAGGGCACAAGGGATGAAATGACAGTTGCTCTGGGTAACCCAGAGCATCCTGGACGTGTTAGGGGTGCATGCGCTAGTGTGGGCATCAAAGTATTCTTTGGGCCATCCCAGCGCAAACCCAGAGTGGGACTTTCTCAAGAAGAGGTAACCTATTCTTTTTTTAGAATGTTACTGCAAAAGGAAATTCAATAATAAGAAGCTAATGTTTCTTTTATCCATGTATAGGAGAATAAGAGAGTCGAGGATATAGTTGCTAAAAAGGTCAACGATGTAGTTGCTGAGAAGGTCAAGGAAGAATTGATGCGGTGGCAGGCATCTCAGGCTTCCAATCAGCCTATGGCGACCCACTCTTCTCCTGATGCACAGACTGCGAGTAATCCCGGAGACCCATCGCCTAACACGTCTGCTATAAGTATTGTTTATGACATTGTAGCTAGTCTTTTCAAGATGATATGTTTTCAAGATGATATGTATATACGTATAACATTCTTTACGTAAATTTGTAGGCATTGAAGCCATGCCGCTTAAGAATACAAGACTATGTTGTTGCAGAGGCGCAGTCTTACCCGTCCCTTCCTGGGGAAAGGTTTCACGGGACTCCAATGCCACAGGGCTACATTCGTGTGGGCCCATTACGTGTGTTACCCGATTGGAGGGAAGCTACATTGCCATATCCCCACCCGGATATTGATACACTTGCTGAGGCAGAAGGCGGGGTCATATTGTGGCCCAAAGAAGATGTCGTCTACACTACTGAAATTGTAAGATAAATTTACATTGATTTAGACTGTTAATGTGTATATATGAGGTCAACTGATCTGAAATTATATATACAGATTAAAAAGAAGACACCAGGAGCACCTAGGCCTCCACCTCCACTCCCCGCATTACCAAGTTGGGTTCCAACTGACCTAACATACCCGTTAGGTCCTGCTTGTAGGGGAATGGCATGTTGGCTATGGGTACATAATATACATTGCCCTATAATTGTTTCTTTAGATGCAGATTATGCAGGTCAATCATACGATAGCTCTTTATTTATACAAGATATTATTGAGCTATTTATGTATGCTTGGCTGAATACATCAATGATAGAGACATGGATAAGGTGAGATCTTGTTTATACATCCATATACCTTGTGTAAGATCCGGTGATCTGGTTTCTTATATATTAATGCATACGTAATACATGTTTTGCAGCTACTTAGTCGAAGATCAATGCAAACAATTTGCATTTGATCATGTGGGATTTTTGATTCCATCATTGATTAGTATGGTAGCTAAAGACCCTGATAGTGTTCAACAATATTGTATAGATGCTTTTACAATTTTTGGTCAGCAAAAGAAGACGATAATAATAGCTCCATTCAATGTCAAGTAAGTTTACTTTATTTATAATTTGGACTTAAGAAAATTCCATTTTTATTGTGCATTTTGAGTTATTAATTGTTCACTTTTTACCTCTAGCAGTAAACATTGGGAGTTACTAGTTATTGTCCCCAGGACGTTCACTGTTTATTATTTAGATCCCACGGGAAGTACATTAAACACTAAAATTGGACACGTAATGAGAATGCCATTATTCTGGTGAGAAATATTTCATTTTTGTATCTGTTAACATCTGTTATTACATTACTATTTATTTAAGCAATTTACTGTGTTATATTAACATGTAGGGGTTTAGATGCATTCAAAAAGGCTGGAGGAACGGTCCCAAGGAAAAAGAACCAGCCAATAAATTGGCAGAACGTACAAGTAAGTTCCCGACTCCAATGTATATATTATTGATGTGAATTGTGCTTAATTGTATTATTTTGTATGTTTCAATTTATAGTGCGCTACACAAGACAACGGCTGGGCATGCGCATACTATGTGATGCGATTTATGCAGATGATTATCCGACATGCCGCATTGGACATCGATAACATACATGAGGTATTATATATAGTCTCATTAGTTAGTATGAAATATATCAATCTTATTTTTATATTATTGCTTATATATATACATCATTCTCTTTGCAGGTGTTTAAAACTGACCACACTATAGGTAAACGCTTAAAAATATACATGCTCCATATACGATGGAAGCATTAGATGAAATAAGAGAAGAATGGGCAAAATCCATACAAGCAGTGGCAACTGTAAGATATAATTGGGATGTTGATAGCGATAATGAATGATACTTTATAAATGAATATTTTTGAATGTTAATACATGTATTTGAATGTTTCTATATGTGTGAATGTGAGAATTGAATTGATGTCTGAATGTATCTACTTGTGTGAAATTTTCCTTGGGACTTTTGCAGGTTTGTGGCCTGTTTGTAGGCTGATATCAATGGATGTCGTAAACCTGCAGTTCAGAAAACCGAACTGTAGGTTCTCATCCTGCTGACCAGCCACAGCAGGCCTGCAAACTAATATGAAAAAAAAAGATATAGGCGTCAGTTATTTACAGAAAACTGTCAGCAAAGACATACAGCGTCGGTTATTGGATAAAAATAGACGCCTAATATTACAAACAACCCGACCGTGCAGGAAAGCACGGCCGTGGTGGAAAAGGCGTTGCTTATTCATATAAAATTGATGCCTATAGTACTAAACACGGCCGTGCAGGGAAGCACGGCCGTGTCGTCTTGAAGTATGGCGTCGGTTGTTTAGTTGATCACTGATGCCAAACGGGTTCGCGCCACAGAAAACGGCATCATCTAGGACACTTTCTGCGTCGGTTACCAATTAAACACCAACGCAGAATGTGTCCTAGATGCCGCCGTTTTCTGTGGCACGAACCCTTTTGGCGTTGGTTTTCTATAAACAACTGACTCCATACATCAAGACGACACGGCCGTGCTTCCCTGCACGGCCGTGTTTAGTACTATAGGCGTCGGTTAAAAAATTGACGCCGAAGTGTTAGACCTTTAGCGGCGCCCACATAGGCGTCGCTCGGAAACCGACGCCAAAGCGGGTTAAACAACCGACGCTAAAAGGCATTTCTGTAGTAGTGTATCTGTGTATGGTTGTATGTGGTTTCTTACATCTCGGTCTGCGCACCGATCTTCCTTCTCCTATTCCTGATGTAACTCAAAATAATTTGAGATTTCTCTCCTACCTATGCTCCCCTTGAATGTAACTCGAGGTTTCTCTTTTTACAATGTAAAATAGGATAGATTTTTTATTTCCTATTATGTCAAAGAATGGAAGACATCCTGATGACAACTGAGACGATCGGTTCAAGGAGTGAGCCGATCGGTTGACGTTCGAGACGATCGGTTCAAAGAGTGAGCCAATCAGTTGATGACCGGTTCGAGGAGAGAGACGAGCGGGTGGCGGCCATGAAGAGATGCACGACGACCAGGTGAACAAATCAGTTGGAGGAGCCAACCGATCGGATGGTGGCACCCAGCCGACCAGTCTGATGGCGAGCCGATCATTCATGTGATGAGTTGATCAAACCCAGAAAGGCAAAGCACATAGTTCATCTTGTACATGTTGCATGTGATGTAGACCTAGATGACTGCGATTCCTCTTGGCTTGAGGAATCACATTAGGATGGCCATAATCATCGCGTTTATCGTTTCACATGTTTTCTGTGGGATATAGCATGTATATGATATGTACTATGTATTGTGGTGATTGGATATGTATATGTTTATAAAACCAAATCCCTCATTAAATATTAAGTTTTAGATGCCTTCCAAATGCGACACACGTGAAAAACTTGATCGACCAAGTGTGGGAACGCCCAAGCGTGGTGCACCGTCTATCTCGTGGAAGCGTGAAGGATGGATATGTGGGTCTGCCCAAGCATGGTGCATATTCATCGTGTTGGCTTTGGGTCAGACTTAACAAGGTGACCTAAATAGGATCTAGCACCTTGAGGCATGGAGATGATCATGGCAAGGAGTTGCATATGACATCTTATCAAGAGTTGCATATGATGCAATTGGCAAGAGTTGCCTACCTGAGAGATCTAAGTTGTGGGTGACAGCCCAAGCTGGTCCATGACTTACATGATTTCAGGATCTTTCCCACTAGACGGTTGTACACTGCAATCTTCCAAATTGATGGTGAGGGCTATCAATTTGAAGTAAAATAGTGGGAGCGATAATTAATTAAAGGCCTAATTTTATCGTCAACTTTTCAAATCAATCAAACAAGTCAAAAAGAGTTTTGGACTAAAATTGCATATATTTACCATTGTTAAAATAAATGGTTAATCAACAAATCACTTTATTTGCGATCGGTCTTTGAGACCAACAAATTAAATGGGAATAATTCCACGAATGGTTAGGACATTGAGAAGTGTTCTCAATCATAGAGTGAAAGCTCTAAGTCCTAGTTATACCAGAACTAGATGAACTCAATCCCACCACATCAATGGCTAAAAGTATGGTTATGGAAGCATACTGAGGATGACATTGATAAGGAGTGCTTGATGTTGTGTTCTCTGAACTATGAGTTGCAGAGACAACATGAGACATATGATGTCTCAAGGACGTTATCCTAGTATGTCATGACAGAAGGAGATCCAGTAAGGTATTCACACACTCAATGTGATTGGGTATGTGGAAAACCTGACTAAGAAGGATTCCCTCTGAGCCAAGAGTTGGCTATTGGTATGATACTACAAATGTTGCGAGGATCATACAATTCATGATAAGATACAATATGAACAACTTTTGACAAGCGTTGACAGAGTTGTTGGACATGTTGAGGATAGTACAGGCAAAGATGAAGAAAGACAAACCATAATTTTTGATGTGATCAAAGAAAAAGGTAATTCTTAAGGGCAAGGATAAGGGCAAAGCAAAGAAGTGTTCTGATGCTAGCCAGCAATCCAAGTCATCTTCTGCCTCATGGCACATGGGGAAGGGTGTATGAGGGATTGCCCTCTATATCTGGAAGAACAAAAGAAGATGAAGGAGGGGATGGAGATCTCCGCCTAAGGTATCATGAAATGAACCGCTTCTTTATCTGAGGTATATGATACCAAGATATGGATATGTCATATATGATATGCAATATCCACAAAGAAGTGATGGCCTTTGTGAAAGGACCAAGAAAGGAGTACCCATAATTGGAACAAGTGTTGCTGCCATAGATAGGAGTACCTTTCAGTTTATTTCAGCCTAAAGGGCACGAAATAGAGTTGAGAACTGCTATTTCATATATTGCCAATAGATAGAAACACTTTATTTTTGCATATTGTATGACAATGATGGCAATCAATAAAGTTGATGTTTCAATATTTTAAAGATATGATCTTTGTGGCAATGCCTTGTTTATCTTGTGGTATTTGATATACATAAGATAAAATGATACCTAAAAGTTATAGATAACTCAAACAATCAAATTAGCATCAATCATAAGAAATTCATTTCTAGTGTCCATATGATGGATAAATCTAGACTCTTTTGGTTAGAGAACCAGTAAGAGACATGAATATCTTGGACATGATTAATCAATATTCACTAATGGTAGTGAGAGAATGATTATTCTATTAGGTATAATACATGTGATGTATTTACGTACCTATTGGAACAAATGCTAATACTTCAAATGGTGTTTAGAGAAATACCAATATGAATATCTTGAAGTGTTCAAGATTATCATAGATGAAGTAAATTTTGGTAAAGTGTTAATTCTTGATGAGATCAATGAATGAAATACTTGGACCAAATGTTTGAGATCCTTGTGAGTGATTATGATAATGTATCATAGTGAACTCATGATTAAGGCATGGTGATGTATAAATCAACAAGGAATCATACTCTAAGGAGTTAGAGAATGATTATCAAATAACTGAATTCTTCTTAATAAAAGAATACCCCACACTAATAAAGGACATTAAGAATCACAAGGAGTTGTAAGTTCTTATATCCTTGACAGATACACCTCGTTTATCTATGTGATGAGTTATTCATGTGATGAGTCAACTATCTAGATGAATATGAGGAACCAAATTTTGAGTTATGGTTTATGACCATTACATCTTAAATGACATCCATGTGAACCATAAGGTATGACCTTGATGGTAGCACTCATTGGATGAAATCCATAAGTGCAAATGAATCTTAAGTGTTAAGACACATGGATAACATTTTGAGAAGGATGATGCTTGTAGATTGCAACTTAATGACTAAGACATTTGGCATATGGATACTAAAACTGCATTCCTATGAGGAATAAAACAAGGATGTGTACGTGACACAACCTATAAGGTTTATGAATCCACTAATGCAAATGAAGTCTATAAGTTACAATGGACTAATCAACGTGATTGATTGAGTACAAGCAACTGAGAATTGGATCTTTACTTTGATAATATAGTCAAAGGGTTTGACTGATATGTCAAAGATAAAGAAGGGATCTGTGATTTAGTGGGAGCATGTTCACATTCCACATGTTGATGTGAAATGGAATTTTCTAGAATGGAAATCCAAAAGTGGAAATTATCTTTTGGGAAGATAGAGATGTTTCCTATGTGATAGGAATAGAGATCTATAGAGATAGTTCTCAAAAACCTCTTGACCTGAAAAGAGAAAGCATACATTGGCAATTTGTATTGAAGGGTTCAGTATGCACAGATTCAGTGGGAGAAAATTTGTCCATGTTACATGGAGTTAGTATCCCAAGGCCAAGTGTCCAATTCTTATGAAGAATGGGAACACTAAGAATAGATATGGATCTATCATGTATGTAATCATCCCATTATCTTGCATGGCAAGAATAAAATGCATTCATCATCTTATATGTAGGACATGACAATATGATGTGCTCATCCTAATAACTCGTATGTGGGACATGACGAGTGGATGTATGTCTACTTCCAATAAGGGTTACTGGAATACCATGAGAACTTGATAAGTACTTAGGAAGTACTAGTTCTATGGAGATAAGGAAGAGTTCGATGTAAAGAGTTACATTGATGCAAACTTCCGAAAAGATAGAAAATAAATCGCAAAATATATATAGGATATATAAAAGTGAAAGTTTGTTGATAATTGGAAGTGTTCCAATAAAACCATTTTAAAAAGGAAATGTTGAGTATTCGTGTGTTACAGAACAGCAGTGGATACTATATGGATTTGGAAGTTCATGAGATGAACTTATAGATATTCCGCTCATTGATGACAAGTATGGAATCCTTGATCATTCAATGTGGCTAAAGGTTAGCAAAGGAATACTAGATCGCATATTACGGCAACTCCATCTCATACGTGTGACGTACAGTGAAGAGATGTGAGACATGCAATTTATACTGACTTTGGCAAGGTGTTTCCATAACTCACTATGTTCGCACTAGAGAACAGTAACATGTGGGGCATGTTTGAAGATCACTATGAATATGATTCAAGGGTGATTGGCTCGCAGTACAAGTGGGAGTCTGTTGGTATGTATGCCCTGAGAGCCAATCATGGGATGATTGGTGGGATACATTAATATTGATTTGGTAAACATCAAAGGCAAGCTTCCAATTATTTCTGGTTCAGTCATTTGAGATAGTGATAGAACATATTGAATGTCTAGAGAATGACAGTACTCAATGACGTATGCTTTCAGGTTAAGGACCTGAACGATGAGATCATGATGCTAAGAGTTTGTACATTCTTTTTATGTCCCTAGTCAGATGTCATTTTGGAAGGTAGATAGACAGCAATGACACACAAGACTAGATTGTGGTATTAATTGATGACAAAATCTCATTAGTCATGATATAGAGATATCAAACCAAACACATAGGTACTTGTTAGAGAACAAGTGTACCGGAAAGACCTACCGTGAGTTTGACACATGGAACCATGACATGGTAGTCATAGTCAGTACTCACAGTGATGGTGGTGAGTGTGATTCTTTGACCTGAAATCACTACACTCAACACATGTCGTTGGGCACACTTTGACATCATCAAACGCAGTCCTGAAACATGGGTTGTTATAAAGGAGATGATTGGGTGGCTTTGACACATGTGGATTTTGAGGGGTGAGTGATAGATATTGGATTTGTCCCTCCTGAGGGAGTTTGATATCCAAGGCCACTTGATGAGTAGGAATGAAATAGGCGTGCCCACGCATGTGTGAATCAATATGTGATATTGATGTCATACATATCTCTTCCAATCTACTCTGAGATCAAGAAAGTGAATGAACGTTGACAGGATGATTGTTGCATGCCTCGAGTTCATTCGAGATATCAGTGACAAAGGAATTATACATTCACTGTAACACTATTCACGGATTGTAGGATTGAAGGTTGTTTTCCAACTTTCTATTTCACTTGGGTAGCACTGATGTGTGACTAGGCACCGCTCTTTGCTTGTGAAGTCATAAGTGTTATGGACTTTCACTGCCAATGTGAAAAAGGACCTATAGGGTCACACACATAGGATTTAACCTGGAAGAGGAGTTTTGTCCACAAACAATGTTTAGATTGAATACTAAAGGAGTTTAGTAGTTCAATTAAACACTCAATTGATTGATAGCTCAAAATCATAGTGTTCAAGGTGTTGGACTGATTGATTAGGGTATCAGATTAATTGAAACTGCAATTGACTGATTCTGCACAATCTGCACTCCCAACCGATCGGCTCATGTGATGAACCGATCGGATCAGCATGGTGAACCGATCAGCTCAGGTTGTGAGTCGATCGGCTCATGGACAGGGTGAACGATTGCTTCAAGTGTTGAAACGATCAGTTCAACTGTTGCAACCGGGCAAGTTGGGAAAGTAGGATTGGTGAGAATTTTCCTTTCGTTTCACTTGCCCAATTTGATTGGAACAAGGATTGGTATTTGATACCAATAAGAAACAAAAGAGAAAAAGTCAATCGGGAACTAACCAGGGCCACGAACAGACCGGTTCAGAAGTGAACCGACCGGTTGAGGTGTCCCAACCGATCGGTTGAGGTATCAACCGACCGGCTCAGGTCCCCAACCGACCGTTTCAGAAATGAAACAATCGGTTCAGGTTGCGAGTTGGTTATTTTTTGGAAAATCTTGAACCCTTCTACTCCTGCTTTTAGTCTGGCATTGCCCGGGATGGAGAACCTTATCCCATGACCCTCCTATATATATAGGGGTATTGGGGGCTTCTCAAAGAAAAACTCAGTGCAACCAGTTTCTGTGTGAAGTTGTCGTTCTCTATGGTTTTGGTAACTGAGAGAGAGCCCGAGCAAGTGCTACCCAAAAAGGGAGGCACAACAAGGGAAAGACAACTGCAGAAAGCAATTGGTGGTAGGAGAGTGTGTTGGTGACTAGTACACTGATAGGAGGGTGTGACTCCTTCCAATTCCTTGTGGGACAAGCAGATTGGAGTTCCAGGTTGTCTGTGTGGACTACTTCAGAGGCGGGAGGTTCCTGTCACTCAGAGGATAGCTGTCAATCCCAACAGTCCCGATGAGACCAGGAGTCGTCTGTCCCGGTGCGACCAGGAGCTGCACAGAAACCGTCCAAGACCAGAGGTGAAGACCGTGCAAGGCGCGAGATATTGTCACTGAGCAAGCCTCGAGACAAAGTATGATTCCACAAACCATCCTTTCCTATTGTATAGGCGTTGACGTGCTTCCTTGTTCTGGGTTTGGGGGAGAATTTTTTTTTGTTTCCGCTGCCTTCTCTGCCTCCCCTAAAACCCAACAACATGTGTGTAATTATGAATCATAAAGGATAAGATCTTGTGGTGAACCACATTAGTGTGTTCTAGGAAGCTCATTCTGGGTGAGTAGGGACTACTACATCATGGGTTAGGTTTTTTGATGCAACATGCAAGTATGGTAGTTCATCATAGAAAAACCATGGATTGGATATCATTAAGATCAACAACCTTCCCAAGTGGGAGTTTGATGCCCTAATTGTTCAATTATGAAATCTAACGATGATAGAATTGGATACTCTTTTAACATTATATAGGTATACATTCTAACTATGATAGAATTCGGGGGGATGATGAGTGGAGGGGGTGACGGAATGGGCGACAGAATAGGAGATGCTTCCGATGATACTAGGAAGCTACCGCTGGAATTCATACTCAGTCTTGAACGGATCATCCCACCTCACAAGTTGGTCCCATTCTTTTGTATAGGAATGCAGGTCTTCGTCAAACTCCTGGCCCGAGTAGATCTCAAAGGAGGTTAGAGGAAATACTTGTGTCAACAATGACGAGCAAATGGGCAGATCTATTTGTGTAGAGGATAGATCTAGATCAGAATCTGAAGAGTTGTGAAGTTGAATTTATTGACGGAGAAGTCAAGTACTCTAGATCTATTGCAGAAAGAAATAGTTCTAAATGGGAAAACACTACTGCTGAGCATATCATCAGGCTTAAGTCACATTGTCTGACTCTTCACAAGCATCTAAAGATGGTGTCAAAATCAAAAGGGGATTTTACGATTCTATCTTGAGGTAATGAATTCTTTATTATTAGATTTTCTAATCCTAAAGATTTGAGACTTGTTGTTGAGAAAGGGCCATGGTTCATAGCTGGTAAACCCATGATCCTAAAGAAGTGGTAGAGAGGTGAGCCATTTGAGAAACTGAAGCTCAAAGAAGTACCAGTGGGTTCGCATTCATGACCTCCCTCTTGAATTGTGGGATGAAGAAGTTTTCAGTATTGTGGTAAGTTTCATTGGTACTCCTTTAAGGCATGATCTCCTAACTAGGAATCATAGGAGATTGGACTTTGCTTGAATCTAGGTTCTTATCACTACATCCTCAATGTTCCCTAGTGAGATTAATCTTGAGAGTGATGATGGGGTGAAGGATACAATCTGTTTTGAGAGTGAATTGTACCCTGATGCGTGTAAGGTATGTGGGACATTTGGTCATGGATAGGGTGCTTGTGCGAAGGTGGAAATTCCTACTGAGATGATTTCTCATCTGGTTGAGGTAAGCATGTTTGGTGAAGTAGACACCTTATATGATTGTCCTCCAGAGGAATCTAGTTCTATTTTGAAAGGGAAAGAACATGTTGCCTCAAGCGATCCTTCTCTGAGGAGGTTGTTATTTAGACCTCCACGCCATTAGGAAGTAATAAAGGTAAGGAACATATGATTAAAAGCCCTTTTAGTACCCCTAATCAATGGAATGTGTAGAGTAGGAAATCGAAATCGCCTCCTAGGTACATATCCAAAGTACCTCAATAGAGAGTTAGTGGATCTCTGGTCTCACCTAATAGCTTCAAAGCATTAGAATTCATAGACTATGAATGTAATGTTGTTAAAGTGGTTAGCTCAATTTCAAGCACATTTAATCATATTCCTCCTAATGTTGTTAGAGCTGCTAGCTCAGTTTCAAGTGCATCTAATCCTATTATAACTAAAGGTTGATACATCCATTATTTCATGGAATGTCCGATATTTAAACAAACTTGGATGGCAGGGAGTAGTTAGGGAAGTTATCTCTAATAATAAGTGTGTTTATGTTTGCATTGAAAGCAAAGTCAGAAGGAGAAAAATGCATAAAGTGATGAATAAAGTTTGGGATTCGGCTAGATGGGTCTCAAATCATGACTTCCATCCTCTGGGTAGAGTTTTCATTGTATGGTGTAGATATGATATCTATGTTCATGTTGTTACTGAAGGGGAACGATTTCTTCACTTCTATGTTACTTCAGATGAAGGTAATTCCTTTCTAACTGTTGTTTACGCCCACAATCTAGAGGTGAAAAGAGAATTTTTGTGGGACCAACTCCTTGGTGTGTACAATGAAGTGGGAGATAATCCTTGATTGATCATTGGGGATTTTGACAATGTCCACTTTACTTTGGATAAATTTGGTATTTATAAACCTTCTTATAGGTCCATGGGTCTATTCAATGACTTTATTAATAGTACTAGTTTGATGGATATGATTCTTCATGGCTCCTTATTTACTTGGGATAATAGACAAGATGGCGATAAGTTGGTGATGTCTAGAATTAATAAGGTCCTTTATAACAATAATTTTATTATGGTCTTTCTTCAACTATGGGGTTTTATCATTCAATCTATTCACAGTGATCATAGGATCTTATCCATTCACTTTGGAAAGAAAGGGTTTTTCAAGAAAAATCCTTTTAGGTTTATTAACTCCTGGTCAAAGATTGAGGATTTTTATGATATTGTTGAATAAGAAGCTTGGAGTATAGAGATTGAAGGCAACCCTACATTTAAGGTTGTCCAAAAACTAAAAAAGTTGGAGCATGCTCTCTGCAGCTGGAACAAGGAGAAAGTGGGGGATAATTTTGCAAATAGAAGAATCAAATAAGCTTTGGTGTGTCATGCTCAAGCTCTTTCTAATAACAGTCTTGAAGATATATATCTCTCCCATGTTGCTTCTGAAGCTCGCAAGGAAGCCACTATTTCTTACGAGGTAGAGGATTATTTTTGTTAGGAAGAAATCATGCGTTCAATGGCTTAAACTGGGGGATGAGAACTCTAAGTTCTTCTATGATTCAATTAGATCTAGAAGGAACAATAACTCTATTAGATGTATACTTATTGATGAGAACAATATTACTAATAACTCTCTTATTCAGGATCATATTCTGAGATTTTACAGTAATCTTTTTTCTAGTCAATAGCAAGATACTCGACAATGGGATATCAAATGGTTTCTACCTTCTTTATCTGTTATTCAATTTAAATCCCTCTGTGCATTAACGATAAAAGAATAGATAGATCGAGTTAGTCAAGAAGGTGATGGTGACAAAGAACCTGGTCCAGATGGTTTCAAATTTCACTTCTACAAAAAATGTTGGCATATTATTGGAGATGATGTGACTATGGTTGTTCAAAATTTCTTCTCCAGTGGTCACATGCTTAAAGAAGTAAACAAGACCTTCATAACACTTATCTCGAAGATATAGAGTGCTACCAACATTCAATACTGGAGACCTGTAACCCTATGTAATTTTCTATATAAAATCTCTTCTAAGGTGATTACTATTAGGTTACAGATCATTCTTCCTAGCATCATTGACCCATATCAAAGTGTGTTTATCAAGAGAAGATATATCAAAGACTCTACCCTTCTTGTCAATGAGTGTGAGTGCTATTATTAGATTTGGTGTTGATGAGAAATGGTTCTCCCCTATTCGAGCTTGTCATGAGTTGCAAGTTTCTCATGCTTTATTTGCGGATGACGTGGTTATATTCTCTGAGGTGGATGAAGGTTCTATGGAAGGGCTTAGTAAGGTACTTGGTATATTTAGTGAGATATCGGGTCTTAACATAAGTTTTACCAAAATGATTGTGTTCTGCAATTCTTCGGCTCACCCGGGTCTAGTTGAAGGAGTTTTGGGTTTTAAGATTGATCATCTTCCGATGAAGTACCTGGAACTGCCTCTCTTCGAAGACAAGTTCACTCGAAGCTTTTGTGCTCCCTTTTTGGAGTAAACTAATTGGAAACTTGAGGGCTAGAAGGCTCAGAGCCTATCCTTTATTGGACGTGTAGAACTGGTGTCTTCTACATTGAATGCCTTTCACCTTTATTGGGCTTCTTCCTTCCCTATCCCTATCTCTATTTCTAATGATATTGACAGGATTTGTAGGAACTTCCTCTGGGGTGGTGCTGAAATGAAGAGTTATATTCATTTGGTTACTTGGGAAGACATTTGTAAGCACAAGTATGAAGGAGGTTTGAGTCTTAAAACCACTAAAGATGTTGTTACTGCTTGTATGGTGTTGAATGTTTGGAGCATTACAACGAAGAAGGATAACCTATGGATTAGGTGGATTCATGCTAGATATTTAAAAGGTGACTTGATATGGAGTGTATCTTCTAAACCACATTCACCTTGGATGTGGAGACAACTGTTGGCTACTAGAGATATTCTTCTTCCTCAAGTTTGCTGGGAGCTAGGAGGAAGGAAATCCACTATGATGTGGAGAGACACTTGGGTCAAAGGGAATCACTTTCTGACTGATTTCTTAGAGGGAAAATTAAGCTTGCTGATTTGGTTGATAATGATGGATGGATTGTATGTAGGTATATTCATGTATCAAGAGTTGTTGACATTATTAAGCCTTTTTTTACCCTGGGTTGTCATTCTTCCGATAAATTTCTACTCAATGGTCTGGTTTCAAAGAAAATGAAAGATTTCTAGGATATCATTAGGAGAAAGAGTGTCAAAGTTCCTTGGTATAGTTGGATATGGAAGGACAATGGCCCTAATAGATGCAAGATTTCAGGGTGGAAGGTTATGTTGAGAAAAAATTGACTCAGTCTTTTCCAAAAAAAAAAGGTTTTAGCTTCCCATCGAGATGTGAGTTGTGTAGAAGTTATATAGAAGATGTTGATCACGTCTTTATTCAATGCTCTTTCAACCAGCAGATTTGGTAGTTTGCTCATATGGAAATGTATATTGATCATCTGCCTAACTCTGCCCATAGTTTCACTGAATTCAAATCTGAAAAAGGGAATAAGTGTGTTCTGGTTGCTATCGATGATATTTGGAAGGAAAGTAATCAGAGGATTTTTGAAGGACATAAAAGAACAACCCTTGTTGTTTGGAGGAATGTGAAAATAGATATAGATTCCATTTCTTAGTAATTTTTAGAAAGATATCTCTTTCTATCTAGTTTCTTTTTTTTTCGTGTTTCTCTTTCTTTCTATGTTTTGTACACACTTATTTTGGAAAAATACAAAAAAGGGGAATGCTTTGGATAAAAAAAATACATTGTACTACATGATTTTACTCGTGGACCAAAAATGTTCATATTGATTTACTTCATTCGAATATGATCTTTAGTGCCTCTCTGGTAGATTTTTATCCCATAATTTTTTGCCTACATGTTCTTTTTTTGAATTGTTTGTTTATCTTAATATGAGCCATTACAATTTTCATGATTTTTATACATACACATACGAAAATAGGTGAATAAAAATAATAGAATGTCAATGGATACAAGCTATAAGTATAGATTAATAATAGGAAGTTCTCAAGTGATGAACCTAAAACAGAATGATGATCCAAGATATAGATAAATAATCCAATTAGGAATTTAACTTAGGTGATAATACTTCCAAGTGATGTATTATGCATTTGGGCAAACTAGACACATTCAATCTAGGTTTTGTCAATTTCAATAGGGACCAACACCTAGCAAATCTTTAGTATAATGTGGCAAAAAAATAATGGAGGAAGAAGTATTGAGAGGCATGCGAGTTGCTCCTATTATATTTGTGTTGAATAGAACTATGTAGAGAACAATGGAAGTATCCTTTATCTAACAAACTAACTTGCATAGAAAGATGATGCATACCCTTTTAACTTGATTTGAATCTTTTTTGTAAGTGAATTAGTAATATGATACATATGCTTACTTGACATACCCCTTGTAACCTTTTAGGTTTTCCATTGACTCTAGATGAAACATTGTTATGGTGGGCATAGTCATATGCTAGTTTATGTATGTTTGAAATTTAAACTAAAATACTTTTTGACTTGTCAGCATTTTAGAATACTATAACATAAACATAAGTAATTGTTGAACTCTAAATCCATGAATATAGTAATCATTGTTTTTGGTGAAGAGCTCTATTGAATAAATACCCTAAAGTCATAAATACCCAAAACAAATAGATATAACTCCTACTAGTCAAATGTACATAACTCACCATCTATGATCCAACCCTAGTCATACAATAATGAATGACGAATGCTCACATGACCTAATCAATATGAAAAAAATATAGAAATAGTCATATGAATAATGAATGAATAACAATAAAAACCTAATAAACTAAAAGTCAAAGTGGTTACAAGGATGCTTCATTGGGCATGAACATGAACCAACATCCCATGATCATCTTCTTTGTCGATCTTCTAAAGAAAATTGACATCATCATGGACAAGAGTAGGGCTATCCCATCTATCTCAATTCAAAAGGAAGTCTACCAGCCTTTCTTAGAACCATGGAAGTTTTCCATAGTTATTAAATTTTTGAGAATCAATGTAGGGTATTGTGGCCTCGTAAATAGATTGATCATACTAAGAAATCTACAACAATATTTCAGAGTCATTGACCTGGACAATGGATATTAAATCATACAACCCCTATGTAATGAAAATTACATCAAAGTTCTTACAGTAGGACCATGGACTCTTTTGGGCCACTATCTTTCCATCCAATGGTGGTCCCCCACTTCACACCTTTAGAAGCCATCCCTTGGAAGCTTGCAGTATGGACTAGAATCCCTAACTGCCAGATCCACCTTTATTAGACTCAACTTCTATGGGGTGTTGGTAACCTATTTAGCAAGACATTAAAATTTGACGCCACAATTGTAACATCCCAAAATCTATATAACCTAATTGAAATATATTTACTTTATTTGGCCCAAATAAGACCAACATAGAGTGAGTAATTAGATTTAATGACCTTTACAATTGTTTTGATCCATTTTTGTGATTGATCAATGTAAGTGTAAAACGGTAAAAACCCTATTTATATGTGTAAATTGTTTGCTACAAAATTTATATATGACATGAATAATGAGATACATATTTAGATCAAGTTTTATAATTTAATTAGTTTCAAACAGATATATATAGATTATTTAGACAAAAAAAGGATTAAGCATGGTGATATATATTAACAATTTTATTTTAATTTCGCATAACATGATTAGATAGTGAAGGATGATTGAATTAGTTGAATTTTAGGTTACTTGTTTTATGTTTAAAAAAAAATCAAGTTTCTAATAATCATGAACACATGATATCAATATGTACATGTTTATGTATATAAGTAACCAATTTTTAGAACATACTTATGTATATTGAGATGAGTTGCAAATTAAGTGATATGTGGCATATGTAATTGAGATAGGTCTAAATCATCATATCGAACATGGAGCTATGCCATAAACGGCAAAGAACATGATCTTGAGAGATAGCACAAACATTTTGGGAACTCAATGGTGCCACCAAATCTTATTTTGAGATTGATACACAATATTAGAAAGTTAGTTACACATTCAAGATTTTGGGGATACTTTTATATGTGGTTTTGATCAATATGACCAATGTATAAGTAATCTTAGATATGTAACGTATGAGTCAGAAGTTTATATTTTTGGGATCAATATTTGAAAAGAATCTAGATCTGGAAACAATAGAGACACATTTCAAATTTGAGATAATTTATATCTATGGATTGAGACTTGTCGTTTTCATAAGATAATGGGAATGCAGTTTTATATAAAGGAAAATAGCTGATTGGGTAATACAGATTTAGAAAGTAAAAGAAGAAGTTAAGTTTCTATCGTGATCAAGATGCGAATTATGGGGAGATGAAGAAAATAAGTAAAACAAAAGGAGATTGGGTGATCGTCAAAGGAGACATTTTCGTAAGTTTTCCTAATAGCCGTTACTCTCATTACAATCTTCATTTTCAGATTCTTTTGACCCCAACCAAGAATTAATAAATGTAAGACCACGGAATTAAAGGATTAGACAGCCCCTTTTTACTCATGCTTGGCGGTTAGAATACATATTCATAAATCATGGTTTAATATCTCGTGTGTTTAGGATTTCTCATTTAGTGGATATTAATGATTGGAGAACGCATACTAGTTGGGGCTGGAGTGGCATAGATATTTCTTTCTTTCTTTTACATTTCAGAAGTTAGTGGCAATTTATATGTAAAGAAGTTAATATACATGTAATGATTATAAAAATAGATTGTTCAGTTTGCTACTAGAATAACAGAAATATAATGATGTAATAGATAGTAGTTTGTTTGAAATTTATAAGATAAGATGTGTAATAAATGTTTGGGTGGACTATATAAAGATGTCTACAATTCGAATTTATCTGGAATTTAAACTAATATTATTTAAATCATTGGATCATGATACCGCAAGTTTGTTTGCTCTTTGGATTGTCCCAGTATGCGTCAATCTCTAGGTATTATTTATTGACTCATGGGCGGTAACAATGCATAGGATCAAAAACATGATTGACAAGATTGAGAATAATTGTCGTTCCGGCGGCATCACTAGATTAGGAAGGACAAGCTATTTAACTATTGGAGTGAAAAAAAGAAAGGGCAGCACTCTGTTTCGTCGAATAGTAATGAATACGAAATCTTGCGTGACTATTTGGGGCAGCCTCATATGCTGAGCACTTATTACGCAGTTCAATTTATTTCTCACGTCTTAAGACACATATGTCATATATTCGATATCAGAATTTAACTAAGTGATCTATTAAATAAGAGTTTTGGATGAAAACTGACTAAGAAAATAAGAATCTGGATTTCATATTTTACATTTAGATTACTCATTATTCGAGTAGTCAAATATTGAATAAATATATATAATGAAAATTCCAGACCCAATCTCAGTTATGTAGTAATTGAGATTCATATTCAAATTAAGAATTAGATTTAATTTAGAAATTAAGAGCATATTTTTAGATCAAGAATTCAATTCACTAATATTTTAGTTTCTAATAGAATGCATCAATTAAGTAAAACAAACATTTTGAAATATTTAGACTACATTATGATTCAGATTCAAAATTTCATACATGTTCAGTTATCAGTATTCAGTTTGATATAAGATAAGTTCATATTCAAAATTAAGTAACTCAGATTTAAAATATTTAAGTCAAAACCTTCATATAAAATATTATATGATAAGTCCTCATTTAGTTAGTCCCGGAACGATTCAGGGGTATCTGTTGACAATTCAGAGGAGTGTTTACTCCAATTCAGAGGTACTTTAATACCAAGCAGTGCGTAGTTACGCCAATTCAGAGACACTTCAGTGTCATTTAGAGGCATGTAGTGCCAATTCAGGTGGTTCCTTAGGTTGTGAATTGCATCATGAGAGTGGGTAATTCTTACTACAAGTTGCTTAGTCTAGGGTTTAAGGAGAGATATTTATTAATGTTATGATGTTAACTCCAATATTAAATTGTAATTCCAAGGAATTCACTCCAATTTAGGGTACTTCAATACCAATTCAGGGTACTTCAATACCAATGCAGGGTGTAGATATGCCAATTTAGGAGGACTTATCATATAATAGTGGCCACAAGAAGATAAAAGATGTAGATAAAAGACACATCAGTTCAGAATAAGTTTACAACTTTAAGATATCAGTTCAGTTTTCAGTTATATATTATTTATGGTTATCATATTAGAAGTTCAATGCCACTTTCTATAATCTAGGTTTCCTTTTGTGCATGGTTGGGGACGAGATGTTCGTAGGTATAGAACTTCAGGAGGTAGTTATGACAAGATGATGCAGTGACAATTTCAAGAGGTTTGCTTGGTGAGGTGCCATCTACACAGGCCCAGATTTGACTTGAGATTTGCATAAGGTATTATCATGGTATTAAGTTTCTTTTGTAATAGAGTTTCTTTTCTAAGAATTTATGAAAATGCATTTTTACACTAGTATGTTTTGGTTTTATCTGTCATTATTATAATACATATCATGTTAGCAACATTCCTCAAAATAAAAATTAATAACTTCCGCTCATGTGATATGAAAATCGGGGTGTTACAATATGGTATCAGAGCAATATGTAGATGACCATTAGGCAAATTATCATATTCTTAATTAGATTGCCCCATTAGATGTCATGTGAGACTAGATGGATTTAGAAAGATAGTTAGTAACCTTATTTATAAAAGAAGTGGGTGAAAGATAGTAGAATATGAGTAAGAGGTTTAGTTCCGCAATATAAGTTGAGATATGTATTACAGTTAGTGTCTAGATGCTTTAGACTTTTGTGTTAACTTTAAATTTGTGCAAATCATATCCTCTCTTTTTCCCAGATGTTTGTGGTATGGGACACAAATTTATGAGATTTTGTGGATGAGATGTTATATGCATAATGATATACTTATTATGCTTGTCGCACTCTTTCTAGTACACATGGTATGGGACATGTGTACTATCAAGTGAGATAAATATGATAAGACATGACACTTTCAGATGTATGACAAGTCGACATGCATCAGAAAGTGACAAAAAAAGTTTAGCACAAAAGTTTGAGGTAGATGGTCACCTAAATCTAGATGCATATCTATTAGAACCCTATAATGCATCCCTAAGGTAGATATTTTGAAATAGATTAGTAACTTGGATTTGAAGTGGAATAATGACTGGAGAGAGGTGAGGCCTTTTTCCTACTATACTTGATGAAACTAGAGAAATCAAATGCCCTTAGGACCTTCACTTAAAGGAGGAATTACAGTCACAAGTCGAATCATAATGGTTGTTAAAGAAAATTCTTAAGAATAATATAATTGATGTTATGAACTAAATTTTAGCTTAAGGTATGAAGATTGTTAGAAGGTTACTAAAAGTCTATAAGGCTATACATGAGGATGATTTAATCATATAGTGATACAAGATATGTGATAGCATTGTTCAATGATATGGGATCACTATAATATTGGGTTTTAGATGATTTTCACACGAGATAGATCCCAAAGAAGTTGCTCGACTAAGGTTTTATTTAGTATCCTTGAGGATAGGAAAAATTTCTTAGTACCTTGGGTTCACTTGGCGTAGAAAACTATGATTTGATGAAGAAAGTCAGTTTGAATAATATATGAAAGTAATGTAAGCTTTTGGTTCCCCAAGCTAAGTGGACATTTTTGTAAAATGTACACATTGATGTAATAAGCACCATGATATCAGATTTTGTGAAGAAATCACCATACTCACAAATTACAAGTAGAGGATCATGATAAAGGATCATGAAACAACATTTGATGCTTCATCCTCTATAGTCTTAAAACCCTAGCTTGTTTCTCGAAGTGTAAGAATAAACTACAACCTTGACCATATAGGTTTGAGGGTTAGTAACCCCTATCAAGATGGTTAATGGATCTTATCATACAAGAAGATAATAAGGAATTAGAGATTCATACTCGTTGGAAAGGTCATTTTGACATAATAGTATAGTATATGATTAGAGAAGAAGGGAGTTTGAATGATTTTAGTGTGAGATTTCATAAATTGAAGTAAGTGGTCTTTGATACGACTATTCACTTATTACGTTAAATATGTCTACATGTTTGTTAAAGAGCACTTTCATGATTTTTGTGATTGTTTATTAGATAAACCATGCAAGCAAGATTTTGCACTTCCATTTCTATATCTCTACAACGTCTAAGATCTTAAGTAGAGACATGTTAATAATATTTCCCAGAATGATTAAGGTCTAAGTATTAAATATACAATAATCTTATAAGGTTTGAATGTGATAAGTCTCCATGATTAGATTCTTCTATTAAGATTTAAGCTCATGGTAACACCATGAGGTAAGAATGCATTAAGATTCATAAAAAAATTAGATATATTGAGATCAAATAAAATTATGGAGTTTGACCCAGCCCTTAGTGAAGGTCATGAGACCCAACTATGAGAGAAAAATCCTCAAGAGAAAGATACATAAAAAGAAATAAATTAAGAGTAGAAAAAGAATAGTTGTTTATACACAAGACATGGTTAGTCATCTAGGAGAAGGTCATATTTTGAAGGATCTGATGGAAGTTTATGACAATCATTGAGAGTTAGTGTACGCAAGGTATGTAAAACCTTAAGGTGGGTAGTGAACTGAAATTTTGAGGATAAAATTTATCCAAAGTGGGTAGAATTGTAACATCCCAAAATCTGTACAACCTAATTGAAATATATTTACTTTATGAGTCCCAAATAAGACCACCATGGAGTGGGTAATTAGATTTAATGACCTTTACAATTGTTTTGATCTATTTTTGTGATTGATCAATGTAAGTGTAAAATGGTAAAAACCCCATTTATATGTGTAAATTGTTTGCTCCAAAATTTATATATGGTATAAATACTGAGATACATATTTAGATCAAGTTTTATAATTTAATTAGGTTTAAACAAATATATATATATATTATTTAGGAAAAAAAGGATTAAGCATGGTGATATATATTAATGATTTTATTTTAATTTCTCATAACATGATTAAATAGTGAAGGATGATTGAATTTGTTGAATTTCGAGTTTTTTTTAATGTTTAAAAGAAATCAAGTTTCTAATATCCATGAAGACATGATATCAATATGTACATGTTTATGTATATAAGTAACCAATTTTTAGCACATACTTATGTCATAAATATATATATATATATATATATATATATATATATATATATATATATATATATATATATATATATATATATTGAGATGAGTTGGAAATTAAGTGATATGTGACATATGTAATTGAGATAGGTCTAAATCATCATATGGAACATGGAACTATGCCATAAATGGAGAAGAACATGATCTTGATAGATAACACAAACATTTGGGGAACTAAATGGTGTCACCAAATCTTATTTTGTGATTGATACACAATATTGGAAAGTTAGTTACTCATTCAAGATTTTGGGGATACTTTTGTATGTGGTTTTGATCAATATGACCAATGTATGAATAATCTTAAATATGTAACGTATGAGTCAGAAGTTTATTTTTTTGGGATCAATATTTGCAAAGAATCCAGATCTAGAAACAATAAAGACACGTTTCAAATTTGAGATGATTTATATCTATGGATTTAGACTTGTTGTTTTCATGAGATAATGTGAATTCAGTTTTATATAAAGAAAAATAGCTGATTGGGTAATACAGATTTAGAAAGTAAAAGAAGAAGTTAAGTATCCATCGTGATCAAGATGTGAATTATGGGGAGATGAAGAAAATAAGTAAAACAAAAAGAGATTGGGTGATCGTCAAAGGAGACATTTTCGTAAGTTTTCCTAATAGCCGTTACTCTCATCGCAATCTTCATTTTCAGTTTCTTTTGACCCCAACCAAGAATTAATAAATGTAAGACAACGAAATTAAAGGATTAGACAACCCCTTTTTACTCATACTTGGCGGGTAGAATACATATTCATAAATCATGGTTTAATATCTCGTGTGTTTACGATTTCTCATTTAGTGGATATCAATGATTGGAGATCGCAGACTAGTTGGGACTGGAGTGGCATATATATTTCTTTCTTTCTCTTACATTTCAGAAGTTAGTGGCAATTTATATGTAAGGGAGTTAATATACATGGAATGATTATGAAAATAGATTGTTCCAGTCTACTATTAGAATAACATAAATATAATGATGTAATAGATAGTAGTTTGTTTGAAATTTATAAGATAAGATGTGTAATAAATGTTTGGGTGGACCATATACAGATTTCTACAATTCGAATTTATCTGGAATTTAAACTAATATTATTTAAATCATTGGATGACGATACGGCAAGCTTGTTTGCTGTTTGGATTGTCCCAGTTTGCGTCAATCTCTAGGTATTATTTATTGACTCATGGGCGGTACCAACGCGAGATATAGGATCGAAAAGATGATTGACAAGACTGAGAATAATTGACGTTCCGGTGGCATCACTAGATTAGGAAGGACATGCAATTTAAGTATTGGAGCGAAAGAAAGAAAGGGCAGCACTCTGTGTCGTCGAATAGTAATGAAGAGGAAATCTTGCATGACTATTTGGGGCAGCCGCACCCTTACCACACCGACCACCAGCATCCTCCGGAAGGGAAAGTATAGACAAGTCATTGACCATAGTTTGTGGGTACGATCGCTTAGGAATCTCTCCACAACTCCATTCCCTACTGCCTTAATGATGAAGCTATGACGACCTTTGTAGACCAGTCATCCAAAATGCAACGTCTGGTACAGAGTAGTCGGGGCCGGTGTCACGTTACGGTGCAAGAGGATCGGTACACGATGAACTTTCTTGGCGATCATCGGTGGAGGAAACCACTCCGGATGCGGCGAGCATATACATGAGCATATCAACGCACGCTCACATCGATAGAAAAAGGAGAGCGAAGAGGACAAGGCGCGAGCCATGGCGGTGGCGGAAAGACAGATGTTGAGGGTCTTCAATCTCATCCTAATTGTCCTCGACGATGGTGCCGGTCAAGCTAGGGAGATCGGCCGAAGCTAATGGAGGCCTGGGTACGCGTTGTGATGGCCTGAGTGTCGAGGTTGTTCCGTAGGAATGCAGCCTGTTTGTCCAGTGAACATAGCATCCACGCGTCAGGGCACATAGGGCAACATGGTCAGGGGGTGATGTATCAGTGCGATCCAGGAAAGAATCTACGGTTTGCAAAGCAGGGGGCTGCTGGGTGCGTATCACGGTGAAATCTTGGGCACTGGATCAATTTTAGACAGTTCAAAAATATTTATAAGGTGATTAAATAATGGAACGAGGAATCAAAAATCATCAGTATCAAAGGTAAGTGGGTCGTGTCTATTGAATTTCATTATTATTATAACTTGACCAATCCATATTGAAAGTAACGTAGAGATTAAGTTACTTTCAGACATTTAGTTATTAATGTGCATCTCATATCCAATAATATTTTTATTAATCAGACTTTGTTCAGATGAACTTATGTTGTGAGGATATCAGGTTTTGATTCCATTTTATTCAAATCCACTAGTTTTCTGGATCAATTTGATATATAAATTTGCTATTTTTTGAGTTTACAATAATTGATTATGATTAATTCAAGATTTCTATGTATTAGCCAATCAAAGTTGGCCACATCCGTTGCCAACTATCCATCCAACTAAGTCGTGGGGCTGATTCAATAGGCTCGAGCTAACCAGCCATTCCACGCCTTGTGTGACCAGTTAAAGAAAAGGGATAAAGGGCCATAGTATCCTTACCTCTCAACATCAGGATCGGGGGTAAAGGAGTAGTTTCTCTTGTCTGTCTTCTACCCTTTCTTCCGTTCTTCCACCGCAAGTGAAGCTCTACTTCACCACCGAATCAGTCAATCCACAGTTGATCTCCCACTCCTAACCACGGGTGACAAATCTAACCCTTCCAACCGCTCCTTCAGGGTCCTCAGATCTTGTTGATGGTTGGGGGCCTAAACCAGTCACTGGTGTAAAAGGAGCAGCAAGGAGCAAGTAGAGAGACTTTTGGGGACGGATGGAACGACCATGAATGCATCAATGAGATTTGAGGGGTCTCTTCAAAGTTGTTGGTGGCCGTATATAGGCATAACATCGCAGCGATAAACGGAAGGGGAATCCATCAGCCTTGAATGGAGTTCTAACTTGACAGGGAATATGGGAAAATCCCAATCCCACACAGAAGCGGTGGAAATTTGGGATTGGATAGTTCATTTTCGTCTCCGGAATTCAATGGGAACCTTCCTGGTTGGTATAATGGATCAGAGAGGGAGAGAGTCGCGAGAAAATTATCAACTATTGTTTTGGTTTCCTATTCGAGCTGGACGTAGAAAATGAACTGGAGAGCGTCGATCTCCAATCTAATTACTCCTAGATTTTCCGATATCATAGGGTCCGGGTCTATGTCCGTCGGTAGTATTAAATGTGACAATGTCACAATCAATTAATTCACCATACACTTCAGAGATATTATAAAATTCATAACTCTCTCCTCTCTCCTTAAAACAACTCTAAATTTGGATATGTTCCTCACAAAACTATGATCTCGTAGTGGGCCATGTTTGGTAACAAAGTGATGTTTCCATGTATCCTTTTTTTCTCGTCAAATAAAGGAATATAAATTATTTATTACAAGTTGGTCCCTCTTCCTTCTTGAATTTAGTAGGCCACTAGGAGCCTCCTTTCTCAAATTTGGAGGGAAACTCATTGATATATTTCCAAACCTATGTATAACTTTTGAGATTTGTTGGAATATCTTAAATAGATCAAACTTGTCTTTCAACTATATCCATAAATTAGTTACTAGTATCACATGGAAAGTCCTTTTCTTCTCAAATTCTAGAATCTTTTCAGTTTTATTATTATCTTAGAGTGCACCAAAAGGCAGATTGAGATAATATTGTTTTATGCCTCAAATCTTATGTTGTCATTCAATTCTTAGTTAATTCCTTCTTGAATTATTGAAAATATCACATATCTTATTTTCTTTTGGAAACTTACATAATATCTCATATTTCAATACCTAACAAACCATAAAGTCATTATTCTTTATTTCTGCATGAAATATCTTATTTCTTAAACTTGTTCCACAAGGACCTATTTGCAAAGAAAATAGTCTCATCAGCCTCACTTGGGCCATGTGTTGCACCCATTTCCATAAAGTGGATGGCTTTATTATTCTATAAATTATAAAATTAAGGAATTTTTTTATCAAATCAAGTCTTATACGTAGATATTTCAAATTTAACAGATTCGAGGATATTACAATCCTTAAGTTAATAGAAGGGAGATCGCTCAAAGACCTATATTCTATATTGGGATCGAGCACGCTCGCATCTTGTCGCACTGCTTTCCTCAATCTAACTACTCAAGTTTCGTCTTCACAAATGCAGACTTCAACCAAACTACTTGGACAAGTGCCTCCGACATTCACATCATCTACTGTAATGGTGTTTGCATCAGAGGCCTAGGCAAATAAAGATTTACCACCAGTGCATTGGAGGTAGAAGTTCAAGCTATTATGCACATAGCACATGTCTGCAACAAATTGAAGCACACCAACCCACTCTTTCTTATTGATTCCGGCCAAGCAGTCCAATTGTTCTCCCTTACACATAATTCTCCATTGAAATTCCTCCCTCACCTAAAACTCCTACACAACTCAAAACACAATATTTCCTATTCCAACATCACTCATATCCCTTGGACACTGAACAAGGTGGCTAATGAAATAGAAAAATACACTCTGAAGAGTGATTTAGCAGTTAATTTTATTCATAAACTCCCATGTCATAACTAGGACATTAATCTTTGTATGAAACTTTTAGCTAGTCACTGGCTCACTCCTTAATATTGTTGATAGTATGATTTTTCAAAATTAATATAAATCCATACATTTATTGTTTATTTAATGTAAAAACGTGAGTGTTGTTTTATAATGGAGTAATAATATATGTAACCTAATAAGAAAACTTGTCTTGGAAATATTACTTACAAGTTTATATATAAAGTTGCATATATTTGAAATACATGTATATAATTGGAGTTTTATCCTAAATAGAGTATACTGACACAAACCATTCGAGATAATATTATATGAATCCTATCATGATAATATAATTCTAGTTCAAGAAAAATTCCCAAACATGAAAATAAAAAATAGGTATTACACTATATATGGAAGATAAAAAATATACTATTCAATATTTTGCTTATTGACTTATTTTAAAACCTTAAGTTTGTATATAAATGAAACTTCTCATCTTTGCATTATTCATGATCCCTAACTTCAACTTATGTTATTTGGCATAACTATGATTTAGATATTAAGTCAATTGTAAGTCATAAAATAATCAATTAAATGTAGTTTATTTGGACGCAAACTCTTTGTCAGTGGTATAATCTCAACTATTAGTTCAATTTGTTGTGCACCCTCCTTTACTAGTCTCCCTTTCTAGGTTAGACTTCAAAAAAATATTAGAATCGACTCACCGTTATGCATCTTAGCCAAATTCCTTAGCACTACTTTACTCAACAATGTTGGATATTCTCTTTCTCTCATTTTTCTTTCTTTTCTACATAAACCTCACTTTCAACTTAACAAACTAGCTAATATCTAAATCTAAAGACTAAAAAGTTCATAAGGTCCCATTCTCAGCCTAGTCTTGCTTCTTCACTATCCTCCCCTTTTCAACAACACTCCTAGACTCCTCCAATCTCCTTACCAATAAAATAACCTTAAGTCACCCAAAATATAATGTCTTCCTTTTTTATTCATACTCACTAACCTACTTTTCCTTCCTTATCCCATATTAGTGGAACATACATAAACATAGATAAAAATCTAAAAGCCATTCATTGGCAACTTCGATGCTGAATGCATTCTTAAATTGTGGAATTAAAGGGGTTACTTTGTTTCCCTTTTTATCTCTCTACTTTATTATTTTATTTCTATTTTTTAGTTTCTGGGTTGAAATGATTATTCATTATGAGTTTCTCCTTTTATACTTTACAAGAACTCTAGCAGCTTTGTTGGTGTCTCAATTTTCATAGTAGTTCATTTTAATGAGGTTTCTACCTCCTTTAAGGAAGCTTCCTATAGAACTTTTATCCATCGTGTAACCCGTGTATGATATAGAAAGTAACTTTTTTCAATGGAACTTATTTTAGATTTTGACTCTGTGATTAATTTATACTTTTAGGGTAACCCATATTATTGTTTAATATTTTAGATTTTAACTTCTACATTATTTTTTCAAATGAAAATAGTGTGTCTAGAATTGTATAATCAATCTAAAACCAACCAAATAAATCATGCATAATCTGAATGTAAGTTCAGTTTAATCTTTTAAGACTATCTACTTAGTAATCTCATGGATTGGAGTTAAAAGTTAATGTATCCATAATTACTTACCAAATTAATTTCTATGAATAATATTTGATTTTTGAATTATTTAGGATTATCTTCTCATGACTTTCTTTCTATTTTGTGATTGGAGCCACATCCTTAATGTAATCCAAAATTTCCTTTAAATGCTATTTATTGATATTATCTTTCCTTTCTTTTAGGGAATCCAAGAGGCTATATTATTCATCTCTCCCTCCTCTTATGATCCAATATAGAGAAATATAACACATCTAGATTAGATCTTAAATAAAATCTAGTAGTACTACTAGCATTACATTTTTCTTCTCCAGATGGACTTTAATACAGTTCAAACGCCTTATATAATAAATCCTAGCTATTTTTATTTTCAAAATAGTGCTTGGCCAAGGTGTCAACGACCTTGTTGCAAGCCCTATTCTGATACTTGACTTTCCATTCACTCCTTTTCTTGATCTCGATGTGTATTCTCTCCAAAATCCTCATATGCTTTGGGTTGTAGAATGAACTTCTCTACAACATTTCCACAATCACCTTGCAATCAGATTCTATCTCTAATTTCTAGACTTTATTTTTGCTAGAAAGTTCTACTTCTATGTCAACTACTATCCTAGGCTCTTGTAGAGTTTTGGGAATAACAATTGACCCTACAAACCACCACTATCCTTAACTGTGTGCTTTGTCCTCACTCACCCACAAGCTGGGGTCAACTTCTCGACTGGTCACCGATCTTAGTACTACTCCTAGCTGAGCACACTTAACTATGGATTTCTTTAGTGATGGGCTCCCAGAAAAGGAGGTGCTCCTTGGTGATATGGGTAGTCCAATCATTACTTTTAAGATCATTTTATCTGATGCCTCAAATCCTGGGATGTTACAAGTGGCTTCTGGGTCCTCAAGCTGCAATGCTTGTGTTGACAATTCTGCCTCCTTTAGAATGAATGGAACCTAGTAATCTTAGGTTTGATGCAATGTTCAAACACTTAGCTATTCACACAAACCTGATAGGCCAACATCCTATTATAAATCAAAGATGATGTGGGATTTCAAATGCTAATTGTTTCCTTAGCTATTCCTTGATGTTCAGTTGAAAGAAATGTGTTGGTAGTCTATCATTGAATAAGCCCCTAGTTGCATATCTGCAATGTCAGATTACATGCAAGCATGTTTCTTCATAATACCAGCGTCTCTCGCATGTTCTTTTAGTGGATGTCTTTCGACCTTTCAACTATATTAGTTAGCAGTGCCCTATGGACCAATAACCTCATGAAGAATTCTACTTTAGCTAATATAGAAACCTTTCATAAGCTACTCCACTCCTTAGTGTTGATATATGTTTGATTTCATAGAATCTGGTAAGAAGAATTTGTAGAGAACCACCCATGTCTCATAGCCTCCCATACTCTAGTATTTGTAGTTGAAATATTGTAGGGTGGTTGTATTGTAAGAACACTTCATATAGTGTCTTCACGAAGACATTGCAAGAGGAATTCTTCATCCCTATAGCCATTATCCTTTAGTACACTATCTATTTGCATATCACTCAAGTCCTCATGGACACTTCTTGTCAGATAGTGTTCTAGTTTGACTCCCAACTTCACCCATTCATCCTTCTTGAAAAGAGTGTTCCCTCAATTCATGGGTTGTAGGTTCGAGTGATCATGAAACAAGTATTTACATTTTAAGGTAGCTCATGCTAACCTAGAGGCATTAGTCATTTTCCATGCACTATAATCAGTGTACTTATTCTTCATGAACCTATACCAAAGTTTGTCCCTCTTTGAATTGATATCACAAAAATTCTTTTCTAGTAAGGCTAGGTTTCGTTCCCACATGGTTTGATTCCATGTCCACCCTATTCTTTCTATTGGTGAACCATGCTAAAAGTGACATAGGGTGTTCTTTATGGTTCCCACCCCAAAGAAAGTGTGTGATACTTCCATCAATCTCATCACACAAGCTTAGAGTGAGAAATGTATTTTAAGTCTTATAGGTGGGATTAGATTCCAATATGGACCTTGCTGGGAAAAATCATCCTTATAGTGAGATGTTACTGGAGGCTCCTCCATTTATTCAAGATCCCAACTTCTCCAACATCTATGAATATGTCTTCTTTGTAACCCTTGAGTGTATGATAGGTTCCCCTAGGTACCACCCCATATCTGTTGTTTCTTTAAACCTATAGATGTGGTTAACTTTCCTTCAGATATTGTGATGAATGCTAGATGCATGGAACACTTGGGTCTTGGCTATGGAGATGGTTTTCCTGGATGCCTACTCAAAGAACTTGAAATTGTTTTTAATGGTACTCATTTTTTTTCAGTCAACACGCCCAAAGAGTATGAGATCATGAACTAAGAAAATATGTGATATATTGATGCTCATTTGTCCAACTTTCATTGTTTTCCAATCCCCCTTCTTGACAAACTTTTGAATCATTTGACTGAGCCGCTCAATGCACAAAACAAATATATAAGGTGACTTGACGCAACCTGTGAGTTTCCTTGAAAGGTTGAGCATGGAACTAGTTTCACACGAGACATTATTAAACTAAGATGAATAAAGATGCCATTGAGTGAATATTGTGATGTGGTGTATCCAATAGTAACATATTGCACATAATATAACCCTAGTTTCAACACAGTTGATAATATTCACATTCATTTTATTTTTAACTCATGGTTTATATAAATTCATAAATTAAGAACTCTAAGAAATTTTGCATAGGGCAGGAGGGCAATCAAGTAGAGTGAGTGGGAGGGGTATCCCCGACTAGGACTGACCATCAGATCTCAATGACTCAACTTCATTCTCTGACATTGAGATTCCATAGTGATATGTTGAAGCATCATCCATGTCTCCCTCTGCGAGCCTGGATCAAATCCTGGGGAACACAAAATAAAGAGTGAGTTACATGGATGCCTCATTGGGTATGAACTTGAACCAAATTGCATAATAGTAAGACCGGTGAAATAAAATCAGTATTCTAATATCATCACACTAGAATGGGAAAAAGAAAAAATTGGCAGTAGTTTGAAGCACTATATATGCTTAAATGGCTTGTCACAATACTCATTAAGTATGAGACATTAATGATAAATAAATGAATATATATATTATTACTAGTTCTTTTGTATTGATTCCAAATTGTATAAGCCAACCACGATCATGGTGATGGAGTGGAAGGGGAGCTAGTATAAAAATTATGTTTGGATGAATTGAAGGGATGTATTTTAAAGAAAATAGAGGGCATTTAGGATAATTAAAAAATGAAGGTGGATTCACTAATACAAATCAAAATATATGTTTGATTTAATTCATTTTGAGAGGTATGTGCAACACTAGGTGAAGTATAATCTAGGGAAAAGGGAAAATCCATCCTAAATTATTGATGTGCATTTGATTGTATCGTGGATTCATTAGAATTGAATTCTAGTTTTTACCACAAAATAGAACCACAAACACACACACAATCATTCAAGTCTTATCATAATCTATCTTAAGGGTTGATTCTTAAAAGACATAATCTCTAAGAACATATTGAAATGTTTTGTTTCAATAAAAAACAAATCATCCAAAAATTGTTTGGTGTTGGTTTATAAACTAATTTAACTATGTATGAAGTTTCATAACTAAGCATGAATTAATATTTCAATAAGGAAATACAAATAATGACTCTAGGGTTCAACACATGAAATCCATGCTCCCTCTTATCTCTATTATGAAAATGTTCATGGAACCTAGAAAAAATAGACTGAGTAACACAGTAATGACCTCACTTTTCAGAAACCCGCAATGAGATCCCTTACCTAAGATTTCCCAAGGATCCATATTTAACCAAACAATAAATAATAGCAAATAAATGCCAGTAAATCAAATATTGTTTACAAAATGCTCCTTGAAAGAGTTACATGAGTTTCTATCATCAAAACTGTACATGTGAAAACTATATGAGAAGTAGTATCTATATAATCCTCCTTACAAGTTAACTTTAATGTCTTTAATTAATTTCATATGTCCATCATATCTAGATATCTTCACAGTTAAATATTTACCTAAATTTTGTGAAACCAAAAGCGTGGATCAACATATCAAAATATATTATGTACGTGAGGTGCATGCAACAATGTGCAAGTAAACTAACAACATATATCCCATCAAATACTTTCAAATTTAAACTAGTATTTTCTTCTCTTAATCTAATCTTTATGTGATAGTCATAGTGGCATTATAATTGAACATAATGTAAATAAAAATCCAATAGTTGATTTTTTTAATCCTCGAGAAATCCTCAAAATGTAGACAAACTAATGCGGGTAGTCATAAGTGTAACCTCATACCTTTTGCAGAACCATGCAGATATTGTAGTCATTCAACATATTATCCAATCAAGCATGCAAATCAAGCAATCAACTTTAATATTTAGGTATGTAAATCCTAAAGTGTCACCATCACATTCATTAAACTAAACCCTACCTAGATCCTAATCTAAGGCTTAGGTTTCCTTGTTATTGAGTTATCATTAGGGTTATACTTTGATACCCCAATTCCCATGTTTAGTGATCTAATGATTTAAGAAACCTAGTTCATATTAGGTGTAATCATGATTATCAAATCTACCATGTTATAACATCATGAACACTTTCACCAGATTGTGTACATTAACAACATAGCAAATCATGATCTTTAATCCCTGATTCTTCATATGCATAATTATTAGCATTAGAAACCCTAGCTAGTCATCATTATTTTAATGGTCATCTTGATTTCTCATCTTACTTAACGATATTAGTTATTATGGCAAAGAAATCATTTTTAGCATATTGAAACATCTTATTACACAAATATGAGGTTTAACTACATTGATCACCAATTTCGCACATACTTCACTATTTTTATAATTGGAATCAGAATTAGGTCTCCATTATATTTTATTTGCATTCCTCTCATTTTTCTAAACAAGTTTCATACATAACATGTCCAATTCCAAGTTACCAATTATTTTCTAGAATATTTGTAAGATAAAATTACCTAAGCCAATAGAGCCTTGACATGTCAACAGTTCAAACTATGCTATTTATCTTTAAAGGGATGATCATTCATAGAGGAAAACTCACATGTGCCCATGCTCATCAAGCATCAATGCGGTGTCCTTTAGGTTTTTTACCCCCATGTTCTCTTCTCCCCCCTTGCGCCTCCCATTTCTGTCGTGTGTATGTCACTATTGCAGCCGGAGCCCAAGATGGCGTGTTGGCTATCTATCATTGCACCTATCCTACTCCCCCAGTTTCATCTCTCTCACCATAGGGTCTTGGATCATCTCCCCCCTTTGCACTTCCTCTCAGGCCTGCACTAGTGCCATAGCGGTCTGGAAATTAGGTTTCCTTGGTGCAGCAACCACAAATGCAGCATCCTTCATGATGGATCATTTTCCTATACCCTCGAACTTCCTCTCATCGTGAAGATCCAAATGTGGTGTGTGCCCTACTCTGCCGATATCCAAAATTGTATGTAGGGTGCATCTCTTCCTGAGCACCTCATACACCAGCCATGTGACCATGGTAGAATGGTGGTTCTCTAATCCCTACCCTATTTAGGGTTGTCCTCAGGTTTGCTTATGGAGAACAAAACTCCCAACGATCCTCAAGACCATAGCATACTCGGTTACCCTCAGATTACTACCTTTGGTCAAGGTAAAAGCTCCCACGGTCATGCCTTATATAGAGGGCATCCAACCTTCTAGGATTGTTAGGATTGAGCAACAAGAAATGGAAGGGGAAGAGTCACAAGTGATCGGGCCACTTTTCCATCTTGGAAGCATTTTATTTAGTCATATAAATCAACAATCCATCTATGTAATCTCCTTATGGTTATGTAGTTTCCAAAGTTAATTACTCTTTTCCTAACATAGAATTTCAGATTTGAACAAGTCCCTTCTTAAAAGAAAATCCTTCATTCAAAAAATCAAAAGACAAAATGGACATATTGGGCGATTATATCATTAGGCTATTTGGAAACTTTTTATGACTACTAATCTAGATTTTTCGTTTCCTTTCTCCTGGGTATATCCTTCAAATAAATTATAGGGTCTCGTTAATATATTTTCCAATATATATCCATATGTGGGGTTTTATTGGAATATCTTTCATATACCAAAACTTGCTCCCTTTTAAACATTTATTGAAAACAAACACCACTATCTCATGGACTGTCCTTTTTCTCCAAAACTTTAGATTTCTCTTCCTTCCCTTATTATCTTCAAGTATACCAAAAGTTAGATCAAAATAATACTCATTTATGTATCAAAACATGTGTTGCCAAACTGGTTAAATAAGTACTCTTTTAATTATTTAGCACAACATGCATCTTATTTTCTTTTGCAAAACTTGCATATTATCTTATATTTCTATTATTAAATAATTCACAAAGGAATTAATATATATTTGTACACAAAACTCTTATTCTTTTGTCTTGCACTGTAAGGATTATTTGTGTTAATATTATCATTCTATCAATAATATCATTGAAGAATTTATTTATCTATTCATGGCTTATATTTATATAATTAAATTTTGTAGAATTGAGGATATAACATTCACCCCTCCTTAAATGGAATTTTGTCCCCAAAATTCAAACGTTGTAAGATTTAGGTGAATGATAACTCTTTCTAGTTTCAAACCTTAGGGTTAGCAACCCTTCTTAGATGCAAGTTCCACATGTTATGACTAAGATTTCTACTTGAATTCAATTCAAGGTATATCCACATTCCTATTCATTTTATGAAATTATCACTTACCCATTTTATATTCACTTGAATTTCAATTTTAATTAGTAATTACCTTTTTTCCTAGGTTCCAAACCTATAATTCATTTATTTTCACATAAGAGTGAGGTAACATCTCCTACCCTAGGTCATATCATTCAATTCAACTTAGGATATTCATTATAATGTGTCAATTGTAAGCATAAAATATGTCTTTCACTCATAATTAGATGAAATAAGTGTTTGACTGCAGCCCAAAAACAAAGTTTGTCTAGATCCAAGAGTAGAGATGGTGTGCACACACAATATCCTAAAATTTCATTATTTAGATTGAATCCATCTCAACATGACTCTAAACCATATATACTTTGTAATTCCATATATTATTATATTTCATGAAGTCAAAATCCCTTTTTCACTCTTTAGTTTGTGTGCAACTTCCTTTAAGAATTAATTATTGCATGATTTTTTTTGTATCTTTTATATATACACCTCAGGTATTTTGAACCTTAGCCACTTCCTAGAGGTCTCTAGGGGTACAATTACTTTTGGAGAGATGGCCTACTTGGGTTCAAAGAATAATGCTCAATATATGTGTTTTCATATTTTATATCCTTATTCACACTTTATGTGACATTTAAGGTTACCACAATCTTTAGACTAATTGGTCAACTCACCCCTTTTAGGGAAGATCCTAACCAAGGGTGCCTTCTTGACTCACAGGAGGAGGTTAGGCTCTTTAACCACAACATGATCCCATAGGTTTAGGGTTTTGACTCTCCATAGGTCCTTTTCTCACTCTTAGTTGACCCCCCAGTTTGAGACACCAACCCAAAAAGTATTCTTCTATAACCATAATATGTTGAACATACATATAATATTATAACCTCTCATCCCATACTTGCTTAACCTTTGTGGTATACCCTCTCACTTGGAGGTTTTCATACTCACTCACTGGGAGTGTTTCAATGATGTACCCACTCACTGGCCCACTCGCTGGGGGTGTCCAAATATCATACTCACTCAGTAGGAGCATTTCTATGGAAAACCCACTCACTGGGGGTAGCATACACACTCTCTAGGAGTTTATTTCAATAGCATACCCACTTGTTGGGGGTATCATAATCTCTAGAGGTAATTTCAATAATATTCTTACTTAGTGGGGGTAGTTTCAATTCGCATAATGAGAAATGTATATTCATCAATCCTTTTGCAAAGTTTGTATAGTCTTTTTTATTAGAACTTATCATTTTTTACTAATTTCCTAGGACAAATTGCAATTTACGCACTTTTTATTGAATGTGCAAATACTTATCTTTTCCATTCACATTTTATATGTTTTACCTTCAATGACAAAATCCTAACCATCGAAGCACTCAAATCGATCGGTTCACTATGACAAGTGTTTGATTCATGTCCAAAGAGCTCCACATCTCAGAGCCAGACGGCTGTTTTGGTCGTTAGCTCAATCTTCCAATCTAACACTTAATAAGCTCAAAGGGCATTCCACCGATCTCAAATGTTTGCTCCAAAACCACCAACCGATCATCTTGTGTTAACTTGTCGAGCATCTGATTCCCTCAAATGACCATCTCGAGTACTTCATGTCCAAGCTAGGGTCAAATGATTGTGTCACCAATGCATACTAGGGTTCCCCATTCAGTCAACACACACAATGGCACCCACCGGATGTCTCACATGTCAAACGACCATCTCGTGGATTGCATCATGGTGAAGAAATGTTCAAATTAGCATTACCACCCTACAACTATTATTTTGAACGCTTCTAATTGGGCCCACACCTTTTTACAACCCAAGCATTCGGTTGGGATTTCCAATCAATTGGTTGGTGGTGTGTAATCAATAAAATTTAATAGTCTCCCTCTCTCTTTTCCTCTCCACCCATCAAGGTTTCCACCCCCTCCTTCCTCTATAAAAGAAGGGGGACTCCACAAAGAATGACATCCAACTTTTGTACTTGCAATTTTGTTTGAGCATTGTTATTCCAATTCTTAGTTGTGTACTCTTTATTTATGCAATAAAAAGTAGTTCTTCATCTTTGGATTTTAGATCTTGTTCTTCTTTTCTTGTTTTTTTTCCTTGAAGGGGGAAATCAAGTGAGCAAGCTATTTTATTGTCACCAGCTCGATCTCCTTAGATATTCTTCTTTTTTTGGTCTATGGCTTCCTTCCTTCTTTCCCTTGCTTCTCATTCTTTTGTTATGGCTAGCTAGTAGTTCCTCATATGAGGCATGGGAAGTAACCCAATGGCCATAGTGTTACATAGATCGATTTCCCAATATGATTCTATTTGGTTGATGGTTTTTGTCTTTGATAGTCGTTGGTTTAATGACTTGATATCTCATTTTTACCATACATTAGTCATATAGGATGGACTGTGGATCCCAAGACTTTGAACAACCAAATCAATTTCATAAAGATATGGTTGTGACCACGGAAATATTCTCATTGGGATGTTCAGACTAGGAACTATGGATGCTAGGACCAATGAGTCCATAGGGAGCTCATCTTTTGTATATTCATTCATGAATGTTTTTGCATGCCCCCTTCTATCTTATTTTTCGATATGAATTCTTTCAATCTTATTTCATGTCGGATGTGGTGGTAAAACCCCTAGCCTTGATATCCTTTCCCATCGATTCCACTTTATTTTTCTCAACCGCTCATTTGAATCGCTTTCTTTACTTCTTGCAATTTAATCTTGTTATTAGAATAAATTCTTTTTACTTGTTATTAGTCTAAACTTTTCCTTAAACTGTTCTTAGTGTAACATTTATTTCATTACAAATTTATTTATTTCTTTAGCATAATCAATAATAAAAGTTTAGATTTTACTTTCTACAATTTTATTCAAAATACTTTTGGGTTGGGCTTCAATCTTAAAAATGTTGTTTGTGGGTCAACCCTTTCTATAATAGGAAGGTTTAAACTCTAGGATTAAGACCCTAGTTTTTGGTGCACGAAGCGACACATATCAAAATGGTGTCATTGTCGAGGACAAAATTTTTTGAACAAAAACTTTTTTTTACCTTTAGAGTACCATACCGGAAGTGTTAATCTTCTTTCTGCTGAGTTTACATTCAAGCAGTATGTTTTTTCTACAACCGCTAATATATCTGTGGCAACACATCCCATTATCATACAGATAACGAGGTGTTACGCGAAAACGTGCAGAAATCACCATAACCACAGATTATCGAAAACACAGGTTAATTAAAACCGATTGCGGAAAATAGATAAACTTTGAAACTATTACTTTCCAGTCCTCATCCTGCACAGAAACATGTCAAGTATATATATATATATATATATATATATATATATATATATATATATATATATATATATATATATATACATCCACAAAAGCTGATACGTGTCCACAACTCAGAAACAGTTGTTCGTCCATCACATGAGTTCACCATTTGTTCATGTACATCGAGGCCCGCATCCAGACAACAGCAGGATTTACAAACATCTTCGATCATTCATCGTGAAACATCGTCAAAACACTGCCAAGGACCTGAGAGTACAGGGATGACTCTAGACTCTACTATAAAACATCCAAAATAGCAACATGTCAATCGCTTGCCTTCTACTGCTCCTCAAGCTGCTCAGCCGCTACACCACGACCACGACCACGTCTACCTCGACCACCTAAAAAGGGGTTAAACCAGCGGGTTGAGACAATTGAACAATTGTCCCAGCGGGAAACATAATTCCCCACTACAACTACAGAACCTCAGCAAGATAAACTATAACAACAGATAACTAATCAACAGATATAACATGAGCACTCTACGTAAAGCAAGGATATTCTTACCGACAAGCTTACCAGCTGTACAAAGGCATATAACCGGATATCTTTCAACAGAACATGATTGACAAAATAAGATATATCATTATATAACATGATTATCAGAACAAGATATAATGCCACATAACCTGATTATCAGGATAAGTCATATTGCCACATACCTGTTAAATATAGAAGTAAGTGCAAGATATAACAAAGATATTACACAAACAAGGCCTCAACCAATGTTACATGTTTTTCTTAAGCAGTAAATACTAGACGGCTGTGTTACGTATTATTATGCCCTGAGGATTTGAACCGTACCGTTCAAATCCAACCTTCGGTTATGAAACCAAAGCCGGTGCCATACAAGGTCAATGGAAGAGCCGGACTCCACGACCTCCCACCTCGTGGTCAGTACACGAGTACAACACAAGCAGGACCGCAGTCACATGCTGAAGTGGTCTATGCCACGGGGTCAGCTCCATAGGCTACCCTCACTCTAGCCCGCCTTGGTACAGGTCTCGGCGCTAGTAAAACTGAGCCACGGGCCTGTTCACCATGCTCTGAGCCATGAACGCATTCATGCTCCTCACATCACATATCCTGAGCCATGGGCCTGCTCACCATGCTCTTCATATGTATCTGAGTCTGTAACCGAAGTTACACTCTTACCTCCTCATTTTTCAGGCTAGGAGCAACCTACACATATTCAACAATATGTGCTTCCAGGTTAACCTGTACGAGAATCTGTTTCACCATCACCAAGTCCTGACGATGATGGATCTATGGCCAGGGAAAGCTACATGATATGATTCCACTGTAATTAATTAGTGTCTTTTAGATGGATTGCATGATTCAACCAAGTTATATAACATGCAAGATATAACAGAAAGTAAAGAACATTATATTATTATTGAAACCTTATCAATCTGATCCATCACAAGGATCCATCATCACATGTTACCACTTGACCTCTTGCCAACCATCCAGATCCATATCAAGGATCATCACATACCATAGGATATCAATCCTTCATCATGTACTGTCACTGCCTCTCAAGGCTCACATCATCATCATGGGACCAACACATTACATATATAATCTCATAGAACAAATATCAAGGTAATGTTACTCATCACATATGTCACACAATAACCATAGATTCAACATAAGGAACATGCTCACAATCATGAACTATCATTCAAGATACTCTACTCATCATTATTACCCTATTTGATGATCAAGCTTGTTAAGCACATCATTACCAAACCATATTCATGCTTATCCTTATTTCAAGATTATACAAACATTTAAGGTATTTACTTTATATAGAAACATGTTGCGTATACACTATTGTTACCAAAGTCATTACTGTTACCATCCTCTATCATCATCATTACCTTTATCATTAAGCACCCATTAATGCAACTACCATTTATCATTGCTATTAACAATTAAGCATAAGACTCACATCATGCATAGCATTACTACTCTTGTTACCATCATTACCATTATTAGTGTCATCATCTATTATTATCCTTATTGCTATGTCATCAAGCAGACTGTTAATGTAGCTGTCACTTAGCATCATTATTATCATTACTAATACTTCCACTACTAGCAAGGCATCACCATCATCTTTGTTATCAACAACATTATCATCAGGGTTATCATCTACATTGTCATAGTTATCATAAATCAAGGCAACACTGTCGTTATCATAGAAATCATTATTAAGCAAGGCATCACTAAGGTTGTGTTGTTTAAGCATAAGCATCCGCTTCTATTACACTTGTGACCGTCACCAAAGGACTACTTACCCTCACTAAAACCTCACAACCCTCACTAAGAAAACCATACGGGTAGGGCATGGGAAGGCAGCAACGCTGTGCTGCACCCATCCTTCTGCCCGCTACGCCGCGTTACAAGGGAAATGTGGCGCGCGTCAGAGGTATCACGCGTCACACCCCATCGGGCAACGCCCGTCACAACTCTGCACGACGCCTGGCACAGCCAACCATAACGCCCGACAGCCAAGGGTTAACGCCCAGCTCACAACCTCACAACTACCAAGAGAGAGAAGGAAAGAGAGAGGGAAAGAGAGAGGGAAACACTCCTGATATCGTGCAACCACTCACAAGGCCTAACGACCGACACTCACCCAAACTAGAGGTGTTACGCCCATCACAGCCCCCATCCTATCGCGCGTCACAACTGTCCACTCTCTATCGCGCGTCACACTAAAGGGATAACGCCCGTCAGGGCTATCGGCCAGCACTATCATGCATATCGTGCAACTCAACCAACTCACCAAAGAAGGCCATGTCGTCCGCCACAAGGATTACCATAATGCTAAGGCCTATCGCCCATCAAAAGGATAACGTTCAACCTAGCCATATCGGCCAACAAAACCATAACTCACCCTATCTCCCAACACATGTGTAGGGTGTCGCCCAACACACCAAGACAGGGGTGGGGTATCGCCCGTCACAAGGCTGACGCCCGTCAGGCCTGCTGCCCAACACAACTATAACGGCCAGCACCCTCCCTAGCCTATAGTCCAACATAGGTACAAAAGCAAGGTACACTAATCTACTAGCATATGAACAAGAACATAACGAGAGGAAAGGAGTTAGGGATAGAAATTATGCAACCCGCCTTGAAGCTCTAAGGAAGAAGAAGCACTCCAGCTCCAAGGGGTATCGTCCAACACAGCTCCAAGGTCCAAAGCTGTCGTCCACCAGGCTTCTCCAGGAAGGTGTATCGGCCACCACTTCAACTCCAAGGGAGTGTATCGGCCAACACAAGCAAGATGGAGAGGGATATTGTGCACTCAAGGTGGAGGAGAGACCAATAGAGCAAAGGAAGCTAAGGCAAGGGAAAGAACCATATATATAGAAGGAAAGGGTGGAGAAAACAAGGTAGATCCATGCCATGTGTCGTCCAACCAAGGGACACTTGTCCTAGGGTTCAAGCCAACACACTAGCAAGGCATGGGACACTTGTCCAAAACATGCACCATGTGTCCACTACACAAGACCAAGCACCATGGACGACGCAGGCAGCAGCTCTGCTGGGCGACACACCAGCCTGCTGGGCGACACAAAGCAGGTCCTGGCTGACACAAGGCTCAAGCAAGCCCAACCAAGGCACCTCAAGGCCCAAACAAGCTCAACCAAGGCCCAAGAAAACTCAAACCACAAACCCAAGCCTTCCTCTCAACCCTAGAGGAAGCAAAGAGGGAAAAACATCTCGCAAGATGACCAAGTTGCACACAAAACCCTAAACTTGGGTTATTTGCAAGTAGCCCCTCGAACTTTCAACAAAACCCTAACCACCACTTAAAGGTGATTAGCAAGCATCAAAGCACCAAGATTAAGCAAAACAAACAGGGTAAACCCTAAAAGCATGTCAGGGTCCTTACAAGCTAACCCCCTTTAAGGGATTTCGTCCCCGAAATCCGAAGAGAAAAGCGAGGGATACTTCCTCCTCATCTCTTCCTCAAGCTCCCACGTGGCTTCCTCAACGCCAGGATGCTGCCAAAGAACCTTCACAAGAACCAGGTCCTTCCTCTTCAGCTTCTTAATCCTTCTGTCAAGGATCGCCACAGGACCTTCCTCGTAGGTCACATCTGCATCAAGCTCAACCTCAACGGGCTGTATCACTGTACCTGAATCCAGATGACTTTTCTTTAGCATACTGACATGAAACACTGGATGCAACCTGTGCAACTCTGGAGGCAACTCTAACTCATAAGCTACCTTGCCAACACGTGCTCTGACTGAGTAAGGTCCCATGTACCTGGGTGCCAACTTACCCTTCCGTCCAAACCTTAGCACACCTTTCCATGGCGAGACTTTGAGATACACTTTGTCTCCTACCTGGAATTCCAAAGGTCGTCGGCGATTGTTTGCATAAGACTTCTGCCTGTCTTGTGCCACTTTCAACTATTGTTGTATCACCTTGATCTTTTCTGTCGTCTGCTGTACTAACTCATGACCCAAAAGCTGATACTCACCAGACTCATACCAACATAAAGGAGATCTACACTTCCTTCCATACAAAGCCTCATAAGGAGCCTTGTCGATGCTTCGCTGATAATTGTTGTTGTAGGCAAACTCTATCAAACTCAGATGTACATCCCAGTTTCCTAGAAACTGTAAAACACAAGCTCGAAGAAGATCCTCCAAAATCTGAATAGTCCTTTCAGACTGTCCATCTGTCTGCGGGTGAAAAGCTGTACTGAACCTCAACTACGTTCCCAACGCCTTGTGCAACTGTTCCCAAAAATGACTCGTAAACTGAGGACCTCTGTCAGCAACTATCATTGTTGGCACTCCATGCAAACGTACTATCTCATCCACATATACTCAAGCTAGCTTCTCAGCTGTATACGTCGTCTTCACTGGTAGAAAATGGGCAGACTTAGTCAATCTGTCCACTATCACCCAAATGGAATCATGATTCCTAGTTGTCTGGGGTAGACCAACTACGAAATCCATGGTTATACGATCCCATTTCCACTGTGTTATCGGTAAGGTTGCAACGTACATGCCGGCTTCTGATGTTCAGCCTTCACTTGCTGACATACCACACATCTCGCCATGAACTCGGCTACATCCTTCTTCAAACCGGGCCACCAATACAAGTCCTTCAGACTATGCTACATCTTGGTGACACCTGGATGCATCGTATACATCGATGTATGTGCTTCCTAAAGCACCAACTTCCTCAGATCATCAGCATCTGGAACCACCATCCTATCACGATAGCAAACTAGTCCATCCTTGGACTCATGAAACTCATCACGCTTGTCGCTGCCGAACTCTGATCTAATCAACTGTAATGCATCATCTGTCTGTTGTGCATCCTTGATTTGCTGTCTCAATGTAGGCTTAACTTGCATCTGTGCAAAAAGACCAGACAACAAAGAAACTTCCATCTGCACATTCATCTGTCGCAGAGAAACAAACATATCTCACCTATGGCATACCAGAGAACTCAACTGTGCCTTCTTTGAAGAAAGAGAAAAAGACTTTCTGCTAAGCGCATCAGCTACCACGTTCGCCTTACCAGGATGATACTCGATAATGCAGTCGTAATCATTGATCAACTCCATCCATCGTCGCTGTCGCATGTTCAACTCTTGCTGCGTAAAGATGTACTTCAGATTCTTATGATCTGTAAAGATCTGACACACTTCCCCATACAGATAGTGTCTCCAAATCTTTAACGCATGAACCACTGCTGCCAACTCCATGTCATGAGTCGGATAGTTCTCCTCATGCTTCTTAAGCTGTCACGAGGCAAAAGAAACCACATGATCTTCCTGCATCAACACGCAACCTAAACCTTTCTTGGAAGCATCACAGAAAACAACATAGCCTTTCCCAGGCTCTGGCAAGATCAACACTGGAGCACTGGTCAGCTTCTCCTTGAGACTCTGGAAAGCTTGCTGACATCGATCATCCCAAACAAAAGGTACATCCTTCCTAGTCAACTTTGTCATCGGCAACGTGATCGCACTGCAGTCCTTGATAAACCTCCAGTAGTATCCAGCCAAACCAAGGAAACTACGAACTTCTGTCGGCATTTTTGGTTGTTCCCAATCTGCAACAAATTCCACCTTCTTCGGATCTACTTTGACTCCTTCAGCAGATATCACATGACCCAAGAAAGTCACTTCATCCAACCAGAACTCACACTTGCTAAACTTGGCATACAACTGATGTTGACGAAGAAGAGTCAACGCTTGACGAAGATGTTTCTCATGCTCTCGCCTGTCCCGACTATAGATCAAGATGTCATCTATAAAGACTACAGCAAATTGATCTAAGAACGGAGGGAACACTCTGTTCATCAAATCCATGAAAGCTGCATGTGCATTGGTTAACCCAAACGGCATAACCACGAACTCAAAATGACCATACCTCGTCCTGAAAGCTGACTTTGGTATGTCATCTGCCTTTATCCTCAAATGATGATATCCAGACCATAGATCGATCTTTGAAAACACTGTAGCACCACGCAACTGATCAAACAGATCATCTATTCTCGGTAACGGGTACTTGTTCTTGATCGTGACCTTATTCAACTGCCGGTAATTTATACACAACCGCATCGAGCCATCCTTCTTCTTAATGAACAACATGGGAGCACCCCACGGCGACGTACTCGGTCGGATAAAACCTTTCTCCAACAACTCTTGCAACTGCTTCTTCAACTCTTCCATCTCTGCTGGAGCCATCCTATATGCTAACTGTGCAACTGGCTGTGTTCCTGGAACCAGATTGATCTCGAAATCAATCTCTTGGGGTGGAGGAACACCAGGAAACTCCTCAGGAAACACGTCTGCAAACTCTCAAACTACGGTCACCTCCTCAAGACTAGGACCTTTCGCCTTGTTAACCACAACGGTATCCACCACGTGAGCTAAGAACGCCTCACATCCTTGTCGTAACAACTTATCTGCCACCATAGCTGATACCAAACACGTCAGAAGAATCTTCCTATCTCCCTGGAAGATCCACTTCTCTCCAGCAATATCAAACACTGCCTGCTTGGAACCACAGTCCAAGACAACCTTATACTTCTCCAAGGTATCCATCCCAAGGATAACATCAAAACCATGCATATCAAGTGGTATAAGATCCACTTGGATGCGGTGTCCCGAGAAAGACAAAACACAAGATGGACACTCTTCTTGAAGCAAAGAAGAACCATCAAGAGGGGTTTCTAACAACAAACTATCCTTCTTACAACTAACAGGTAAATGACAGTTCTCAAGCATACTATAGGCGATAAAAGAGTTTGTAGCACCCGGGTCAACCAGAACAGATGTAAAGCAAGAAGAAGACATATCAGAATGAAATAACTCCATCTGACCTGTCACCACTCGCGGGTTGACTATCACCTCCGGCTGATTCATGGCATAGAATCGAGCCGTTACTTGCTATCCACGACCTCTACTTCCTTGAGTAGACGATCCATCCTGAGACGCTTGACCGCGTCCTCATCCTCTTCTACCACCGGCCTACGGTCTCTCAGACTTCTGGAAACTCTGCCTCGGCTGCTGCGTCACTTCGACATCTCTATTTGGGCAATTGAACTTCCAATGCCCGACCTGTCCACAAAGATGACAAGACTTGTCCTCAAACCGTGGCCTAGTTGGTCCTGTTACTGCCACAGAGGCTGAACTGTGTGCCTTAGATGGTGAAGAAACATAACCTCTCCCCTTACTTGGAGACCACTGAGACGGTACCCCAGAACTTCTCATCACTGCTGGCGATGAAAACCTAGGCTTCTTAAAGCCACCAAACCTCCGTCCTTGAAACTGAGCAGGTCTTTTAAGAGACATAGACTCTCTCTTCTCCTGTATTGTCCTCTCGATCCGTCGAACAGATTCCATGAACGTAGCAAACCGCTCTCGGTTCTCCAATGCAGACAGTGGGGTTGTCAACTCAGCACTCAAACCCTTCTTGAAAACGTCTGATCCGTTCCTCGTCTGTCTTGCCGCCATGTGAGGACAGAACCTGAACAGATCCATAAACTTGGCTTCATACTTGGTAATATTCATCGTTCCTTGCCTCAGGTTCTCGAACTGACTCACCTTCTCATCCAGATACGTCTTTGGAAAGTATCTGGTGATGAACTCACGTCGGAACACTTCCCAACAGATTACCTCACCAGGCCGCTTCCCTTCTTCGATGGTCCACCAGTGACCAGCACTACCCTTCAAAAGGTAGACAGCATGCTTTACCTTGTCTGCTTCAGGGATGCCAAGGATCCGGAAAGCCTTCTCGAGACTTGTCAGCCACAGATCTGCATCCACTGGATCAGCCGTTCCAGCGTACTCCGAAGCTCCAACTCGGCGAAGCCGCTCGAAGGTCTTCCCAATACCCGATGCTTCTCCATGGGGAACCTGTGCTCGCGGAGGAGGCACTGGCAATCACTCAACCATGAGATTCATCATAGCCATTAACTGCCCCATAAGCTGTTGGTAAGCAGGATGTTCAAGTATGGCTGGGTTAAATTGGGGAACCTCAGGCACCCGATCTTCACATGCCTATGCATATGCTCCATCAACCGATGCAGCGTCACTGTACTCAGCAGAGTGTTCTTCATGGTTTCCAGACATCTTGACTTTTCTTCCGCTTAGGGCTGAAGATATTGTAAGAAAACCTGGACACTCATAAGAACAACTCAACCTAGTCCTAAATCCCTATAGACTCAATGAACCTAAAGCTCTGATACCAAAACTTGTGGCAACACATCCCATTATCATACAGATAACGAGGTGTTACGCGAAAACGTGCGGAAATCACCATAACCATAGATTATAACCGATTGTGGAAAACAGATAAACTGTGAAACTATTACTTTCCAGTCCTCATCCTGCACAGAAACATGTCAAGTATATATATATACATCCACGAAAGCTGATACATGTCCACAGCTCAGAAACAGGTGTTCGTCCATCACATGAGTTCACCATTTGTTCATGTACATCGAGGCCCGCATCCGGACAACAGCGGGATATACAAACATCTTCGATCATTCATCGTGAAACATCGTCAAAACACTACCAAGGACCTGAGAGTACAGGGATGACTCTAGACTCTACTACAAAACATCCAAAACAGTAGCATGTCCAACGCTTGCCTTCTACTGCTCCTCAAGCTGCTCGGCCGCTACACCACGACCACGACCACGTCTACTTCGACCACCTAAAAAGGGGTTAAACCAGCGGGGTGAGACAATTGAACAATTGTCCCAGCGGGAAACATAATTCCCCACCGCAACTACAGAACCTCAACAAGATAAACTATAACAACAGATAACTAATCAACAGATATAACATGAGCAGCCTACGTAAAGCAAGGCTATTCTTACCGACAAGCTTACCAGCTATACAAAGGCATATAACCGGATATCTTTCAACAGAACATGATTGACAAAATAAGATATATCATTATATAACATGATTATCAGAGCAAGATATAATGCCACATAACATGATTATCAGGATAAGTCATATTGCCACATACCTGTTAAATATAGAAGTAAGTGCAAGATATAACAAAAATATTACACAAACAAGGCCTCAACCAATGCTACGTGTTTATCTTAAGCAGTAAATACTAGACGGCTGTGTTACGTATTATTATGCCCTGAGGATTTGAACCGTACCGTTCAAATCCAACCTTCGGTTACGAAACCCAAGCCGGTACCATACAAGGTTAATGGAAGAGCCGGACTCCACGACCTCCCACCTCGTGGTCAGTCGCATGCTGAAGTGGTCTAAGCCACGGGGTCAGCTCCATAGGCTACCCTCACTCTAGCCCGCCTCGGTACAGGTCTCGGCGCTAGTAAAACTGAGCCACCAGCCTATTCACCGTGCTCTGAGCAAAGAACGCATTCATGCTCCTCACATCACATATCCTGAGCCATGGGCCTATTCACCATGCTCTTCATACATATCTGAGTCTGTAACCAAATTTACACTCTTACCTCCTCATTTTCAGGCTAGGAGCAACCTACACATATTCAACAATATGCGCTTCCAGGTTAACCCGTAGGAGAACCTGTTTCACCATCACCAAGTCCTGACGATGATGGATCTATGGCCAGGGCAAGCTACATGATATGATTCCACTGTAATTAATTAGTGTCTTTTAGATGGATTGCATGATTCAACCAAGTTATATAACATGCAAGATATAACAGAAAGTAAAGAACATTATATTATTATTGAAACCTTATCAATCTGATCCATCACAAGGATCCAGCATCACATGTTACCACTTGACCTCTTGCCAACCATCCAGATCCATATCAAGGATCATCACATACCATAGGATATCAATCCTTCATTATGTACTGTCACTGCCTCTCAAGGCTCACATCATCATCATGGGACCAACACATTACATATATAATCTCATAGAACAAATATCAAGGTAATGTTACTCATCACATATGTCACACAATAACCATAGATTCAACATAAGGAACATGCTCACAATCATGAACTATCATTCAAGATACTCTACTCATCATTATTACCCTATTTGATGATCAAGCTTGTTAAGCACATCATTACCAAACCATATTCATGCTTACCCTTATTTCAAGATTATACAAACATTTAAGGTATTTACTTTATATAGAAACATGTTGCGTATACACTATTTTTACCAAAGTCATTACTGTTACCATCCTCTATCATCATAATTACCTTTATCATTAAGCACCCATTAATGCAACTACCATTTATCATTGCTATTAACAATTAAGCATAAGACTCACATCATGCATAGCATTACTACTCTTGTTACCATCATTACCATTATTAGTGTCATCATCTATTATTATCCTTATTGCTATGTCATCAAGTAGACTGTTAATGTAGTTGTCACTTAGCATCATTATTATCATTACTAATACTTCCACTACTAGCAAGGCATCACCATCATCTTTGTTATCAACAACATGATCATCATGGTTATCATTTACATTGTCATAGTTATCATAAATCAAGGCAACACTGTCGTTATCATAGAAATCATTATTAAGCAAGGCATCACTAACATTGTGTTGTTTAAGCATAAGCATCCACTTCTATTACACTTGTGACCGTCACCAAAGGACTACTTACCCTCACTAAAACCTCACAACCCTCACTAAGAAAACCATACGGCTAGGGCATGGGAAGGCAGCAACGCTGCGCTGCACCCAGCCTTCTGCCCGCAACACCACGTTACAAGGGAAATGTGGTGCGTGTCACACCCCTCGGGCAACACCCGTCACAACTCTCCACGACGCCCGACATAGCCAACCATAACGCCCGACAGCCAAGGGTTAACGCCCAGCTCACAACCTCACAACTGCCAAGAGAGAGAAGGAAAGAGAGAGGGAAAGAGAGAAGGAAACACTCCTGATATCGTGCAACCACTCACAAGGCCTAACGACCGACACTCACCCAAACTAGAGGCGTGACGCCCATCACAGCCCCCATCCTATCGCACGTCACAACTCTCCACTCTCTATCGCGCGTCACACTAAAGGGATAACGCCCATCAGGGCTATCGGCCAGCACTATCATGCATATCGTGCAACTCAACCAACTCACCAAAGAAGGCCATGTCGTCCGCCACAAGGATTACCATAATGCTAAGGCCTATCGTCTATCAAAAGGATAACGTTCAACCTAGCCATATCGGCCAACAAAACCATAGCTCACCCTATCACCCAACACATGAGCAGGGTGTCACCCAACACACCAAGATAGGGGTGGGGTATTGCCCATCACAAGGCTGACGCCCGTCAGGCCTGCTGCCCAACACAACCATATCGGCCAGCACCCTCCCTAGCCTATCGTCCAACATAGGTACAAAAGCAAGGTACACTAATCTACTAGCATATGAACAAGAACACAATGAGAGGAAAGGAGTTAGGGATAGAAATTATGCAACCCGCCTTGAAGCTCTAAGGAAGAAGAAGCACTCCAGCTCCAAGGGGTATCGTCCAACACAGCTCCAAGGTCCAAAGCTGTCGTCCACCAGGCTTCTCCAAGAAGGTGTATCGGCCACCACTTCAACTCCAAGGGAGTGTATCGGCCAATAGAACCAAGATGGAGAGGGATATCGTGCACTCAAGGTGGAGGAGAGACCAAAAGAGCAAAGGAAGCTAAGGCAAGGGAAAGAACCATATATATAGAAGGAAAGGGTGGAGAAAACAAGGTAGATCCATGCCATGTGTCGTCCACCCAAGGGACACTTGTCCTAGGGTTCAAGCCAACACACTAGCAAGGTATGGGACACTTGTCCAAAACATGCACCAAGTGTCCACTACACAAGACCAAGCACCATGGGCGACGCAGGCAGCAGCTCTGCTGGGTGACACACCAGCCTGCTGGGCAACACAAAGCAGGTCCTGGCCGACACAAGGCTCAAGCAAGCCCAACCAAGGAACCTCAAGGCCCAAACAAGCTCAACCAAGGCCCAAGAAAACTCAAACCACAAACCCAAGCCTTCCTCTCAACCCTAGAGGAAGCAAAGAGGGAAAAAACATCTCACAAGATGACCAACTTGCACACAAAACCCTAAACTATGGTTATTTGCAAGTAGCCCCTCGAACTCTCAACAAAGCACAACAAAACCCTAATCTCCACTTAAAGGTGATTAGCAAGCATCAAAGCACCAAGATTAAGCAAAACAAACAGGGTAAACCCTAAACGCAGGTCAGGGTCCTTACAATATCTGTCATTATAACTATGTATGCAATGCTCAATGAATGCCAATTTTGTGCCTCCAATTTTTGACCCGAAGATAGAATGAACATTTCACCGTCTAAACTAAAATAACAATGTTGTGATGGATTAAGACGATGTAAATCGAATAGTCAAGCAGGCACTCACTGCTCAAAGGGAGGCCAAGATGGCCGAATGAGTGGCTCAAGAAGCCGCACTGTGTACAACATACATGGACAAACAAGAATCCTTGGAAAGCACTCAAAGGGAAGTCAAAAGGAAAAAAAAAGTTAAAAGATTTCTCTACCTCCAAAATAGGATATGTACAACATCTTGTTGTGCCACTCGAAATCAAAACCCCCCAATTTGAGATCTGAACTAATTGGATCACTATGCTTCAGGCCAATCCCTTTTCTGGCAACAGAGTTGAATGTTGCCAAGATCACCTCCAGCGCTTCTCTGATCTATGTTCCTGACATAGGGTCTCAAACATTTTTGAAGACGCCATTCAACTAAGGTTGTTTAAATAATGTCTTTTAGGGCAAGTCACCAGTTGTTATAATACCATGGAGGGTGAAGAAGATGTTACCACTTGGGAGGCACTACAAACAAAATTTTTGGACAAATATTTTCCTCCTACCCTTACTTATGAAATTAGGAGACAAATCCTTCTCTTTTATATGGTCCTAGGTGAACAACTAGGAGAAGTGTGGGAGAGGTTTAGGGATCTTCTTCGACATTTCCCACACCACGATATTACCCAAGTACAACTCATTGAAATCTTTTACCGCGGTATAGATGATGATACTAAAACATTCCTTCATTCCTCTTATGGAGGAAATTTCATGTTCCAAGACCTACATAGCACTTGGTGGGTTGTAAAACATGCTTCTGAAACTCAAGCAAGATGAGGTTCGATGGGGTCCTCAAGGTATCTAAGGCTGAGCATAACTATGACATCAAAAACATCGCTAAAAGCCTCAAGTTTATTTTCTTGAAAAAAGACCACCTAGAATCCTCTTTTAACACCCATGAGAGTAGAGAACAACCTCATCAAATAAAAACTATCAATTCACTTTGTGGGATTTGCCAAGGGTATGATCACTCTAGCCTATGTCAATATTTCTACAACATCCCATGTAGCTAGAAGTTGGACACCAAATGGAGGACCTAAATTCCATCCATAGCATTCCAAATCATGCATACTACAACCCTAACCAAGCAAGGAAGCACTCTGGATTTCAATATTGGAACCTAGTGGGTGCTGACAATGCTCTCCAACTTGCTGCCCAACAAAGGCCCACTCATCCTCAAGTCAACAATCGCCCCCACCATGCTTTCTATACAACAATAATTAGAGGAATCTTGGTAATCAAATAAATTATAGAGGAAACTTTCAAAACCGCAGACCCTACCAAGGGCAAGAATACCAAAATCTAAACCAAACACTACCTCAACCTCAATCTCAATCTCAATAGAATGCCCTTGCTCCTTTTTTTGACAGTGATAGGATACCCGCTCTTGAGCAATGCATCCTTTCTATGAATCAAATCCTCCTTTCGTTACAGGCTCATCAAAAGGCAGCTGATGCTTAGTTGGCCCAATTCTTCACCCAATAGAAACCTCAGCCGACACCTTTACCAATAAATCGGAAAATAACCCAAAGCATCCTGAACAACTCAAGATAATCTCCAACTATTTGGGAAGGGCACATGCCTCTCCCCCTACTATATAGAAAATTAATGGTGTACCCTTAGATTTTGAAGATGAGGACACGTGGTCGTTGAAACTCCACCTTCACCAAAACCCACCATCCGTACTCATGAGAACCCACAAGTGCAGGTTGACGAGCCCAAAATCTCTATCTACAAGCCTCATCTGTCCAACCAAGCCCACCTAAAGCAAAAAGGCTTGATACCTATTTCATGAAATTTAGGGAGGCCTTGAAGAAGTTACATGTTGGCATCCCTTTCTTAGATACTCTTGCTGACATGCCTACCTGCTCCAAGTATATCAAAACTCTATTTACTAGGAAGTATGGCACATAGGAGTATTAGATGGTTAAACTTCCTAGAACCACCTTAGATATCATTTAGAGACAAATGCCTTCAAAATAGAAAAACCCTGGTTCTTTTGAGATTGGGTTTTACTTAGGGGATAATGCTTGCAGGAAAGGCCTTGCAGATTTAGGTGCCAATATCTTTATCATGCCTTATAGTCTTTGTAGGAGACTAGGATTTGTTGACATGCTCCTCACTTCCATGACCATCTAGTTGGCAGATGCATCCATGACGAAGCCTATGGGTATTATTGAAGATATACACGAAGGGTTGGGAAAGACACTTATGTTCCATGTGACTTTCTAATCATGGACATAAAGGAAGATTTATGATACCCCCTCATCTTTGTCTGGCCCTTCCTGGTCACTAATCGAGCCTTGATTGATGTTGAGGCCGAAACTAGTCTTCTACGTCTTGGAAGACAGACCCCAGAGTTTAGTGTGTTTGAGAGTATGCGAGGACCTAGTCTCCAAGAAGAGGTTTATATCCTTGATTGCATTGACAAGCTTAACAACTTAAGACAAGAATGGGAGCTACATGAGGATCCCCTCTACACTGTCTTCATGGATCCCATTGACTATGGCTTTGAAAATAAGCAACTAGATCAATTCAGAGCTCATCTAGACACCTTTGAAGAGATCCATGATGAAGAATTTGAGGACCTTAAAATGATCTCTCGTGTTGATGCAAAACCAAAGGCCCTAGAAATGAAACCCCTTCTAGAGGGTCTTAAATATGTTTTCCTTGATGAACAACAATTATGTCATGTTATTATTATTTCTGATCTTACTCAGGACTAGGAAACAAAGCTTATGACTCAGCTTCTATAAGAAGAGTCACCATAGGATATAAAATGGCTGATTTGATAGGGATCAATGAAGCTATTTGCATGCATAAAATTCCTACGGTGGAAGAATACAAACCATCATGGGTCCCTCAAAGAAAACTCAATCCGAACATGAAAGAGGTTGTTCTATTGGAGATTATCAAGCTCTTGACTTCAGGAATCATCTAACCCATGTCTGACTCCCCTTGGGTTAGTCCTATCCAAGTTGTCCCAAAGAAAGGGGGAACCACTGTAGTAAAAAATGATAAGGATGATCTCATTCCCACCCATAATGATGTAGGATGATGTGTATTGATTATAGAAAGTTGAATAAGGACACAAGGAAAGAATACTTCCCTCTTCCCTTTCTGGATCAAGTACTAGAACACCTTGGCCAACAATGGTATTTCTGTTATCTTGATGGCTATTCAGGTTTTTATCAGATCCCCATCCATTTTGACGACTAGGAGAAGACAACCTTCATTTACCTATTTGGCACTTACACATTCAGGAGAATGCCTTTTGGGTTTTGCAATGTTTAAAGAGTGGGACTCGATAGTGGGCCCACTCAATGGTACAAAAATGAGCCAAGAAATTATTAAGAAGCAGAGAACATAACTATTTATAGTGTTACAGAATGTTCCATGTACATAACTTTCTCATCCAAAAGGTGGTACATAAAAAGGAAATACTATAACTATATTTCATAAGAGTCCCAAATGCATAGAGCAACCCGACTATTCCAAGCTATCCTTAAGTCAACTTCATGTGTACAACCTTCATGTGTCCACGTCCTTCAAAGTACCTATACCTGGGTAGTTTTGGAAACACCCAGAAAAAAATAGTAAAAAAAGTATAAATTAGAAAAAGATGAGTATGTAAATTAGAGAATTAAGTAGGGCATCAAAAAGTAAAGTAAGATGTTCCCATCAAAAGGGTGGACATTGAAGCTAGGTAGGTTTTAATGAGAATTAGCAAGAGAAGGAGTTTCCAAAAGAATGAGCAGTATAAATAATCCAATAAACAACAAACCTTGCCACAATCAATCATCATGAAATAACATTCATTTGCATGTAGATATATTAGACTAAATTAACTATAGTAGGTCCAAGACACCACTGAGTCAATGGCCTATATATAAAATTTTGGGTAGAAGTAACACACCCTAATGGTTATGCATAAGCATCTACAATAGTTAGCTAGTCAAATTATCTACCATGCATAATATAGTATGGCAAGATACATTATTCATCAGAAACTTGTGTCAAAATACAAACACAACAGCATGTGGATCCATTGACCCAATTCAACCTGTCAATAATCTCAAAAAAATAGGATATGTCAACAAGTGGAACAAAAGAGTAAGTATTTCAAGAATGGCCTCATTATGGGAAAATTTAGTCATATAAATGCCCAGTTAAAAAAATAGGGAGGAGTAACCTGCAATCCTGTTTAAGTCAAAATAAAGATCACCTAAGTCTAAGAAAAAGTTAATATCACCACCTAAGCATGAAATGCTACTTGAGTTAAAATTAAATCTCATGCAATACTTTAATCACACTAAATTATCCTTTATGTATTCACAAAATTAGATCATGTGTCTTACTTCAAATTATCAGAAAGCCTTTTGATTACTAGCGCATGCATACATATCCATATATCCTTGACTCATCTTAGGTCAAGTAATGATATACTAAATCAGACTAATACTGTGGTTATAATGCAATCAGTGCAAGCGATGCCTATGTCTTCTTATTTCTCAAACATTAATGTAATCAATCGAAGCGAATGATGCCAAACTAAAACAGCATTGGGATCCAAAACCAAACAAGAGGAAACCTGCGCTTATGTTAAACTTGTTCCTGACTGATTATTAAGTCATGCTAATCATCAGAGTTTAAGTTAGCTGAGACAAAAAGGATGGGACTTCACTCCGGTTGATTCCCTATCAAAGATGGTCGACAATCCCCCTTGTAGAGTCGTCAACTATCCTTGTTAGCCTCAACCTTAATGCCAAGCAAAACTAGGGTCTAGATTTAGAGTGTTTTCATTGTCAAGTCGCAACAACACCTGCAATCATCCAAACCCAACATACTCACTAGTCGCTCATCTATCATCAAGAACCCACAAGGGTTGGGGCATCCTATAGAACAGAAGCTGGAGTATAAGGAAAAAGCATCTGGCATTAACCCAGAAGAGGTCACGATGGGAAACTCAGGCACAAGCAATCACAAAGCAGCATTGAACCCCCCAGTCACCTTGCTCACAACTATGACTATGTGAATGACGAGGTAACACCCCGATCAGGGAGGCAACACTCTTCTTTGTGGTACCTTCCCGTGGGTCGGTACAGGTAGCAGAACCAAATAACATTAAAAAACAATTTGGATCACAACATTCAATCATATATAAGCTTCACAGGAATCAGTAAACAATAAATGAGTGTCAATCGAATATTTCCGACTAGACGTCCTAGTTCCTCCTCCCAATCTCACCAGGAATAGGTAAGCTACTCGACAATGGACTGAACTCTTGTCTCACTGGCAGTTGTCGTGATAGGCACACTAAACTATGAAGAAAAAGAAACAAAATGGTAGAGGGATACACACAACCAACATTGGTCATCTCGAAAATAGCCCTGATACCCGCTGACTAACATCCATAAATTGGGGTTCCAACCTCTTTCTAGAAAACTCACCTATGTGGATCCAAATATGAGAATAGGTGTCTCCATGGCAAAGAAATAGGGGAACTTTTCGACCCATCTATCGGGGCAAAACCAGAGGGAACTGAGTACAGGAAACAAGTACTCAGGAGTCGCATATGGTGTAGTTACCTAGAATATCCAAGAAGGAACACAGCAACGCTGCAACCCATTCTTTGCCAAAGACAACAACAACTCCAACGTGAGGACACAGCGGCACACAATGCAAATTGGGTAGAGAGGGTACCAGAGGAATGTTCAATGATCGCGTGTGGATGATCCTAGGGAGAAATGAAGCAATGAGGGCAGCACAACAAGGCATTTAGGTGAGGAGGCAACAGCTATCTCGGTGTCCATTTGGGTGTTTGGTGTCTCGCCCATCGCAGACCCCAATTTAGGGTTCCTTAGGAGCGTCTTGCTCTCTCGAAATTGATGTTGGTGAGACCGCGAGCAATTATGGCTTGATGTGAGAGTAATCGGCGAAGGAACCACATCACTGCGTAATGTCTGTGTTCTGGCTGTTGAAGACGACGCTAAGAGTTGGTGGTGTTTTGGTCTGGCAGATAGAATTTCACAACCGTCCCTTAATGCTAATGTTACCCAAATGACTAGTATGTGGCATTCACTGAACTAAGACCAGCGTGACATAAATTGTTCTGAAATGATAAAGGTCGACTAATTATATTGTCTCTCTAATACAAAGCAACATGCATTAAACATCCTTTGGCCCCCAAATATCATAGACTGGCCATTGAACCCGTAAAAGGGCATATTTTTTACTTCAAACCTCATTTTGAATAGAAAAGGTGTTAATACTAATCAATGGGTGTTAAATAGCCTAATAAAAGGATAATTCATCTAAGGCAATTAACATGCTTAATTAATAATTGGAACACTATAGTTTACCAATATTCAATTTCTTACCCTTTATACAACTAGGAATATTCTAGAGTATCAAACTATAGACAAGGTCATTATTTTGTATATTTACACTTCAAATCTTATGAGTGAATGGTTATTTTATCTTTATCTCCCTATGTTAAATGAATTGATAGAAATGTGATTAGTTGACTCTAAGTAAATTTAATAAATTTAAAATATTAGGAATAAGGAACATAATAGAAAAGGGTCATAGAAAAAAGAGAATTTTTAACTTTGGTTCTAGATTCTGGTATGTTACAACAAACCACCCCATAAAGAGGATTTCTTCCCCAAAATCCACACCACTACAACCCAATATATTAAGCTAAAAAAATTTCAATCCATTATATATTTCTACTAGATAAAGTTAATATAGTGAGTCATAGCATTCCATACCCACATCACACTTGTATACAGAACCCAACTTGAATTTCATATTACTCTATCTATCTCGTCTTGTTATCTACTGATATCGTGTACTGTTTTAGGAAGTTTACACTGAGATTGAGGATTATCGTAAGAATTTTAATTCTTAATGGTTATCTGCATTGTTAAGGGGGTCTCTCCATCCTTTTATTATGATATTTTGTATCCTTTCCATAATCAGTTCCCGATGCTAGAAACTATATATTTTGACTATTCATTAAATTAAGCTACATACCCAAGTGTATAAAGATCCATCCCTTATAAGGACCTAACTAACCCAATAGAGAATCAAGAGGGGTAGTTAATTAGATTATAACTAATATATTTGTTCTTTTTGCCTAGGGTTAGAGGGTTGAACATGAAAATCAAATATTTCTTCACTCAAGGCCTATCTACTACAACAACTTCCTACTGGAGGTGACTTGGTTTCAAAACACTCGATACAATCTGAAAAAGGTTTTTTAACTATAATTTAATAATGAAAATAAGTTTGATTATGAAAACCTTGCGATGGAATCAAAAATGGTGCCAAAATCAAACCAAGAACCAAGTCAACCACTTCCTTCTATCTACAACATATTCTATCACTCTAACATCACTACATCATCACAAAAGTGGCTTCTCTACACACATCAGCAATGCGTACAACAGGCATATCCAATTTCGAGATTAGGAGGGGGTACTGGTCTCTTCTAGCATGCAGTTGATTTCTAGTAGGTCCTACTTGGTATGACCTCCATGATCCCACCATTCTTTTAATCCTAACTTAGGCCATCACATCACAAAACATCAATTTTGTATAAGATTGTACAACCATAATGAAGAGATTAGGGTCTCTACTTCCCTAATTGATTCACATCCATGGTGTCATTACAAGCCTAGATGAACTAGATAGTCAAACTACTCCTCATATCACACATCACTTAAGCTAATTATATAGTGGTGATGAGAGAGTGGTCAACTCTTCAAGGATCAACTCTAGATGTACCCACTTCACGTATCCTCAGTGTCGGTGTACATCCAAAGTTCAAGAAAAAGAGTATCCACTATAGCTTACAAACATTATTGTGCTTTGATATGTCCTCAAGAAAAATAGCATGGCACACAGTTGCGATACCTGATCAAATCATGTGATCATTCCTTTATAAAACAAGGGAGATAAGCATCATTGGTACCTTATGGGTATGTGAGGGTGAAATCCCAATTCTCATTACTTGAAACTTATATCTTCCTTCAACATATCATCATTTATGAGATATCACAAGTTTAGCAAAGATAGTATCTAGACCTTGGATGGTGTGTCTAAAAAAAACTATGTTGAGATAACTCCATGTTGTAGGAAAGAGAAGCCTAACCTTAAAACATCTAGTTCATATCATTACTATTATCATAAAACATCCCAAAATCTAAAATTCATGCTAATATTCTAAGTTTGTATCTATGCATGCACAAGCCACATGATGTCCATATGATAGAAAATAACAAAAGGTTTAATGACTCGTACTAGGGTTACACATAGTAATTTGATTTTAAGTCAATCTACTCCTTATCATAGATGAATTATCCTCCTCTAGGATCGGAGGTAGAGGCTACTTTGTAGGAGAGTCAACCTTTACTCATATAAAGTTGTACCTATAAGAGAGGGTAAGATTGGTAAGTGTGTACGCAAAACTAGGTCATCCACATACTTTGTTTTGGGATAGATATCTACCACCAAATTGGATACTGGTGAAACCCTAATTGGAAAACATAATTCTAGCTTAGGCATGACATCAATCTCTAAAAGGTCAAATACCTACTAAGGACCAATCTAGGATAACTTGAAATAGTCAAGTTAATGACTGCTTAGCCTCGATACCATTATGTAAAGAGTCGCACCTGATAGTGGGCCCACTTAATGGTAAAAAAATGAGCCAGGAAATTATTAAGCAGTGGGAAACATAACTATTTATAAAGTTACACAGTGTTCCATGTACATAACTTTCTCACCCAAAAGGTGGTACATAAAAAGGAAATACTATAAATATATTTCATAAGAGTCCCAAATGCAGAGGGAAACCTGGATATTCCAAGCTACCCTTAAGTCAACTTCATGTGTACAACCTACACGTGTACACATCCTTCAAAGTACATGTGACGATCTGACAAAAAATCAAACTGTCACCAGTAAATAATTGGGGAATAACCATAAGCAGCGGATTAACAAAAATCACTAAAAATTAAAACCATTTTGCAAAGAGATCCATTTCCAGGAAACTCTTAAGAAGAGGACCAAAGTACTACATACTTCATGGTTCACACTGTACATATCTTATACCATCTCATCTTGAGGGTTACATACAACAGTTTCTTTACCAAAACTATATATAAGCAACATAAAACCTCGAGGCATACAAGCCAAAATCTCATATCGTTCACAAAACCGTTACGTACTGACTCCAAGGACCTCCGAGTACAGAGACGACACATAGGACTTATATCTACAAGACATGATGGGGAATACACTCAACCTGAGATGCTACTGTTGCCATTGATGTTGTTGTCCTCCCTCTGTGGTATGGTCCCTACCTCCTTGTTCGCATCCACCTAAAAATGTTGGTGACCAACAGAGTGAGACCCATGTCCCAACAAGAGATATAACTCTCTACCAACAATATTATCATTGTAGATAAATAGTAATAAAACTAAGAAGAGGATTCTTTTATATAAATAAGCAGGATTTAATGACCATTTAAGCATAATAGAGCAATATCATCTTCCGAAACATTACAACAATATATGATAAAGCAATAATTTGTCTATTCATTTTATAAGGAATATGAAGAACATGTATAACATCTATCCATTTAAGATGCAATAAGAAATGTAAAATCAACCAATGATTTCCGTATTCCATCCTTAAGCAAATACATTACATGGTTGATTACATTTTACAATCACACTTTTGCCCTGAGGAGATGAGGTATACTGCTCATACTCCAACCGACCACGGCTACGTAAAGCATCGGTACCATACAAGGTAAATGGAAGAGCCAGTTGTCATGACCTCTGTAGTCTCGGTCAGTGTGAGACCACAAGCAGGACATCTCGTGTCAACTGCTACATAGCTTTCCAGGGTATACTGGAAACTTCACTATAGAGCTACAACGGCGGTTGCACTCTCTTTGGGATTGAGAGATCTCCTGTTTATCTACCATCAATCCCGACATTCATCATCATCGGGATATTCGTCATACATCCATCCCGACATTTATAATGAAGGAGATCTCACATCAATCCCTCATTAGGGCATAAGGATATTCATGCCCATCAACCCCGCATATTAAAAAAATGCCCCCTCCAGGAGATCTCGTGGGAAAACCTGTTTCACCATCACCAACTACTGACGATGATGGATCTATGGTCAGGGCACTACATGATAAGATTCCACTTGATTAATTAAGTGCATTACTATATTCTTTTAGCATCAGTCAAGTTTTCAAACATGAATTATAATGACAAATGCTACAAAGAAAGGTGTAATACATGTATCAAGTACTTTTTAAATCTTTAAAACACATATAACATTTAGGATCTCGACCTATTATCTCATTACTCAGAATTTTCATCCCTCAACATTATCATCATCATGATTACTAGATCTGGGTATTCAACACTTAGTTCATCACTGAACACGGTTACCACTTTTCAGGTAACTATTACCTCTAGGTCCTCAGACTAAGGTATACATGATACTTGTTACACAAGCATCTCACATGGCTCACAAGGCCCATTTAAAATCTTAATCATATAAAACATCATAGCTCATACCTAGATATGCTCATCATCTCATGATAACTGCGCGGTTAGTATACATGATAACATCCATATCAAATACATATCAACACCATGCAATACAAGGGTAATACCACTATTCCCTCATTAGGGTTAGGGTTTCCCTTTCTTATGAATTAGGGTTTCAAAATCATACCATCATCCTACATTAGGGTTAGGGTTTCCCTTATTAACCATTTAGGGTTTCAAGATCATATTATCAGGGATCAAACCCTAATTCATACCCTACACATATCAGGAGTATTAATGTATGCCCATTACATGATTATCACAAAAGTATGAGTTTCTCTTTCATCCTCACTAGGATGTTGATTACTCCATACTTTATTAAGTTGGATCAACCTTTCCTTCAAGGTACATTAGCCTACTTAATCCTTATTCATTAAACTCCATACGTCTTAATGTATGACTTGATATAAGACACTTCATGTGTTATTCCCTCAAGTATATTGCATTTAAAGTGCTTTCCTTCATATGGATTTTGAGGTGCTTCCACCATATCGGGTATGAGGTGTGTGTTTGCTACCCATATCGGGTTTGAGGTGTATGTATGCTTACCATCTCGGGTTTGAGGTGTATGTGTGCTTACCATACCAGCCTTGAGGTGTATGTATGCTTCCATATCGGGCAAAGAGGTGTGTGTGTGCTTCACATCATATCGGGCAAAGAGTTGTGTGTGCGCTTCACACCATATCGGGCAAAGAGGTGTGTGCGTGCTTCACACCATATCGTTAAAAGAGGTGTGTGTTTGCTTCACAACATATTGGTAAAAGAGGTGTGTGTGTGCTTCACACCATATCGGACAAAGAGGTGTGTGTGTGCTTCACACCATATCAGGTTAGACCCTTATGCTCATGCCTCTTCAAACCTTCATGGCTTCGATCTACCCTTCACCATGGGTTTAGTGATAGGATAGACAACTATTTGAACCTTTTCCAACCCATTTTAAAGATCAATAAGGTGTGGGGTTACAAGGTTTATCGATTTTCCTATCATATAGGGTTACATCACCATATCGGGTTTGAGGTGTGTGCTTCAACCCGATATGACTTTACCTTTGATGAAGTCATCACCATCAACCTCTAAACCTTTGTTCTTACTATTATAAGTCATGGACAATAGTCACATTAAGCTTTGAGAACTCAAAGAATCATCAATTATTCAAGAGAAATCGAAATTACAAGTAGATCAACAAGTATTACAAAATTGAAGGTGCATACTAATATAATTGGGTTCAAGTTATATAACCCGCCTCAACAACAACTTCAATGATCCAAGATACAAAGCTTCACATTCCCTAGATTGAATATGAACTTCACAACTCCTATATATGCAAAGAATCACCATGGATAAGCAATTGGTGAAGAAGAAAATAAAGGAAGATCATAACCCTAAAATCATGCTTCAATCTAAGGTTGAAGATGATCATGGCCTCACATTAGGGTTAAGTATGAGCTCCTTCTTGCTCCTTATCACCTTTTCACGATACCCTACTACTATTGCACAATATTCCACCACTCATGCACGATATGCCACTACCTCTGGCCGATATCCCCCTCACTTGTGATCAAAACACTTCACTATGGCCGATATCACCTGACTAGGCCGATATCAACCGACTTGGCCGATATGATCTTGCTATGGATGATACCCAAGGAACTATACACGATACCCCTTTACTCCTGCACTATACTAGGACCATATGCACGATACCTTATGGATGGAGGGTGGTAATACTCAAAAAAATTCACTAAGGGGTGAAAGAATGGGTATATATACTTGTTGTTCATGAAGAAGTGTGAATATGAGGTGTCATCAATTTGAGCTACTAGGTGCCACATGTCCATGCATGGTTGACACATGTACATGCATGCATTAACATTTATATTTGCATGCAAAACTCTTGAGGATAATCTAGGGATGAATTTCCATCCATTACTTATCCCTTTGAATAAAATATATCAACTAAATCACCACTTTATTCACAACCCGATACAACATTTCTAAGGAAGTTATAAATCGATACACTTCACCTCCTTGAGGTTCTTTGCACGTCATGGCTTTTCCAAGAGTCCACAAAATGATATGAGACTCCTCCTATGGATCCTTGGTCGATAGGCTCTCATATAAAAGCTTTTCCACTTGATACAACTCAAGTTAGGGTTTCATATTCAACCCTTTTTCTTGGTCATTTCATCACCAAGAGTACCATCACTCATAATTGATTCAAACATGGTGTCTCCTCTTTTCTGTCTCCTCTATATGATACTAGGAGCGAGTTGGGATACTCTAGAGGTGGTAATTTGCATATCAACCCTACATTTTGGGTAAATTACAATTTGTACCAAAATTGGTGCACAATGCACTAACATCATTCAAACAAGTTGCTACTTGAAATTCAGGATTTTCACAAGACATACTTTAACATCATTCTCTATCTTATGATGCTAAAACACATGAGGTACATTAAATATGTGACATTTTGCAATATAGCCCCTCATCTTGGGTAAATTTCACTTTATGCTCAAACTATCATATAATGCACAAAAAGTTTGCAAATAAGCTCAAATTTGAAAACTAAACTCTACAAGAGTCTTAATTACTTTTAAAAAGATTAAAACAAGTTAATGAAGAACTTACTTAAGCAAAAATTCTAGGGTTAAGCCATAACTCAGGTCAGGGATGTTATAATTATCAACCCTTAATAGGTATTTTGTCCCCGAAATCTCAAGAGAAAAGAGAAGGGTACTTCCTCCTCATCTCTTCCTCTAGCTCCCATGTGGCTTCTTCAATGCCACGGTGATGCCATAGAACTTTCACAAGAGCTATGTCTTTCTTTTTCAACTTCTTGATTCTTCTGTCAAGAATCATCATTGGGCCTTCCACATAAGGTATATCGTCGTTTAATTCTACCTCTACAGGTTGCAACACCAAGTATGTATCAGGATGACACTTTTTCAGCATAGATACATGAAACACTAGGTGTAGTCTATGTAACTCAGGTGGAAACTCCAACCTATAAGCTACCTTTCCCATCTGTGCGGTCACTGGGTAAGGTCCCATAAATGTAGGAGCTAACTTACCCTTTTTCTCAAATCTGAGAACACCTTTCCTAGGAGAGACTTTGAGATACACCTTGTCTCCAACTTGGAATTCTAAAGGTCTACAGCACTTATCAGCATAAGACTTCTGTCTATCTTGTGCGGCTTTCAAGTGTTGTTGTATTACTTTAATCTTCTCAGTTTTCTATTGTACTAACTCAGGACCCAGAAGTTGGTATTCTCCTGTTTCATACCAGCATAATGAAGATCTACATTGTCTACCATATAAGGCTTCATATGGTGCCATATCAATACTAGTCTGGTAACTATTGTTGTAGGCAAACTCTATTAAGCTCTAGTGTATGTCCCAACTTCCTACAAACTGAAGAACACATGCTCTAAGCAAGTCTTTCAAAGTTTGTATATTTCTTTCAAATTTCCCATCTGTCTGAGGGTGGAAAGATATGCTAAACTTCAAATGAGTACCTAAGGCTTTATGTAGTCATTCCCAAAAATGTCTTGTAAACTAGGGACCTCTATTAGATACAATTGTAGCTGGAACTCTATGTAATTGCACTATCTCATCTATGTAGATCTGTGCATGTTTCTCAATAGTATAGGTTGTTTTGATAGGATGAAAATGAGATGACTTAGTCAACCTATCAACTATCACCCAAATAAAATCATGACCTTTGGCTGTTCTAGGTAAACTAACCACAAAGTCCATTGTCACATGATCTGATTTCCACTGTGGTATAGATAAAGGTTGTAATGTTCTTGCGGGCTTCTGATGTTCAGCTTTAACCTGCTGACACATGGGACACCGCATAACAAACTCAGCTACATCCTTCTTCAAACCAGGCCACCAATACATATCTTTTAAGTTATGATACATTTTGGTACTCCCTGTATGCATTGCATACATGGACGAATGAGCTTTCTCCATGACTTGCTTCCTTAAGTCATTGGCATCAGGTACTACCATCCTACCATGGTAACAGACTACCTCATCCTCTGACTCATGAAAACTGTCTCGTTTCTCACTACCATATTCTAACCTGATCTGCTGAATCACAGTATCAGCCTATTTTGCCTCTTTGATCTATTGTTTCAGAGTAGGTTTCACATGCATCTCAGATAACAATCCATCTAACAAAGACACTTTAAGCTATACATTGTTTTACCTCAAAGAGACAAGCATGTTTAAAGCACACTAAAGAGTTCAACTGTGCTTTATCTATGGGTGGTGTTGATGATTTTGTACTTAATGCATCTGCCACTACATTAGCCTTTCCTGGATGATAATCAATTGTATAATCGTAGTCCTTGATTAACTCCATCCAGCAACATTTTCTCATATTCAGCTCGTGTTGTGAGAAGATGTACTTTAAGTTCTTATGGTCTATGAAAATCTAAAATGTTTCTCCATAGAGATAATGTCTGTAGATTTTCAACGTGTGAACTACTGCAGCTAATCTAGACCATACGTCCGATAATTCTCCTTGTATTTCTTAAGTTGTCGGGAAGCAAAAGAAACTACATGATCACTCTGCATTAGTACACATCCTAGACCATTCTTAGAAGCGTCATAGAAAACAATGTATCCATTTCCCTGCTCAGGTAAATCTAACACAAGTGCAATGGTCAACGTTTCTTTCAACAACTGGAAAGAATGCTGACACTTGTCATTCCAAACAAAAGGAACTTCCTTCCTGGTCAACTTGGTTAGGGGTAAGTCTATAGAACTGAAGTCTTTAATAAACCTCATGTAGTAACCTGCCAGGCCTAAGAAATTACGAATCTCAGTCGGTGTCTAGGGTTGTTCCCATTCTAACACATATTCCACTTTATGTGGGTCAACATGAATACCTGAAGTAGATATAACATGTATAAGAAAAGACACTTCTGACAACCAAAACTCGCATTTGCTAAACTTAGCATATAGCTTGTGCTGTCTCAACAATGTCAAGGCTTGACGAAGGTGTTGTTCATGTTGTTGACCATCTCTACTATATATTAGGATGTCGTCTACAAAGACCACTACAAACTGATCAAGGAATGGCTGGAAGATTCTATTCATCAGCTCCATGAACGCAACTGGTGCATTAGTTAGTCCAAACGACATAACTACAAACTCATAATGACCATACCTTGTCCTAAAGGCTGACTTAGGTATGTCACTCTCCTTGATACATAACTGATGATATCCTGACCTTAGATCTATCTTACAGAATATTGTTGCACCATGCAACTAGTCAAATAGATCATCTATTTTTGGCAAAGGATATTTGTTCTTAATAGTCACCTTGTTAAGCTGTCTATAGTCTATGCATAATCTCATAGACCCATCCTTCTTTTTAACAAAAAGAACTGGAGCACCCCACGGGGAAGTACTCAGTCAAATCAAACCTTTCTCAAGCAACTCCAATAACTATTTCTTAAGTTCTGCCATCTCAGTTGGTGCCATCCTATAGGGTTTTTGAGCTATAGGTTGCGTACTCGGAATTAGATTAATCTCAAAATCAATCTCTCAAGGTGGAGGAATGTATGGAAATTCTTCAGGAAACACATCCTCGATTTCCCTAATAATAGGAACTTCAGAAAGACTAGGACTCTCTTCTCTGGTATCTACCACATGTGCCAAGAATGCTTCACATCCTTGTCGCATCAGCTTCTCAGCTATCATTGCTGATAATAGGCAAGTTGAAAGAATCTTCATGTCCCCTTGAAAGACCCATGTCTCACCATTTTCTGTGAACATAGCTTGCTTGGAACCACAATCCAAGACAACCTTATACTTTTTTGGGGTGTCCATTCCAGGAATTATGTCAAACCCGTGCATCTCAAGTGGTATAAGATCCACCTGAATGTTGTGTTTTGAAAAGGAAAGAACACAGGGAGAACATACCTCCCACAACACCGCAAATCTGACTAATGGAGTTTCTAATATTAGATTGTCTACTCTACAACTAACAGTCATATTGCAATCATGAATCACTTCTTGAGTGATAAAGGAATGTGTAGCATACGGATTAATTAAAACAGATATGAAGCAGGATGAAGACAAATCAAAATGAAATAATTCCATCTGACCTATCATGACTCGTGGGTTGACCACTGCCTCCGGCTGATTCATAGCATAGAATCTCACCATTGGTGGTTGCTGGTCACACGTCCTGTTGTTGGGTACAGATGAACCAGCTTGGGACGCCTGTCCACGTCCTCGTGTGCCACTACTAAACTATTGCCTCTGAGAGCCTTGCTGACACTGCCTCGGTGGTTGGGTTACATTACTGTCTCCAAATGGATAATCCCTCATCAGATGTCCTGGCTTCCCACACTTATAACAACCTCTATTCTCCCACTGTGGCCTAGATGGTCCTGTTACTGACATTGATGCTGAACTATGGGTTCTACTTGCCGGTAGACTGCAACCTCTACCCTTACTGGATGTCCACTGTGTCTGAGCATTGAACCTCTGTGGTGCTAATGGTGCAGGAAATCATGGTTTCTTAAAACTTTTAGACCTCTATCCTTAGAACTGTGCATACACTTTTCTACTGTTGGCTTCACGTTTCTCATTCACGGACCTTTCTATCTGCCTAATTGACTCCACAAAGGTGGAAAACCTCTCTCTATTCTCTAGAGCAGATGCAGGTGTGGTTAAATCAACGTTCAAACCCTTCTCAAAACATCAAATCCTCTCCTCATTTGTAGTAGCCATGTGTGGACAAAACCGTAGATGCTCCATAAACTTAGCTTCATACTCACTAATGTTCATTAGTCCCTATCTAATCCGCTCAAACTGTGAGATTTTCTCATCTAGATAAGTCTTGGGAAAGTATCTACTGAAAAACTCACGTCGGAACTCTCTCCATTCAAACTCAACACCTGGTCGATTCTCCTCATCAATGGCCTACCAGTGGCCAGCACTTCCTTTCAACAGGTATACAGCATGCCTAACTTCTAGAATGCTGAGGATTCTAAAGGCTTTCTTCAACTCAGTGAGCCATGAATCTGTGTCTCCTGGGTCAGTTGTACCTGCATATTCGGTGGCTCCTACCTGACATAACCATTCAAAGGTCTTACCTGATCCATGCCCCTCATTGGGAGTTGGCGCCCTAGGTGCAGGTGCTGGCGTTCAATCTACCATATGCATCATTGTATTCATGAACTGTCCAAATAGAGCATGAAAAGCTGGGTTTTCTATCGAAGCTTGGTCAATTTGGGGATTCTCAGGTACTAGTTCCTCTCTACCCTAATCCCTTGCACCTCCTCCTGGTGCAACAACACTGCTTTCAGCAGCATGTTCTTCGTGTGATCTAGCCATCTTTAAGCTTTACTTCTTCTCCTATATGAGCAGAAGTCACTATCAGATAAATTGGATAACACTTAGAACAGACTCAACAACCTTAATCCTATGTCTCTGTAGACTCAACAAACCTTAGGCTCTGATACCAAAACTTTGTGATGATCTGACAACAAATCAAACCGTCACCAGTAAATAATTGTGGAATAACCATAAGAAGTGAATTAACAAAAATCACTAAAAATTAAAACCATTTTGCAAAGAGATCAATTTCTAGGAAACTCTTAAGAAGAGGACCAAAGTACTACTTACTTCATGGTTCACATTTTACATATCTTGAACCATCTCATCTTGAGGGTTACATACAACAGTTGCTTTACCAAAACTATATATAAGGAACATAAAACCTTGAGGCCTACAAGCCAAAATCTCATATCGTTCATAAAACTGTTACGTAATGACTCCAAGGACCTAAGAGTACAGAGACAACACATAGGACTTATATCTATAAGACATGACAGGCAGTACACTCAACCTGAGATGCTACTGCTGCCCCTGATGTTGTTGTCCTCCCTCTGTGGTATGGTCCCTACCTCCTTGTTTGCGTCCACCTAAAAATGTTGGTGACCAACGGAGTGAGACCCATGTCCCAGCAAGAGATATAACTATCCTCCAACAATATTATCATTGCATATAAATTGTAATAAAACTGAGCAGAGGATTCTTTTATATTAATAAGCAGGATTTAATCACCATTTAAGCAGAATAGAGCAATATTATCTTCAGAAACATTGCAGCTATATATGATAAAGTAGTAATGCATATATTCATTTTATAAGGAATATGAAGAACATGTATAACATATATCCATTTAAGATGTAATAAGAAATTTAACATCAACCAATGATTTCCGTATTCCATCCTTAAATAAATATGCTACATGACTGATTACATTTTACAATCACACTTATGAAAAAACCACTAGGGGGGTGAATAGGGTTTTACAAATATTTTAATAATAATTCAACTCAAGCAACCACAATTGAGATAAGAAGAAAGAGGCAATGTGTTTAGAGTGGTTCCACCCTTAGCAAAAACTAAGGAAGTCAGTCCACTACCCAATTGTTTCCAATTGGGATTTTGAAAGCATTTAAATTTTATTACCTTGAAAGGATGTTACATAAATTACAAATACTTTCACCACCCTTTAGACAACCTTCACCTATAAGTAGTCCCACTAACCTCGAAGCAACCTTCCTTGAAGTAACTTTAAGCTCCCCCTTGAAGTAGCCTTCCTCTTGAAGTAGCTTCTCATTGAGACAACCTTATTGAAGTAGTATAAAGTCCTCCTTCTCCGCCAAGAAGATCAAACCCTCTCCAATCCATAGCCTCCAACCCTAGGAGTAGCAAGGAGAGTACAAGCAATAAGAAAAAACAAGAAGGGAAAATGGAAATTACAATTACCGTTGTAGTACAAGGCTTGATTTCCTGTATCAACCGTTTTGATCTCCTAACCAATGTGTATAGAAGTGGAAGTGTAGTGGGTAGGATATGCTAGCCTATAGGACATGAAATTGGAGCAATGGAAATGAATAGCAATTGTTGGAGTTGCTCAATTTCTCACAAGAATGGATTGCCAATTGCAAGTATGTATGCTCAAGTATTGCACAAGTGTGTTTTGGGTCTCCTAAGGCATGTACTATTTATAGGAGTGGCCTATGAGTGCTTAAGGATGTTCTAGACACTTTCTAGGGGGTTCTTAGTGCTCAACAAGCTGTTAGTTGTCCACTAATTTCTTTATCAATGGCTAGTTTATTAATTCTGAAAAGTGCAGATAGAGTTCTTCTCGGTCGAGAAATTGTCGACTGAGACATCAGTCGGTCGAAGAATTTATCGACCGATGGATGGTCTGGAGTAAGTGTATATAATGTTTGATTCCAAATTCCAACCACCTTGTCTGCTGGGTCTAATGTCTATTTGGGTCAATTCTCATTCGAGGAGTTTGTCGACCGAGAGTGTCTCAGTCGAGAAGTTTGTTGACTGAAAATGACTGTTTCAATGTTTTGAACTATGTACTAAGTGTGTGTATCAGTTTGCAGTTGTGATACTATTGTAGGGGATGACCTATCTAAGTGTTGTGTGTGGCTAGGGAAGATATAAATGCTTGATTTACATGATATCTAAGTACTTGTACATTATATATTTGTACAAGTTTTTACATTTGATTACAATCATGAAATTAACACATTGTGAGCATTTAGATCTTCCAAAGATTAGTCATCCACCTTGTTCCTGCAACACTCAAGTAGCACGTTAGATCCACAAGAATGAAATGTTTGTCATCATCAAAACAAAAGGGATTATAATAATGTCCAATTTAGCCAACAACTTATGCCCTGAGGAGATGAGGTATACTGCTCATACCCCAACCGACCACGACTACGTAAAGCATTCATACCTTACAAGGTCAATGGAAGAGTCGGTTGCCATGATCTCTGTCGTCTCGGTCAGTGCGAGACCACAAGCAGGACATCTCATGTCAACTGCTACATAGCTTTCCAGGGTATACTGGCAACATCGCTATAGAGCTACAACTATGGCTGCACTCTCTTCAGGATTGAGAGATCTCGTGTTTATCTACCATCAATCCCGGTATTCATCATCATCGGGAGATTTGTGATACATCCATCCTAACATTTATAATGAAGGAGATCACACATCAATCCTTCATTAGGGTGTAAGGATATTTGCACCCATCACCCCTGCATATTCAAAAATATGCGCTCTCCAAGAGATCCCGTGGGAAAACCTATTTCACCATCACCAGCTACTAATGATGATGGATCTATGGTCAGGGCATTACATGATAAGATTCCACTTGATTAATTAAGTGCATTACTGTATTCTTTTAGCATCAGTCAAGCTTTCAAACATGAATTATTATGACAAATGCTACAAAGAAAGGTGTAATACATGTATCAAGTACTTATCAAATCTTTAAAACACATATAAAATTTAGGATCTCAATCTCTTATCTCATTACTGGGACTTCTCATCCCTCAACATTATCATTATCATGATTACTAGATCTGGGTATTCAACCCTTAGTTCATCACTGAACATTGTTACCACTTTTTAGGTAACTATTACCTCTAGGTCCTCAGACCAAGGTATACATGATACTTTTTACACAAGCATCTCACATGGCTCACAAGGCCCATTTAAAATATTAATCATATAAAACATCATAGTTGCGTGGTTAGTATACATGATAACAGGCATATCAAATACATATCAACACCATGCAATACAAGGGTAATACCACTGTTCACTCATTAGGGTTAGGGTTTCCCTTTCTTATCGATTAGGGTTTCAAAATCATACCATCACCCTACATTAGGGTTAGGGTTTCCCTTATTAACCATTTAGGGTTTCAATATCACATTATCAAGGATCAAACCCTAATTCATATCCTACACATATCAGGTGTATTAATGTATGTCCATTACATGATTGTCACAAAAGTATGAGTTTCTCTTTCATCCTCACTAGGATGTTGATTACTCCATACTTTATTAAGTTGGCTCAACCTTTCCTACAAGGTACATTAGCCTACTTAATCCTTATTCATTAAACTCCATACTTCTTAATGTATGACTTGATATAAGACACTTCATGTGTTACTCCCTCAAGTATATTGCATTTAAAGTGCTTTCCTTCATATGGATTTTGAGGTGTATGTATGCTTACCATCTCGGGTTTGAGGTTTATGTGTGCTTACCATACCACCCTTGAGGTGTATGTATGCTTCTATATCAGGCAAAGAGGTGTGTGTGCTTCACACCATATCAGGCAAAGAGGTGTGTGTGTCCTTCACACCGTAGCAGGCAATGAGGTGTGTGTGTGCTTCACACCATATTGGGAAAAGAGGTGTGTGTGTGCTTCACACCATATATGTAACATCCCAAGATTTGAGACCTCAGATAAGTTGATCTTAAAATTAATGATTGGACTACCCATATCACCAAGGTGCACCTCCTTTTCTGGGAGCCCATCACTAAAGAACTCCATAGTTAAGCGTGCTCGACTTGCAGTAGTACTAGGATGGGTTACCGATCGGGAAGTTGACCCCGGCTTGCGTGTGAGAGAGGACAAAGCACACAGTTAATTCTAGTGGTGGTCTGTGGGGCCAGTGTATTCCGTGATTGGGAGTTGGGTGTCCATGGGTCATTGTGGGTCTACCTTGAAATGGGGTCAGATTATGAGGCCATATAGTTGAGATTAGATGACGACGTCAAGAGACTAAGTGGGGGAGATTGTAACATCCCAGGATTTGAGGCCTCAGATAAGTTGATCTTAAAAGGAATGATTGGACTACCCATATCACCAAGGTGAACCTCCTTTTCCGGGAGCCCATCGCTAAAGAACTCTATAGTTAAGCATGCTCGACTTGGAATAGTACTAGGATGGGTGACTAGTCGGGAAGTTGACCCTGGCTTGCATATGAGTGAGGACAAAGCATGCAGTTAAGGCTAGTGGTGGTCTGTGGGGCTAGTCTTTATTCCTGAAACTCTACTAGAGCATTGGGAAGTATGCCCAAGCATTATAATATCAGGCAAAGAGGTGTGGGTGTGCTTCACACCATATCGGGCAAAGAGGTGTGTGTGTGCTTCACACCATATCAGGTTAGACCCTTGTGCTCATGCCTCTTCAAACCTTCATGGATTCGACCTACCCTTCACCATGGGTTAAGTGACAGGATAGACTACTGGTTGAACCTTTGTCAACCCATTATCCAAATCAATAAGGGTGTGGGGTTACAAGGTTTATCAGTTTTCCTATCATATAGGATTACATCACCATATCGGGTTCGAGGTGTGTGCTTCAACCCGATATCACTTTACCTTTGATGAAGTCGTCACCATAAACCACTAGACTTTTGTTCTTAATATTCTAAGTCATGTACAATAGTCACATGAAGCTTTTATAACTGAAAGGATCATCAATTATTCAAGAGAAATCGAAATTGCAAGTAGATCAACAAGTATGACAAAATTGAAGGTGCATAATTGTGGCAACACATCCCATTATCACACAGATAACGAGGTGTTACGCGAAAACGGGCGGAAATCACCATAACCACAGGTTATCGAAAACACAGTTTAATCAAAACTGATTGCGGAAAACTGATAAACTTGTGGAACTATTACATTTCAGTCCTTATCCTGCAAGGAAAACATGTCATATATATACATACACGAGATCGGATACGTGTCTACAGCTTCAAGGGACATCTATCTATCCATCACATGTGTTCACCACCTATTCATATACATAGAGGCCCACATCCGGCCAACAACAGGATATACAAACATCATCGATCGTTCATCGTGAAACAACGTCAGAACACTGCCAAGGACCTGAAAGTACATGGATGACTCTAGACTCTACTATAAAACATCCAAAACAACAGCATATCCATCGCTTGCCTTCTACTGCTCGTCAAGCTGCTCGTCCGCAACACCACGACCACCACCACATCTAGCTCGGCTACCTAAAAGGGGTGTAAACCAGCGGGGTGAGACAATTGAACATTGTCCCAGCGGGAGGCATAACTCCCCGCCAAAACTACACAACCTCAGATATATGTAAAGCAGCTAAAAGTATAACACGAGCATACTATCAAGCTTACCAAAGATACTTATTTATTTTTCCAACTACTCCTTATGAAACAAGGTTAACAAGATAAGGTGTATAAAGCTTACCACATATGAGAAATGTATAAATGACTGCAAGATAAATAAAGTTAACTACACAAACAAGGCCTCAATCAATGTTTCATGTTTGTCTTAAGCAGTAAGTAATAAACGGTTGTATTACGTATTATTATGCCCTGAGGAAGTGAACCATACCATTCAAATCCAACCTTTGGCTGCGAAGCCTAAAACTGGTGCCATACAAGGTCAATGGAAGAGTCGGACTCCACGACCTCCCACCTCATGGTCAATACACAAGTACAACACAAGCAAGACCGTAGTCACATGATGAAGTGGTCCTATCCATAGGGTCAGCTCCATAGGCTACCCTCTCTCTAGCCCACCTTGGTACAGGTCTCGGCGCTAATAAAACTATGCCACAGGCCTGTTCACCGTGCTCTGAGCCATGAACATATTCATGCTCCTCACATCACACATCTTGAGCCATGGGCATGTTCACCATGCTCTATATACATATCTGAGTCTGCAACCGAAGTTACACTCATACCTCCTCGTTTTAGGCTAGGAGCAACCTACACATATTCAACAATATGCGCTTCCACGTTAATCCGTAGGAGAACGTGTTTCACCATCACCAAATCCTGACGATGATGGATCTATGGCCAGGGAAAACTACATGATATATTTCACTGTGATTAATTAGTATCTTTTAGATGGATTGCAAGATTCAACCAAGTTGTATAACATGCAAGATATAACAGAAAGTAAATAAACTCAACATTATATTATTATTGTAATCACATCAACCTGATCCATCTCAGGGATACAACATCACATGTCACCACTTGGCTTCTTGCCAACCATCCAAATCCATCTCAAGGATCATCACATACCGTGGAATCTCAATCCCTCATCATGTACTGTCACTGCCTCTTCAAGGCTCATATCAACATCATGGGACAAACACATCATACATACAATCTCATCAACCAGAGTAATTATCAAAGTGATGTTACTCATCACATGTGTCTCATAGCCTTTTCATGGCTAATCATCACCTGCATGGTTAGGATACACAATAATCATAGTTTCAACATAAGGACTATACTTACTATTACAAGATGCCATTCAAGATGCTATACATATCATTCTTACACTATTTGATGATCAAGCGTATAAAGAACAATATTAACAAACCATATCCATGCTTATCCTCATCTCAGAATTATTTGAAAAATCAAGGTGTTCACTTCATGCAAGTAGTCATGCTGGATATAAAGAACAAGCACTATTGTTATTACCACTATCATTAATGTCACTATCATCATTACCATTGTCATCATGCAACTACTAGGGTAACTACCACTATTTTCCTTATTATTAATAGATAAGCATAAGGATCACTTCATGCATATCATTACCACTACCTTCCTTATTATCATCACTACTACTATTATCATTATGATTACTGCTACCATCGTTATCATTATTACTATTACCAAGGAGTCACCATCGTTTGTATGTGCATAACCAATTACTTCCATAACACAAGGAACCGTTATTGTAGGATCACAAAACCCTCACTATAGATAACTACACCCTCACCAAAAGAAGGATACAAAGGTCACCACAACTCATAACGGCTAGAACAAAAGAGTGCAGCAACGCTGTGTTGCTACAACAACAACCAACCCGCGCGACACAGCGTCACATCAAGGAGGGGTAACACGCGTCAGGGGGTGTCAGGCATCCCATGTATATCAGGCAACGCCCGTTGCTCTTCCCTACTGGCCAACACACATGGGGGTGTGACGCCCGTCACAACACCCCAACCATAACGCCTGATACCAGGGGCTATCATCCAGGTCACAACCAACTCCAACAACCAGGAGGGAGAGAGAGGGAGAGAAGAACACTTCCTCACAACGTGCCACCAACAAGCACAAGCCTAACGGCCAACATACTCAACAGAAGGGGCGTGACGCCCATCACAACCCAAGAGGGTATCACCCGTCTCCAACCATCATGCTCAACAAGGCCTATCGGCCAACACACCACTCTAGCCTATCGTCCAACCCAAACATGCTTGCTATACTTGGCCCTATCATCCAACACAAGAACCACTATGTCATCCAACACATCCATATCGGACAACACTTCACTAGGTTAACCTATCGCCCATCACAAGAGCAAGGATGTCGCCCAACACCAAGAACTACCATGTCGCCCAACACACCAAGAGAAGGGAGCGTATTGCCCAACAGGGGTCATCTTCTACCTCCAACACAAGGAAGCTCAAACCCTAGATAGCAAGGTACACTAGACCACAAAGAAACCCTAAACCCTAAGGAGGATCGGCCACAAAGATACTAAAGCAAGGAACTAAGCTACTAACATGCATGAGATCAAAACAAGAAGTAAAGGAGTTAGGGTTAGAAGTTATGCAACCCGCCTTAATCTCCAAGCTCCAAGGAAGAAGGAGAGCCCCAAGCTTCAAGGGATATCGACCACCACATCTCCTCTAAGGGGGGGGTATCGGCCACCACTGCTTCTTCACGGGAGTGTATCGGCCGACACACAAGGAAAGGAAGGGAGTGTCATGCACTCAAGGTGGAGGAAAGACCAAAAGATCAAAAGAAGCTAAGGCAAGGGAAAGAACCACCTATATAGAAAGAAAGGGAGGAGAAAACAAGGTAGATCCATGCTAGGTGTCATCCACCCAAAGGACACTTGTCCAAGAGCTCAAACCACCACTCTAGAAAGCCTTAAGACACTTGTCCAAGATATGAACCAAGTGTCCACCAAACATGGTCAAGGCTGGACCCAGCATCATGGGCGACACAACCAGCAGCTTCCTGGGTGACACACCAAGGTACCATGGGTGACACACATCCTTGTTGGCCGACACAAACACCCTAGGTCGACACAGACTCCAACTTGGGCGAAACAAGCAAGTATTGGCCGACACAAGGCTCAACCAAGCCCAAACAAGGCACCTCATGGCCCAAATAAACTCAACCAAGGCCCAAAGAACTCAAGCAACAAGCCCACGCCTTCCTCTCAACACTTAGAGGAAGCAAAGAGAGGGAGGAACACCTCACAAGGTGGAAAACTTGCTCACAAAACCCTAGACTTGGGTTATTTGCAAGTAGCCCCTCCAACTCTTGACAAAGCTCAACCAAACCCTAATCACCACTAAAGGTGATTAGCAAGCATCAAACCATCAGGGTTAAGCAAAGCAAATAGGGTAAACCCTAAACGAAGGTCATGGTCCTTACAAGCTAACGCCCTTTAAGGGATTTCGACCCCAAAATCCGAAGAGAAAAGTGAGGGATACTTCCTCCTCATCTCTTCCTCAAGCTCCCATGTGGCTTCCTCAACGCCACGACACTGCCAAAGAACCTTCACAAGAGCCAGGTCCTTCTTCTTTAGCTTCTTGATCCTTCTGTCAAGGATCGCCACAGGACCTTCCTCGTAGGTCACATCTGCATCAAGCTCAACCTCAACTAGCTGTATCACTGTTCCTGAATCCGGATGACTTTTCTTCAGCATACTGACATGGAACACTGGATGCAACCTGTGCAACTCTGGAGGCAACGCTATCTCATAAGGTACCTTGCCAACATGTGCTATGACTGAGTAAGGCCCCATATACCTGGGTGCTAACTTACCCTTCCGACCAAACCTCAACACACCTTTCCAAGACGAGGCTTTAAGATACACTTTGTCTCCTACCTGGAACTCCAAAGGTCATCGGCGATTATATGCATAAGACTTCTTCCTGTCCTGTGCCACTTTCAATTGTTGTTGTATCACTTTGATCTTATCTAGTTGTCTACTGAACTAACTCAGGACCCAAAAGCTGATACTCACCAGACTCATACCAACACAAAGGAGATCTGCACTTCCTTCCATACAAAGCCTCATAAGGAGCCATGTCAATTCTCCACTGATAACTGTTGTTGTAGGCAAACTCTATCAAACTTAGATGTACATCCCAGTTGCCTAGAAACTGCAAAACACAAGCTCGAAGGAGATCTTCCAAAATATGAATAGTCCTCTCAGACTGTCCATCTATCTGTGGGTGAAAGGCTGTACTGAACCTCAACTGCGTTCCCAACACTTTGTGCAATTGTTCCCAAAAATGACTCGTAAACTGAGGACCTCTATCAGAAACTATCGTTGCTGGCACACCATGCAAACATACTATCTCATCCACATACACTCGAGCGAGTGTCTCGGCTGTATACGTCGTCTTCACTGGTAGAAAATGGACAGACTTAGTCAATCTGTCCACTATCACCCAAATGGAATCATGATTCCTAGTTGTCCAGGGTAGACTAACTACGAAATTCATGGTTATATGATCTCATTTCCACTACAGTATCGGCAAAGGTTGCAACGTACCTTCTGGCTTCTGATGCTCAACCTTCACTTGCTGACAAACCGCACATCTCGCCACGAACTTAGCTACATATTTCTTCAAACCGGGCCACCAATACAAGTCCTTCAGACTATGATACATCTTGGTGACACCTGGATGCATAGCATACATCGATGTGTGTGCTTCCTCAAGCACTAACTTCCTCAGCTCATCAACATCTGGAACCACCATCCTATCACGATAGAAAACTAGTCCATCGTCAGACTCATGAAACCCATCACGCTTGTCATTGTCGAACTCTGATCTGATCAACGGTACTGCATCATCTGTCTGCTGTGCATCCTTGATCTGCTGTCTCAACATAAGCTTAACTTGCATCTGTGTGAAAAGACTAGACAACAAAGAAACTTCCATCTGCACATTTATCTGTCGCAGAGAAACAAACATATCTCACCTATGGCATACCAGAGAACTCAATTGTGCCTTCTTTGAAGAAAGAGAAGAAGACTTTCTGCTAAGCGCATCAGCTACCACGTTCGCCTTACCAGGATGATACTCGATAGTGCAGTCATAATCATTGATCAACTCCATCCATCGTCGATGTCGCATGTTCAACTCTTGCTGCATAAAGATATACCTCAGATTCTTATGATCCATAAAGATCTGACACACTTCCCCATACAGATAGTGTCTCCAAATCTTTAACGCATGAACCACTGCCGCCAGCTCCAAGTCATGAGTCAGATAGTTCTCCTCATGTTTCTTGAGCTGTCGTGAAGCAAAAGAAACCACATGCTCTTCCTGCATTAGCACACAACCTAAACCTTTTTTGGAAGCATCACAGAAAACAACATATCCCTTCCCAGGCTCTGGCAAGATCAACACTGGAGCACTGGTCAGCTTCTCCTTCAAACTCTGGAAAGCTTGCTGACATCGATCATCCCAAACAAAAGGTACATCCTTCTTGGTCAACTTCATCATCGGCAACGCGATCACACTGAAGTCCTTGATAAACCTCCGGTAATATCCTGCCAAACCAAGGAAACTACGAACTTCTGTCGGCGTCTTCGGTTGTTCCCAATCCACAACAGATTCTAGCTTCTTCGGATCTACTTTGACTCCTTCAACAGATATCACATGACCCAAGAAAGTCACTTCCTCCAACCAGAACTCACACTTACTGAACTTGGCATACAACTGATGTCGACGAAGAAGAGTCAACGCTCGACGAAGATGTTGCTCATGCTCTAGCCTGTCCCGACTATAGATCAAGATGTCATCTATAAAGACTACAAAAAACTAATCTAAGAATGGACGGAACACTCTGTTCATCAGATCCATGAAAGCAGCGGGTGCATTGGTTAGCCCGAATGGCATAACCACGAACTCGAAATGACCATACCTCGTCCTGAAAGCTGACTTTGGTATGTCATCTACCTTTATCCTCAACTGATGATATCCAGACTATAGATCGATCTTCGAAAACACTGTAGCACCACGCAACTGATCAAACAGATCATCAATCCTCGACAACGGATACTTATTCTTGATCGTGACCTTATTCAACTCCCGGTAATCTATACACAACCACATCGAACCATCCTTTTTCTTGACAAACAACACGGGAGCACCCCAAGGCGACGTACTCGATCTGATAAAACCTTTCTCCAACAACTCTTGCAACTGCTTCTTCAGCTCTGCCATCTCTGTTAGAGACATCCTATATGGTGACTGTGCAACTGGCTGAGTTCCTGGAACCAGATTGATCTCGAAATCAATCTCTCGGGGTGGAGGAACACCAGGAAATTCTTCAGGAAACACGTCTGCAAACTCTCGAACAACTGGCACCTCCTCAAGGCTAGGACCTTTCGCCTTGGTAACTACAACGGTATCCACCACGTAAGCTAAGAAAGCCTCACATCCTTGTTGTAACAACTTATCTGCCACCATAGCCGATACTAGACACGTCAGAAGAATCTTCCTATCTCCCTGGAAGATCCACTTCTCTCCAGCATCATCAAATATTGCCTGCTTGGAACCACAATCCAAAACAACCTTAGACTTCTCTAAGGTATCCATACCAAGGATAACATCAAACCCATGCATATCAAGTGGTATAAGATTCACTTGGATGCAGTGTACCGAGAAAGACAAGACACATGATGAACACTCCTCTCGAAGCAATGAGGAACCAGCAAGAGGGGTTTCTAACAACAAACTATCCTTCTTACAGCTAACAGGTAAATGACAGTTTTCAAGCATACTATAGGCGATAAAAGAGTGTGTAGCACCCGGATCAACCAGAATAGATATAAGGCAAGAAGAAGACATATCAGAATGAAATAACTCCATCTGACCTGTCACTACTCGCGGGTTGACTATTGCCTCTGGCTGACTCATGGCATAGAATCGAGCCGTTGCTTGCTGTCCATGACCTTTGCTTCCTTGAGCAGACGATCCAGCTTGAGACGCTTGACCGCATCCTCGTCCTCTGCTACCCCTGGGCTGTGGTCTCTCTGACCTTTGAAAACTCTGCCTCGGCTGCTGCATCACTTCAACATCTCTATTCATGCAATTGAGCCTGAAATGCCCGACTTGTCCACAAAGATGACATGACTTGTCCTCAAATTGTGGCCTAGCTGGCCCTGTCACTGCCACTGAAGATGAACTATGCGCCTTAGACAGTGAAGAAACATAACCTCTCCCCTTACTCGGAGACCACTGAGATGGTACACCAGAACTTCTCATCGCTGACGGTGCCGAAAACCTAGGCTTCTTAAAGCCACCAAACCTCCGTCCTTGAAACTGAGCAGGTCTTTTGTGAGGCAAAGATTCTCTTTTCTCCCTTACTGTCCTCTCGATCCTCCGAACAGATTCCATGAATGTAGCAAACCGTTCTCGGTTCTCCAATGCAGACACCAGGGTTGTCAACTTAGCACTCAAACCCTTCTCGAAACGTCTGATTCGTTCCTCATCTGTTGCCGCCATATGAGGACAAAACCTCAACAGATCCACAAACTTGACTTCATACTCAGTGATGTTCATCGCTCCTTGTCTCAGGTTCTCAAACTGACTGACCTTCTCATCCAAATACGTCTTCAGAAAGTATCTGGTGACGAACTCACGTCGAAACACTTCCCAACAGATCACCTCACCAGGCTGCTTCTCTTCCTCCATGGTCCACCAGTGACCAACACTACCTTTCATAAGGTAGACAGCATGCTTTACTTTGTCTGCTTCAGGGATGTCGAGGATCAGAAAAGCCTTCTCAAGACTTGTCAGCCACAGATCCACATCTGTTGGATCAGTCGTTCCAGCATAATCCGAAGCTCTGACTTGGCGAAGCCGCTCGAAAGTCTTCCCAATACCCGATGATTCTCCATGGGGAACCTGTGCTCACGGAGGAGGCACTGGTAATCGCTCAACCATGAGATTCATCGTAGCCATTATCTGCCCCATAAGTTGTTGGTTAGCAGGATGTTCAAGTATGGCCAGGTTAAATTGGGGAACCTCAGGCACCTGATCTCCATGTGCCTGTCCAACTGCTCCATCAACCGATGCAGCATCACTGTACTCATCAACATGTTCTTCATGGTTTCCAGACATCTTGGCTTTTCTTCCGCTGATGGCAGAAGATATTGTAAGAAAACTTGGAAAACTCACAAAAACAGACTCAACCTAGTCCTAGATCCATGTAGACTCAGCGAATCTAAAGCTCTGATACCAAAACTTGTGGTAACACATCCCATTATCACACAGATAACGAGGTGTTACGTGAAAACGTACGGAAATCACCATAACCACAGGTTATCGAAAAAACGGTTTAATTAAAACCGATTGCGGAAAACTGATAAACTTGTGGAACTATTACATTTCAGTCCTTATCATGCAAGGAAAACATGTCATATATATACATATACGAGATCGGATACGTGTCTACAGCTTCAAGGAACAGCTATCTATCCATCACATGTGTTCACCACCTATTCATATACATAGAGGCCCACATCCGGCCAACAGCAGGATATACAAACATCATCGATCGTTCATCGTAAAACAACGTCAGAACACTGCCAAGGACCTGAGAGTACAGGGATGACTCTAGACTCTACTACAAAACATCCAAAACAGCAGCATATCCATCGCTTGCCTTCTACTGGTCGTCAAGCTGCTCGGCCGCAACACCACGACCACCACCACGTCTAGCTCGGCTACCTAAAAAGGGTGTAAACCAGCGGGGTGAGACAATTGAACATTTTCCCAACGGGAGGCATAACTCCCCGCCAAAACTACAAAACCTCAGATATATGTAAAGCAGCTAAAAGTATAACAAGAGCATACTATCAAGCATACCAAAGATACTTATTTATTTATCCAACTACTCCTTATGAAACAAGGTCAACAAGATAAGGTGTATAAAGCTTACCACATATGAGAAATGTATAAACGACTGCAAGATAAATAAAGTTAACAACACAAACAAGGCCTCAATCAATGTTTTGTGTTTGTCTTAAGCAGTAAGTACTAAACGACTGTATTACGTATTATTATGCCCTGAGGAAGTGAACCGTACCGTTCAAATCCAACCTTTGGCTGCGAAGCCTAAAACTGGTGCAATACAAGGTCAATGGAAGAGCCAGACTCCACGACCTCCCACCTCGTGGTCAGTACACGAGTACAACACAAGCAGGACCGTGGTCACATGCTGAAGTGGTCTTAGCCATAGGGTTAGCTCCATAGCCTACCCTCTCTCTAGCCCGCCTTGGTACAGGTATCGACGCTAGTAAAACTGTGCCACGGGCCTATTCACCGTGCTATGAGCCATGAACGTATTCATGCTCCTCACATCACACATCTTGAGCCATGGGCATGTTCACCATGCTCTATATACATATCTGAGTCTGCAACCGAAGTTACACTCTTACCTCCTCGTTTTAGGCTAGGAGCAACCTACACATATTCAACAATATGCGCTTCTAGGTTAATCCGTAGGAGAACCTATTTCACCATCACCAAATCCTGACGATGATGGATCTATGGCCAGGGCAAACTACATGATATATTTCACTGTGATTAATTAGTATCTCTTAGATGTATTGCAAGATTCAACCAAGTTGTATAACATGCAAGATATAACAGAAAGTAAATAAACTCAACATGATATTATTATTGTAATTTCATCAACCTGATCCATCTCAGGGATCCAACATCACATGTCACCACTTGGCCTCTTGCCAACCATCCAAATCCATCTCAAGGATCATCACATACCGTGGAATCTCAATCCCTCATCATGTACTGTCACTGCCTCTTCAAGGATCATATCAACATCATGGGACAAACACATCATACATACAATCTCATCGACCAGAGTAATTATCAAAGTGATGTTACTCATCACATGTGTCTCATAGCCTTTTCATGGCTAATCATCACCTGCATGGTTAGGATACACAATAATCATAGTTTCAACATAAGGACTATACTTACTATCACAAGATGCCATTCAAGATGATATACCTATCATTCTTACACTATTTGATGATCAAGCGTATAAAGCACAATATTAACAAACCATATCCATGCCTATCCTCATCTCAGAAATATATGAAAAATCAAGGTGTTCACTTCATGCAAGTAGTCATGCTGGATACACAGAACAAACACTATTGTTATTACCACTATCATTACTATCACTATCATCATTACCATTGTCATCATGCAACTACTAAGGTAACTACCACTATTTTTCTTATCATTAACAGATAAGCATAAGGATCACTTCATGCATATCATTACCACTACCTTCCTTATTATCATCACTACTACTATTATCATTATGATTACTGCTACCATCATTATCATTATTACTATTACCAAGGAGTCACCATCATTTGTATGTGCATAACCAATTACTTCCATAACACAAGGAACCGTTACTGTAGGATCACAAAACCCTCACTATAGATAACTACACCCTCACCAGAAGAAGGATACAAAGGTCACCACAACTAATAATGGCTAGAACAAAAGAGTGCAACAACACTGCATTGCTACAACACCAACCAACCCACGTGACACAACGACACAGCAAGGAGGGGTAACGCGAGTCAGGGGGTGTCGGGCATCCCATGTATATCGGGCAACGCCCGTTGCTCTTCCCTGCCGGCCAACACACATGGGGGTGTGACGCCCGTTACAGCACCCCAACCATAACGCCCGATACCAGGGGCTATCGTCCAGGTCACAACCAACTCCAACAACTAGGAGGGAGAGAGAGGGAGAGAAGAACACTTCCTCACAATGTGCCACCAACAAGCACAAGCCTAACGGCCGACATACTCAACAGAAGGGGCGTGACGCCCGTCTCCAACCATCATTCTCAACAAGGCCTATCGGCCAACACACCACTCTAGCCTATCGTCCAACCCAAACATGCTTGCTATACTTGGCCCTATCATCCAACACAAGAACCACTATGTCTTCCAACACATCCATATCGGCCAACACTTCACTAGCTTAACCTATCTCCCATCACAAGAGCAAGGATGTCGCCCAACACCAAGAACTACCATGTCCCCAACACACCAAGAGAAGGGAGGGTATTACCCAACAAGGGCCATCTTCTACCTCCAACACAAGGAAGCTCAAACCCTAGATAGCAAGGTACACTAGACCACAAAGAAACCCTAAACCCTAAGGAGGATCGGCCACAAAGATACTAAAGAAAGGAACTAAGCTACTAACATGCATGAGATCAAAACAAGAAGTAAAGAAGTTAGGGTTAGAAGTTATGCAACCTGCCTTAAGCTCCAAGCTCCAAGGAAGAAGGAGAGCTCCAAGCTTCAAGGGATATCGACCACCACAGCTCCTCCAAGGGGGGGGGGGTATCAGCCACCACTGCTTCTTCAAGGGAGTGTATCGGCCGACACACAAGGAAAGGAAGGGAGTGTCGTGCACTCAAGGTGGAGGAAAGACCAAAAGATCAAAAGAAGCTAAGGCAAGGGAAAGAACCACCTATATAGAAAGAAAGGGAGGAGAAAACAAGGTAGATCCATGCTAGGTGTCGTCCACCCAAACGACACTTGTCCAAGAGCTCAAACCACCACTCTAGAAAGCCTTAAGACACTTGTCCACGATATGCACCAAGTGTCCACCAAACTTGGTCAAGGCTGGACCCAGCATCATGGGCGACACAAACAGCAACTTCCTGGGCGACACACCAATGTACCATGGGAGACACACATCCTTGTTGGCCGACACAAACACCCTAGGTCGACACACACTCCAACTTGGGCGACACAAGCAAGTCTTGGCCGACACAAGGATCAACCAAGCCCAAACAAGGCACCTCAAGGCCCAAACAAACTCAACCAAGGCCCAAAGAACTCAAGAAACAAGCCCAAGCCTTCCTCTCAACACTTAGAGGAAGCAAAGAGAGGGAGGAACACCTCACAAGGTGGCAAACTTGCTCACAAAACCCTAGACTTGGGTTATTTGCATGTAGCCCCTCCAACTCTCGAAAAAGCTCAACCAAACCCTAATCACCACTAAAGGTGATTAGCAAGCATCAAACCATCAAGGTTAAGCAAAGCAAACAGGGTAAACCCTAAACGAAGGTTAGGGTCCTTACAATAATAATATAATTGGGTTCAACTTATATAACCCACCTCAATAACAAATTAAAAGTTCCAAGCTCCAAAACTTCACATTCCCATGGTTGAAGATGAACTTCACAACTCCTCTATATGAAAAGAATCACCATGGATAAGCAATTGGTGAAGAAGAAAAGAAAGGAAGATCATAACCCTAAAATCATGCTTCTATACAAGGTTGAAGATGATCATGGCCTCACCTTAGGGTTAAGTATGAGCTCATTCTTTCTCCTTAGCACCTTTGCACGATACCCTACTACTCTTTCATGATATGACACCACTCATGCATGATATGCCACCACCCTAGGCCGATAGCCCCCTCACTTGTGATCAAAACACTTCACTATGGCCGATATCACCTCACTAGGCTGATATCACCCTACTTGGTCGATATGATCTTGCTATGGACGATACCCAAGGCCCTATGCATGATACCATTCACACCTGCTCGATACAAGGACCCTATGCACGATACCTTAGGGAAGGATGGTGGTAAGATTCGAAAATTTTCACTAAGGGGTGAAAGAAGGGGTATATCTACTTGTTGTTCATGATGAACTGTGAAAATGAGGTGTCATCAATTTGAGCTACTAGGTGCCATGTGTCCATGCATGGTTGACACGTGTACATTCATATATTAATATTTATCTTGTCATGAAAAACTCTTGAGGATAATCTAGGGATGAATTTTCGTCCATTTACTTGTCCCTTTGAATAAAATATATCAACTAAATCACCACTTTATTCACAACCTGATACCACTTTTCTAAGGAAGTTGTAAACCGATACACTTCACCTCCTTGAGGTTCTTTGTACATCATGGGCTTTTCCAAGAATCCACAAAGATATATGAGACTCCTCCTATGGCTCCTTGTCCGATATGCTCTCATATAAAATCTTTTCCACACTATACAACTCAAGTTAGGGTTTCATATTCAACCCTTTTTCTTGGTCATTTCATCACCAAGAGTACCATCACTCATAATTGATTCAAACATGGTGTCTCATCTTTTATCTCTCCTCTATATGATACTAGGAGAGAGTAGGGACACTCTAGAGGTGGTAATTTGCATATCAACCCTACATTTTGGGTAAATTACAATTTGTACCAAAATTGGTGCACAATGCACTAACATTATTCAAACAAGTAGCAACTTCAAATTTAGGCTTTTCACAAGCCATAATTTAACATCATTCTCTCTCTTATGATTCTAAACACATGAGGTACATTAAATATGTGACACTTTTAATTATAGCCCCTCATCTTGGGTAAATTTCACTTTATGCTCAAACTATCATATAATGCACAAACAGTTTCCAAATAAGCTCAAACTTGAAAATTAAACTGTACAAGAGTCTTAATTACTTTTCAAAAGATTAAAACAAGTTTATGAATAACTAACTAAAGAAAAACTTCTTGGGTTAAGCCATAACCCAGGTCAGGGATGTTACAGTACCTATACTTGGGTAGTTTTGGGAACACCCAGAAAAAAATTGGAAAACAAAGTATAAGATGGCAATAACAGAGTATGTACATTATAGAATTAACTAGGGAATTAATAAGTAAAGTAAGATGTTCACATCAAAAGGGAGGACATTGAATCTTGGTAAGTTTCAATGAGACTTAGTATGAGAAGGAATTTCTAAAAGAATGAGGCATTATAAATAATCCAATAAACAACAAACCTTGGCACAATCAACCATCATAAACAACATTTATTTTCATGTAGATATATTGGACTAAATTAACTATAGTAGGGCCAAGATACAACTGAGTCAATGGCCTATATATAATTTTTTTGGTAAAAGTAGCACGCCCTAATGGTTACGCGTAAGCGTCTACGATAGTTAGCTAGTCAAATTATCTACATGCATAATGTAGTGTGGCAAGATACATTATTCATCAGAAACTTGTGTCATAATACAAACACAATAGCATGTGGGGTCATTGACCCAATTCTACCTGTCAATAATAATCTCAAAAAATAGGATATGTCAACAAATGGAACAAAAGAATAAGTATTTCAAGAATGGCCTTATTATGGGAAAATTTTGTCATATAAATTCCCAACTAAAAAAATAAGGAGGAGTACATACCTCCAATCATGTTTAAGTTAGAATAAAGGTCACCTAGGTCTGAGCCAAAGTTAATATCACCACCTAAGCATGAAATGGTACTTGAGTTTAAATTAAATCCCATGCAATACTTTAATCCCACTAAATTATCCTTTATGTATTCACAGAATTAGATCCTGTGTCTTACTCTGAATTCTCTAAAAACCTTTTGATTTTCAGAGCATGCGTACATATCCATATATCCCTGACTCTTCTTAGCTCAAGTAACGATATACTAAATCAGACTAATACCTTGGTTATAATCCAATCAGTGCAAACAATGCCTATGTCTTCTTATTTCTCAAACATTAATGTAATCAATCGAAGTGAGTAATGACAAACTAAAAAGGCACTGAGATCCAAAACTAAACAAGAGGTAACCTGTGTTTGTGTTAAACTTGTTCCCGATTGATTATTAAGTTCTGCTAATCACTAGAGTTTAAGCTAGCTAAGACAACAAGGTAGAAATTTGGAATCCCAAACTTCCACATCATCAGGTGTAACACGATCAAAATATAGAGGCAATCAACAAAACATGGTAGAGATTGCCCTGAAGGGTGGGACTTTGCTCATCCTGATTCCATGTCAAAGGCGATCGACAGTCCCCCTTACGGAGGCATCAAATATACTTGTTAGCTTGAACCTTAACGCCAAGCAAAACCAGGGTCCATGTTTAGAGTATTTTCATTTTCAAGTCACGACAACACCTACGATCATCAAAACCTGACATACTCACCCAGTCACTCATCTATCCCCATGAACCTGCAAGGGTTAGGGAATCCCGCTGAACAAAAGTCAAAGCATAAGGCAAAAGCATATGGCATTAACCCAGAAGAGGTCACAGTTGAAATCTCAGGCACAAGCAATCACAAAGTAGTAGTGAACCCCCCAGTCTCCTTCCTCACAACCATGACTCTGCGAATGACCAGGTAAAAACATGATCAGGGAGGAAACACTCTATTGTATAGAACCTACCTATGGGTTGGTACAGATAGCAGAACCAAGTAACGTCAAGAAAACAATTTGGATTACAACATTCAATCATATATAGAAACATTACAGTAAAGAACAGACGAGTGACAATCAAATTTATTCCACCAGGCATCTAAGTTCCTCCTCCTGATCTCACTAGGAATAAGTAAGCTACTGGACAATGGACTAAACTCGTGTCCCACTGATGGTTGTTGTGAAAGGCACACTGAACTATGAAGAAAAAGAAACAAAATGACAGACAGATACACATGGCCAACGTCGGTCATCTTGAATACAACCCTAACACCGGCTGACTAACATCCATAAATTGGGGTTCCAACCCCTTTCTAGAAAACTCACCTACATTGATCCGAAGATGAGAACAGGTGTCGTCATGATGGAGAAACAGGGGGACTTATCCACCCATATATCGAGACAAAGCTAGAGCGAACTGAATATGGGAAACAAGTACTCAAGAGTCAGATATGGTGTAATCACCTTGAATCGATCCAAGAAGGACCACGACAATGTTGCAACCCATTCTTCACTGAAGACGACAGCAGATCCAATGTGAGGACACAACGGAGCACAATGCAAATTGGGTAGAGAGGGTACTAGAGGAAGGTTTGTTGATCGCATGTGGATGATCCTGTGGCAAAATGAAGCAATAAGGGTGGCACAGTGAGGCGTTTAGGTGAGGAGACAATAGCTGTCATGGAGGATATTTGGGCGTTTGGCGTCTCGGGCACTACATACCGCAATTTAGGGTTCCTTGGGAGCATCTTGCTCTCCCAAAACTAACGTTGGCAAGAACACGAGAAATTATGGCTCGATGTGAGAGTAATCGGCAAAGAAACCATAGCACTATGTAACGTTCACGTTCTGGCTATTGAAGATGACACTAAGCGTCTCTGGCATTTTGGCCTGCCTGATAGAATTTTGCAACCGTCCCTCAATGCTAGTGTTACCCCAATGACCAGTATGTGACATTCAATGAACTAAGACCAGTGTGGCATATATTGTTTTGAAATGATAAAGGCCAACTAATTATATTTTCTCTCCAATACAAAGAAATGTGCATTAAACATCCTTTGGCCCCTAAATATCATAGACTGGCCATTGAACCCACAAAAGGGCATATTTCTGACTTCAAACCTCATTTAAAATATTAAAGGTGTTAATACTAATCAATTGGTGTTAAATAGCCTAATAAAAGGATAATTCATCAAAGGCAATTAACATGCTTAATTAATAATTGTAACACTATAGTTTATTAGTATTCAATTTCTTTCCCCGTATAGTCATAGGAATATTCTAGAGTATCCAACTATAGCCAAGGTCATTATTTTGTATATTCACACTTTAAATCTTATGAGTGAATGGTTATTTTATCTTTAGCTCCCTATGTTAAATGAATTGATAGAACATGTGATTAGTTGACTCTAAATAAATGTAATAAATTTAAAATTTTAGGAAAAAGGAACATAATCGAAAAGGGTCATAGAAAAAAGAGAATTTTAAACTTTGGTTCCAAATTCTGGTATGTTACACAATGCCCCAACCACCTTCTAGTGATGAATGTGTGCTATCTTTTTTGGGTTGACTGAGATGGTTATGGAAGTGTTCATGAATGACTTCTCTATTTATGGAGAATGTTTTGACTCTTTCCTTAGATATATATCCCTTGTTCTGGAAAGTGTGATGAAGCACACTTGATTTTCAATTGGGAAAAATATCATTTTATGGTGACAGAAGGGATTGTCTTAGTAAATAGGGTTAGTAGTTGTGGAATAGATGTTTATAGAGCCAAGATTGAGGTCATCACCAAACTCCCCCTCCCACTTCGGTCAAGTACATTCAGGCCTTTATTTGGCATGCTGCATTTCATTGGTGATTTATTCATGATTTCTCAAAAATCACCAAACCCGTCACCAACCTCCTCGAAAACAATACTCCCTTCATTTTTTAAAAATATTACACGACCAGTTTTTTGTGTTTGAAAGATGTCCTCACATTTACCCCCATCATTTGATCCCCCGACTGGTCCCCACCCTTCAAAGTCATGTTTGATGCTAGTGAATTTTTTGTTGGTGCAATTCTTGGATAATGTGTTGACAAAAAGCACCATGTTATTTACTATGCATCCAAAACTTTAGATGCTACCCCATAACTACATTACCACTGAGAAGGAAATCTTATATGTAGTCTATGCCTTCGATAAATTCCTTCTTACTAAGTTGGGTTTAAGGTGATTGTTTACACAGACCATGCATCCATTAGATACTTGATGACCAAAATGCATGCCAAACCTCATTTTCTTCATTGAATCCTTTTACTATAGCAATTTGATTTAGATATACTTGATAAGAAAGGTTGTGCGAATCCTGTATATGATCATCTTATCCACCGAAGCCCTTGAGATGATGTGGTATTCCTACGAATGACTCTTTACCCAGTGCCTAGTTGCTCAAGTTTGAATTCCAATACCCCTAGTTTGCTGACTATGTTAATTATCTTGCAGCAGGTGTCCTACACCCTGATTAAACCAGACATACTAAAGCAAAAAAATTACATTATGGCAAACACTATTATTGGGATGATCCTTATCTTTTTAAGATATGTTTGGATTGTCTCTATCATAGGTGTGTTTCTAAAGAAGAGGCTCATGACATTCTTGATCAATGTCACTCTGGCTCCACTAAAGGGTGCACGAGTTCTCAGAAAATGGACAGAAAAGTCCTACAATCTAGTTTTTTTTACTACCCTATTTAAAGACTCGTATGAATTTGTCTTGGCTTGTAATCAATGTCAAAGGTCTGCGAACATTTCTAAGAAAGACCAAATGCCCATGACTTCTTGGAAGAGATAGAGATTTTTGTTGTCTGGGGCATGGATTATATGGGGCCCTTTCCCTCTTCTTGGGGGTACCAATATATTTTGGTAGTCATGGACTATGTCTCCAAGTGGGTAGAAGCCATCCCTACAAAAACTTGTCACTCCAAATCTATTAAGAAACTTTTCTAAGACATCAACTTCCCTAGGTTTGGGGTGCCTCACACTATCATTTTAGATGGTGGATCACATTCTCTTGAGAAAATTCCTGAAACCCTATTGAAAAGATATGGTGTCCCCTACAAGGTCTCCACCCTTTACCACCCTTAGACTAGTAGACAAGTCAAAGTTTCAAATTGACAGATTAAGTCCATCCTGGAGAAAATAGTCAATCACACTTGGAAAGATTGGTCTTTGAAAATCAATGATGCCTTGTGGGCATACAACACTCCCTACAAAACACCTATAGGCACCACCCCTTTCAAACTGGTTTATGGTAAATCTTGTCATTAACCCATAGAGTTGGAACATGAGGCTAACTCGGCTATTAGGACTCTAAATGTTGACTTATCTATAGTTGGAGACAACTATTTTCTTCAAATGTAGGAGTTATATAAGCTTAGAATGACCGCTTATGAGAAAGTCAAGATCTATAAGGATAGAACCAAATTATGGCATGATGGCCATATTAGGTAGAAAGATATTTAGGAAGGTGATCAGGTCCTTTTCCATAACTCTAGGTTAAGGCTTTTTCTTGAAAACTAAAATCTAGATGGTATGAACCTTACCTTGTTAAGAGTGCATATCCACATGGAACTTTTCTTCTTTGGGGCAAGGTGCTAGGTGAGTTCAAAGTTAATGGGCATACGCTAAAATGGTACATTACCATTGATTGTAGCCTCTCAGGTACACCATCTCTCATTACTTGAAGATCTCAACTTACAAGAACCACTACCGATCCTAAGCCTAAAATGACTCCTTGACATCCTTGTGTCGAACCTTCAACATTAAACTAGGGGCTTGTTGGGAAGCAGCCCAACTTTTATTTGTTTTTCTTTTTCTTTTAAAAAAATTTAGTTTACCCTCTACTTGTTTACTTTGTAACCTAATTTAGTTTTGTTTCAAAAAAAGGGGGGAAGGTTGGCTACCCAACCTGATGACTCACTCTGATTAAAGTAAGGTATACAGACTCGGCGAACCGACCATTTCGATGACCGAGAAAGTCATTTTGACCTAGAAGTGCTCTCTCTCTCTCATTTAAAGAAACATTTCAAATTTCAAATGTTGAAAATTCACTCACAACGACCCAATCAATTGTTTTGCAAGATGAAACAGTCAGTTCAGAGACCAAGAGTCACATTCAATGGTGGATTAAAATGCACAGTTGCGTTGGGAAGTGAACCATCTTCATTCTCCCTTGAACTACCAACAGATTGGTTGGTTGTTCCCCAAATTGTTGGTTTGCCCCTCTAAATGATTGATATAATGGATGGGTGCGGGTGGGCTATTCTCGTCTTGAGCCTCGACTCCCTCTCTAAACCCTAGTTCACAACTTCTGCTAATCACCCTCAACATCAAACGACGACTGAGATAGCCAACCGACCACCCCGTCGATCCAGATGGCCAACTCATCTTTGAGATGCCCGTTCAGAGCCAACAACCCCTTCTCAACCCCAGGAATGGGCGTTTGCCAATTTAAGACACCACTTCCATGACAACCAACCACTTGACGCTTCACACCAGCCGTCCAGTGCTAGGTCTAGCAAAGTGTCACTACCAGTTCAGTCGACCAATCCCCCCCCGAGACATCCAATTTAGAGTATGACCACCATCATTCTCCTTCTCCTCCTTCTATCATGAGGATCATACAACCTAGACAAGATGGTCATCTAGAAGCTGAGACAATCATTTCACCACATTCAACAACCTCTTGCCCACCTCCATCACTAGACAAACTAGTAGTGTGGTTCTCATCAACTGAGCATCTCACGACACCCAACTGCCTATTTCGCTTAGTGAAACGATTGTCTCACTTGTCTTGCACACTCAACACTCAAAAAAACAATCGCCATGTCTAAAGCGAGATCCCATCGTGGCCTTTTTTACCGCTTCCACAAGAGCAAGCAACCCGAGAAAAAGACTGTCTCTCGTAAGCCCCCTCACTGCTCCACGTCGGGTCTAGGCATTCTTATATAGGAGACTATTAGTGATTCATCACCTAAGATTCCCGAAGAGATGATTCACAACATCAATGAGGTCGAGGAGTTCATTCATGAGATTGAGGAGGGCCAGTCATTTTGAAATGACCCAGAATATGTCATACTGCACCCATCTCACATAGCCTCAACCCCAACCAGCTATGCCAAGTTTTTCAGATCTAATCATTACAAAAGATTCGACTCCAAGGTCGCACTTGGCGTCAAACTTCCCCAATGGGCTTGTGGCGTCACCCTCAATGCCCTCAACATCTGACACACGGTCAATGCCATTCTTTGGAAGAACCACATCCTTATTTTCCCCTTCCTTATGGTTCAAGTATACATTGACCTCATTCTTGAGTTCATTACTACCTTCCACCACTTCCACTCTTCTTGGGGGAAATATAGATACAAAGTTTGCATCTTTGGGAAGGGATTCACCATCTCCTCCAAGAAGCTCACCTCCATTCTCCTAGATGGTTGAGATGACTATTGGCTATCACAATTTTTGCATCACTGCCATGACATCTACCCCGACCACCTCAACATGGAGAATTTTTGGGCTGATATTACCATCCTTCCACCAAGCTTCCCAGTGGACCCAAGGCATCCAACATCAACAACCCACTCATTCGCTACCTTCACAACATCTAGTCCCACACCGTTTTTGGCATGGAAGGTACTCAGGGGGCCATTACTCATTTTGAGCTTTATAATCTGTGATGTCTTATAAATGATGAGCCCTTCAACTAGGGAAGTGCTATGATTGATCATCTTAACTATCAGGCCACCCGCACTACTTCTTCTTCCTACTACATCGGCCACATAGTGACTTCCATAGCTCTCTTCCTGGGCTACACTCACATTCCTTTCCCACCTTTGGAGCTGAAGAATCACTTGATCGACCTTCAATACATGAAGAGATGCAAGTTCATCTGTTATGGTGCCAAGACATCTACTATCTTTTGTCAAAGATAACCAGGTCTTCCTCAAGCTTCCTCTGCACGCCAAGTTTGCAGCTGCAAATCTATTCATTGATCTAACTGACGTACAAGCGCACATCCGGTGATTCTTGTTGGAGCACCCCAATGAAAGGCATCCTCGAGCCTACTGCCAATAGGAGGAGTGTATCATTGTAGGCACACTACAATTCCACTGGACCTCCACCTTAACCCTCTAGACATCACACCAGGAGGCACATTGTCAATCAAGAGGCCCCTAATGAGCTTTATGGCTTTTATGAGGTTCAGAGTTAGCTAGATGAGATCTAGCATGAGAAGCAATGTCAAGGCCACCATCTCAACCACATGTACTTGATGTAGCACTCCCACAATTCTTGGCATGTGGATATTGGCCACTACACTGCCAGCCGACCACCTTGTGAGGAGTATGGGGTTCATCAGGCCTACCTTGACCCCAACTCCCCATACTAGGGGAATTACTACTACAACCCTACCTCATCCTCTTCTCCTACACCAAACCACTATCCACCATCATATTGATATTCTTCCCTCCATCTTGGGTTTGTGATTTGGTTGGGATGACAAAAATTCCAAGTCCGAAGTGGAGGTGGATGGTATGTTCTTATTCCACCCCCCTTATCGTTGCTTCATTTTCTTTTATGGCCTTTATCTAGTAGGCCATGCTCTTATTTTCCTTAGTTTACAAAATGGAATTTATCTGGTTGGCCATGATGAATAGATATTTTAATCATTATAGCCCTTTGAATTCCATAATTCCTATTTGCAAAAATTTTACAAATTGCGATGACTAGAAACACCATGTCACTTAGGACCCCAAAGCTAGCATCACTCCTTTGAAAAGATGACAAGCCGTATGGAATCAATAAGAACCAAACATAATTTTCTCTAATATTAACTTTTTTATTAACTTTTTATAAATCATGTATATGTGATTGATAGCAAAACTCTATCTGATGCAATGACACTCTCTGAAAAAAAGTGAAGTTTATAAGTATTGGAAAAATTTCCTCTCCACTCTCAAAGAAAAAGCAAAGAATCACCTCCGAACAAAAATCTAAGTCCGGGGTGGCATTCTCCCACCTCAAATTTTCCATACCTCTCAAAAGGGGTGTATCATCAAAAGATGCCAAAGAGCACAGGAAAAAAAATAGTGGTCATTGTAACAACAAGTCCATGAATAAACATATATCAAGTCAAATAAAGGAGGGATCACCTTCTTCCACAGCTCCTTTGTCCTGTTCCTATGCAAAAGTGACAAAAAGAAGAAAATGGTAGTGTCAAAGTAGAAGTAAGAAGAAGTCTATTTTCTACAAAGTCTTGATTTAGAAACAAGATATGAAATTTGTTTTAATAGGGCATATACAATTTTGTGTTATGTGCTTCTAGGAGATTGTGTTGCTTGGCCAAATTTGGAGGTAAGGAACACATTGATGCTATGAGGGTGAGGATAGACATGTTGCTAGTAAAAATTCGAATTTAATATGATTTTATTTTCTTGAGGACAAGCAAAGATTCAAGTTTGTGGTATTGTGATGAATGTATATTTATCTCTCCTCTTACATAGTTTTCACAGTCTTTTTTATTATAATTTATCCCTTTTTTACTAATTTCCTACGACAAATTGCAATTTACCCTCTTTTTTATTAAATGTGCAAATACTTATCTTTTTTCTTGACATTTTGTAGGTTTTATCTTCAACGACAAAATCTTGAACATCCAAGCACTCAAAGCGTTCGGTTCTCTGTGCCAAGCAGTTGGTTCATCTCCAAAGAGTGAGACAGTTGTTTTGGTCCTCTACTCAATCTTTGACCCTAACACATAAGAAGCTCAGTAGGCATTTCACTGATCTCAAACGTTCATTCTAGAACCACCAACCGACCGACTCGTGTAACCAGCCAAGCATCTGATCCCCTAAAAATGACCAACTCGAGTACTTCATTGTGAAGCTAGGGACAAATGGTTGCTTCACCAATGCATATTAGGGTTTCCCATTCAATCGGTGTGCACAACAGTGCCATTCAGACGTCTCACACCTCAGATTGCTAGCTCATGTATTGCTTTGTGGCAAAGAAATATTTAAATTGGTGCCGCCACCCCACAAATAGGGTTTTAACTACTTCAACTTGGGCCCTCAGCATTTTACAACCCAACCAGTCGATTGGAATTCCAACTGGTTGGTTGACAGTGCAGTTAGTAAAATTCAGTAGCCGCCCTCTCTCTTATCCTCTCCCCCCTTAGGTTTTCCATGCCTCCTTACCCTATAAAAGGCGGGGGGACTCCAAAAAGAACGACATCTGACTTTTGTACCTGTAATTTAATTTGAGCACTTTTATTTCAATGCTTAGTTGTGTATTATTTACTTCTGCAATAAAAAATAGTTCTTCTTCTTTAGATTTTTGAATCTTATTCTTCTTTTCTCATTTTTTTTCCTTGAAGGGGGGAATTAAGGGTGCAAGTCATTTTATTGTAACCAGTTAGATCTCCTTGGAGATTCTTCTTTTTATAGCCTATGGCTTCCTTCCTTCTTTCCATTGATTCTTCTTCTTTTGTTATTGTCAGTGACTAGTTCCTCATATTGAGGTATGGGGAGTAATCATATGGCCATAGTGTTACATAGATTGATTTCCCAATATGATTCTCTTTGGTAGATGGTTTTTTGGCTTGAATAATCATTGATTTAATGACTTGATCTCTCACTTTTATCGTACGTTAGTCTTGGAGATGTGATCATGGATCCCAAGACTTAGAACAACCAAACCAATTTTATAAGGATATGGATGTGACTGTTAAAAGATCATAGATGCGATGCTCAGACTAGGAACTATGGACACCATGGCCAATGGGTCCATAGGGAGTTCATCTTTTATAGATTCATTCACAAATGTTTTTACATGTTCTCTTCTACCTCTTTTTATCATAAGGATTCCTTCGACCTTGTTTCACACCGGCTATGGTGGTAAAACACATAGCCTCGATATCCTTTCCCATCAATTCAACTCCATTTTTCTCAATGACTTTCTTTACTTCTTGTAATTTAATCTTGTTCTTAGAATAAATTCTTTTTACTTGTTCTTAGTCTAACCTTTTCCTTAAATACTTCTAAGTATAACTTTTATTTCCTTCAAAATTTATTTCTTGTTTTAGCATAATCAACACTTAACTTCTAGATTTTACTTTCTATAATTTTGTTCAAAAGTCTATTCGGTTGGGCGTCAATCAAAAATGTTTTCTATGAATCAACCTTTTCTATACTAGGAAGGTTTGAACTCTAGGATTAAGATCCTAGTTTTTGGTGTATGAAATGACATGTATCACATACCTACTCACTGTGGGTAGGTTTAATAACATACCCACAATGTAGGGATAGTCTCAATATTTTTATTTTCATGTATAACCATTGGTTACTTATGTCTTTCATGTATATTAAAATCTTTTCACATGCATCATGCATGAATTTCTCCATAGCCATGCCTCGAAATCTCACCTAAAGCCATTTATATCTTTTCTTATTCCTATCCACCCTAATCAGGGTTCATATGGGTAGGGTTTTCTGTCTCATCCATACTACTCCCATTTCCCAGGATTAGGGTTTAGGTTAGGATTACAGACTACACCTTGTATCTTAGGGTTTCTATTTCCCTTGACCCACTAGGGTTTTACCAACCCTAGTTCCATGTTGGGTTACCCTCACCATGAAAAACCCATAAAACATTTTTCATTTATTTATCATTATTTCCACATTACATTTACATTATTATTTCCACATTGCATGTATAGTAATTGGTAGAGAAGGCCTTAACCCTAATTCTTCTCAAAAACCCTAACTTTAGATGAGGAGTGGATGAATTAAGATAAAAAGAAAACCTAAAGGTATTTTACTTAGGGAAAAATGGTTTGACTTTGGTCAGGAAGGATGAACGGGACCAGGAGTCCTTGCAAGCGGACTAGCGGGACGGAGGAAAGTGTTTTCATCTTTCGGATCGTGGTCCCTTCTAGACACCATTGACTTTAGAAATATCCTAATAATTCCTTCATATTTATACAAACTACTTGAAAACATAAACTATTAAACACTATTTGGAAAAAAAAATCTAGGGCTCTGATATCAAATATAAGGACCTAACTTTTCGGCTGCCCCTAATTAAAGAAGGCCTTAAAGTTGAGAGACATTATCTAAAATTTCCCAAGGATCTAGATTTAACAAATTAAAAACAATAGTAAATAATTTCCATTAAATCAAATATTGTTTATAAAATGCTCCTTGAAAGAGTTACATGAGTTTCTATCATCAGAACTGTACATTTGAGAACTATATGAGAAAAAGTATCTATCTAATCCTCCTTACAACTTTACATTAATGTCTTCAAGTAATTTCATATGTCCATCATATCTTGATATCTTCACAGTTAAGCATGTACTTGAAACACTGTGAAACCAAAAGCACAGATAAACATATTCAAATATAGTATTTATGTGGGTGAATACAAAAGTGTGCAAGTAATGTAATAACATATATCCCATAAAATACTTGCAAATAAAAACTAGAATTTTCTTCTCTTAACCTCTCTTTATGTGATACTCATAGTGGCATTATAATTGAACAGAATGTAAATAAACATCCAACAGTTTAGTTGTTCAATCCTTGATAAATCCTCCAAAAATAATGACAAACTAATGTGGGTAGTCATAAGTGTAACTGTATACCTTTTACAGAACCATGTAGATCTTGTAGTCATTAAGCATATTATCCAATCAAGCAAGCAAATCAAGCAATCAACTTTAGTGTGCATGTATGTAAATCCTAAAGTATCACCATCACATTAATCATACTAGACCCTACCCAGGTCCAAATCTTTTTTTTTAAATTGGCCATTCTATTCATCCCGTGGCCTGGGCTCGATCCTGGGACCTCTCGCTGACAAACCGAGTGTCTAACCATCTTGGTGTCTTCCATTAGACACCCAGGTCCAAATCTAGGGATTTTGTTTCCTTATTATTGAGTTATCATTAGGGTTACACTCTGATACCCCAATCCCCATGTTTAGTGATCTAATGACTTAGAACCCTAGTTTATATTAGGTGTAATCATGATTATCAAATCCACCCTGTTATAACATCATCAACACTTTTACCAGATTATGTGCCTTAACAACATAGCAAATCATGATCTTTAATCCTTAATTCTTAGATGCATAATTATTTCCATTAGAAATCCTAACTACTCGTCATTATTATCATGCTCATCTTGATTTCTCATCTTTTTCAACCATATCAATTATTTTAGATAAGAAAACAGTTTTAGCATATTCAAACATCATCTATTTTCTCTAGGATAAATGTGTTCAACTAATATTGACTATCAACCACTTCACAACATCATAATATTTGGGGGATCATTTCTATATTTTCTTTATCTACATCTTTCATCATTCGATTCAATAACTAAATACAACAATCATGGTGTTAGAGTTGTCCTCACATTTTCACAATATTGAAAAACATAACAAAAATGAAATGGGGGAAGATGAAATAAAAAAGAGTTTCACATCGACTATCAATTATTGAATAATAAGAAATTATGGGTTGTGGGGTTAATCCGCACGCGCTGATGGAGAGAGATACTTTCAAATAATGTTTTTGATGCGTGGAGGTAGATAAAGAGGATAATAAGTCATTGTGTAAATGAATAAGAACATAGAAGTAATTTTGTAGTGTCCAAGTAACACTCAAACAAAAGTTTGAGGAATCTTCAAAAACTCCAAAAACACCTCTCAAAATTCATACATACTCTTATGTGTATACCTGAATAATAACCCTAGAATAGGACTTTTATCACCTACTTTTATTCATTTGAATGTTACAAAGAGGTGAGTGTATCCTCCCACTTGAAAAGGTGTAAAATATGTGTATTTCCATAAAAGGTGCTAGTTGGGCGGCTAACACCTCTACTCGATAGGCTGGATAATTTTTGAATAATAGAGCTTGTGTATAAATTCAATATGAATAACTAGAGATCCAAATTATGGACTAGATCCTTCACACAACTGCCTAATAACTCTAGCAATTAAACTTACATATGTATTTGAGTTCTACCAACTTTGTTTTAATCTAGATGACCCTCTTGCTGCCTAAATCAATCTACTAGGCCTCCACTTTGGCTATAGTCATCATGTATCACTTCGTTCAGTACACCAGACCCCAGAAAAGAACTTGGTGAACCATGGGAGTTGATTAGGATGTTCTTTGGGGCTTGTAGGTCACTCTACTAATATTGATGCAATTGAATTGCTCCTTTTGTTGTTTATCATTTAATTGCTAGTAATAAAAATTTGGAAATGGCTCAAAAAGCGTTGACTACTAAAGTTGAATAAAATTGAACTGAAATCTAAATTGAACTGCATAAAACCATGAAAAAGTAGATGTTTAATGAAAATGGATGAATTATAAATATCCATTCATAAATTCAAAATTGTACTTATGAATGAAAATTGATATACTCAAATAGAAGCTCAAGTGAGAAATCATCAAAAACTCCAGAAACACCTCTCAAAATTCATACATACTCTTATGTGTATACCCAAATAATATCCCTAGCATAGAAACTTTATCACCTACTTTTATTCATCTAATGTCACTAAGAGGTAAGTGTATCCTCTGAATTTAAAAGGTGTAAAATATGTGTATTTCCATAAAAGGTGCTAGTTGGGGGGCTAACACTTGTACCCGATAGGCTGGTTAATTTCTAAATAAAAAATATTGTGTATAAATTCAATATGACTAGCTAGAGATCCAAATTATGAAATAGATGCTTCATACAACCTGAGAACTCTAGCGATTCAACTAATACATGTATGTGAGTTCTACCAATTATGATTTAATCTAGATGACCATCTTGCGTCCTAAATCAATCAGATATGCTTCCACCTTGGTCATAATCATCATGTATCACATCATTTAGTACACCAAACCTCATAAATGAACTTGGTGAACCATGGGAGTTGATTAGGATGCTCTTTGGGGCTTCTAGGCTAGTCTACTAATTTTGATACAGCTGAATTGCTCCTTTTGTTGTTTATCGTTCAATTCCTATTAATAAAAATTTGTAAATGGCTCAAAAAGCATTGACTACTAAAATTGAATAAAATTGAACTAAAAACTAAATTGAAGTGCATAAAACCATGAAAAAGTATATTTGAAATGAAAATGGAAAAATTATGAATATCCATTCATAAATTCAAAATTGTACTTCTCAATGAAAATTGATACTTGTCTAATGTATAAATTGGTAGAAGGATGTGTTTAAGTATAGTAAATTTCAATTGACTGATTATGTTTGGTAAAGAAAAAAGACACGATCAATCTTACATAATTACTCAAAGTTAAGGGATCCTTATGTACAAAAATCACAATCATAATAGTAGTTCATTTCAAATAATCTAGAATCTGAACCATATAAAATGGAAAAAGTACTAGTCGACCCAACAATGAACGTCCTACATCATGGTAGTTGGACACCATTTTAATGAAGCCCCAATGGAACTAGCCTAAATTCGAATAGAATACAACACTAAACATGAAAAGATATCGTATATTGCCAATTGCATTTGATAGTAAATTTATGCATCAAGGGGATTTTCTATGAAGGATGGGGTGTAGCTAAATAACCCATGTACACAACAAAGGATGATGTAGCCGTTATCCTTTAATAGAGGAAGCATATTTGAGTTGGGAAAGATCATTATTGTGCACACAAACAAACACAAACCATAGAGGATGCAAATAAATAGGATAAAATAATTCAAAAGTGGCAATTTTTTCTACGTGATTAATGTTATAATTTTTTTGCTAAAAAATAGGAAAGAGGTAAATATGTAGCATGTATTGATGAAAATAAAAAGACATAATGTTGAAAGAAATGACGATGTCAATAGCATTTCCTATAAAGATAGTTTTGTGTTTTAGATTATTTGAACATTGTGTTATTCCTCTACTTACAAATACTCAAAAGGCAATGCAGAAATGGTTGTTATTGCGTTATGAAGTTATTTACCGTTAGAGCTAAAGTGGAAGTGTCTAATGTGATACATTTTCATTTTAGAAATGTGATGGATAATGGAAAAAATATACGCTGTGATCATATTGATACGTGAAGGGATACAAAGAAAATGTATTCGGATAATGTTCTACATTTTCCTAGAATAGGGAGCATATATAAGCTCCAATGAAACCTTTGGAGAGGAGTATCTAGTCTAAGAGAAACCAAAATGTCCTAGTGGCCCAATAATTTCTAAACTTTGTCATAGACTCTTTTTTTATCATTAAGCGTGCTTCTCTATTAATGACCAAGGTAAAATAACATATACAAGTGGAGTAAAGTTTAATCTATGAAAGAAAAAACTGTAGGAAATAAACTAAAAAATTATATGTGCAAACATAAGAAGTCTGCCATAGCCTTCTGCCATACGAGCTTTGGAACATGCTTCACTTCTTCATAACAGGCCAAGTTCCTCGTATACCAAATATGGTATAGAGTGATGACAACCATCATTTTCTCCTTTTTCTTCTTTAGGTTCGTCAGCTCTGAAAAGCCCCTAGGAATGGCACTGTGATGACTTTTAGTGAATTGCCACAGCCGATTAGTGAATTCACACAACCAGATGATGTGGGATTCATCCCCTATTTTTGAGTTACACAGATAACATCTGGATGCGAGCTGGGTTCCCCTAGTTTTCAGGAAGCACTCTGTAACCAGCTTTCCAAGAAAGGCTTTCCAGCCAAAAAATTTCATTATGTTAGGTTGATTTAGAGACCAAAGCCGTTTAGTCTAGTGAGGCTCTGGTTCCTTTTGTCTGCATAAGTTCAAAGCGCCTTTGAGCGTGAAGTTCGTCAGGCCTTCGAAGTAACAAAGGTCCTCAGCTTGGATCTTGGTATTTTTACATATTTTCAACAGAGCATCGATACCCCTAGCCATTGGGAGTTTCCAATCTCCATCCTTGATCAGTGAGTTGAGTTTCAGATCAGGGTTAATTCCCGACCTCATTTTAAGGATATCACCAATGCGAGCCTGCAAAAAATCACCCTCCACCCAAGGATCTTGCCAGATGGAAATCTTATCGCCTTACCCAATATTGAATCAGACCAAAGGTAGCAGGGTGTCTATGTGTTTAAGGATAGCTCTCCACATCCAGCTGTCCCCAGTCTTGGATTTATAGGACCATACAATGTCATTCCTAAGGTAGACATTCTGAATCAACTTTGTCATAGACTCTTAACGAGCATAAGGACTATTTCAAGATTGACGGTTCTCAGACTCTCCTCTATGCATAGGGAAATTATTTGCATCTTGCCATGGAGATTGTTGAACGTTAGGGATATTGAATGTTGTAATCGTCATCAATTGAGACATTTGGCTTTGTGAGGGCTGCAATGAGACAATCCGTTGTCCCCTTTGCAGGAGATTAGTTTTATGTCTTAGACAAACAAGATGTTCACATAGAGCTTTGAATATTCATCAAGACTGAAATATGTTTGATGCGTTAAAACAAGTTATCTTTCACCAATGTGATATTTGCACATTTTCGGAGCCTGAAGATGTTTGTTTGTAATATTTCCGGTTGGCGTTCATGGTTTTTTGTGTGTGGAAAGAAGTAGTTAAAGAAATGAGGGATTACACTTCCTCTAGTACCCAAAGAAATGCATAATATGGCTTGTGTGATGGATTAGGTGTGTGTTATCGTTTAAACGGACGGTGAGGAGTTGTTATGTCATAAAATGCTTCACTTGACATAGAGAAATTTCCTACTTTTCAATTTCGCTAAAAAATTGTCTTGAACATGCCCGGGTTTCGTGGTCGTTTCATGCCATAGCTTCGATCCCCTGTGTTTAATAAGTATCGTCGATCGCTAGACTTGAACGTTTATGTATCCTGAGGATATTACATTCACGACAACTTAATAAAATGGCAACTCAGTGATCACGTCTAGGATCGGCCCACTTTCTTGAACTGATTTATACTACCTTGGACTCACGAATTGGGAAATGTTAATTTGACTCACGCAGCTACATTTAAATAGCTATGTAAATTACCAAACGGAAGTCAAGATGCTTACAGCCAGGTTTCTGACGTTGTAGCAGTTAGCGAGACCTTATCTTATTTACTGTTCTAAACCAAAGGTGGGGCGCCGTGACCGGTCCCTGGTAAGATTTTTGGTGTCCACAGATGGAGACATGGGACTGGCCAATCATATATATATATATATATATATATATATATATATATATATCTATACTACTATAAAAAGAGTGAATAACTTCCAATAATTACCATCATGCCACTAACCAATCAGGTTGCAACATTTTTAAAATGCTGCTTTCTCCTTCGTTCTCGCCCTTCCCACAATTTTTTCCTTTTTTTTTTGTCGCTACTCACAAACTGTCCGACGCACTACCATCTCCCACTACCCGACCAATCATCCTACTACCTTGAACGTGGGTAAGATGAGATGTAAAGAAAGTAACCGACCAAACATGATGGCACTCCATCGTTTCATCTCATTAGCGAAAGCCTTTTTGTCACAGCCGCGGCTGGCAGAAAACGTTGTTGCGACTGCCCCTGTATGGAAAAAGAGGAGCCCCAACTGTAGTGAGTGGGCGTTACGGAAACTGTCGTGGTTTTGTATTTGTGCTTGAGTAGGACAAGAAGCTCCCTCATGGCTGAAACTGGCATCTCACCACAGGAATAGGTAAGTAATGCAGGCATCACCGTGATTACTTGTTGGTGCTTTTACTTGATAACCATCCCTCCATTAACATCGCCTAACTAGGTACATCACTCTGTGTTTCAACAGTTTCCAGTCGATGAGGCTCACAGGTACCCCTACAAGCGTGAGACCCTGAGGTGGTGTGAGAATTTTGCTCTCAATATATAGGAGCATGCACCTTTCCTGCAGAAATTCGGGCACAAATTAAGTGTAGGCACGCAGATCCACAGTCGAGCACGACATCAAAGCCTTGTTGACCTCCTTGCCAAGGAGGGATCCAAAGCCAGAACTATAGTACGCAGTGCGAGATTTTTATAAGGGTGAGGAGATATGAATATGAGATGTTGAGAAGATATACAACTGATTAGACGACAACTAGACACACTATGACAGAGAATGCACTCACCGATTGTCCGCTTGTTTTGAACAGGGGGTCCGAGTCATCTTCAAACCAGAGACGGGAGGGTGCCCCAAAAAGGCAAACCCTCCTCTTTTGCTACTGAGGCAGTGCTCCGCCACGTTCGGGACATGCCCACCACCTTCCTGGAGCTACACGAGGATACTGGCCTTATCAGGATCAAAACCGAGAAGCTGTTCGTAGCTATATATCTTTTCATCCATGTTCTCCTGCTTGACGCTCCCCATCTGCAAACTACAACCAGTTTATATATAAAACGTTGTTATGAACCATTTGTGTATCAACGTACGAGCCATCATGGGTTAGTTTCACCTTACCCCAGCAGTGTGAGAATCTTGTTCTCAATAGGAAAATTGTCCCTTGCTATGTGCATCACACTGACAAGGAGCAGATCAAGAGCCCGTGATCTATATTTGATGGTATCACTGCCTGATTTCATGCTTCGATACACTCACTCAAGGGGCAACAAAAAGAATGAACAGTACTCTTTTCTTGGGCGAGTTGCAACAAAAAGAATGAAGACTAATCTTTTCTGGGGCGAGTTGGTTAAATCCTCCTTCCACGCACTCCGCAATAGTGGATGGTGAAGAGATGTTTCACAAGTACCACCTCATAAACGAGAAGAGAGAAGCCGTCGATGGTCGATTGGAAAGGAGAGGTAAGGATATTGAATCAGTAAGTTCTAAAATCCACACTCCTACCAGCGTACTTCTACAAATTGTTCGAACACAGATGAATCGATTAATATCCTGGATTTCCTTTTTTTAGATATATATTATATTTCTCCCTTATCCATCTTTATCGAAATGCATTTGCATTGTATTACTTATTTTCGTGTCTTGCCAATATCCCTGACTCACCATGTTTGCAAATTGACATCACATTTTGACATCAAAAGTAAATGCAATTGTTAATAAGGATGCTAAACGTTTGTTCCAGATCACATTGTGGATCCAACGTGTGTGCTTAAATGTTTCCTTCATTGACGTTGTTACTTCTTGTTTTCAGGCATACATTCTAAGGCATTTGCTGGAATATGTAACGAACAATTTTCTCTGTCCACATTCTGGTGATCAATCTTTATGTTCTCAAATGCACATACAGGTTTCCAGATGTTGGGCATTGGAGCGAACTTAGTATGAGGTGCATTGGCAGTTATATATGCTTGCAACTTATCTTGCACAATGTGATGTACAAAGTAAAGATCACCTTCCAGCATCTGTTACGTTCTTGCAGCCAAATAAGGCAACTGCAAATCAAAAGTTCACCACACTAGACAATGGATGACACTTGCCCATCTAATTGGATGTTCAAAGCCCATGATATTGAGCTACTTTGCAGAATAATAATTGTATCATTATTCATAATCTATTGGTAATCTATAACGTCATCCTTTGTTGTGGTGCCAAACAACATGTTCGTAGTAGTTAAGACTTATGACAAAAGTACTCGAAGCAAATAAAAATGTACATTTGCATATTTAACTTTTTTTAGTTGGAAGAAACAATAATCATCCCCATCCCTCAAGCACGTGTATAAACATGGACGACCCAAATGATTGTATATACAATGCGGAACAGGAGGTTTGGATCGAAATTGTGTCTTCCGAGGAGGACAGACCAGGACAAACCATCTACACTACATTGGTCGGGTTATGCATTTTTTATCTACTTGATATTGTTTGTCGATGGCTTAGGATTGAAATCATTGGATAGTTAATGTTTATTACAAATGCCTTTTTTCTCAAATTGTTTGAGTTACCGTTTTGTTTCTTATAGTATACACAAGTAGTACTTTTGAATTCTGAGCTTACCATTAAAGAAAATAAACGACTTTGTAATGTTAAATAGTATTACAAGTACAATCAAAACATAAAGAAAATATCACTAGACTACCACAAACATGCTTATAATTTAGGATACATGTAATGAGCTTATATACATATCACTCAAATATCAAATGTACGCAACTCAAGCAAATAAGGTTGAAAGAAGTAAATTTCACTTTCTGATTGCTTTTGTTAATCAATAGGACGTGATTGGTACGAATAAAAGTCCAGTGTAACTTTAAATCATCAAAACATATTAAATATCGATTGGGAAAAATCTTCTGATGTTATACATGTTATCTGTAAAATTATAGAAAATAAAGAAAAGATATATACATGCAATGAGACACCATTATAACAAGGTTTGTTAACTTCCTATCAATAATTTTCATTTGTGCTTATCACTCACTTTAGAAAGATCCCATAAACCTTTTAGTTTATAGTGCATATATCTCTAAGATAAAATCACCATCACTTAACTATATTTTTGAAACCATTAGATTTCATTGACTTCATTTTTGCCAAATTGTGATATATTTCAATTTTAAAATGTTTTTGATAACAAAAAATGTGAATATTCAAATATAAACAATATATAAGTATATACAACTCCATTGGAAAAGTTAAATCATATTTTGAACATGACTTATATTTATGATTTTCTACAAGAAATAATACCTAATATGTATAGCATGTCACTATAATGATACATCATTATTATTTCTGTAACATGATTTAATTTAATACCTTATTCTTTTTTCATGGATGCATGACTCTTTACATGATTAACCAAGTGATTCCTCAATAACTTTCAGCTACTACTTTTAATGATGTCATTAAACTGATATCAAATTCATTTTATAAACACATCCTAACTTACTCTTAGTTCTTTTTCTAATTATTTCCCAATCAAATAATTGTACTTCTATATTCTCAATATATTAATAGATAATTTTACCCAATAGACTTTGAACTATACACTTCTCTCTTTCTCTCTCTAATTACCTCATATCTATATTCCCTATTCAATAATTTAATGAATAATATATCGATGACCCTAACACATTATGAAACTCTTTTTCTATTGAATCTTTGATAATATAGTTCCTTTCCCAATAAAAAAATTACAAAATAAAACTAGATATAAATGATATATAATATACAACTATATGATTAGTAAGTTTTGACATGGAATAAAAATATAAAACTAAACATATTGTTACAAAATGTGAAAGATTTTGTTATCACGTGCAATGGCACGTGTGTGTTTCCTAGTATATATATATATATATATATATATATATATATAGAGAGAGAGAGAGAGAGAGAGAGAGAGAGAGTCTACGTCAAAACCGGTCCCTTCCATGCATGCTTCCAGCATACGAGATATATGGCGGATTTGGTGTGCACACTACTAAGACGGCGGCTGTCTAAGCTCCTCTTTAAGGGTGATTTTTGCATGATTGATTGGTGGTGTTGGTGAAGGAGACCCGTGCAATGTTGATTCACCACATAACATATGGAGGCCAGAGATGACGTGACGAATGGGAATCTTCTTCCCAGCGTTTCATCGGGTTGCTGACGCCGTATTCTTGTCATGCTGATGGGGTTGCACGGCGGAGGACGACCTAGAGGCATCTTGCATTCTCCTCATCGGAGGTGGGCTGGTGCAAAGCCAGTGGCTGTCCCGCCGCGTTGCTGTTGGTCCATGGCCGGAAGGGTCACTGTGGGTGCATGAGTGGTGCCACAACCTGGGATGATGCCATTTATTCGTTTATACTGTTTGTACTGAATGGGGGGAAAAACTTATGCAACCAATTTTAATTTATGAAAAATAATGCATAACTTCATTTTTTGCATAACAAGATCGATGGATATTGACTGAATCAAGTCAGCGTCTTAGGTAATAAATCCAGAATATAGATGTCTACTTGCTTCATCGAGAGCCGCGTGTAACTTAAGCAGGCAGGCAAACTGAACATTCACTTGGTAAGCTTCCGACAACGACCCTGGCCAATTAACAACATCGATAAGGTTGCTACTCCAGAAATCAATGTTCATTGGGATCCAAGCAGCAACTATTTCAAGTGGAGTGCGATATATTGCGCGTGCTTATATTAACACATAGCCATAGATAGCCTTCGTGAACATCATCCTCCATTAGGAAAGTATTCTGATTGAGATAGTTTGCGTGGTATTACAGCATGATATAGGGTATTCTAATTATGATGGTTTATTTTAAATTTTGAGTCGGTGCAATGTTCCTTCACACGCACTATTGAAGGTTTCAAAGCTGAGAGATGCTGCTTGATCACCTCTACAGAATTTAAAAGTAGTAGTTGAAGACTAACGAGAGAAATCTCGACGATGCTAGATGCAGAAGTTAAATTCTTTACATTAAATTTGTGTATAGTTTCTATACATTGTATTATGTCAGACTAATCGCGGCAACTCGATCGAGAAGTCAATGAGATCATTAAAAGCCCAGTAACCACATCGAAAAGGTTGCTACACCAAAAATCAATGCTCGCTGGAATACTGCCCACACAGCAAATAATTTAATGGAGTTCAGACTGCCTCGTGCTTACATAAATGAATAATTCTGGACATAACCGTCTGCCCACCCGGCTGTCTACCTGGCTGGGCTGATTGTAAAACTTAATGTGAAGCAATTTTTTTATTTTAAATAGAAGGGAAGTAAGAAGAAAGAAAAAAAATTGTATTTGTCATAACTTTCAAGCCATAACAGAAAGTACTAGATTCGTTATAAAAATACTTTTCAACAAAACTAACGTTGAGATACTTTTGAAGAAAGAAAAATACGAAAAAGCATAATACATGTGTTTTGGGATACAATAACTTATATTTTGGATACAATACCCACATAATGCATATACATTATCTCTCATAATTTTTAATCCGTAATGAATTTTTTGATGAGATAATAAATATTAGATTCCTTGCAAAATATATTTTCCAACAATACTAGTGTTGACATACTTTAGAAAAATAATAATATGAGAAAAATATAAAACTAGTATTTAGGAATGTAATACTTGTGTTTCATGTACTATATCATGTTTTAGAGGTACATACCCGTGTTTTGGGTTACATTACATCAATAAGTAACATTCATACAACACCTTTGAGATGGAAATAATGTTCCCAATACACGGATGTCATACTCCAAATAATGAGTATTGTACCCCACAACATGTGAGTGATGTACCCCAAAATATTGATACTATATCCGAGTATATAATACCCATTTTGGAGTACTTTATTCTCGTTATAGAGAGTTTTGTTGATGACTTATTGTATCTCAAAACATAAACATTGTACCTTGAAATACAAATATCATACTTTTTTCAAATTATTTTTCTCCAAAATATGTCAACATTGGACTTGTTAGAAAGTATTTTTATAAGGAATTTAATACTTTTTATTTCGATAAATAAAATCATTTTAAATTAAAAGTTATAAGCAATATTATTTTCTCTCTTGTTTTTATTCCTTTTTATCTCTTAAGTAGGCTTTTCTACCACATCAGTAGTGTCCCTCCAACCACCAGGTGGGCATCCGTGTTGGGGAGTGTGGGTGTCTAGAGTTACTCAAACAGATATCCATAGACACAACCCTCCACTGAACAACATCCTTCTTTAGGAGGGTATTCTGATTGGGATATAATACTTGATGAACATTTAGAATTAGATGTGATATAGTATTCAAAATTTGGCTTCGAATTTGGAGACACTTATGTTCATGCGCCTGTTATGCGTGTCGAAAACCACACAACAAAACCATCTCACATAGGTTTTCCCCACTCCTGGTCTCATTTCTTGCCACCCACCTCTTCACCAGCCCCATTTATCCCTCCATGTGTTCTCCTATTGTATTTCTCATTTTTTTCTCCTTTTTTGGGTGAATGAAAAATAAAAGAGGGACAAGTAAGGAGGAAGAGGAGGGAAGTAGAAGAGAAAGGAAATAAGTAAGGAGGAAAGAGGGGTGAAATAATGGGAAGTGGGGGAGAAGAGGAAAATAATGAGGAAGAGGAGGAAGTAATGAGAGGAGGGAAGGAGGAAGAAGTAATAAAGAAAGAGTAGGGAAGTGATGATAAAAGAGAAAGGAAGTATAAGGAAAGAGGAGGGAAGCAATGACAAAGAGAGAAGTAATGCATAAAAAGGAGGAAGTATGAGAATAGAAAAGGGAAGTAATGAGGAAGAGAGAAGTAATAAATATACCTACTAATGATGAAATACGTGCCTAGAAATGCAGAATAAGCACCTATTGATGGTGATTATGCATCTACAAGTGGTAAATATGTGCCTACAAATGGTGAATGTGCACCTACTATTGTTCAATAATTAGATATATTTCAACATTTTTTGGTACATATTCACCATTTTCGGGCACATTTTAACCAATTGTGTGCGTGTTTAGTATAGAGACATGCTCGTCGAGAATAAACACACACATATGGTGTTTAGTAAGTAGCCACACATACATCAATTAGTACGTGTATGCTTCTCAATAAGTAGGCTTGTGTATTTACATTAGTTGGTGTGTGTCTACATTTATGGCATAGATACACATCATTTATAATATTCAATAAGTAGTTGCATTTCATTACTTTCTAGGCGCACATATATATCAATTTTAGGCATATTATTAATCATTTAGGAGTGCATGCAAAAAGTAATAGCCATTTGTGAACGTATTTTACCATTCCGGACACATATTCTTTTTATTATTTTTGTGTCGACACATATTTATTGTTTTTGGATGTGTTTTGGCCATTTGTCGCTTCGACATAGGTCCAGGATGTAAATGATTAAAACTTTGACCAAGTGTTTTTTTCTCCGAAAGGCATATCCCTAGCCAAAAGGTTTTTTATTCTGGCAAACAACATTTCCTCCACTCTTAGGCTGTGTTTGTTGTGTCGTCCTATTGGTGGCACAACAACCAAACCTGATCGGGTATTTTAAACAATATTTGTTATGCGAACTACAAGATAAATAAGTTGTCACACGGATAAGTTGATCGAGAAATCTGCTGATAACCTGCCGCACTAAATCCTTGTGGCAGGAAATAAGTTTTTTGTTTTGGATGCCGATTTTCTACAATACCCCTCTAAACGACTAATTAATACACACACCGTTATTTATATGTAGGGCATAATAGACTTTGTTCAAATAAACACATTCTACATACACATGTATCAAACGGCAAATATCTTGCTTACAAATTTATTTGTCATTGCTCCAAATAATAGTCATCTCACACAAAATTAAGATATCATTGATTAATTTATCTATGATAAATAAACCTATCATAGTTGTATCACAATGCAGCCTTAATAGCCTCCCCAAACCTTAACCTAGCAGACTTCAATAAAAAAGGGCAAAATATCCCCCCCCCCCCCCTCTTCTGTTCTTCTCCTCGGCAACCAGTCCATCTTGCTCCACCTCTCTCTTCGTGGCACACAGTTATGCTGCATCCTCCATTAAGTCTTTATTTGCCCACTTCCAGCCTACCGCCAATGTCAATCAACGTCTTGCTCTATGCACAGGAGTCTTGTCAACATTTGGTGCTAAGAAATGCGGTGCGGTTGCACCAAACCACACAGATAATTATGCATCTCACAATCCGAACTAGTTTGTTTAGTCAGATATATAATCAACTTCTCAGTAAATCTAATTCAATCCTAGAACAATATAATTTTTGTGGCTCATATACATTTTCTAGCAAGTTTTTGTAGCGAGTGAGTTACTATTTGCAATTTTGGTGTCGAATTTCATAATATATAAGACGTTAACCATCTCAAGTGTATAAACCGTAACTTTCTTGTTTGGAAAAAGAATGCGTACTAATCATTTCTCACAACGAGAGATCTTGTTGTTTGCGTTTTCATTTGTTTCCTTTACCAAATCGCAACTGCATTTGTTTTATGAATTGAATCATTTTGCATTATGATTTTTTCGTAACGAGCTACTTCAGTTGCTTCATGGATTCGAGGACACACTACTTCGATGATTCTCCTATACATTCATCATGTTATGTTCACTCCCTTAGTAATGTTATGAGAATCCGTTTGATCATAATGAAATCAATGGATGGCCACTCGCTCTCCAATCAAGGTCATCAAGTATACCATTCACTATTTTTCAATCATCTTATATCTATGAACATTATTTACATACAAAAGGAACTAATTCATGTAGAATTTTATACAAGTATCCTTAATTTCATGGTTTAGATTATACCACAACTTTCAAACTTGAACTTAACCATTGGTTATATTTATAGTATTGTATCTCATTACCAATTTCCTAGTGGTTTAGTGCTTGTAGTTGAGAGATTGGTGGATGAATGCTCCCTTTGGCTATCATAAGTGTTTTGAGGCATGCTTTTGGTGGACCAAACAATATTTTGTAAGGACATTATGTAGGATACTAGAAATGTTTTGTATTTAGAAAACAAAGGTGTATGAATCAAAATTTGTAAGCTGATATGTTGTACATGTACTATAGGGGAACGATAAAAAGTCCTCCCCATATAAATCACATTTGAGTATTATAAGTATGACTGTTTAACAACATTCTGTATGAATAGTATGATGCCTATTTTTAAAGTTCAAATCGTATATATGTTAATGATGTTTGATGACTTCACATATATTTAACCATCTTTTAGAGGTAGTGACTTCTATTTATATTAGTCAAGATGGGCCCTAGATATAGGGTGGCAACCACAAGTCTACATTTATTTTGATTTATTGATTGCTCGAGGCTTATGCCTCTATTGGTTAGGGATAAGACCTGACCAACAAGTATTGGTCACAAGCTTTTACTCAAGGTATGTTGGTCAGGAATTGGCCATGCCAATCAGATATTGGGAATTTTCCACCATTTTTGAGTTCATATTTATAGTTTTTGGGTGTGTATTTACATTTTTGGCATATTTTAGCCATTTTTGAGTGCATGTCTGACACAACTAAAATGTATGTGTAAAACACAAGCGTACACATCGAAGTAATATAGGCCAAAGAGGCTTGGATATTGAACACGGGGAAACGTAATCCAAGAAACTATTACTAATTGCTTTTTGATCAGCTACGCTGAAGAAAACTTTAATTTAAGAGTTATTAAACTAATTGTATGAAAGAAAATTAATTTAATGGTTTGTGATCACAATGAGAAGAAATTCTTTAGGACTATGGTTTCACCATGATTGACACTGCAATTTTAACCTAAGATTAATATATTTTCTTCCCACTCCTGGACAAAGAGCCTGTAGAAAGAACTACCCACTCTCGTACTGTAGTTCACTACCTATGCGAATGAAAATCCCATTTTCATAGTAATTGGTTAATTAGTTAGGTTCTTTAACGAATTCTCTCATTAATCTCTTCACGTTCGTACGTCACTTTTCCCAAAGGGCGATATAAAACATATGTTACTATGGATTTCCAATCCTTAATCCTCCTCCCTAAGTCATTAAGGATCTATTTAATCATCTATGGTGTGCAACATAGACAATTCAATATGATTTCATTGCAACATGCCCAAGAATAAAAGAAAATAATATATTAATATAAAAGATCCATATACATTGTACAACCGGGCTACTCCCGGGTCCTAAAGAATACGAGGATTAACTCATAGTTCTCAAAGATAAAAACATACTAGGAAGAAGGAAAAATGTGGAGAACATAGAAAATCAATGAACCTCCGGGAGAAACATGATTAGGACGCTCCACGCCGATGAACGGATATGTAATCAGTAAATTATACCCACTGAGCATGCGATTCTCCTCTTCGTTCTCCTCTCCCGTGTCGTAGCCGTCTTGTAATGGAATAGAGTGTGATAGATTATGTCTGGTCAAACTCTCCTCGAGTCATAGAAGTGACTTAGGGAGAAATAAATCCTCAATTGTTGGATTAAACTTGATTTTTTAGACTGCCTGATCGGGTAAACTCGATAGTACTAACTTTTGGACTTGATAGTATTGATTCTGGAGGTCAAATCTACTCTGTCTCTGATGCAAAGTTAGTAGTACTGACTTTTAGGGTCGATAGTACCGAGTTTGTGAGACTCTTGTGGTCCTGAAATCGTACAAAAATGTACATAAGTACTTGAATATAATAAATCATTCAAAAACATTAAAATTATGCTTCTTTGATGCAATTGAGTAACACAAGATAATAATATTAAACCTTACAAAAATTAATATGAAAATGAATATTATGTGCACAAAAAGAAATATAAATATCCTGTGAAAAAATGACAAATATCCAGTGCATCAAACACCCCTATGCTTAAATGTTTCTCGTCCTCGACCAACACACTCTCAGATCTGTTTGAGACAAGTCAGCAAAAGGGCAAGGAATATGAAATTTATTTCTCAACTACTCCCACTTGGCGGTCCCAAACCGGTCTTCACTGATCACTGAACAATCAACTGCTCTGTAGCAACCAAAAATTTCTATAAAAGTTGTCCGTCCTTAGATCAATGAACACTATCAAGAGAGTAGTTAACATCATTATCATATAGGCATTTGCTTGGTGCATTATGTGATTCTCTATTCTACAATGCTCTTTTCCTAACTACTAACTAACTGAAACCAGTTCTCCATATAAAAATGATTGAGGAGAATATTCATATAAGTGGCCTACCAATAAGAGCAATGAGTGGTATGAAATGGGTGGCAATTGAAGAATCACAAGTTCATCCAAATCATTTATGCATAATAAAGCATGATGAACCTATATGGTGAAAAGAATGAGAAATGCATGAATCCTAATGCCTACTTTCTTGGTTGAATGATGCATGAGTCAAAAGATATTGTCAATTTGACAAACAACAATTTGAAAGAAAGAATGCATCATGTGTATTTTTCCCTCATTGTGAAGATTTGAGGGAATCCTTTCTCCCTCTTAACTTTTTTTTTTTGCAATACCGATTAGCTCGGTTACAGTCAGGGCTGGGAGCTAAATAAATTACAGAAAAAAGCTTTGTCTTCTAGATAGAGTGACTCGCCTAGGGCAGGGCAGAGCTGCCATTCACCTTCAGTCATCGGTTTTTTTAGGCATGATTTGGCTAGAATGTCCGTGAGTTTGTTCTGAGTCCTCTGGATGTGAACAAGATCAGCAATGTTTATGGAAGCTAGAGTTTCACGTATTTTGCAGGCAGCTGTAAGGTATTTCCCTGGGACCGTTTCTAGTCCCTTCACCCAATGAACAGAATTCCAAGAATCAGAAAGGAGGGTGCCATTGTAAAGGTTTAGCTCTCTTGCAAGTTCTGCTCCATGCAGTATAGCCTTGAGCTCCCCCTCCATGGCGTCGGTGCCTGGGTGCAGGCGAGAGGAACCCCTAACCCATTCTCCTGTAATGCTGCAAATAATGGCACATGTGCATGACCTGTTAGATCTATAAGAAGTGGCGACATCGACATGAAGGATGAAATTTGTGTTGTGCAGGCGGATTGGCGGAGCCATGCTGGGTTTCTTCATTTGGTCAGGTGAATTGCTCGAGAAGGCCAGTTCGGATGAGCAAGCTTCACCATCTTTCTCCCTCTTAACTTTAAAACATAAACAAACTCTTTTTTTTTCTTTTTTGTCAATTTTTTGGCCCATTATTTCAGCATGATGGAACGTTATGCTTGGGCTTTACTATATATCATTCTTTTTTTTAGGGTATGGATGTGTATCCCTGCACTCAAATTTTGAAGGAAAACGATACCCACATGATATAGCAATGAATCATGAAAAATGCATGCAATCTACATGTAATTGTTTATGCAACTAGAATGATGTGTACATAAATTGTTGAAGTACACAACTTGGTCTATTTTTTCATTTTTTTTGCTGCTAATGCAATAAAAGCAAACTAACTATCATGCCACCTACTATGATATGCAATGCAAATAAGAGAAAATAATTCGGTGTACTTGTTCATGTTAAGGTGATGAGTCAATAATGAGTGGAGGATGGTTGGAATCACATAACTAAGAGACAAAGTCTTTAATGAATTTATGATATGTCCCTCTCTAATGACCTGTGTACCAAGAAACCTTAGGGTTTGTTTCTTAAACTTTAATTTAAGGTCTTGTTAACTGTTTGATCAATTCAAGCTCAAACACCATCTTCATCCACATTTCATGAATAATTAAGATGTCCATTCATATCAGATCTCCTTAAGCTACCTAACCCATACACTTCCTCTAAGTTCAATTACTCAAGTACTCACAACTAAGCCCACAAAAAGATTTTCAATTTTCATTGCAAACTTGAAAGAACACATGATAATTGCGAGGAACAAATAAAATTTAAACTCCACTATACACTATATAGATTATGGATCCTAAAAATTTCAAAAATAAAAACTAAAAGCAAGTAAAAAGGGAACATAAAGCCATTCCAACACCTACCTCCCCTAAGCTTGAATTTGACCATGTCCTCATAGTCAAAAATTCAAACCTAGAAGTGGAATGGGTATACCAGATGCTCTAAAGGGTGGTGGAGGTGGATGATTGGTGGCTCTTTAGATCAAGTTGTGAAAGTATATATCCCTCTTATTGGTGCCACTAATTTGTGTCCTTTTGGCATCAAGATATGGCATTCTCTCACCTTCTTTGAGATTTGAAAATTGGTGCCCACCGGCTTGTGTATCGATGGTGCCGACGACTTCTTCTTGTAGCTTTTGTCACCATTTTGATGAAAAATTTTGGTAGTACCGAGTTTGGACTCAGTAGTACCAACTTGGGTTCAGGTTTCAGGTGAATTTCTGGGTAAAATTTTGATAGTATCGATTTTGAAAGTTGATAATATCGACTTTCTACAGAGAGTGCAGTATTTTAGCTAAGAAGGAGTCGATAGTACCGAGTTTGGACTCAGTAGTACCGACTTTGGCCCTGTCTGCACACCAAACAAAAGCATCTAGGTACCTTCTTTACATAAAATAAAAATCTAACAAAATAAGTGCAAAAATTACACAAAAAAAGGTCCTAATAAAATGTAAATGACTAAAATGAAATTGGGTTGCCTCCCAAGAAGCACCCTTATTTAATGTCCTAGGCTCGAAATTAATGATCCTCCTCAGCCTGGGTTGTCCTGAGATGGTGGTGAAGATTTATCTGTAAGTCCAAAACTCCACTCTATCATCATCTATCCCGAGTGTCAAATAGCCCCTACCAATGGCAGCGATCACATCTTCCGTAGCTTGGAACGGCCTCCCTAGCAACATCTCAACCCTTTCATTTTCTTCATATCCATCACAACAAAGTCAACCGGATAGATGAACTTGTCAAATTTAACCAACATGTCCTCGCATATCCCGTATGGCCTCATAATAGATCCATCCGCCAACTCGATTTCCATGGATGTTCTTGTTGGTTCCTTCAATCCTAACTTTTGGAAGGTGGTAATAGGCATGAGATTAATAGTTGCTCATGAATCACATTGTGCTTGCTTGAAACATTTTCCACCTATAGAACATGGAATATAGAAGCATCAGGGGTCCTTCCTCTTTCTTGGTAGCTTCCTCTTAACCAGTGAACTCATCACCTCATCAACCTATACAATATCTGTGTCTTTAATCCTCCCCTTCTTGTTGATGATATCTTTCAAAATCTCCCATAAGCAGGAATTTGCTCTATTGCCTCCTCCAATGAAAAATTGATATGGAGTTTTCGGAAGATGTCCATGAATTTTTTAAACTGTACTTCCTTTGTCTTAGGCTTTAGACTATATGGGTATGGCACATCTGACTTTCCTACTCGCTTTTGTGGGGGAATATATGGCCCTTTATGAACTTCCTCCCCTAATCTTGCTTCAACACCACTACCTAGAGTAGAAATAGGCACATCCTCTGTGGGTGGTGTTACCAGTGGTTGTGCCTTATGAATTATGGGTTCCCCTTTAATTACTGTGACTATTACACTACATAGTAAAACCTTCACCTACTGTTGTTGAATATGTTCCCTCTCATGAACTGTAGTAAGTGATTTAACAGGAATGAGACCATGAAGTGCATTGTCCACTGGAGTTCTGCATCCTCTTGGTAACCCCCATAGACTGTGATGAAATAGGACTTTAGGCACATACACCCAATCAGACTCCTGAGTGTGTTACTTGGGTGCCTCCTTAGTATGATGTTCTTGCTCTTTGACAACATAGATGAATTTTTCTTGGTGATGTTGATGGGTTGCAACTGCATTCCCAGGTACTCCTTGCTGAATGGACTCCTTCAAGGAAGCTACTTGTGCTGCCAGCTGAGAAATTTGATATTCAATGTTCCAGATCTGGGAACCTTGGTTTTGCAACTCCCTCTATGTCTGACCCATAAGTGCTTCATTTTGGCTCACCAGCTTTCCTAACATGTTCTCAATTTTGTCAATCTTGCTAAGGCCCCTGTCCTGTTGGTACTACGAGTGCATATACATACAATTCTCTTCTTCACCCCTGGATGATGTTACGTCCTTCTGATACAACTTCATGGCGATGAGGTCAAGCTTCCCATTCAATGTGGAGATGACTTTAGATTCTTCAGTGCTTTTAATGGTTGTCAAGCATTCTCTTTCTTCACCCCATGACTGGTTTTTAGCCATGTTCTTCAGGATCTCATGGCATCTAGAAGGCTTGTTGTTCAAGAAAAATTCAGCTCCTGCACATTCCAGGGTGGTCCTCTCAGCCTAATGTAAGCCATAATAGAAGGTTTTTGCTTGGCCATATAAATCTATACCATGGTGAGGCACCGTCCGTAACATATTCTGAAATCACTCACAAGCCTCTGAGTATGACTCTTCATCCTGTTGCTTTAAGTTGTAAATCTTTTGTGTCAATTCATTTGTCTTTTGTTGAGAGAAGTAATGCTTAAAGAAAGTGTCTATCATCTAGTCCCATGTCTCTATAGACTCCGGCTAGAGGTTATAGAACAAAAACATAGCATGGTATGCCAAGGATGATGGAAACAACTTCATGTATATCACAGTGGCTGGAACTTTTTCTATCTTCACCATGTCGCAACTTTCAACAAAATTGCTAATGTGAGTCATTAGGTCTTCAGTATTGTGGCCATGGAAAGCATGTTGCTTAACCAATGCCACCAACCCAGGATCGATCTTGTAGCTTCCCACATTTATCACTTGTTTCTTGATTGGCCCAAGCTGAGCTGTTGAGGATGACGCCTTGATCTTCTCCCAGATGGTTTGTTCTTATTCTACATCACTCATACATTTCGATTGTGGATTTATTGTGGGAGTGTAATCAGTGGTTCATGTATGAACCATGCACCAGTGCATAAAATTTGTGAATTCAAATGTGAGAAAGAGATACTAGTGATTGAATTAGAGCATTTTTTTTTTCAATTTAGTTTGAGAAAGAATAAAAAGAAAGATAAAATGGGTGGCCTAGAGTGGCCAATTACAGCAGTCGTAGAGCTTGAATATGTCATTTCCCCGGTAAAGGAGCCAAAAACTTGACACGAATAAACTATATGTGTAAAACGAAAGCATACACGTCGAAGTAATACAGGCCAAAGAGGCCCCGATATCGAACATGGGGAAACGTAATCCAACAAACTACTACTAACTGATTTTTGACCAGCTAACCCAAAGAAAACTTTTATTTAAGAGTTATTAAACTAATTTCAAGAAAGAAAAATAATTTAATGGTTTATGATCACAATGAGAAGAAATTATTTAGGACTATGGTTTCACCACGATTGACACTGCAATTTTAACCTAAGATTAATATATTTTCCTCCCACTCTGGGACAAAGAGCTTGTAGCATTAACTACCCACTCATACAATGTAGTTCACTACCTATGCTAATGCCAATCCCATTTCCATAGTAATTGGTTAACTAGTTAGGTGCTTTAACAAATTATCTGGGTAACCTCTTCACGTTCGTAAGCCATTTTTCCCAAAGGGCGATATAAAATGTGTGTTACTATGGATTTTCAATCCTTAATCCTCCTCTTGAAGTCATTAAGGATCTAAATAATAACATATGGTGTGCAACATAGATAATTCAATATGATTTCATAGCAACATTCCCAACAATAAGGAGAAAATAATATATTAATGCAAAAGATCCATATATAGTGTACAACCGGGCTACTCTCGGGTCCTAAAGAACATGGAGATTAGCCCCTCATAGATTCCATGGATAAAAATATACTAGAAAGAAGGAAAAATATGGAAAACATAGAAAACCAATGAACCCCCTAGAGAAATGTGATTAGGACACTCTACGCCAATGAACAGATCCGCAATCTGCAAATTCCACCCACCAAACATTGCCCGGAACCTCCTGAACGTGCGGTTCTCCTCCTAATTCTCCTCTTACGTGTTATAGCCATCTTGCAATGGAATAGAACATGATAGAGTAGGTCTGGCCAAACTCCCCTTGAGTCATAGAAGTGACGTAGGGTGAAATAAATCCTCAACTGTAGATTAAACTTGATTATCTAGATTGCCTGATCGGGCATACTCAGTGGTACCGACTTTTAGACTCAGTAGTACCGATCCTGGAGGTTGAATCTGCTCTGTCTCTGATGCAAAGTCGGTAGTACCAACTTTTACAGTCGATAATACGCAGTCTGTGAGACTCTTGTGGTCTTAAAATGGCACAAAAATGTACGTAAGTACTTGAAATACAATAAATCATTCAAAAACATTAAAATTATGCTTATTTGATGCAATTGAGTAACACAAGTTAATATTATTAAACCATGCACAAATTAATATAAAAATGAATAGTAAGTGCACAAAAAGTAATATAAAATAGCTTGTAAAAATGACAAATATCCAGTGCATCAATGTCCAAACTAGTATCCATTTTTTGGGTGAATTTTGCTATTTCTAGGTGTGTACTTACCATTTGTGTGTGTGTTTTAGCCATTTGTAGGTGTTTGTCACCATTAGTTCCCCCATATTTCCTCATCACTTCCCTCCGATTTTCTCATTATTTCCCTCCTCACTTATCTCCTCTTTTCATTTTACTTCCCTCCTCTTTTCTCATTATTTCCCACCTCACTTATCTCCTCTTTTCATTTTACTTCCCTCCTCTTCCCAATTTTACTTCCATCTTCTCATCACTTTCCTGCATGTCCCATTTTACTAACAACCTCTCTCTATCCTCACATCCCTCCTATACACCACATTACTTGCCTCCTTTTCACTCATCACTTTCCTCCTCTTCCATTTTTACTTTCCTCCTCTTCTTTATGTCCCTCTTCCTTTATTTTATTTATTTCCCTCAACTTCCTCCTTACTTCTCTCCTTGATTTTCCTCTCATCAGAATAACAATCAGGAAAGTTGTTGGTGAACCTACTAAATATTGTATGAAGAGGATCATGAAGAAAATTAGTATGATTGAAGGCTTGGTGTAAACATCAAAGTTTGAAAATTATTGAGTACATTTACTATTAAATAAAATATATGAGTCACATGAGAGGCCTAAGGGAGTGTCAATTCAAACACATGGTTTATCAATATCGTACTTGGCTACAATACGTTAAGAAATCAAGTGGCACTTTATTAATAAAATATGTTGGTTTATTCAACTCTCTTATTTTCTTATTAAGACAAATATTTGAACATAAGAAGGTTATCTATGCAAATATAGAAAAATGAAACTAGTCTTAAATTTTGAAGCATGCCATTTTATTTCTTTAATGAAGGATTATTATAAAAAATTGTATCAAGGCAAAAAAACTATGAATAGAAATATATCTAGTTCAATCACATTATATTAGCTAGACCAAGCAACCATGTACCCTTATAGCATACTTGTTGTTTTGTTTATTGTAGATAAATAAGAAGGTAAGCTAGCTCAAACACAATTGATAATCCTTAATGAAAATAGTTTAATAAATGATCGACCATAAATATTAATAAAATGGACCACTTGGATTTATTTACAGAATCTCAATGCAATTCATATTTCTCTAGTTTTCTGGCGAGATTCACAATATGTCATTTTTTCTTCAAATGACATCTCTTGATTCTATTTCTACATTCTTGGAAAATTCTGATTGCAGGATTCATAGATGTCTTACATTATTTCTAGTTTGTGACAACGTAATTCATGGCGACTTATGGTGGAGTCGAGACATATTTTAAGTGCATATTGAGTGATTGGTAATTAAGGATGCCCATGATCTTACCACAAGTGTCTTATTCTTGTCTAGAATTCACATCAAACTACATGATCTTAGTCTTCAAGGAGTCAACTTAGTGCCATATGTAACCTTATTTGATGCTGCCTATGATGATGTTTATGGTCATATTCGTCCTCTATGTTGGTCCAAGCTTTGATATGCACCTTCAATCACACTAGAAGCCTAAACTATGTTGATATACTCCCGTTGTAGAGAAAACATCTAAATTTTCACTACAAGTGACCTTTATTCAAGGAATGAGTTGTTAATGCCATTTCTTATACAAGCTAATAATGTAAAAGACTTCCTTACTATACAGTTACATGTATCCTAAGATTTTCCATGTCATATGCTAAGTAGCAACCTATTCTTTGGGAAAATGGGCATAATTTCTTTATAGCTTGGTAGTGAATGTAGCCCTATTTTTAAAGTTGTGGACCTTGATCTATTTATTATTCATCTTTTAGAAATTGCACACATCGAGGTAAAATTGTCTTCATGATCCCATGCATGATTCTCTTTATCTTTCAAACTGGCATAATGTCTTAAAGAAGTCCATGTTGTCTTTGACACATTTCCTGATGTTCATCATTCTTAATGACATAATAACATAGTGTGATTTAGATGGAACCATAATAAAGCCACCAAAGTTGACCTCAAATCAGTATCTCCATGATAACTTATCTTTTAAGAAACTTTAAGGCAACCTTAAACAACCTATAAAGTTGTAAATAATATAATTATCATAGAGGAGTAAGTTAAAACTTGTTTGGATAATCATCATCATTTGTTATCTTTCACCTTTGAGATTCTTATATATAGTTTTTTTCTTCAACACCTTCAACATGTAGCTAATAAGAATATTACTATCTTGTATATATTCATTAAATTTGTGTATACGTCTACTTATTTTTATAAAGAATAGTTGTTAAGCCAGATAAGTTCATCACACTTGATGAAAGTCATTTTGTAAATTATGAGACTAAGTATTATAAAAAAAATTGTGTGCTATTATTTATGAAAATATATCACCATGAATGATGTCATCAACAAGAAGTGTGACTTGGCTAATTTCTTGATCAAAGATGGTTATAAACCTTTAGATTGTTTTGGAGGATAATCATATCAATCGCCTAGTAGTTCAAGAAATGATCACACAAACAATGTTGAATTCGATAAGCGGAGCACCACCGTTGTGAGAGAATGACATGCACCTCTTTGTATCTTCTCTCATAGATCTCATCAACATTTATTTTTTTGCCTCGATAAGGGAACATAAACATCAATCATATACATACTTCAACCAATTCATGAAACATGTGGCTTCCATATATAATTCAACCATCCCTATACTAACCACTTGTTTAGTCATTGCTTCATCCATGTAACTGAGTGAAAAGTGGGGCAAAAGAAAAAATAAGCAATTGAATATTTGAACAAGTAACACATCCCATATCAATATGATCTATATTTTAAGAAAGAGAGGATGCAATATTCCAACAAGAATAGTATAACACTTTTTATTCTTGTGGAGAAGAATAGAAAACCCAAGAAAATGCAAGAGAAAGCAAAGATTTATGGAAGGAACTTTCCAGTGGTAAAGATCACATGCAACCCACGACTTGAACCTTGTAGGGTTTGTTAAATGAGCGAGAATTTGTTGCTCCCATCCTAAATGGGAGTATGATAATCCTTATATGACTTATATACACATGTATAATTAGATGGATATTATCTCCCTTAATTTAGTCTAACAAACATGTGACACTCAATCATGTATAGAGCATCATGCTCCTTAAGGATATGTCCCCACATCCATTGCTTCAGGATGGTCACAAAATTGACAATTAAGAACTATTTGATGGCCCACTAGTACATAAATGGCTTATAACGTCTCATTTAGAGGCATCAGTCGTATCCAAAAAATCGACATCGAAACACTACAACATCAGTTGAAAGCATAAACCAACATCTATATGTGAAGACCGACTAGACATAGGTATCATTTATTATTTAGCGTCTCTTTCTCAATAAGAAATTGACGCCAAAAATCACCCGCCAAATCCAAATTTTCTAGTACAAAAAAATTACCTCCAAAATTACACATACGGGGTCGGTTGTATACCAAATAATTGATGACTAAAGGTTATTCGTGAGACAAAAAAGTGGCCCCATTTTTGTCCTCAGTTTGCGTATAATAATCGACGCCAATGTGTGTTTGGACGCTGTCCCAGCAAAAATTTTTACCCCCCAAATTGCCCGATTGGCGTCAGTTTTTTATGGCAACTGACGAATATGGTCATAATTTTTTTTTTGTCAGCATATGTAGATAGACGTCAATTTTTCTTGTTGAAACCAACGACTATGATTGAACATAGGTGTCAGTTTTATTGTTGTGACCGACACTGTTGGAACTTAGCTGTCAGTTTTTAAAACAACCGACGACGATGGTTAACTTAATAGCACCCACGAAACAGACTCTCTTTCTCATTTTCTGTTTCGTCATGATTTCACTGGAGTCTCTGGCGATTGTAGTGATTCCGCCACCTGCTGCCTGATGCTCTTCCGCCGCCTACTGCTCCTTCATTGCCTACTTCTCCTCTGTCGTACATCCCTACCCTCCGCCGCCTGTTGGCCATCATCGCCGGTCTGCCTTCCCCATCGTCAGTCCTCTTCCTCCAGCCGCCATCCCTGCCTCTTCCTCCAGCCGCCAGTTGTCACCACTATGAAGTACGTCGCAGCTGTGAAGGTCGCCTGAGGAGCTGATGCACTATCAGAACTTGAGCCTGAGGTCACCGGAGCTAGCCTCTACTTCCCCTACTGCTAAGTAATACATGTAACAAAGTTTTTTATTTTACTGATTTCCATCAACTGATTAGTATTTACTTATCTACTAATTTGTATTTACATATCTATTGATTTGTATTTTACTTATCTATTGATTTGAATTTACTTATCTACTGATTTGAATATATATATCCACTGATTTGTATTTATGTATCTACTGATTTGTATTTACTTATCTACTGAATTGTATTTACTTATCTACTGATTTGTATTTACTTATGTAATGATTTATATTTACTTATCTACGGATTTGTATTTACTTATATACTGATTTTTTCATCTAATTATTTTTGATTCATCACATTATTTAAATTTAGGCCTTTGTATTTGTTCATCTACTTTTTAAAATTATTTAATCATCTATTGATTTTTCAAATTACTTATCTACTGATTAGTATTTACTTATCTACTGATTTGTATTTATTATCTACTGGTTTTTATTCATTTATCTATTGATTAGTATTAATGTACTATTTTAACTTGTCTAATCCTCGTTCTTGACCTAATTCAGTAAATTTTGATGCATGTTGAAATAAGATTCAAACTTGTCTATTCTAGCATCCTAATTTGATTTGATTATGTGCTTTGAACCTTGAAACATGCGTGTGAAAGATACATTGATGTTGAGTCTCAAACTTAACTCACATGTGGGTCTTCTATTTCTAAAATGATTATGTGAACTCCTAACATATATTATTCTCTATGCACGCAACTACCTTGTGAATCATGTATGCACCCTAAGGTGATTAAATGCCTAAATCTTGACTTGAAATATGACCTATTATGTATGTTGATATATGAAGCTCTAGTTAAAACTTCAAGATTGACCCCTAATTAATACATGGCTAAATCATGGTTTATGTATTGTTTAGTATTTACTGACAAGCATGATTAAATGATGTTACACAAAACTTAGGATATGAATGATGAAACTAGGATTGTAGGTATAAGAATGACAACATACATGTATTTGTTGGCCTAGAAAACCGTCTAAGATTTAATTAATTCATAGTTCTTTCTTTATTTCTTTTTGATGATGATGATGATGATGATGATGCTCCAGTCGCCGCCACTGGCCACCGGCTGCACCTCTTCTACTTCACCTCCAGCACTGACCACCTTTACCTCCAGCCCGACCACCTCCACCTTCGGCTGTCACCACCACAACCTGCTCGATCCACCAATGCGGTGAGCGGTTAATTAATCTGTACTAGATTTGAACTTAGGATTGATGATGCAACCATATAGTTGATTACAATTGAATAATTAGGGTTAATGATACATTACTGAACTTAATTAATTATATTTGTACTTAGTTTCTCTAAGATTGTGTAGTTGATTAATATTGATTAATTAGGGTTAATTATGCATGAATGAATTTAATTAATTGATAGTGCTTTTATTATTTCTTTTTGATGATGATGATAATGATTATGATGATGATGATAATGATGCTCCAGTCGCCACCACTGGCCACCACCTACACATCCTCTGCTTCACCTCCAGCACTGGCCACCTTCACCTCCAGTGTGGCCACCTCCACCTCCGGCCACCGCCACCACACCCTACTCGATCCACTAGTGCGGTGAGTGGTTAATTAATATGTACTAGATTTGAAGTTAGGATTAATGATGCCACCATATAGTTGATTACTATTGAATAATTAGGGTTAATGATGCATTACTGAACCTAATTAATTACATTTTTACTTTGTTTCTCTGAGATTGTGTAGTTGATTAATATTGATTAATCAGGGTTAATTATGCATGAATGAATTGAATTAATTGATAGTGATTTCTTTATTTCTTTTGATGATGATGATGCTCCAGTCGCCGCCACAGACCACTGCCTGCACCTCCAGTGCCGGCCACCTTCACCTCCAGCCCGACCACCTCCACCTCCGGCCACGGCCGCCACAGCCTGCTCGATCCACCAGTGTGGTGAGTGGTTAATTAATCCGTACTAGATTTGAACTTAGGATTAATGATGCCACGATATAGTTGATTACTATTGAATAATTAGGGTTAATGATGCATTAGTGAACTTAATTAATTAGATTTGTACTTAGTTTCTCTAAGATTGTGTAGTTGATTAATATTGATTAATCAAGTTTAATTATGCATGAATGAATTTAATTAATTGATAGTGCTTTCTTTATTTCTTTTTGATGATGATGATGATGATGATGCTCTAGTAACTTCCACTAGCCAGTTCCTGCACATCCTCTGCTTCACCTCCAGTGCCAGCCTCCTTCACCTCCAGCCCAACCACCTCCACCTCCAGCCGCCGCCACCACTGCCTGCTCGATCCACCAATGCGGTGAGTTGTTAATTAATATGTACTAGATTTGAACTTAGGATTAATGATGCAACCATATAGTTGGTTACAATTGAATAATTAGGTTTAGTGATACATTACTGAACTTAATTAATTAGATTTGTACTTAGTTTCTCTAAGATTGTGTAGTTGATTAGTATTGATTAATCAGGGTTAATTATACATAAATGAATTTAATTAATTGATAGTGCATTCTTTATTTCTTTTTTATGATGATTATGATTATGATGATGATGATAATGATGATGATGATGATGATGGTGATGATGATGATGATGATGATGATGATGATGCTCTAGTCACCACCACTAGCCACCGCCTGCACCTCCTCTGCTTCACCTCCAGTGCCAGCCACCTTCACCTCCAGCCCGACCACCTCAACCGCCAACTACCGCCACCAAGCCTGCTCGATCTACCAGTGCGGTGAGTGGTTAATTAATCTGTACTAGATTTGAACTTAGGATTAATGTTGCCACCATATAGTTGACTACTATTGAATAATTAGGGTTAATGATGCATTACTAAACTTAATTAATTAGATTTGTGCTTAGTTTCTCTAAGATTGTGTAGTTGATTAATATTGATTAATCAGGGTTAATTATGCATGAATGAATTTAATTAATTGATAGTGCTTTCTTTATTTATTTTTGATGATGATGACGAAGACGACGACGATGATGATGATGATAATGATAATGATGATGATGCTCCAGTCACTGCCACTGGCCACCGCATGCACCTCCTCTACTTCGCCTCCAGCGTCGGCCACCTTCACCTCTAGCCAGACCACCTCCACCTCCGGCCGCCACCGCCACAGCCTGCTGGGTCCACCAGTGTGATGAGTGGTTAATTAATCCATACTAGATTTGAACTTTGGATTAATGATTCCACCATATAGTTGATTACTATTGAATAATTAGGGTTAATGATGCATTACTGAACTTAATTAATTAGATTTTTACTTAGTTTCTCTAGGATTGTGTAGTTGATTAATATTGATTAATCAGGGTTAATTATGCATGAATGAATTTAATTAATTGATAGTGCTTTCTTTATTTCTTTTTTATGATGATGATGATGATAATGATGATGATGATGATGCTCCAGTCGCCACCACTAGCCACCGCCTGCACCTCCTCTGCTTCACCTCCAGTGTCGACCACCTTCACCTCCAGCCTGACCACCTCCACCTCCGGCCGCCGCCACCAATCCTACTTGATCCACCAGTGCGGTGAGTGGTTAATTAATCTATACTAGATTTGAACTTAGGATTAATGATTCCACCATATAGTTGATTATTATTGAATAATTAGGGTTAATGATGCATTACTGAACTTAATTAATTAGATTTGTACTTAGTTTTTCTAAGATGGTGTAGTTGATTAATATTGATTAATCAGTGTTAATTATGCATGAATGAATTTAATTAATTGATAGTGCTTTCTTTATTTATTTTTGATGATGATGATGATGATGATGATGATGCTCCAGTCACCGCCACTGGACACCGCATGCACCTCCTCTGCTTCACCTCCAGTGTCGACCACCTTCACCTCTAGCCCGACCACCTCCACCTCCGACCGTCGTCGCCATAGCCTGCTCGATCCACCAGTGTGGAGAGTGGTTAATTAATCTGTACTAGATTTGAACTTAGGATTAATGATGCCACCATATAGTTGATTACTATTGAATAATTAGGGTAATGATGATTTAATAAACTTAATTAATTGGATTTGTATTTAGTTTCTCTAAGATTTTGTAGTTGATTAATATTGATTAATAAGGGTTAATTATGCATGAATGAATTTAATTAATTTATAGTGCTTTCTTTATTTCTTTTTGATGATGATGATGATGATGCTCCAGTCACCACCACTGGCAACTACCTACATGTCCTCTGCTTCACCTCCAGCGCCGACCACCTTCACCTCCAGCCTGTCCACCTCCACCTCCAGCCGCCACCACCACTGCTTGCTCGATCCACCAATCTGGTGAGTGGTTAATTAATACATACTAGATTTAAACTTAGGATTAATGATGCCACCATATAGTTGATTACTATTGAATAATTATGGTTAATGATGCATTACCGAACTTAATTAATTATATTTGTACTTAGTTTCTCTAAGATTGTGTAGTTGATTAATATTGATTAATCAGGGTTAATTATTCATGAATGAATTTAATTAATTGATAGTCTTTTCTTTATTTCTTTTTTATGATGATGGTGATGAAGACGATGAGAAATGGTAAATGTTATACTAGAAAGACTAGGTAATTCAATAGAAGGAAGTAACAGAAACTAAGTTATATTAGAATTAACGAAGCAACAAGGAAAATGCTATAAGAATATACCCTATACTACTAGTTGGAGAACTGGTCCCTAGGGTACTAATAGGAAACTAGACAACTCATGATCAAGAGGGGTTTAGCTACGCACGATCAAGGAAAACACAAAAGCAGAGGGAAGAAGGGGCTTTTATGTTGGGTAATGGAGGAGGCAGAGAAGCAGCGGAAACAAAAATTTTCTCCCCAAAACCAGTACAAAAGGAATCGCGTCAACGTCTATATAATAGGAAAGATGGTTTGTGAATCATACCTTGTCCCGAGGCTTGCTCGGCGACAGTACCTCACGCCTTGCGCGGTCTTCACCTCCGGTCTTGGACGGTGTCTGTGCAGCTCTTGGTCGCACCGGGACTGAAGACTCCTCCTACCGGACTGTCAGATGACATTTGTCCTCCTGAGCGGCAGTGACCTCCCACCTCTGAAGTAGTCCACACGGACCACCTGGAACTCCACTCTCCTTGTCCCACAAGGAAGTGGAAGGAGTCGCATCGCAACTGCAGTTGTCCTTCCCTCGCTGCACCTCCCTTTGCGGGAAGCACTTGCTCGGGCTCTCTCTCGGTTACCAAAACCAGAGAGAACGACAACTTTGCAGAGCAATCAACTTGCACTGAGTTGTCCTCTGAGAAGCCCCCAATACCCCTATATATATAGGCAGGTCATGGGACAGGGTTCTCTGTGCCCGTCAATATGGGACTAAAAGCGGGAGTAGAAGGGTTTGAGATTTTCCACAAAAGCAACCAACTCGCAACTTGAACCGATCGGTTCACAAGTGAACCGGTCGGTTGGGGACCTGAACCGATCGGTTCACCACTGAACCGATCGTTTGGGACCGTTGAACCGATCGGTTCACTCATGAACCGGTCGGTTGGGGTTCCAGGTTGGTTCCCAATTGACTTTCCTTCTTTTGTTTCCAATTGGTATTGAATACCAATCCTTGTTCCAATCAAATTGGGCAAGTGAAACGCAAGGAAAATTCTCACCAATCCTATTTTCCCAAGTTGCTTGATTGCACCAGTCGAACCGATCGGTTCAACACTTGAACCGCTCGTTTCATTCTGTGCATGAGCCGATCGGCTCAACAATTGAGCCGATCGGTTCAGCAACCTCAGCCGACCGGTTCATCACATGAACCGATCGGTTGGGAGTGCAGGTTGTGCAGAATCAGTCAAATGCGATTTCAATCAATCTGATACTCCAATCAATGCGTCCAACACCTTGAACATTATGATATTGAGCTATCGATTAATTGAGTGTTTAATTGAACTACTAAACTCCTTTAGTAATCAATCTAAACATTGCTTGTGGACAAAACTCCTCTTCCAGGTTAAATCCTATGTGTGTGACCCTGCAGGTCCATTTCACGTTGGCAGTGAAAGTCCATAACACTTATGACTTCACAAGCAAAGAGCGGTGCCCAGTCACACATCATTGCTATCCAAGTGAAATAGAAAGTTGGAGAACAACTTTCATCCCTACAATCCGTGAATGGTGTTACAATGAATGTATAATTCCTTTGTCACTGATATCCAGAATGAACTCGAGGCATGGAATAGTCATCCTGTCAACATTCATTCATTTCCTTGATCTCAGAGTAGACCGAGTGAGATGTGTATGACATCAATATCACATATTGATTCACACGTGCATGCGCATGCCTTTTCTTAATCCTACTCATCAAGTGGCCAAGGATATAAAACTCCCTTAGGAGGGACAAATCCCATATCTATCACTCACCCCTCAAAAGCCCCATGTGTCAAAGCCACCCAATCATCACCTTTATAACAACCCATGTTTCAGGACTGCGTTTGATGATGTCAAAGTGTACCCAATGACATGTGTTGAGTGTAGTGATTTCAGGTCTAAGAATCACACTCACCACCATCACTGTGAGAGCTGACTGTGACTACCAAGTCATGGTTCCATGTGTCACTCTCACGGTGGGTCTGTCCGGTACCTTGTTCTCTAACAAGTACCTATGTGCTTAGTTTGATATCACCATATCATGACTAATGAGATTCTATCATCAACCAACACACAATCTAGTCTTCAGTGTTATTGATGTCTATGGTTATTTCCACACTAACAAACGACTAGGGACTAAATAAGAATATATACTCTTAACATCCGTATGATCTCATCGTTTAGGTCCTTAACCTAAAAGCATACGTCATTGAGTCAAAACATTCTTTAGACATCTATCATATTACACCATCATCTCAGAAACAGTTTAAACATATAGATTGGAAATTGCCTTTATTATTTATTCAAATCATTTACAAAGTATCCCATTACAATCATCACATGACTTGCTCTATGGGCATACATACCAATAAACCCCCACTTGCACTTAGAGCCAGTCACCAAGGAAACACAGTCCTTGTAACCTAGCATGACCATCATGCTTCTACTGAGAAAGGGCCTTAGTCAGTGGATCAGATATGTTGTCTTCAGTTGGTACTTTGCAAATCTTCACATCTCCTCGCTGTACGATCTCTCGTATGAGATGGAAGTGCCACAGTATGTGCTTAGACCGCTGATGTGATCTGGGCTCCTTAGCTTGTGCAATAGCTCCATTATTGTCACAATAAAGCTCAATTGCATCACAGCTACTGGGAACTACACCAAGTTCAGAAATGAACTGCCTGATCCTCACAGCCTCCTTTACTGCATGCAAAGAAGCAATATACTTAGCCTCTGTAGTAGAATCGGCAACTGTTTCTTGCTTGGAACTCTTCCAGCTCACAACTCCATTATTAAGGCAAAACACAAATCCTGATTGCGATCTGTAATCATCTTTATCAGTTTGGAAGCTTGCATCGGTGTAACCCTTTACAACCAGCTCTTCCTCGCCGCCGTAAACAAGAAACTGATCCTTAGTCCTTCACAAGTACTTTCTTTACAGCTGTCCAGTGAGCATCCCCAGGATCTGACTAGTACCTGCTCGTCATGCTGAGAGCATACGAGACATTTGGGTGTGTGCACAACATAGCGTACATGATGGATCCGATGGCTGATGCATATGGGATCCCATTCATCCGCTCCCTCTCTTCACAAGATTGGGGACATTGAGCTCTAGAGACGGTTACTCCATATAACATGGGGATGTTGCCTCTCTTTGAGTTCTCCATGTGGAACTGCTTCAGCACCTTGTCAATGTACGTGCTCTGACTTAGTCGGAGAAGCCTTCTAGATCTATCTCTATAGATCTTAATTCCTAGAATATAGGATGCTTCTCCTAAGTCCTTCATTGAGAAAGTTTTCCCAAGCCAAGTCTTTACCTTCTTTAAGGCTAAGACATCATTCCCTATCAAAAGTATGTCATCCACATACAATATGAGGAATGTGGTCGAGCTCCCACTAACCTTCTTGTACACACAAGTTTCATCTTCATTTTCAATAAAGCCAAACACTTTGACTTCTTCATCAAATCGAAGATTCCAACTCTGAGACGCTTGCTTCAATCCATAGATTGACCTTTGCAATTTACAGACTTTATTGGCATTCTTTGGATCTACAAAACCTTCAGGCTGTGTCATGTACACATCCTCATGTATATTCCCGTTAAGGAATGCTGTTTTAACATCCATCTGCCAAATCTCATAGTCATAATAAGCTGCAATAGCAAGCATGATCTTGATGGACTTAATCATGGCAACTGGAGAAATGGTTTCATCATAGTCAACACCTTGAACTTGTCGAAATCCCTCTGCAACCAATCTACCTTTATAAGTTTGCACATTGCCATCCATGTCGGTCTTTTTCTTGAAGACCCACTTGCACCCTATGGGTTTTACCTCTTCGGGTGGTTCCACCAAAGTCCAAACTTTGTTGGAGTACATGGATTCCATCTCGGATCTCATGGCTTCAAGCCATTTCTCAGAATCTAGTTCCTCCATAGCCTCTACGTAGGTAGTTGGATCATCATCTATGATCAACTCACCACCTTCCTGAGTCACAAGGTATCCAAACCTTTCAGGTTCAAGGTGGGTCCTACTAGATCTACGAGGTCCTTGTGTTACTTGAGGAGAATGAGATTCCACAACACCTTGTGAATCTCCATTTTCCTCTCGTACATCCATCGGTTCAATGTTTTCTTATTGGGCTTGAACCTCTTCAAGCTCTACTTTCCTCCCACTGTTTCCTTTGGAAATAAATTCCCTGTCTAGGAATACAACATCCCTGGAAACAAACACTTTGTTGTCAGTAGGGTGGTATAAGTAATATCCCCTCGTTTCTTTGGGGTATCCAACAAAATAACATTTATTGGATTTGGGTCCAAGCTTATTAGGAAACATTTTCCTAACGTAAGCCTCACAACCCCAAATCTTCATAAAAGACAAAACGGGACGCTTCCCATACCATATCTCATATGGTGTCTTTTGAACCGATTTAGATGGTACACGGTTAAGTGTAAATGCGACATTTTCAAGAGCATGACCCCAGAAGGAAATCAAAAGATCAGTAAAACTCATCATTGATCGCACCATATCCAACAATGTGCGATTCCTTCTTTCAGACACACCATTATGCTGTGGTGTTCCAGGCGGAGTCCATTGTGATATAATACCACGGGCTCGCAGAAGGTCCTCAAACTCCTGGCTCAAGTATTCTCCACCTCAATCGAAACGAAGTGCCTTAATACTTTTACCAAGCTGGTTCTGTACTTCATTCATGAAATCCTTGAACCTTTCAAGGGTTTCTGACTTATGTTTCATCAGGTACACATAGCCATACCTACTGAAGTCATCAGTGAAGGTAATGAAGTACTGATACCCATTTCTGGCATTAGTTCTAAAAGGCCCACATACATCAGTATGTATGAGTCCTAATAGATCACTAGCTCTCTCATCTTTACCTGAAAAGGGAGTCTTGGTCATTTTGCCCAACAAACAAGATTCACATGTCTCTATTGATTCATAATCAAAAGAGTCTAGATAACCATCTTTATGGAGTCTAGAAATGCGCTTCTCATTTATGTGCCCTAGATGACAATGCCAGAGATATGTTTTGTTTGAGTCATTGAGTTTTTTCTTTTTGGTGTTTACGTTGTATACACTTGTCTCCAAGTCTATCAAGTATAGACCATAAGACATAGGGGCACTGCCATAAAAGATCCCATCTTTAGAAATGGAACATTTTCCATTCTTAATAAGAAATTCAAATCCATCTTTGTCCAAACAAGAGATGGAAATGATATTCCTATTTATGGCAGGTACATAATAGCAGTTCTTCAACTCTATTATTAGCCCACTAGGTAGAGTTAACTCATAGGTTCCTACGGCACTGGCGGCAACTCTTGCCCCATTGGCAACACGTAGTTCAACCTCGCCTTTCCCCAAAGGCCTACTTCTCTTAAGATCCTTCACATTTGAATAAATGTGAGGTCTGCATCCGGTATCAAGTACCCATGACGAAGAAGTAGTAAAGTTAATCTCTATCACGTATACACCAGAAGTAGAGATCTCTATCTCCGACTTCTTCTTCCATTGTTCCTTCCATCCTCTCCATGTAGAAGAGATTGGTTTGACGAGAGAACACTTCTCTCCCTTACCTACTTTCTTCTTCACCAACGCATTAAGCGTACATAGAGTGGATTCTAAGGCTCTTGGTATATCTGGATTGTGCAGAACACTTCTCACAGTCCTCAACCAGTTATGGAATTTATTCTCAATTAATTTTCCCATTTTAAAAGATGATTCTTTTGCCATTCTACAAGAGAAAATTTGCATTTGTAAAAACCTTTTTGATTTGATTTGAATAAATTTGACGATAGTTAATTAGGCCTTTAATTAATTACCGCTCCCACTATTTTGACTCAAATTGATAGCCCTCACCATCAATTCGGAAGATTGCAGCGTACAATCTTCTAGTGGGTCAAGATCCTGAAATCCTCTGAGCCATGGACCAGCTAGGGCTGTCACCCACAACTCAGATCTCTCAAGTAGGCAACTCTTGCCAATTGCATCATATGCAACTCTTGAAAGATGCCATATGCAACTCTTTGCAATGATCATCTCCATGCCTCAAGGTACTAGATCCCATCTAGATCACCTTGTTAAGTCTGACCCAAAGCCAACACAATGAATATGCACCCTGCTATGGTAGACCCACACATTCATCCTTCATGCTTCCACGAGATAGACGGTGCACCACGCTAGGGCGTGCCCATACTTGGTCGATCAAGCTTTTCACGTGTGTCACATTTGGAAGGCATCTAAAACTTAATATTTAATGAGGGATTTGGTTTTTATATACATATACATATCCAATCACCACAATATATAGTACGTATCATATACATGCTATATCCCATAGAAAATATGAAAAATGATAAAAAGCAATGATTATGGCCATCCTATTTGTGATTCCTCGAGCCAAGAGGAATCACAATCATCTAGGTCTACATCACATGCAACCTGTACAAGATGAAATCTGTGCCTTCCTTTCTGGGTTTGATCAGCTCATCTCCATGACTGATCGGCTCGCCATCAGGTAGGTTGTTCGGGTGCCACCAGCCGATCGACTGGCACCTCCAGCCGATCGGTTCACCGGTCGTCGTGCATCTCCTCAGGTTGCCACCCACTCATCCCATTCCTCGAACCGGCCGTCTGGATCACCAACTGATCGGTTCACGCCTTGAACCGATCATCTTCAGGTTGTCCGCCGTTCTTTGACATAACAAGAAATAAAATCTATCCTATTTACAATATAATTGTGAAACCCCAAGTTACATTCGGGGGGAGCAAAGGTAGGAAAAGAATTCTCAAATTATTTCGAGTTACATCAAGAATAAGAGAAGGGAATCAGTGCGCAGACCGAGATGCAAGCAACCACACAAACAACCAGACACAGATATAGGGGTTTATAGGGCATAATCATGCTACACATCCACCACAAAACTCATTTAAGGGAGACGTGTATCGAGTGCATTAATATTACATATCATATATGTATATTAGGGATTTGTGGATTGGACATGTATAAAGTCGATATTATACGCATCGCATGCAATAAATAAAGGCGACAAACCAAAATCGATCATATCGATAATCCTAAAATATAGAGCAGTTGATGTGGCTCTGATACCACTGTTGGGTAATGGAGGAGGCAGAGAAGCAGTGGAAACAAAAATTTTCTCCCCAAAACCAGTACAAAAGGAATCGCGTCAACGTCTATATAATAGGAAAGATGGTTTGTGAATCATACCTTGTCCTGAGGCTTGCTCGGCGACAGTACCTCGCGCCTTGTGCGGTCTTCACCTCCGGTCTTGAACGGTGTCTGTGCAGCTCCGGGTCACACCGGGACTGAAGACTCCTCCTCCTACTGGTCTGTCGGATGACAGTTGTCCTCCTGAGCGGCAGTGCCCTCCCGCCTCTGAAGTAGTCCACACGGACCACCTGAAACTCCACTCTCCTTGTCCAACAAGGAAGTGGAAGGAGTCGCACCCTCTTGTTGACATACTACTCGCCAACAAACTCTCCTGTTGTCAATTGCAACTGCAGTTGTCCTTCCCTCGCTGCACCTCCCTTTGCGGGAAGCACTTGCTCGGGCTCTCTCTCGGTTACCAAAACTAGAGAGAACAACAACTTTGTAGAGCAATCAACTTGCACTGAGTTGTCCTCTGAGAAGCCCCCAATACCCCTATATATATAGGCGGGTCATGGGACAGGGTTCTCTGTGCCCGGCAATATGGGACTAAAAGCGGGAGTAGAAGGGTTCGAGATTTTCCATAAAAGCAACCAACTCGCAACTTGAACCGGTCAGTTGGGGACCTGAACCGATCGGTTCACCACTGAACTGATCGTTTGGGACCCTTGAACCGATCAGTTCACTCATGAACCGGTCGGTTGGGGTTCCAGGTTGGTTCCCAATTGACTTTCCTTCTTTTGTTTCCAATTGGTATCGAATACCAATCCTTGTTCCAATCAAATTGGGCAAGTGAAACACAAGGAAAATTCTCACCAATCCTACTTTCCGAAGTTGCTCGATTGCACCAGTTGAACTGATCGGTTCAACACTTGAACCGCTCGTTTCATTCTGTGCATGAGCCGATCGGCTAAACAATTGAGCCGACCGGTTCAACAACCTCAGCCGACCGGTTCATCACATGAACCGATCGGTTGGGAGTGCAGGTTGTGCAGAATCAGTCAAATGTGATTTCAATCAATCTGATACTCCAATCAATGCGTCCAACACCTTGAACATTATGATATTGAGCTATCGATTAATTGAGTGTTTAATTAAACTACTAAACTCCTTTAGTAATCAATCTAAACATTGCTTGTGGACAAAAATCCTCTTCCAGGTTAAATCCTATGTGTGTGACCCTACAGGTCCATTTCACGTTGGCAGTGAAAGTCCATAACACTTATGACTTCACAAGCAAAGAGCGGTGCCTAGTCACACATCATTGCTACCCAAGTGAAATAGAAAGTTGGAGAACAACTTTCATCCCTACAATCTGTAAATGGTGTTACAATGAATGTATAATTCCTTTGTCACTGATATCCAGAATGAACTCGAGGGATGGAACAGTCATCCTGTCAATGTTCATTCATTTCCTTGATCTCAAAGTAGACCGAGTGAGATGTGTATGACATCAATATCACATATTGATTCACACGTGCATGCGCATGCCTTTTATCAATCCTACTCATCAAGTGGTCAAGGATATAAAACTCCCTTAGGAGGGACAAATCCCATATCTATCACTCACCCCTCGAAAGCCCCATGTGTCAAAGCCACCCAATCATCACCTTTATAACAACCCATGTTTCAGGACTGCGTTTGATGATGTCAAAGTGTACCTAACGACATGTGTTGAGTGTAGTGATTTCAGGTCTAAGAATCACACTCACCACCATCACTGTGAGAGCTGACTGTGACTACCAAGTCATGGTTCCATGTGTCACTCTCACGGTGGGTCTGTCTGGTACCTTGTTCTCTAACAAGTACCTATGTGCTTGGTTTGATATCACCATATCATGACTAATGAGATTTTGTCATCAAGCAACACATAATCTAGTCTTCAGTGTTATTGATGTCTATGGTTATTTCCACAATAACAACCGACTAGGGACTAAATAAGAATGTATACTCTTAACATCCGTATGATCTCATCGTTTAGGTCCTTAACCTAAAAGCATACGTCATTGAGTCAAAACATTCTTTAGACATCTATCATGTTACACCATCATCTCAGAAATAGTTTAAACATATAGATTGGAAATTGCCTTTATTATTTATTCAAATCATTTACAAAGTATCCCATTACAATCATCACATGACTTGCTCTATGGGCATACATACCAACATTTTATTAGTATCTCTTACATGGTGCCCTAGTTTGACATATATGGCTAATGTAAGGATTAGTATAGATAGTTTAACAGATATAATGAATAACTTAGTGCAATGAATAACTTAGTTATCATCATCATCATCAATTATTTTTCCGACATGAATATCAAATAACCCATCGTTGTTGTGTGTTGTTAGCACTTACATTTATATTACTTTTTCTCAATATTTTACATTGTTGTAGGCATAATGACTTGGACCACTACCCCAATGTTACTATTCCTTGTTGAAGAATAGTTGGACATCATTCTAGACGATCGTTCATTAGCACAACTCACTATACCTAAACATTGGTGTTATCTAAATGGAAGACGCTACACGGCTGGTGAAGTGACCCTAAATTTTGGAATTTCAACTTCTGTTATTGAGGTTAAGTATGATGTTGATGGGAATCTTATATCCACATCTAGTTGGTGTAGTGGGTTTGGAAGATGCTATTGGGCCGTAGTGACAATATTTTTCTTCATCTGGTTGGCCATAATACCATCAAGGTTTGGATAAACAACATCAACAACGAGGCACCTGATCATCTGGTCCGATTTGAGTACTCCATAGAGGATAGCGATGATGATGATGATGATTGCTGATTCCAGACCATGTTTCTGTTGTTTAAGTTGTGTATCTAGTCTACTGTCTCTCTCTTCTCAGTTATTTTACTTATGTGCATGTTTAGGGCTACAACAACCCCCTTGTTTAGTTACTATTTTGGACAAAAACATCACTGCATGTTCATAACTATATTATGATGATGATGATGATGGAACTACAGGTTTCTACATGTGTGTGATGAATCATGTGATTAAATGTGCTTATACATGTGTGTGATGAATCATATGATTACATGTGTTTATACATTTGTGTGAATCACATGATCCATATATAATATTATCCATCTTGTTAATCTTGTAGGTTTGTGGCCTATTGTTGGATGAAATCAAAAGATGATGTAAACTTGCAGTTCAGAACTGAATTGCAGGTTCTGCATCCTGTTGACCAGCCATACAACAGGCCTGCAAACTGATAAGAAAAAAATCAGAACATAGACGTCGGTTATTAGTATAAAACTGACAATAAAGACATACAACATCGGTTATTATCAAAAAACCGACGTCTATGTGACTAGGTAACACGGCCGTGCTGGGAAGCACGACCGTGGTGGGGTCTTCATGGCACCATGGATATGGCATCGGTTATGAGTCTAAAATTGACATTCATGTGGCTAGGTAGTGTCAGTTATATGTAAAAACTGATGCCGATGGTGCCCTTGCTGGCGCGTTTTATTGGTGGCAGGAAGGATTATGACGTTGGTTTTCGTGAAATGCCGACGTCTTTGACCTGGATATAGCGTCGATTTTATTAAATAACTGATACCTATAGTGCCCTTGCTGGCGCGTTTTTGGTGGTGGGAAGGGTTATGGCATCGGTGTTAAAATCGACGCTGAAGGTTTCGACTTTTAGCAGCGCCCACTTAGGTGTTGCTTTGAAACTGACACCAAAGGCCTTAAATAACTAACACTAAAGGTCAGTTCTGTACTAGTGGTCATAGTTGTGGTATTGATGTATAACATAAACTCTTTCTACACGATGCAATTATAGAAAGAATTTTACATGAATGGCACTCGATCAATATAATATTATACACTCAGTAACAAAAACTATTACTAGTTAATGATTGTTATATAGTTTTATTAGGTTATTGGCATATAATAATTATATAATTTACAATAAACATTTATAGAAGAATAATTATAAATAATGTACATTCGGAGAAACAAATAACTTATACTAGTATGAAAAAATATAAACACTTAAAAGTTATAATATAGTTGTTGATTAGTTTTATTTTAAGATATCTTGTAGGATGTGTCCATCTCTAATGAGACAAAGTAAAACTAGGCACATTAATAATCTAAGAGTTTGTAATTCATTTAGTTCTCATGTGGTTTGGATAAAACTAAAAATGCATTATTTTGTTTCCAACTATGGTCGCTTGGGTCTGTACAATCAAGCCACATTAGAAAACAAAATCACTCTTCATATCACACTAGTAGAAAAGTTGGAAAATTGCCTAAAAAGTTAAAAAATAAAATGTCATTGGAATAGAGTGTAGTTTATATTTAGCACCCAGTCTTCTACTCAGTCATATTCCTAATGAATGTCACCATAAGTTTTCCACATGACCAAACAAAAGAAAAAAACTGTGACTTCATTGTCATTCTAACCAAATCGAGTATGATGTAGTACCTTGATTTGTTTTTTCAAAATCACCATGCCTTTTGTGACAATCCCCAAATAGCCCTATGTTTCCAATTATTCTAGCCAACCCCCTAAAAAATTCCATGTAAACAAATTCAAACTAACAATGCCCAATTTGTCTTAAAAAAATTTCCTCACTCCTACTCTAATTGATGTTACAATTCATATCTTTTCATGCTTTCCTATATAATAAAATAAAAGTGTGATATATAAAATGTAAGATAATGTTGATGTAAATAATAACTATAATATGTAATCTTATACATATAATGTTATATCCTAAATTTTGGTAAAATTGAATTATATAAATATAAGTCATGAATTAATGAGTAATTTTTTAAATGATATTATTAATATAATGTTATTTATGAGACTATTTATGTTGCAAATATGTACTTGGAGCACAAGATAAATAAACAAGAGATTTTTTTCATAAATAAATAACAATTATTTAATGAATTCTTGAATTATATAAATATGTGATAATATGAAAGTTTTCAAAAGAAAATAAGATGTGGGATAGTTTTAGATAATTACAAGAGTAATTATCTAGTCAGTTTGGCAACACATATTTTGAGACATTAATTAGTATTTTTTATATAACTCTTTGTATACTTGAAAATGATAAGAAGAAAAGAATTATTCTAGATTTTGGGAGAAAAGGATATCATGTGATAATTATAAGTGTCTTAAACAATATTTAAAAAGGAGCAAGTTTTGTATGAGAAAGACATCCCAATAAGTCCCAATCAATAAATATAACTTAGGGGAAGGTGTTCTTGTGTTTCCATTGAATGGGGATAATTTGTTCAAAGGATATATCAGAGAGTGAGAGATATAAAAATAATTTAGAAATCACGGTCAAATCAGTTCCATCTATTTATATATTTTTTGTTATGGCTTTTGTGTAGCAATTAAGTTATGGATATGTGTCCATTTGTCGAGAATCTCTTGAATATATGCCTTTTCACAAAAATACATACTCTCTCCCATAATTAAACTTCCTTATCATGTGAGAGGGAGAGAGGGTTAATGGAAAAGAAGAGAAGTAGAAAGGAAATCAGCTAGTGATCATGGTATGAGCCAGATAGGAACAAGGTCATTAGTGGAAAGAAACCAATCTTTTCTTGGGACCAAACCATATTTCTTGGTGCCATCTCTTAGACACTAGGGTTCCTTTCAAAGCATATATATGGATCATAAGAATCCTCACAAACAATCCCAGACATACCACATAGTCCTGGTTTACCATTGAAAGCCATGTCCCTGTTCAAACCTCGAGGATCCGTCTTGTACCGTTGAGGATAAGTCAAAAAGACAATGAGCCACGGGAGACTCTCATATCCCTAGTGAAACATTGTGAAGATGGATCTTATCTAGCACTCTTAGTGCACGACCACATCTACCATCAGTTTCACAAGCCTCTGCCATAGGGTCTGCCACCTTGAGGTCACCAAGAGCGTTTCCACGACAATTGATGTTCCAACTATCTCCAATTCATGATGACTACTAGGTTGAGTACCATTATACGCAAGTCATAGAAGACTCCCTGGGAAGAGAGTGAGGATCGTAGATGATCCTTTGCCTTGTGTGAGAACTGTAGGTTCGTAACCTAGCCCTGCAGTCCTGATCATGTTTGTCAACAAGCGGGAAGTTGAGTTGTTGCACTCTCAAAAACTGTTGTGAGTGTGGTTGTTCACTACACAACAAGGGTAGATTCCTGATGCCCTATACTATTGCAGGAATTGGGGCCGCAGTGGGAAAGGTGAAGGTAACGACTGACGGGCAAGAATTCAGGTCAACCAAACCCCCTTACAGACTCGTGCTTGCCAAAACTACCCAGGAAGCAACAGTAGATGCATCCTGCATTTTGTTCTACGGTGCTAAGAGAAGAGGAGGAAGGAGGTCTGTAGGGGGAGGAGCATGGAGTCTAGGGGTGAAGGGATGACCATGACAGTAACCGTTGAAGTCGGAGTCGACCGAAGGGCGTGTGAAGGGTTGATCTCCCCCCGACCATCGAGTTTGTTCAACGCATGAATGCGTACTCACATAGAAGAAGGAAGACACAATCTGGATTGTTAGTTAAATGGACCCCGACTCAGATCCATGGGTCAAGGAAAGAAAAATGAAGAAAAAGGCATGTAATGTTGACATAGCACTTCTTGATTGGGACAAATACTTTTATCTTGTAAAATATGTAGTAATTACTAGGGTTATCATATTAAGACAAGTTATACATGAAATTTAATCAAAAAAATGAGAGGACCACAAAGAAAATACAACTTAGATTTGAAAATGGTTTCTTTTTCAAAGGTGCATAAAGATGCAATCTTTTAATGTAAAATATGCATAGAAATACTAGTTTCATGATTTTAATGGTCATCATTTGTTTAAATGATATTAATGGATAAAGCTTAACTTTTTTGGGGTTAAAAGGAGCATCTTGATGACTAATTCTAATCCCACTTCTTTAATTAGTGCAAACATGTGGTGAGTGGTGTCTAATGCACATAAAAACCCTAATGTTGGTCAATAGGATGTTAATCATGCTTCTTTAAAGATGTAAAGTGTCATTGTGGAATAAAATGGTAATTTAATACGACAGTGGCAGATTTAGGGGGGTCATGCAGGGGCATGCCCCCTACAATGTTTAAATTTATATATATATATATATATATATATATATATATATATATATATATATATATATATATATATATATATATATATATATATAACATGGTATCACAATTAATCTTTACTTTTAGGTGTTACTTACAACATATGCTTATACATATGACGTCATGATTTATAGACTTTTAACAATAGATAATGTCATTATAAATGTGATATAATTAAAAAAATGAATGAAAACACATTAAAATAAGACAAGTATCATATAAGCCACGACATTTTCTTAATTTCATGAACAAATCCTGATTTTAGTGAATTTATATTAATTCTAATAAATATATTGACAATTATATTAGGATTGCATAGATTAGTATCAATCTACTAGCTATAAATATAACCATATTGATAAAATAAACAACTAATATGACATGTTAGTAGTTAGAATTTCAAAATTCTTATATCACTAATAAATAAATAATTATTCATCAGTACTTGGTTATATGTGTTTATAATATGCTTGTGCTGATAATGTAGGGTGATTTTCCTCTAATTCAACTATAATACATGCTAAAACAAACAAAGGATTACTCAATACTAATAATTTATTTTTGTTTATCATTTTGCAATATATTGTTTATAATGTTGCTAAACATATATTTTTATATTTTTTAAAATATCAAATATATTTGATAGAATAATAACACATCATGTATTATTATATGATAGATCCTTAAAATAATTAAATGTAAAAAATAGAAAGAAGGTTAGAAAATTGTTGCATATTATTTACTCTTTATGATATGACTATTAATTATGATTTCAAAGATAATGTATTGGTATTTTATTTACTTTTAAGATTAAATATAAATGGCTATATTTATAATTTAATAATTAACAAAATTTCCATTCAATTTATAGGTATAAATAACGAACAACTTAATGATATGATTCCTATATTGTTTAGCTTAAATTTAATATATTGTTTATCTCTCAACTTATATAATATAATTATTACATGGTATCATTTTGACAATTCAATTGTAATAAATTCTATGGTAAGTTACTTTTGAATTACTAGACTTGTCGAAATCATCACATATGAAATTGTTTGCATGAGCTTAGAAAATAAATAATGGTCCACAAATAAAGTTGATCATAAAGCAAATGTGGTTTTGTTAAGATTATAGACATCCTTGAAGGACTAATTCAAAGAAGTGGTGGTCTCATACAAGAAAAATTATATATTTTCTATGTTGTTGGTTATGCTTTGAATGCATTTTAAATGTGTGTAGAATGCTATAAGATCCATAATCTAAGTTAATAATATATATATAGAAATATAAGGCCATGTGAGAGTAATGCTACATTGAATTATGGTAGGCTTGGAAAAACCCTAGTGGGTCAAGGGACATAGAAACCCTAAGAGGAAGGGTGTAGTTGTATGGAAATACAACATCAGGTAGGTAGCAGAAATAAAAATTTTACTGACATATTTCCCATTAACCAGCAGATCGCATTAATAACTACGCAATGGTAAGGATGGTTTCATGAAGATATACCTACCCGGGAATAAGTCTAGCGATAATCCTCATTGATGTAGATGCACACTCTATCTTAGATGGTGTTTGTGCATCACCTAGTCACACTCAGACTTGCCTGACTACTCCTCCATGGACATCATACTCGGACAACTACTACAACGAATTCTCAAATCTCACCACAGAATGTGAGTTGATGTTACCCTCCTAGCAGCAGCCAAACAACTCTTGCCTCTAGAGTAGTCCACACAGACCAACTAGAACTCTTTTCATCATGCACGAACAGATAGAAAGGAGTTATCCTTCCTATTGGTATACTAGTCACCAAGATGCTATCCCACAATAATGATTCTCAGTTGTTTCTCTCCCGTGTCTATCCCTCCCTAGTTGGGTAGGACTTGCCCGGACTCTCATGTTTACCACAACCAGAGAGGACAATAATTGTCAGAGAAATTGATTCTCAGTTGTCTATGTAATAGTTGTGCTCTGGGAAGCCCCCAGTATCCCTCTATATATATGACAGGTTAGGGTTAGGGTTCCCAGTCCCCAAGAAGTGAAGACTAAAGCGGGAGTGGAAAGGACAAAAAGATCTTAAATTTTAACAACTTTTCTGGAAGTTTCACAATCTACGTGTGATGAAACGGTCATCTCGCCCAGTGAGACACTCATTTCGCCCAACGAGACAGTCATCTCGCACGTGAGACGGTCATTTTGCTAAGTAAAAAAGTCATTTTACAGTTTCCATCTTTTCAACATATGTTGGCAATTCAATTCCAATTAGTACTCCACTTGACGTCAGCACCGATCCTTTATGCAGTCGAGTTGCATGCCCAAAATGGGCATTTGGTACAACTGAGACGGGCGTCTCACACCAAGCTAGATGTCTGTTTGGTGCAACTAAGATGAGAGTCTTGCACCAAGCCAAATGGCCATTTTGCACAAGCGAGACGTGCGTCTAGCAGCCCAGGTCATGTATAATTCCAACCAATGAACAATACAATCAGTTTGACACTGCAAACAATAGTCTCAACACTTGAACTGCTCATTTGGCAGTCTAGTCAGTTGGTCTGTTGTGTGAATTAAAATACCTAAATACTTTAGTAATCAATTCAATTATAATTCAAGATCAAACTCGTCTTCTAGATGAGTTCCTATGTGTGTGACCCTATAGGTCCCATATCACGTTGGTAGTGAAGGTTCATAGCAACTTATGACATCACAAGCAAAGTGTGGTGCCTAGTTGCACATCAGTGCTACCTAAGTGAATGGAAAGTTGGGTGGAAACTTCAACCTACAATCTGTGTATGGTGTTATAGTGTTTGTATAGTTCCTTTGTCACTAATATCCACATTGAACTAGAGGCATGGAGCACTCATCCTCATCATTATTCAATCTTTTTCCTTGAAATAGAGTGGACTGCATGAGATATATGTAAGCTCAATATCATATATTGACTCACATGCGTATGTCCATACTTTTCTCAGTCTCACTAATCAAGAGGCGTTTGGATATCATACTCCTATCGGAGGGACAAATCCCATATCTATCACTCACAGTAAATCCCCATGTGTAAAAGTCACCCAATCATCACCGTTATAACAACCCATGTTTTAGGACTGTGTTTGATGATGTCAAAGTGTACCCAATGACATGTGATGAGTGTTGTGATTTTAGGTCTAAGAACCACAACCACCACCATCATTGTAAGAGATGACTATGATTTCCATGATGATGGCTTCCATGTGTCAGTCTCACAGTGGGTCTGTCTAATACATTGTTCTCTAACATGTATTTGTGTGATTGGTTTGATATTGTCATACCATTACCAATGCGATTCAATCATCAACCAACTCACACTTTAATCTTATGTGTGATTGTTATCTATCAACCTTCCACAATGACAAATGATTAGGAACATAATGAGAATATGTGTATGTACTCTTAACATCCATATGATCTCATTTTTTCTAATTCTAATACTTGAAGACATACGTCATCGAGTAATAATAATATTCTGTAGACATTTATTATGTTATTCATGATCTCATAATTAAATAAACAATATAAATTGGAAGCTTACCTTTATTATTATCAATTCCGGTATCTACTACCATGTCCCAATCATCATATGATTGGCTCTCTAGGCATACATACCAACAAACTCCCACTTGCACTTAGAGCCAATCACCCACAAATCTCATCCCATGTGACCTAAGAGGACCATCATGCTTCTGCTGTGTAAGTGGTTTTATAGTAGGTTTAACAACATTTGCTTTAAGTCGTTATTTTGAAATTTTCACATCTCTTCATCGTACGACTATGTGTATGAGATGGAAGTGTCATAGTATTCTCTCTGATATTCCCAGCCTAACTAGTAGCTCCACTGTTGTCATTAGTATTTCTACTATGTCATCCACGATTGGAACCTCACAAGTCCATCTATATGAACTTCTTGATCCATTCAGTATCCTTTGTTGTTCTTAAAACGCATAGATACTCGACTTCTTTTGTAGATTCAAACAACTGTCATTATCTCAAAGCCTTTTCTAGCTTATAGTTCTCATTTAACTTCAAACATAAATTTAGATTGCGATTGTTTTGTCAGTTTGGAAGCTTGCATGGATGTAACCCTTTACATCCAACTCTTCCTTATTAACTTAACCAAGGAACCAAACCTTTAAGTGCTTCACAAGCATGTAAGGATGTTCATTATGGTAGTCCAAAGACTCTCACTGGTATCTGACATATACCCTCTCGTCATGTCTAATACATACGAGGTTGCTAGGTAGGTATATATACGTCCTCTCATCATGTTAATACATATGACATGACTGAATATCCTCTCGTCATATCCAATACATACTAGATTACTAGATATTTTGTCATCATGTCCAATGCAAACAAGATAACATGATAAGTACATAACATTGCATGATAGATCCAATTGTGAATGCACATGTCATCTATCCATTTGTTCCTATTCTTCATAAAAATTGGGACACTAGGCTCCTAAGAGACTAACTGTCACTGAGTCGTGCATGTTGACCATTCAACATTTTGCCAATGTGTGTGCTCTTACTTAGGTCAAGAAGCTTTCCAGATCTATCTGTATAGACCTCAACCCCTACCACATTGGATGCTTCACCTAAACCCTTCACATAGAATGTACTTTCCTTACCAAGTTTTAACATTTGTAGGATAATGTCATTATTCCCCATCATTATGTGGAATATTAAATACAACCCCACTAAATCTTTTGTAATCACATATTGCATCTTCATTCTGACTCAAGTCAAACCCTTTGAGTGTCTATTCAAATAGAAGATTCCAACTCTGAGATGATTGCTTTGATCCACATATTGACCTTTGTAGCTTATAGACTTTATTTGCATTAATGGATTTGTAAAACCATTAGGTCGTTTCATGTACACACCATTTTTATTATTCCAATTAAGGAATGTGGTTTTAACATCCATATGCCAAATCTCACAGTCATACTAAGTTGCAACATCAAGCATGATCTAGATGGATTTAATCACAGTAAATGGTGAAAGACTTCATCATGTTCAACAACTTGAACTTTTTGAACTCTTTGCAAACAATCTACCCTTCCATGTTGGTCTTCTTACAGAGACCCAAATGCACCCGATGAGTTTTACCCCTTCAGGTGGATCCAACAAGGTCATACCTTGTTGGTTAACAAAGAGTCCATCATTGATCTTATGGGCTCAAGCCATTTCTTAGATTTTGATCTCTCAATAGTTTTTGGGTAGGTTGTTGACTCATCGCTACGATCAACTCTCTGCCTTTTGAGTTATAATATATCACAACATTTCAAACTCAAGGTGTGTTCTACTAGAACTATGAGTTCTGTGTTTACATAAGGAACTTGAGAATCCACAACAGTTTATGATTCTCCTTGTTCCTTGTTGTACCTCTTTAGGTTCAATGTTTTCTTGTTTGTCTCAAACATTTTGAGTTCTACTTTTACTCCCACTAATTCCTTTGGAACTAAGTTCCCTTTAGGAATTCATCCATCCTAGAAATAAACACTTTGTTGTCAGGATGGAATATAAGTCATATTCAACAAGATAACATTCATGTGATTTTTGGATAAAGACTTTTAAGAAACTATTTTCTTATACAAGCTTTCAATCCCAATCACTATAAAAGACTCATCAGTACCCTTCCTATGCCATATCTCATATGGTGTCTTTTGAACCATTTTAGATGTTACATTGTTTAGTGTTTAAGCATGGGCCTAAAAGAATTGTAAGATTAGCTAGATTTTATTGATATATCACCATGACTTAACATGGTGTGATACCTTCTTTCTGACACATCAATATGTTTTAGGTGGAGTTCATTGTGATACACTATCATGATCTCCCAAAAGGGCCTCAAACTCTTAGTTTACCTATTTCAACATAGATCATATTGAGGTATCGTAATACTTTTACCAATTTAGTTACATATTTCATTTATGATCTCCTTGAACACTTCAAGAGATCCAAACTTGTATTTCATTAAATATAAATTTCATTATCTATTGATCATGTCAGTAAATATAATGAGGTACTTGTAACTACCTTTACCACTCATCCAAAAAGGTCTATGTACATCAGTATGTACTAGTCCTAATGGAATAGTCGATCTCCCACTACATCTAGCAAGGATACATTTGCCATATTACACAAAAAGTAAGGCATACATGCCTATATTGGTAGAATAACCAAAACAGTCTAGATAACCATCTAATGGATTCTAGAAACACATTTCTCATTTTTGCGTTCTAGATGACAATGCTATAGGTATTCATTGTTTGAGTTATCAGGTCATTCAATATATGTGTCATACACATTTGTCTTTACAACTATAAAGTATAGTTTATGAGACATAGGGCATCACCATAAAAGATCATAATGTTCTTTCCATACAAAACATATGATGTTTGGAAAGTACACAATAGAAATTCACTAATTCTATTATGTGCCCATGTGTGACAACCTTTAAATATAGTGGAAGAAACCCTTGCTCCATATAGCTCTAGCTTACTTCTTCTCAGGTCCTGAAGTAGAGATCTCTATCTCTATCTTTTCCTGAGATCATCTATGAAGAGGATTATTCCTTTCTAATCACTATTAAAAATTGGGCCATTATTCATGAGTGAGTCCTATCACAAACCCCTCTCTACAGGCCCTCACAAATAGGGACAGTTGTGAGTCTGGCCCTCACAAATTATCCATGAAGAGAACTCACATGACAAATACCAGTGGCCCTCATGAATACAATTGTCACGGACCAACTGAACCTCAAGAATGTTATATTGAGGGACTATTTAGCCTTCATAAATACATTTTTGAGGGACTATTTAACCTTCATAATTACATTTTTGAGGGCATGTTTAGTTCTCATAAATATATTTTTGAGGGACTTGATGGTCCTGGAGAATATATTTTTGAAGGGCTAATGCCTTCATTAATATTATTTTTAAGGGGCTATGTGGTCGTCATCAATGCAATTGTGATGGCCAATCTGGATCTCATTTTTGAGGGACTAAATACCTTGATTAATATATTTTTGAGGGATTACTATAAATGATTTGGTTATTGATTTATTGAATGATTTGTTGAATGATAATTAATTTTAAATGAAAACTTTATATATATAACCTCAAGCAATATTTTTATAAGAGTCACATGACATCATAAGAAGTTTTAACACCAAAATGACACATAAAAATGTTAAATCACCTCAAACCAATTTCTATTAATGAAGCAAAATATTATCCATACATTGCATGCTCAATGTTGATATAAATAATGAATACATATGATTCTAAAATTTGAGATTGATGACAATCAACATATCATGCTAGAAACTCTTAAGATTTGTAATGTCTCCATATTCTTTCAAATGGTGTCGTGCTCTTCATCAATGTCAGGCCTCATATGGTTGGGTACTTGAGTCTTCTTCTCCTAAAAATGACAAATCATTATATTAATAGAATTTAAAGTTTATACATAAATCATAGTACAATAAACAACTTACCCTTATATTTCAGTTTTGTTCTAGTCCAAAGTGCATTGTCGGTCAAAATCCATCATTAAAAGCAATGCTACCCTATCAATATAAATACAAAAAGGAATCATAGTGAGTGTGAAGTAGAATATGCCATATTGTTGACTCAAGGCCCAAATGACCTAGAAAAATTTTAGTATCATGTGGATTTTTGAAGTAGTGAAAGACACTGATGTAGAAATATGCTAATAAGCTTCACCTCATTTAAATGTTGATTTCTTAGTGTGAAAGCTATTCATGATGATCTAATTTGGGTGTTCTGCATTTGAGGACGACTTTGTGGATTATTACCAAATGTAGGCAACCAACTTTCAACTGCATCCTTTAATAAAGTGTACACTTTAATACTCTCATATGTATGAATATTGAAAATAATATTAAGTTATTATGAGGTACCTATGGCTGAAAGAGTAGTGGATGTCCATTGCTAGCACTCTACATGGGAGACATGACTCCAAAAGAACTACTTTCAACCCTTTGTATGGAAAGTCTACCTACTCCATTCTCCCTTTCAACCCCTTGTGTGGAAAGACTGCCTACTCCATTCTCCCTTGAATTGCCTTGTGTGGAAAGCCTACCTACTCCATTCTCCATTGAATTTCCTTGTGTGGAAAGCCTACCTACTCCAGTCTCCCTTGAATTGCCTTGTCTAGAAAGTCTACCTAAGCCATCCCCTCTTGAATTATTCTTCCTGGGATACATGCCTACATCTACAACACCACTTGTATTGTCTTGTATGTGAAAAGAACCACCACATGACCTATTTGTTCCACTTTGCATGTGTAAGACAGTTGCAGTACCCCAATTGGGGTATTCAACTGCACAATCAATAGTAATACCGCCATCCTAGCACAAATAGATCAACAATGTCAAAAAAAATTATATATTATATAGACATAGGCATCTGACTCTAAGTTACCTATGATTGATTATACAAAGTCATTACTTGGGAGACAGAATTCTTCAATCCATTTATTATTTCTTCAAGTTCCTTGAGATTATCCTGAAATAGAAAACAAATTACAAACATCGATGTAATAGAACAGTTGTCACTAATAGTTCAAGTTTAGTTTTAATCCAACATACATCCTTTCCTTTACTTTCCTCAAGAAGCATTTCATATCTTATACGGGTAGCTTTTCCCCTATGTCCTATCTCTTTGTGCCCAATTCTAAGACCTCAGATCCTAGCCTTTTTGGAAGGATTTAAAACTTGCAAATAAGCTTCACATGTTAGGTTATCAACACATCTAGGATCTAAATCTTCTTGGTCTACTACTTGGTATTCCACAATATCAGAGATTTCAAGCTATAATTATAAAGCATCATAAAAGGAAATCTTAAATTGAGATATCTAAGCATATGTAGCTTTGTAGACATGATAGGAAAGAAAATATTTATTTTCTAACCACTTGTGGGATTTTGTCGTAAACGTTTTCCAAAAATTTGTTAAGAGGCACAACGGGTTGTTCTTCACTGACCTACACATGATAGATAACATAATCATTGTCCATTTTATATTTTCAACTCTTACTAAAAAAGACAAATGTCCATTATTTATACCATTTCTTCCTGGTAGCAACTCCATGTTTTTTATCATGTGGTATGATCCATCACTTTTTTTGCTCTGTTTGCCTTGTTGATCTCAGAAATTTTCTAAACCATAATAAACAAATAATTAGAAAAAGGAGATAGGTATAGATGGAAGTGATATGAAACCGTTGTACCTTGACTTGTAGGTTCCCCATTCTTTAACAAGATTTTTAATTTAGTCCATATCTATGGAAGCATTTTTCTCAACTTTCTTCATCATCAATTCCGGTTCTATCTCGTACTTCTCATAGTAATATTTCTTTACACGTGCCCTCCACACTGATATAACTTTGCTAATTTGTTCATCAATGTGATTCCATGCATTCATATGACTGCCTAAATTGAAATATTTCTAAAAAACATAGAAAATGTTACTTTGGATATAACAATCATATAATTTGTTGGTATTTTTATGAAAAAGATTACCTAAATAAAAGATTTTCTATCTGGAAAAGCTTGTTGTGGTTGTTCATTCCACTTCAAGTCTAGATGCCATATGTGTGGTTTCGTTGCTAGCATATGACAATAACGATTCAATTTTGCACCATTCTCCTCAATAGCAATTCCTTTGGGATCCCATTGGACCTTGTGACGTGGCTCCCCTTTCTTAGGAAGTAGGCTTTGCTCACTTGCAAACCCACGTCCATATTCCTATTCTCATGTTCATCCTCAACATTTTCTTCAATTGTTACATCATTTTCAATAGAGGGAGGGACAATATAAGTTTCAAGTAGAGTAGGTTCTTCCTCACAATTTTGTACAACTGTGGAGGGAGGGACAACAGAAGTTTCAACGGGTTTGATGTTACAACTAGATCTAGTGATTCTTCTTCCTGCCATCATTCAACTGACAAGAAAAATAATTAGATTATTAGTGCAGAAATGTATGTATTAAAAGTAGTAACTGCATTTGAAAAACAAATAAATTGCAGAGAATATGAGACACCAACATATGAATATTCAGCATTTGAAAAACAAAGAACAATGATGAGTTGTAATAATGTCCTACTTGTTGGTATATGAAAAAAGACTAAATAAATTGCAAAGAATATGCCAATTAATTGACCAATTTGATAGGAAAGCATATGAAGCTTTCTAGAATGAAGGAAATCAAAAGTTTCATATTGACTAACCATTTGTGTCTTTTGTCGTAAGACTTTTTCAAAAATTTGTTAAGGAGCACATTGTGTTGTTCTTCACATAGATGATTGATAAAATGTGTGTTGTCCATTTCAAAAAATTTAAGGCTATTCATGAAACAAAATTAATAAAATATCATTTCTATCCAGTAGTAGCTCCATGGTTTAGACCCTATGGTGTGACCCATCATACCTATACTTTGAATTTTTTGATTCCCCATTCGTTTACAAGATTTTTGAATTTTTCCATATCTAGTGATGCATTTTTCTCAATTATCTTCTTCATCAATTTTAGGTCAATCTTATACTTTTATAGTAGTAATTTTTTACACATGCTTTCCACACTGATATTCCTTTGTTAATATGTTTATCAATGGATTTTCATGCATTAGTTGACTACCAAATCAAAGTACTACTAAAATAATAAAATTATAACTTTTGAACATAATAATTACACAAAATACAAGTACCTAATGAATAATATTACTCCAATGAATGATTTTGTATCTGCAAAAACTTGTTATGGTTGTTCACCCCACTTCAAGTCTAAATGCAAAGTGTGATTTTTTTGATAACATATGACAATACTAATTCAATTTGCCACTATTTTCTTCTGATACATTTCCATCAGAATTCCATTGGACCATGTGATGTGGTTCCCCATCCTCATGAAGTAGGCTTTGCTCACTTGCGTGTCCCATCCAAACTTTCTGTTCTCCAATTCATTCTCAAACTTTTCTTCATCTATGACATCATGTTCAACATTATTGGTCGAGGTTATAGATGGTGGAGTATGTACTCCATCATGATGGTTTCTCAATAGTGGAGGGAGGGGACCAAGAAAGTTGGCTTGTAAGGCTACATAAGTACATGATTTCCATTATGGATACTAGGCCCTACTCTATATACAATGGAATAGTCCATTTTTGGAAATGTCATTAGTGATTATACTCATTTGTGCAATGAATTATCTAAATGTTTCAGAAATTATAAATGTGTGAAATGGAAAATAATGAAATCTTTAGAAGACTTACAATTCATTGAAGTTTCAACAAGTCAAGGAAATATTAATCTCTCAAGAAGCATCTTATATCAAACACATAAATTATACTTAAAATAAGAAGAATAAGGAACTATGATATATGAGAAGGATTTATAAATGTACTATGTTGGTGGAACTTATGTTGATATATGGATGTAGTCTTTTCAAGAAATATGATAGCCTAGAACTACCTCAATGTCAAAGATTAAAATATATGAAGAAGAAGAAAAAATAGAAAAAAAAACTAATTTTATAGAAAATTTAGAACCTCAGCAAATGGTAGGGCATAACCTGGTCATCCTTAATGATGTGCTTCTTCATGGTGAATCATGGGGAGGGCAATAGTGAGGAATAAAAATTAGTATTTGTTTACCATGGTGATGGGAAGGAAAATGTTACGACCCCACCTCCCGATAACCCCCAATTAAGGGAGACCGAGAGGTCGAAGCCGCACCCATGACTTCCGGATCAAAGGTTCGGCAATTAACCAAGAATAATTATCAAATTTTTACATACTATACTGAAAGTTGTAAGAAAATAAATTTTTGCATACCTTTTGAGAACTTGGATCTCTAAACTTCTATCCACACCGATACTAATCTATCTAATCCTCCTTTGCATTTTAATTCTCATTTAGTATCACATGTGCCATTTTACTGTTTGTTCTTTTCATTGTACCTGAAATGCCGACAAACAAAACGTCGGTCAGCCGTAGCTGGTATGTGGGGGAAACAATAAACATGCAACTATGATAACAATTTAACCATTAAATTACTTATTTAACAACCAATATTACGTTTTAGATATAACTCTGTGATCCAAGAGTACCCTATCCTCTGTGTTGTCCCCATAAAACCCCTCATGATCCACCTATAAGTGAACCAGTTTCTAGGGTTGAGTCACATGACACTACTCGTAAGTAGACCACTCCTTAACTCGGGATTTGCTAAAGAGTCTCATGGCACTACACGTAGGTAGCCCAGTTTCTAACTCACGGTAACCTAGATCTTACTCTAGGATTACCCCTTTTTTAGCCTTTTCAAAGTAACAGAGGTGGACCCGGATCTAGCCAGTTATATATGCACATTTATGGTGATAATCGTAGTCACTTTATAGTGGCATGAAATAAATAAACATCCAACAGTTTAGTTGCATTCAATGCGATTAAACATCTGGGAATCCATCGGGAAACTATAGTGGTTATTCATAATCGTAACCACATACCTGTCTTGGAGATCTCAATCAACAATTTATCCAAATCCAACTAGATGTCCAACCAAGCAAGCCAATCAATCAATCAAGCAAACATTGATCCTGAAAACATGTATAATGTCTAATTGTCACAAGCATATCCTAAACAACTCCTTATTGACTTGGGACACCTTTCTAAGGTTTCTAAGTCTCATTAGGATGCTTTAGGGTTTCTTAGATCAATTTCTCAAACTTTATCCTTTTTAGGTCAACAAATCGTAAAACAACTTTTCCACTCATAAAAACCCTAATTACTCAAATTATCCACATTAAGGATCTTGTATGCTCAAATTGGCTTAGGATCATCACATCTCTATTTTATTCATGGATTTACACAATTAAACCAATTAAAAGACATATTCATCAAAATTAGGGTTTTCAAGCTCATTAGTGCATAATCATGCACGAAGCCCTAAATTAAACAAAATATATAAAAAGATCATATTTTTAAATCCTATTTTCTCTTTCATTAACAACAGGTTAATATCAGCTTGAATTATCCATCTATCATCAAGTCTAAGGGTTTTTCCTTAATTGAATCATTAAAGATGATAACTTTATGTCTTTTTCAAATTTCATGCATATTTAAGCACATAAACCCTAAATTAGACTAATCATGTGCAAAGTTCTCCCTTTTTGAACTCAATGTTCCTTTTTACATTTAAAAGATTAATATCAACTCTAAAGATCCATTAAACCCTATTAAACACATTAATCATATCAAAATAGGGTTTCTTAATCTTTAATTCATTAAAGATAATGATTTACACTACTTTTCTAACTATGATCATATTCAGGCTATAAAACTATTTTTAATGGATTCCTTGCATTTTTCTGATCAAAATTCATATATAACTTGTTTTAATCGGAGTTACGAATATTGAGATATGAATTTTGTATGAATTACCTCTTTGAGCCAATAGCGTGTTGCCATGTCATCTATTCCATGCAAAACAGTCCATTTGAGAATTATAATTGAAAGACTATTTTTCTCCTACTTAAGTTGCGCACGTCTTTAGCCCGTAGAGGGCAAATCGGTCCAACGCATCTCTTCCGTTCTTCTTCCTCGGGCCAGCGGCTTGCTGCTGCCCTAGCCGCCGAGTTGCTGCCTTGTGCGGCCTCTCCTCCACGTTTGAACCCTCTCCAGCCTTTGGGGATAGGTCCCCGACCTCTGGTGCACCCTGGCGCACCTACAGGGCCCGAAGATGACTGCTACGATGGCGTGAGTCGGTCGGGGAGGACCTGCGGTCCATCCGCCATTTGCAGCCGTGCTGCTGCCATGGTGAGTCGCTTAGGGCTTGGCGGCTCCGACTAGGTCTTGCTTTGGCTCCTCCTCGTGACCAGCTACCCTCGCAACCTCTCCTGGATTCCCCGTTGCTCCAGAAACATGAAGTAACTCGTGGTTAGGGTTTACAGGTGTAACCAAGGAAGAAGAAGATAGGGAAGTGAGAGGAAGATGTGAGGAAGAAGTGAACTCGACCAGGGGGTCTACCCCTTTTATAGGGGAGGATATCCTCGCCCTAAGATACCCATCTAAGAGGAAACAAGTCCTCTCTTTAATAGGAAACCACTTTTCTTAAAAAGCAAACTTTCTTTCTCTTCTTTATCCTTTGCATATTCCTTATTATATGGATATTAGGAATTCGAAATTCCTCTTCCATTTTATTTATAATTCCCCTTTTTAATTCATTGGCCTCGAATTCCTATTTTCCTTTATTAACAAATACTTCATTTTTATCAAAATCACAAAATTCATTAATAATGTATCACATTATCCTCTTATTTTGCAATTTTGGTATTTTCTCTTTCTTTCCTCTTTATTGGGACTCCTTGGATCCCAAGACACCCCATTATTTTGAAATTCTTTTTATTGGATACTTATTATCCTTCTAGATGCATTATTTCACATTATCTTGTTTATTTCTCATCAAAATATCTCTTTTTGGGGATATATCTTTATTTCTCTTTTATTTTACTCATTGGCATTCCTTTTATTATTTGAAACCTCATGGATACGAATTTTCACCAAGAAAACTCATTTATGCCTCTTTCCACTCATTTTCCACATTTTATCATTATTTTCAATTTATTTCTTAATAAAGAAATACTTAATTAATCTTTTCTTTTCTCATTGCTTTTCTTTGCAACTTTAGACTCCTTGGAACCCAAGGAATCCAAGAGGTACGAAATCCATATTTAGATTACCTTCTACAGGTTTCCACATTATTCTTTTCTCAAATATTCTATTACTCATTCACTAATTAATTTTTCTTTGTTATTTCCTTGTTATTGGGCCCAATAGCCAATAAAGCCCACAAATCAAACAACAAGGCTATTTTAAACGAAATCCATTTATTCACAACAAATTATATCATTATTTGTCCAAATATCTTTAATATGAGAAATTACATTTCTCACCAAAGGAACCCAAAAATTGGGGTTATAACATCCTTCCCCTCTTATAGGAATTTTGTCCTCAAAATTCAGGCAAGCAAACAAACAATTCACGATAAGACTTTTCCATGTCCATCATTGGCCCCTATGTGGCTTTGCCGTACTCATGGCGTTTCCAAAGAACCTTTATCATCACATATTCTTTTCTCTGAGTTCTTTCATCCTGGCGTCTATAAACTACACAGGTGACTCAGGCCATTTCAGCCTCCCTTGGGGCTCACTAGGTTCATTGCTCAGCACATGGTCGGGTACCTCACATAGTGCTCTAAATTGGACACATGGAAAACATATCCCATTACTCTATCTTGAGGGGTAGGGTCAAACCTATCCTTCTCCACCCATCCATCTCTAATGGACCCATGTATCGGGGACTCAGCTCTCTTAATTATAACTAAGAGGGGTCGGATTTTCATGTCACATTTTCTCCCATAGTAACTTGTATGTCAATCTACTTTGCATCTTCTCACGACTCTCATTGTCTCTAGGATCCTTTCAGCCCTTGCACAATCAAAGTGACTTCATCTACACACACTGTGGTCCTTTTCTAACCATCATGTGGCCCCTTTCACCAACATCACCTTACTGAAGTGGTGACCGACACAACCTCCCTTATAGAGCTTCATATAAAACCCGATACTGGCTATGGTGGTCATTGTCACATCTTTCATAGGATAAGAACTGTCTCTAGATATCACCCTGAATGAGAACACATGCCCTCATCAGACCCTTTAGTCTGGATCATACTAACCATAGTTAGGGGTGATAAACTATACTAATATTGAGTTCTTCATGTACCTACTTCCACTCTATGGAAGTGAACCTTTAGGTCAAACTCAAGAACCTTTGAACTCGCTTCATGGTGTAGTCGAACCATCTCTCTCATGGGTAGTTCAACTAGATTTGTCCCTTGATAGAACTCTTCCTTTCTCATATTATCTAGGTAAGGCGACCTACCATAACCCATATTGTATCTCGACCTTCTTTGGCCCAGGGAAGACCTATCACAACATCCATAGAGATGAACCCCCATTCCCTCTCGGGGACTCTTTTGTCCTCTATATCGATACACTGGGTTACCGGGGTTCGTCCTTTACCTCCTGGCTTGCATGGCCATAAACCACATGCAACTTTATCTTAAGCATCAAAGTGCTATTGCCATTTACCACGGTGTATGGTGATCTTTAATCATGATTTCCTGTATGTCATGACTCTTCTAGATCGATTCCTCCGAAACCCTAAACCATTTTATCAGGGTTTCATCACTTCCTTTTCCAAAGAAGTGCACTTGAGGTTCTACCACCATCCTTTCATCATATCAAGGACTAAACTGGCTAACCAAACAACCTTTAACTTTTCAACGTATCTTGTTACATCTGAGTGTTGTCCAACACTTCTCCTTTCCAAACTTAGGGTTAGCCAAACAACCTCTTCTAGCTTCAAGTCTGATGTATCTCGACCAGAGCATCCATTACCACTTCACATTCTTAGGTATCAGGTAACATTGAAGACATACACTTCCATGAATTTCACTTATCCTCTTCTTCATTAAGAACACTCTCTGATTTCATCATCATGGTGATCGAACTCAACCTGGTATGACTTGGAAGTTCTGCATAGCTCATCATAGAAACTTCCTCATAAGGGGACTACTTCATTCCTCTTAGTGGTTGCAAGCCATCCATCATTCATTTTACATGGATAGGTTACTTCCTCTATCCCTATTTCTTGTGGCAATGTTCCAACCTACATTATCTCTTATCCTTGGTGTATGGCATGCGTAATGTCCTATCTCTCACCCCCATAACAAGAGGAAATAAGCATTTGGCTGCAGTCCAAATACAAAGTTCTTCCTATTCCTAGAGTAGAGATGGTACATCCCAACTTGCCAATACACCTTTATATCTAAGTTGCAACGTGCCACATATGTCTCTACATCACAGACATCATGATATCAAACAAGTCTTGAACCTACTGAGGTTTATATCCTTGGTCATCTCCTCTAGGTCTATAGGGTACCGACTCTTTTGGGGTCATCCCTCTTCCCTCATGCATCAAGAGAGTGTCCTACTCATCTGCCCTTTGGGTCCCATGAGTTCATGAAGGTGATCAATCTCCTAACCCATGGCCCTCAGACAATGATAGTTGTTACCTCCCGACCCTATGGTCATGTGCAACTAGGGAATTAGGCAACTCCTACTTTCATCGGTCTTATCCCTACCTGACCCTAGGATAGACTTAGGATTCTCCATTACAAAACATGTTCACTTAGAACCTTACCCAAGTCTTCATCATCTCTCTTTCTGCATTCATGGGTTGACTCTCATCCGTTCATAGGCATCATGGCAACCTGCCTACCTTGGTCAAGCCCCATACCGGTTACCTCCATGGTAACACACTCACATGCAATAGAGATGGATATCTATGGGTCTGCAGGTTCATTCTCATACCATGTACTTTTCGCTTAGCTTCTCAAGATCTTATGAGACTTCTTTAGGTTACCTTGAACCAACAAAATTGGTATACACCCTTCCAAAGGGGTCCCTCTCCCATGATGGGAGGAAAACTATCTCTAAGGTCACAAAAGCTCTTAGGTCTAGGGTTTACATCCACACGAGCCTAGCAAACCATTAAGGCACAAGCAGATCACTTACTGTACCATGCTAGGTCATACTTATCCTTCTTTCCTCGATGTTGGATCAAGATCATACCTTTCTTTATCATCAACCTAGCTGTGAGGGGTTCATCAAACACACCTTAAACTTAAGGTGCTTCTCTTTTCCTCTATTCATGAGGATTACCATGCTCGCTTCTATAGCAACTCAACTTCTCATCATGAGCATTAGGTACACCACTTCCCCTCTTAGGCCTAGGAACCCTAGGTTCACTGCATGCTTTGTCTCTTAACTACGAACAAAGCATGAAAAAGGCATGACATGCACTCCTTGTCATCCTTCAACTCAAGCAACACTTAGAGTTGGGTCCTCCTTAAGGACAATCAACAAGGTACATGGCCTCATAACCTGCTACTAAACCTTTCTAAGTCTAAGGAACTCTTCTTCCTACCTCAGAAGGTAAACATCTCTACCATAGGCACGTAGGTACCAGGAGCTTCATCTTTTCTCAAGGGTTTGGTCCCTCTAAAGACAACCAAGGTATCAATAACTTTCAGGGATCGATCATGAGGCAACCACTATCATCCATTACTTAGGGTTTTAGGCTTCTAACCATCTTGCTGGGTTTCCCTCTCTCTCTAGGGATAACCCTACTTCAAACCTCACCATTAGAGGTCATCTCTTCATGAAGGATCAACCTCAAAAGCATCCTCTACATGGGTGAAGCTTAGGTTCTATCTTATGTTTGCTCAAGATCATCCATAACCCTTCATGCTCCATCATAATTCCTTATCCAGGGTTTCATCCTATTGTCAGCACTATGACGTGCCCTAGGTGCCAGCTATACCCTACTTGCACAAGCCCAAAGGGTTTCTAAGGTCCTTCACTAACATCATCATCTAAGGAACTATCCATTACCCTAACATACACGACCCTTCCCAAGGTTGGGTTGCCAAAGGTGCTAGGTCACCCATGGATCATATGGCATCCCAAAGGCATGTCCTTTTAAACACCTGGTCCAACTCATCTCTCTCTAACCTTCACTTAGGGTTAGGGTTAGCATCATCCTCCGAGGATGTGCCAGGTCTCTACTTGAAATGGAAATCTCTATCTCCAAGACCAACTTATCCTCCTGACAAGAAGGTCTAGCCTCAAGTTTCTTCTGAGGACATGACAACTTATGTCATACGACCTAAGCATGTATCCATTATTTATTTTGCGCTTAATCTATTAAGCTTATGTCCATGACATCTTATTTACATGCCTTTCATTAATTTGGTTGAGGATTTCTTAAACCTTATTAACCTTACCCATACCTCAAGAGGGTGAGGAGAAGAAAGAAAACCCTAATCCTTTATGTTCTTATCAGAATTTTGTGATGAGAAGGGATGAATAAGATGAGAAGTCCTAAAGGTATCTTATTTCGATTTATACCCTAAGACTTTGGCCAAGCGGTCACACGGGTCCGGGAATCCTCGTATTCCGACTAGCGGTGCGGAGGAAAATCTTGCCAGCCCCCGGTCGTGATCCCTTTCTAGACACCTCCGTCTTTCGGATACTCCTCTAATAACTCCCTTGGGTTCTATGGAGTTTTTAAAATTTAATGATTATTAATGGTTAACTGAGGAACCTAAGCTCTGATACCAAATGTTACGACCCCACCTCCCGATAACCCGCAATTAAGGGAGACCGAGAGGTCAAAGCCGCACCCATGACTTCCAGATCAAAGGTTTGACAATTAACCAAGAATAATTATCAATTTTTTACATACTATACTGAAGGCTGTAAGAAAATAAATTTTTGCATACCTTTTGAAAACTTGGATCTCTAAACTTCTATCCACACCGATACTAATCTATCTAATCCTCCTTTGCACTTTAAATCTCATTTAGTATCACATGTGCCAATTTACTATTTGTTCTTTTCATTGTACCTAAAACGCCGACAAACAAAACGTCGGTCAGCCGTAGCTGGTATGTGGGGGAAACAATAAACATGCAACTATGATAACAATGTAACCATTCAATTACTTATTTAACAACCAATATTACGTTTTAGATATAACTCCGTGATCCAAGAGTACCCTATCCTCTGTGTTGTCCCCATAAAACCCCTCATGATCCACCTATAAGTGAACCAGTTTCTAGGGTTGAGTCACATGGCACTACTCGTAAGTAGACCACTCCTTAACTCGAGATTTGCTAAAGAGTCTCATGGCACTACACGTAGGTAGCCCAGTTTCTAACTCATGGTAACCTAGAACTTACTCTAGGATTACCCCTTTTTTAGTCTTTTCAAAGTAACAGAGGTGGACCCGGATCAAGCCAGTTATATATGCACATTTATGGTGATAATCGTAGTCACTTTATAGTGGCATGAAATAAATAAACATCCAATAGTTTACTTGCATTCAATGCGATTAAACATCTGGGAATCCATCGGGAAACTATAGTGGTTATTCATAATCGTAACCACATATCTGTCTTGGAGATCTCAAGCAACAATTTATCCAAATCCAACTAGATGTCCAACCAAGCAAGCCAATCAATCAATCAAGCAAACATTGATCCTGAAAACATGTATAATGTCTAATTGTCACAAGCATATCCCAAACAACTCCTTATTGACTTGGGACACCTTTCTAAGGTTTCTAAGTCTCATTAGGATGCATTAGGGTTTCTTAGATCAATTTCTCAAACTTTATCCTTTTTAGGTCAACAAACCCTAAAACAACTTTTCCACTCATAAAAACCCTAATTACTCAAATTATCCACATTAAGGATCTTGTATGCTCAAATTGGCTTAGGATCATCACATCTCTATTTTATTCATGGATTTACACAATTAAACCAATTAAAAGACATATTCATCAAAATTAGGGTTTTCAAGCTCATTAGTGCATAATCATGCACGAAGCCCTAAATTAAACCAAATATATAAAAAGATCATATTTTTAAATCCTATTTTCTCTTTCATTAACAACAGGTTAATATCAGCTTGAATTATCCATCTATCATCAAGTCTAAGGGTTTTTCCTTAATTGAATCATTAAAGATGATAACTTTATGTCCTTTTCAAATTTCATGCATATTTAAGCACATAAACCCTAAATTAGACTAATCATGTGCAAAGTTCTCCCTTTTTGAACTCAATGTTCCTTTTTACATTTAAAAGATTAATATCAACTCTAAAGATCCATTAAACCCTATTAAACACATTAATCATATCAAAATAGGGTTTCTTAATCTTTAATTCATTAAAGATAATGATTTACACTACTTTTCTAAGTATGATAATATTCAGGCTATAAAACTATTTTTAATGGATTCCTTGCATTTTTCTGATCAAAATTCATATATAACTTGTTTTAATCGGAGTTACGAATATTGAGATATGAATTTTGTATGAATTACCTCTTTGAGCCAATAGCGTGTTGCCATGTCATCTATTCCATGCAAAACAGTCCGTTTGAGAATTATAATTGAAAGACTATTTTTCCCCTACTTAAGTTGCGCACGTCTTTAGCCCACAAAGGGCAAATCGGTCCAACGCATCTCTTCCTTTCTTCTTCCTCGGGCCAGCGGCTTGCTGCCGCCCTAGCCACCGAGTTGCTGCCTTGCGCGGCCTCTCCTCCACGTCTGAACCCTCTCCAGCCTTCGGGGATAGGTCCCCGACCTCTGGTGCACCCTGGCGCACCTACAGGGCCCGAAGATGACTGCTACGATGGAGCGAGTCAGTCGGGTAGGACCTGCGGTCCATCCGCCGTTTGCAGCCGTGCTGCTGCCATGGTGAGTCGCTTAGGGCTTGGAGGCTCCGACTAGGTCTTGCTTTGGCTCCTCCTCATGACCAGCTACCCTCGCAACCTCTCCTGGATTCCCCGTTGCTCCAGAAACATGAAGTAACTCGTGGTTAGGGTTTACGGGTGTAACCAAGGAAGAAGAAGATAGGGAAGTGAGAGGAAGACGTGGGTTTTCTTCTTTGAACTCGACGAGGGGGTCTACCCCTTTTATAGGGGAGGATATCCTGGCCCTAAGATACCCATCTAAGAGGAAACAAGTCCTCTCTTTAATAGGAAACCACTTTTCTTAAATAGTAAGCTTTCTTTCTCTTCTTTATCCTTTGCATATTCCTTATTATATGGATATTAGGAATTCGAAATTCCTCTTCCATTTTATTTATAATTCCCCTTTTTAATTCATTGGCCTCGAATTCCTATTTTCCTTTATTAACAAATACTTCATTTTTATCAAAATCACAAAAGTCATTAATAATGTATCACATTATCCTCTTATTTTGCAATTTTGGTATTTTCTCTTTCTTTCATCTTTATAGGGACTCCTTGGATCCCAAGACACCCCATTATTTTGAAATTCTTTTTATTGGATACTTATTATCCTTCTAGATGCATTATTTCACATTATCTTGTTTATTTCTCATCAAAATATCTCTTTTTGGGGATATCTCTTTATTTCTCTTTTATTTTCCTCATTGGCATTCCTTTTATTATTTGAAACCTCATGGATACGAATTTTCACCAAGAAAACTCATTTATGCCTCTTTCCACTCATTTTCCACATTTTATCATTATTTTCAATTTATTTCTTAATAAAGAAATACTTAATTAATCTTTTCTTTTCTCATTGCTTTTCTTTGCAACTTTAGACTCCTTGGAACCCAAGGAATCCAAGAGGTACGAAATCCATCTTTAGATTACCTTCTAGAGGTTTCCACATTATTCTTTTCTCAAATATTCAATTACTCATTCACTAATTAATTTTTCTTTGTTATTTCCTTGTTATTGGGCCCAATAGCCAATAAAGCCCACAAATCAAACAACAAGGCTATTTTAAACGAAATCCATTTATTCACAACAAATTATATCATTATTTGTCCAAATATCTTTAATATGAGAAATTACATTTCTCAGCAAAGGAACCCAAAAATTGGGGTTATAACAGAAAAATATTCTAAAATTAATTCATAGGAAAGTTTGATATGTTTTTGTCCCAGTGGAAAAACATGGTAAATCATATGTAAAAAAAATAATTAAATAAGATTCATACTTATACATGGTATTTTATAAAGAAATTTCCCCTCCTCGTCCACATACCCATGTAACAACAACATTTTTTGAGCTTTTCTCCCCCTCTATTTCTTTCCCCATGCACATATTACCAAATACATTTTCATAATTTTTCCATCTTTGTCAGTCTCCTTCCCATACTCCTTTCTCTTTACCATCTATTGTTCACCATGTAACAAACACAACACAATCTAAAAATGTCAAAAAATGGATGGGGTGGAGATTCTAAGTTTTGATTATTTAGCAAAAAAACATGCATGAAAAAAGAAATACAGTCATACCTAACAAATTTGTTTGACTTCTTCACGGCAAGCTTTAAATTATCAAAGTCTAATAGTGGTACTCATTTCTCCTCAAAAAGAGATCAAACTGCTTGACTACTACGACTAACTTAAAAGTTGAGACTACTACGACTAACTTAAAAGTTGAGACAAGCTGCAAATCAAAATTTTCAAATTTGGTTCCTTAATAAACCAGAAAAAGGAGAGAACATTGATATTGAATTGTTGGCCTCGAGGCATACAAAGATCACTTTTAACAAACTTAATTAGTGAGTTGGTTTAGTATCAATACATGTAACAATCACATCCTAAAATCAGATTATATACTCTCTTAATTCAAGAGATCGTAAAGTTAAATAGAGAAGCTAGAAACACTGTTATGATAGTAACATACCTTAATGATGCTTAATTAAGGTGTTGAATTCACCTTTATGCTCTGATTCTAGTTCTATATATCTTCTAGCTATTGCTTCTTGGTCTCTGGTTGGTCACGACAAACACCATATTATAAAGAAACTGGTAGGAAACACATTGGAAACTAGTAGCAGGTAGAAATGTGGATTTCGTTGCAATGAGTCAAGGCCTTGAGAACTGACAGCAGGTGGAAATTGTAGAGATAATATATTATGGAGTATTGAAACTGAGAACAGCAGATATGCCCATGGAATCTAGTGTTTGAGACAGAGAACGATGTGTACCGTGTTTGAGACAGTGAGCAGAACGTAGAACGATCTCGTGGATAGGAAGAAAGAGTCACGCTTGAGTTGAGACGATGGTTGAAATCACAGAGACTGGGAGACGACTATCTCATTTGCGGCGTGGGAAAAATAATGGAGAATGCAAAATCAGTAATAGGGTTTTGACTGAATTGCTCGTTCATGGTACCGATACTTATATTAAAGAAAAATAATCTATTATATTAAGTTTGTTTTGGAGGGAAATAAAGGGGTGAAACACATTAATATTATTGTGAGGGATTATTGTAATTTAAAATTTATTTATGAAGGAAAGGGAGTCACAAAAAAATGATATTTTTTTAAGAACACGGTTGAGGGCCAATATCTTGTTGGTTAGGGAGGATCCCTCAATTATAGATTTTTTTTTGAAGGCTTCTTATCCCTTACAATTATCCTTCACTAAAACCCTTATTTTTTGTAGTGAATGTCCAAACAAGTGACAATGGTGGCACTTTGTTTTCTTTATCCTTTAAGTGAAAAGGACAAATTCCTTTTACACTTACCCTTCTCCATATATTGAGTGCAGAAGACTTGGGCTTCAGATTAGCCTCAGAACACTTCCTGACCTTGCTTTTGCCCTAGGATTCACTTATGCTGATCACCGTCATGGATTTTCCCTTATTCTTCCTTGCTTTGGCATCAACATGCCAAGCATGTGATAAACTGACTATATGATTCATGAGATGCTTGCATACTCATATTCATGGTCAACTCTTGACCTAAGAGAAATCCCAACCATTCTACATGTCCAATCACATTGAACACATGTGGTTATACTGGACCTCCCTTTGTCAGTTTGCACTCAACAAGTAGTTTGGAGACATTATACCTTCTTCGCTCTACATGATTCTTAAGATGTGTTACCATCTCGAGAATGTCCATGTTTTCATGTTGTTCATGCAAATCATAGTTCATACACGACAACATTAGGCGTTCAAATATCTATGGCATCATTGGCATGCTTCCAATAAGCATCCATTTAGCTTTAGGCATATTTGGAGCGGGCTCCTCAAGCACTGGTCTTTCAAGGAAATAGAGCTTTCGCTCATCTATGAGAACATTTCTCAAGTCCTTAACCAATTGTGGAACATTATCCTATTTTGTCCTTCTCAAGGACTGATCTCAATTTGAATGTGTTTTGAGTTTGACATTTGATTCTACAAAGAAATATTGCAACTTTTCAAAACATTTTTTATTTGGTATGATTTGATAAATTGATGATATTAATTATGTCTTTATTTAACTATCAATCCCAGTATTTTATTCAAATTGATAGCCCTCAATATCAATTTGGAATATTGTAGCGTACAATATTCTAGTGGGCCAAGATCCAAAACAATTGCATCAATACCCAAATAACACTAATGCACAAGACCAATTCTTAAGGTAGGCAATCATGCCAATTACATCACATGCAACTCATGGATAGATGATATGTGCAACTCCTAGCCATAATCATTTACATGCTTCTAGACCTAGACTCTCTGAGAATCACCAGTCAAGGCTAACCTAAAAGCTAACATGACAATAATGCACCTCGCTTGACGGGCCCACATTACTACCATTACATTTCCACATGATAGACAACACACCTCCCTTGGGGATCCCACACTTGGTCAATCAAGCTTTTCATGTGTGCCACTTTTGGAAAGAATCTAAGACTTGATATTATATTTGAGGGAGTTTGTATGTATAAATACATATACTATTTCCAATTACCACATAAGCATGTATCATATACGTGATATAACCACAAATGAGAACATGCAATAAATAAAGCACACAATCGATAGTTATGGCCATACTAATGAAATTCCTTGGAGCCACAATGAATTACTACCACCTATGGTCCACATCATATGAAATCTATTGTTGGTGATCATCTGTGTTCGAACCTATCTGAGTTAATCGGTTCAACTCTTGAACTGGTCATCTCACCTCCTGGTTGCTCGATTGGGCTCTTCTGAAAGAGTCATTTGGTTCTCAGGTCCAAGCAACATCTTGAAACCTCCAACCGGTCGGTTGGGCCACTAGTCGATTGGTTCATCCTCCTGTCATATGGTCTCCTCAGTCCTCCAGTCGATTGGGTCGTCTATTGATCTGATCATTTTGCCTTTGTCAAATCATCTTCTCATATTAAAATATAAACTGAAACTATTTTATTTCATATTACATTGTATAAGAGAAAACCTCGAGTTACATTCGAGGGGAAATAGAAAGAAGAGCATTAATTTACATTTGGAAAGGAGAGAGAGGCTCAATGCGCAGACCAGTTAATAATAAGAATAAAAACCACAACCATGTACACACAAATCTGGGGTTTTGTCCATAACCATGCTTTACATCCACCCTCAAAATTGATTTTATGGTGACACATGTAAATTGTATATATATATATATATATATATATATATATATTTGTTTTGTTTTGTTTTTATGTGGTGATTTAGATGGATGTTCACATCAACCAGTTTAAATATCCGCATCACATTCAATAAAAAAATATGGTAAAACCAAAATTCGATCATATCAATTATCCCAAAATATAATTAATTGATGTGGCTCTGATACCACTATAGGGAAATACGACATCAGGTAGGCAACGGAAACAAAAAATTTAATGAAATTTCCCATTAACCAATAGATCGCGTCAATAACTATGCAATGGGAAGGATGGTTTTACAAAGATATACCAGATCTGGGAACAAGTCTAGCGACAATCCTCATGGATGTAGATGCACACTCTACCTTAGAGGGTGTTTGTGGAGATCCTAATCGCACTCAGACTCATCTAACTGGGCCTAAGATGGGGGGTTCCACGAGGTGCGCTCATGTGTGGTTCCCCCCCAAAAAAAGTGGTAATTCATTCAGCTATCCACCTGGAACTTCCGTCTATACTCCGTTTGTTCATCTGTGTGGCCGCACAGATGGAGAAGCTCCTCTATGAACATCATACTCGGATAACTACTGTAGCTTCTCCTTAGATCTTGCTACAGTCTGTGAGTTGATGTTGCCCTCCTAGTAGAAGCTAAAGGACTCCTACCTCTAGAGCAGTCCAAACGGACCAACTAGAACTCATGTCGTCCTACAGGAACAGACATGAAATAGTTGTCTCTCCCATTGGTGTATTAGTCACCAACATGCTCTCCCACAACAATGATCCTTAGTTGTTTCTCTCATGTGGCTATCCCTCCCTAGTTAGGTAGGACTTTCCTAGGCTCTCGTGGTTACCACAACCAGAGAGAACAACAATTGTAAGAGCAACTAATTCTCAATTGTCTGTGTATTAGTTATATTCTGGGAAGCCACCAATACCAATCTATATATAGGAGGGGTTAGGGTCAAGGTTCCCAATCCCCAGCCAATACAAGACTAAAGCGGGAGTGGAAAGGACAAGAAGATCTTGCATTTTCACAACTTTTTTGGAAGTTTCACAACCTACGTGTGATGAAACGGTTGTCTCGCACGCGAGACAGTCATTTTGCACAACAAGACAGTCATTTTGTAGTTTCTAGCTTTTGCACACATGTTTCCAATTCAATTCCAGTTAGTACTCCACTTGACGTCAACACTAATCCTTTGTACAATCGAATTGCACCCCCAAAATGGGCATTTGGTGCAATTGAGATGGGTGACTTGCACCAAGCCCGGTGGTCGTTTGGTGCAACTGAAATGGGTATCTTACACCAAGCCAGACAATGATTTGGCACAAGTGAGATAGGCATCTCGTAGCCCAGGTCAGGTAGAATTCCAACCAATGTACAATACAATCAGCCTGACACTCCAAAAATAGTCTCAACACTTGAATTGATCATTTGGCATTCTAGTCAGCTAATCTATTGTCGAATTGAAATACCTAAATACTTTAGTAATCAATTAAATTATCATTCAAGATCAAACTCCTCTTCTATATGAGTTCCTATGTGTGTGACCCTTTATTCCCATATCATGTTGGCAATGAATGTCCATAACAACTTATGACATCACAAGAAAAAGGTGATGCATAGTCGCACATCAGTGCTACCCTAGTGAATGGAAAGTTAGCGGGCAACTTCAACATACAATATGTGTATGGTGTTACAGTGTTCGTATAATTCCTTTGTCACTGATATGCAGATAGAACTAGAGGCATGGAGCAGTCATCCTCATCATTATTTAATCTTGTTCCTTGAACCAGAACAGACTGCATGATATATATGTAAGCTCAATATCATATATTGACTCACATGCATATGGCCATACTTTTCCCAGTCTCTCTAATCAAGAGGCCTTATATACTCCTATTGGAGGGACACATCCCATATGTATCACTCACAATCAATCCCCATGTGTTAAAGTCACCCAATCATCACCGTTATAACAACCCATATTTCAGGACTGCGTTTGATGATGTCAATGTGTTCCCAACGACATGTGACGAGTGTAGTGATTTCATTTCTAAGAACCACAACAACCACCATCATTGTAAGAGTTCACTATGACTTCCATAATGATGGCTTCCATGTGTCAGTCTCATGGTGGGTCTGTCTAATACACTGTTCTCTAACATGTATCTGTGTGATTGGTTTTATATTCTCATATCATGACCAATGGAATTCAGTCATCAACCAACTCACACTCTGATCTTATGTGTCTTCATTGTCTATCAACCTTCCATAATGACAACTGATCAGGGACATAATGAGAATATGTATATGTACTCTTAACATCCATATGATCTCATTTCTTCCTAGACGAATACTTGAAGACATACGTCATTGAGTAATAATAATATTCTCTAGACATTTATTATGTCATTCATTATCTCATAACTAGATTTACAAAATAAATTGGAAGCTTACCTTTATTATTATCAAATTAGGTATCTACTGTGACATCCCAATCATCATAATGGTTTTCTGGGCATACATACCAATAGTAGTCTCTGACCCGAACCTAAACCCTAATCCTAGGTAGCGAGAGTTGTCTGGGTGGAATGGTAATCCTAGCCATATGAACCCTAATTAAGGTAAGAGGAAACAAGAGATATAAATAAGTTTACGTGACCCAATCTCCCATGCACAGATATGGAGAAATTCATGTATGATGCATATGCACATATTTGAATATACATGAAAGACATAAGTAACCAATGGCTATACATGAAAATGAAAATATAAATATAACTTGCTCATTGCCCTAATGCTATCTCAGGAGGAATGGATAGATATAAGTACCCCCAACAAGTGGGTATGTTGCCCCCAGTGAGTGGGTAAGCTATTGAGACTACCTTCAGTGATTGGGTATGTTAGTGAACATTACCTTAACGAGTGGGTATGCAATTAAAATTACCCCCAATGAGTTGGTATGCTACTGAAGATTACCTCCAGATAATGGATATGCAACCCTAAACAAGTGGGTATGCCATTGATAAATGAAGTGAATGATTAACAGGAAGTTAGGCTCTCTAGAAACAACATACCCTAGGTTAGGACCTTCCCTAGAAGGGTGAAATGAGAAATCAATTTAAAGATTAAGGAATCCTAAATGTCACCTAAAGTGTAAAGAATTAAGGATATAAAATATGAGAGCACATTTGTTTATAAAGTGTAAAGAATTAAGGATATAAAATATGCGAGCACATATATTGAGTATAAGTCTTTGAATCCAAGTATGCCATTTCTGAAGAACATGAGGAAAAGTCCTATGGAAGTGGTTGATAGTTTGGGACCAAGCTTGGAAGGAAGGGTCTCCATGAGCCCAATGACGGGACATGAAGTAAATGATTAACATCATAAGAGCTGGAGGAAATCTAGATTAAAGAATTATGTATGAAATAATTTGCCTTCAATAAACCATTTGAATTGTAGAGTCCTATGTCGATCCTAAGGTCGTGTGGAGTATTAAAGGTACATGGGACTGATGGAATTTAGAGTTGATTGTTCCCTGAATGTACAAGACCATTTGGTCAGGAGGTAACAACTATCTTATGAGATTGACCACCTTCATGAGTTCATGAGGTGAAAGAGGTAAATGTGAGATGCACTCCCTAGATGCATAACAATGAGATCACTATAAAAGTACATGTACCCTAGAGATCTCGAGGAAGTGGATAAGGCTCATAATACATGAGGTGTAAATATAAAAGATACAAGTAGTCATGTAATAATGAAAGGAGTTGTGTGCAAACTCAAGAGTGAAAAAATCATTTGACTTCATGAAATATAAGAATACCGGGAAGTATAAAGTATGTATGATTTAGAGTCATGTTGAGAATGATTTAACCTAAATTATGAAATTTTAGGATAATGTGTACGTACACCATCTCTTCTATTAGAATGGGATGAACTTTATATGTGGGTTGCAGTCAAGTGCTTATTTCTTCTCCTTATGAGTGAAAGATATTGGGTAGACACATGTTATGCTTAAAATTGACATATGAGAATGAATACACTAAGGTGAACTTAATGCCATGATCTAGGGTTGGAGGTGTTACTTCACCCTTATGAGAAAATAAATGAATGATAGGTTGGAAGCCTAGGTGAAAGAGGTAGTTACCAAATGAAATTGAAATCACGGATTTAAGCCTAATCACTAAGAGATAATATCATGTAAAAACTAAGGATGTGGACATACCTTGAAATCAATTCAAGACCCAACCTTAGAAATAAAATGAGGAATTTTCATGTTAACAAAAGAAGTTAAGTTATTTAAGAAGGGTTGCTAACCCTAAGGTTTGAAGCTAAGATGAGTTATTGTTCACCTTAAGCTTACTAGGTTTGAATTTTGGGGAAAAAATTCTTTTTAAGGAGGGATGAATTCTATATCATCATTTTGGTAAAACTAAATTCTATAAATATAATACATGAATTGATAGATAATTTCTCCAATGATATTATTCATAGAATGATAATGTTATTTATGAGACTATTTGCGTTGTAAATATGTCCTTGGAGTACAAGATAAAGATTTAAGAGATTTTGTGCATAAATATATAGAAATGGTTTTATGAATTGTTGAATAATAGAAATATGGGATAATATGCACATTTTTAAAATAAAATAACATCTGGGATGTTTTAGATAATTAAAAAAGTAATTATCTATAAAGTTTGGCAACACATGTTTTGAGACACGAATTGGTATTTTTTGTCTAACTCTTTGTATACTTGAAAATGATAAGGAGAAAAGGAGAATTCTATATTTTGGGAGAGAAATGATATTTTATGAGATAATGATAATTTTTTTAAAGAATATTTAAAAAGGAGCAAGTTTTGTATGTGAAAGATATCCCAATAAGTCCCAACTAATAAATATAAATTAGGAAACGGTGTTGATGAGTTGCCATGGAATGAGGATAATTGGTTTAAAGGATATATCATAGAGTGAGAGATAAAAGAATAATCTAGAGATCATGGTCAAATTAGCGAATATAGTGCCATGTATTTATATGTTTTACCTTATGGATTTTGTGTAATAATCAAGTGGAGTTGGCAATTGACTTATGGATATGCGTCCCTAGGTCAAGAATCTCTTCAATATCTGCCTTTTGACAATAATACATACACTCTCCCATAAGTACACTTTCCTATAGTATGAGAGTGAGAGAGGGTTTATGGTAAAGAAGAGAAGTAGAAAGGAAATCGGCAAGTGATCATGGTATGGGATAGGAAACAAGGTTATTAGCAGATTGGAAAACAATCTTTTGTGAAGACTACATCATCCTTCTCGATTCCATCTCTTAACCACTAGGTTTCCTTCCAAGGCCTATATAAAGATCATAGGAATCCTCACAAACAACCCTAGACATGCCACCTGGTCCCAGTTGCCCATTGAAAGATGTGTCACTATTCTCCAAACCTTGGGGATCCGTCTTGTGCCAATAAGGCTAATTCAGAAATACAATGAGCTACAGGATATTCTCGGGTCCCTAGTGAAACACCAGGATGGTAGATCTTCTCCAACACCTGCCTTTGTCAATGACTACATATGCCACCAGTTATATGAGCCTCCACCATATGGTCCGACTCCTTTGAGGTCATCGAGGGCATCTCCTTGATAACTGATCTTCCAGCTATGCCCAATTCACGATGTCTACTAGCCTGATCACTAACATAGGAAAGTCACTGAAACTCCCTGGGTGGTGAGCAAGGGACCGTGGATGATCCTCTGCCTTCTTTGAGAACTGTAAGTTCATAACCTAGTCATGTATTCCTGGTCAAATTTTTCAACAAGCATGAACTCGAGTTGTTACACCCTTGCAATTTGTCATGAGTGTGGGTTTCTCTACACAGTAAGGGTAGGTTCCCAAAGCCCTGCTCCTTTGCAGGAATTGGGGCCACGCTAGGCAAGATGAGGGAAATGACCAGAGGGAATGAAGACGGGTCATCCCACCCCCCTTACAAACTCATGCTAGCTAGAAATACCCAAGAGACAACAATAGATGGAACATTCATTCTGGTCTATGGTGCTAAGAGAAGAGGAGGAAGCATGTTTATGGGGGGAGGAGCATGGAGTCCACAAGTGAAAGGATCAGCACAACAGTAACCGCCAGAGTCAGAGCCGACCGAACGACACGTGACGAGTTGACATCCTAGCCACCCCCACCTACGAGACCCTTAGGCAGTGGGCCCAGGCATTATAGGACCCTAGTTCAAATCTGTGGGTCAAGGAAAAAATTAATAAAAAAGGTATGTAATGCTCACATGGCACTTTCTGATTGGGACAAATACTTTTTGTCTTGCAAAGTCTAAAGTAATTACTAGGGTTATCGGAATAAGACAAGTTAATACATGAAAGTTAATAAGAAAAATAAAAGGAACATAAAAAAAATATAATTGAGACTTGATAATGCTTCATTTTCCAAAGTGCATAAAAATGCAATCTTTAATTTAAAATATGCATAAAAATCCTAGTTTCATGATTTTAATTGTCATTACTTGTCTAAATGATATAAATGGATAATGCTTAACTTTTTTTTTATAAAGAGAGAATCTTGATGACTACTTCTAATCCCAATTCTTTAAGTAGTACAAACATGTGGTAAAGTGGGGCTTGAAACACATAAAAACCCTAGTTTTGGTGAATAGGATGTTAATCATGTTTCTTTGAATATGTAAACTACCATTGTGGAATATAATGTTAATTTAACATGAGAAAGATCATAATGATGATAATTATGGTTAAAGGTGATAACTTGTGATAATATTAGTGAAATTAATGTAATGCAAGTGATCATAATGAAAGGATAAGGTGTAATTACTAAATAGGGTTACACGTGATGTCTAATGTTGATTAATAACTATAATGAAGAGTTATGTGATGGAATTAGGGTTCATACCATCATTCCTCAACCAAATCCTAAAATCCTAGATTAACACCCGAGTAGGGTTTAATCTATTTAACACGAATCGTGACACTTTAGGATTTACATACATGCAAATTAAATGATTGGATATTGTGTTTGCTTGATTGGATGATATGCTTAAATTATGATTCAATAATGTTCATGGTTCTAAAAAAGGTAGTACATGGTTATGCTTATGACTACTGGCATTAGTTTGCTGGTATTTTATAAGAGTTTCTCAAATATTGAACAACTATAGTGTTGAATGTTTATTTACATTTTGTTCAATTATAATGTCACTATGACTATCACATAAAGGAAGATTATTTGAAGAACATGACAGTTCTTATTTGAAAGTATTTGATGGGATAAAATTGTTAGTTTACTTGCAAACTTTTACATGAACTCTACATACATAGTATATTTTGATATGCAGGTTTGTTCTTTTGTTTCACTAAGTTTTAGGTACATGCTATATAGGATGATTTCAAGATATGACGAACCAACTTGAAGACATTAAAAGATAACTTCAAATGAGGGTTATCTAGATACTTCTTCTCATATGTACAATTATGATGATGTAAAGTTATGTAAGTTCTATAGGAACATATTGTAAACAATATATTAATATAAATTATTTGTTGTCATTTATTATTTTCTGAATTTGGATCCATGGGAAAAGTTTAGGTAATGGCTCTCATATTTTTGGCCTTTCTTAATTGGGGGTTGCTACAAAGTGAGGTCGTTACATATACATAAATACTAGTACAACATATAGAAACATACCTGAGACATATTGAATAACAAATAATTTAACATGTAGTTAAGAAAGTAAATTAACATTCATTTTCAAAATAAATATAAGGTAGACATATGGAGAACATGTTTGGGTTGTAATTTAAACAATTCTCAATTTCTATATGAGTGACTTCATTGGGTTTCTAAAATTGCTATCTATGTTTATACAATGAGTGAGTATGTATGTGCAAGTGCAACAATTTTATTGGTTTGTGCAAGAGTTTAAGAGACAAATTTCATATCAGTTCTAGACCATGAAACTACTTACTTGATTTGGAATACTCCAATCCTAAATTGACTAGGAACCTAATCTACTTACAAAAAGTTCTATACCCAAAACCAGACATAATCCCATACTATATATCACAAAATCATAACTAATTATGTAGTTTTGTAGATCATTGAAAATATAAAATAATATATACCATGGTTAGGACTTAGATTGTTTCAATTATTCAACGAGAGTTTGACCAAAATCAAGAAATAACTACCAATAGTTGATTGATTTTATTACAAACATCAATGACCAAGCTCAAACCATTAGATTGACAAAATCTAAAATATAACCAATTTGTTTAGGCCAAACATGATCAACTTCACAGATCTTGATAATTTGACAACCCTATTTATAAGTGGCATCAAAACTATACCATGTAACTATCATTTGATTGAAGTTTGTATATTTAGATACTGACATGGTGTAGTACATCTATGATTATAATCTAAAAAGTGTTCTCCAAACAATAGTTTAATATTGGTATCTCATTAAGTGTACATATATGTATAATACCAGGTTTTGTCAAAATTGGTATATATATATTATTTTGAACAATAAAAGTTTTATAGATTTAACAATAATGTTTTGAACTATTATTTTTCTACATTGGTGTGATTAAATTACATTTTTTTAATCATGTGGAGTGGTTAATCTTGCTTTTTTCACAATTGGGATATTACTTGAATGGAATCTGAGTATTACTTTTAAGTATGCATCAAAATTCACATAAGCCTATTACTGAGGACTCAAAAATTCCCTTAACTAACTCTATATTTTTTCACAAGGGGCCCCTCCTTGGAACGTGTTAATGACCCCTGGAAAGTAACCCAAAAATAATCCCTTGTTGAGGAGGGTACTACAATACACACCATCTAATATAAGGGGAAATAGAGTCAAATCTAGATTTTATTTATTGAGGATGCTAAGCCACACTACTTGGGCTACCCTCACACTCACCCTATAACATTATAAAACCATAGCATACTACTTTGTTTTAATTTATATATTGTATTGATATAATTAAATTAAACTTGCATTAGCTACTTATGGAACTTTTATTAAAAAATAGTTTTTATGCACTACAAATTTTTTCGTTTGATAGTAATTGTATAATTTTTTCATGTTACACTGTAAATCTTTTTCTAATCCATTAGGAAAACAAAAATAAAGAAAGTATTCGTGGTCCAAAGTGGAACCATCTTGTCTATTGTATTTTCTTGTTCCAAAAATTAATTTTGACAACCATTGGTTTTATCTCAGATTTCTTGTTATGGAATAATTTTTTTTAACAGCTTTTGATTCCCGTTTGGTGTCGTGTAGAGTCTGCTGACAGCGATTAAGGAGGCAACATCTATCGTCCCTTTGACTACCATTAAAGCCTCCCATTAACCTAGATAATTAAGTCGCACGTTGGTAAGACCAACAATTGCATAGTAAGACAACAACAATTACCCTCTCTTTGACTACTAATAAAGCTTTTATTAACCATGTCGATTAAAATACACATTGGAAAAACTAACAGTAAAGTTAGAAATATGTGTAAATGGTTACCATGGACGTGGCCAAGACCCTCTCATTCTAAGGAGGTGTCTGCTTTCCATTAAAAAACAACAAGACACCAAGCAAGTTGCATACAAAGGATTAAAGAAACACGTTTTACACATTTCTCTCACTTACATTGAGCAATTGTATCAAAGTTGGGATGGTTGGATCTTAAAGAAAAACTGCCAAAAAGGCTCATTCTAGGAGCGGTGGAATCTGTATGGAAAATAGTGTTTCACATGTCTTCATCCCAGTCTTTAAAGCTTGCATCTTCTAACTAATAGTTCTTTTTCTCTAAATCCATAATTGCTATTATTATTGTTGCATATTTGGTGGTTAATTGTGAGCCTTAATCTAGTTAACATTTGTCTATATATCCAACAATTTTAAGATGGATTCAATGCTCCATTGAATCTATCCAATAATTTCAAGATGGATTCTTAAATAGTTATTAATTAGATCTATTTGATATGGATTCGAAAACTATGTTTTTTCTTGATGACGTTGATTATCTTCACCCAAAATGATTTTTTAGTTTGCACTTTCATTGTTGGAAAGAGAAAATGGGAATCTATATTACCTCTTTGAGTCTTGTTTTCTCCATCTTACCCCAAGATGAGTCTTCTCTAATTGTGCCTGAACCACAACCCACAAGCCTCCTTGAAGGAGAAGGACAATTTGAAATCATTGTACCTAATTGTCCCAACTCTTGTCTCAAAGGATAATGACTATTTTGTATCGTGACCGGATTCTTTTAGCATTATACAATGAACTCTATGGTATCTACCATAAGATCCCAACTGCTCTTGAACCAAGAACAACTTTAGATTCAAAGTTTGGTCTATAAGACATTGGTCTTGAGCATTATGCCTTTTTTGATGGCTGACTTATAATATAGTTGATGATAAACCTATTTCGGTTCAATTTCTAGAATACCAAAATTTAATAGTTTCTAAATCCATGGCCAATGGTTATACCCTTGAGGAAAATGTTCAAGTAGAATCCCTAATAGACAAACTTCCACCTTCTTAGAAGGACTTTGTAAAGACCCCTAGACAGAGACAAGGAAATATGTCCAGGACATCCTTACTTAAATTTCTACAAACTAAGAATAGATATAGGAAAAAAGAGAGGAAGTCCAATCATGTTGTCAATATGATTATAAATGATAAAACTGAGAAGAAGACTAACTCATCCCATATCAATAAGAATTCCAAACCCTTTTTAAGGTCCGCAAGAACCACCAAAAGAAGAGTAATAATAATAGTAATCAAGGATAAAAATGTGTTTGCTTTGTGTGTGATAAACCTAGCCACTTCGCAAATGTGAGCAGATTTCACAAAGTTCATTGAAAGCAGAATGTCCGGCCTACTGAAAATCATGAAGTAAATATGATCACCATGGAGGCGGTCCCTTCCTCTTCTATAGAAAGGTTTGAAAATCTGATTGTTCTTTTTTTGACTTATCTTCTTATTGGTATAGGCACTCAGTGCCACATGTCATATTTCCTTTAGCCAATCCCTATTTACTTCCTACCAAGCCGAATTAGGCAGAGTGATCAAATGGTGAGATCATTCGTCCACCATCCTGATTATATGCTATGGAGGTGTTGACAGAAAACTAACATCTCAAAACACTCATAGACTACATGATGTCCAACATATCCCTTCTTTCTGTAGAAATTTGATTAGTCAAGCTGTCTTAAAACATTCTGGTTATACCATGTTGTGTCAAGGTAATCATTTTGTCTTAAATCATTTTTTAGAAATTTGATTAGTCAAGATGTCTCAAAACACTCATTCTGCATGATGTCCAACTATAAATGGTTCTTATGTTGGTCTTGTTTATACCTGTGGTGGTCTTATTAAACTATCTTTTATTTCATGTAATGTATCTTCTTTTAATGATACATCTTATATTATTTTAGATTCTGAAACTAGTGATGTCTGGCATGCACATCTTGGTCATGTGAATAAAAATATGATGAAATGTATGATTCATTTTAATCTAATTCCCAAGACTCATATTGATATTTTTGATAGATACCAAATTTCTATGCAAGCCTCATAAGAAGCCATAAAATTAGTAAATCATAATATATCATTGCTTCAATTAATTCATATTGATGTTTGTGATTTAAATAATGTTCCTACTTGTGGTGGTATGAGATACTTTGTGACTATAGATGAGGTTTACAAATATTTTTCTGTTTTCTTTCTAAAAACTAAGGATGAACAGTTTGAAAAAAATCAGAATTTATAAAGCCTGTGTGCAGAAATAATGAGATAAGAACATTAAGAGGGTGAATCCAACTGAGGTGGTGAATATACTTCTAATGAACGTAATGAGTTCTATGAGGACCATGGCTTTATACATGAAACCATTACCCCATACAATCCTTAATCGAATGGATAGCTGACAGGAAAAATAGAGCATTGATTGACATGGCCAATTTCAATGCTAGTCGAATTTGAACTTAGTCAAAGACTATAGAGAGGAGCCCATCATATATCCAATGACATTCTAAATTGTATACCATTTAGACATCTTGACAAAACACCCTTTGAATTTTGTTAAAATAAAAAACCATGTTTAATATACCTTGATGAGTGGGGGTGTTTGGCTAAGGTTAACGTAACATCCCAAAATTTCTAGAGTAAATTTAAACCTTAGAATGCAGTTTTTCTTAAATAAAATAGTTGAGGGACTTCATACAAAAATACCATGAAATGAAATTTCTTTAAACAATACTGAAGTGATAAGAATAAAATGAGAATCAAATTATGTTTTCTCTTTTATTTGTTCTTTATGTGTTACAATTGACTCAAAGATATAAATATTGGTTCCCTTTCCTTTATCTCTCTCCTATTACTTAAGAAGTTTAAAAGAAATAAAATATAAAGAGAAAAGAGTTGGAATTTTAATTTATATATATATATTAAATATATTGCTTGAACAAGAAGTTTTTCTTTTCCTTTTGATGGATTTTAATATTAGAAGAAAGCATCAATTAACTCTTTTTCTCTCTCCTCCAAGAAAGTTTCTCAAGAAGGCATAAAGATGTGTTGTCTGCCTTTTTGAATGGGTGATAATTAATTATCTCAAATTTGGATTCAAATATTATCAAAGGAAGGTCTTTTCCCTTTATTTCAACCTTTAAATGCATGGAAATTAGGGAAGTGACCAAATAAGGACATTAGAAATAGATCATGAGAAAAACCTAAATATAATTTCTAAGAAGAATCCAGAATACCTAATTAACCTATGGTCCAAATTTGGACTTGTTTGGATTTTATTTAACCCTCTAATTAAATTAGGAAAGCTATCATATAGTTTCACTAAGGAAATAACCAAGTATTCATTTAATACACATATAACCCTACGATTCCAATTTTATTCCCCTATCACACACCCTTTTGCTTTCCTTTACCACACACATGGCATACAACTATCAACTTTTAATCTAGCGGCTCTTGTGTCATTTCCTTCCTTTGTCTTACTCATTGACCCAAGATAGTTTCAACGTATTTCTTTGTTGGCCTCTCTCACCCTCGTCTCTCGACGGTTTCACAAGATTCTTTCTCTATTGAATCTTCCTCTCTCCCATGAACCCAACAATACCTAAGATACCATTCCTCATTGTCTATGGATGAACCACCCATTTACGGATTAGACCTCCTCTCCGCCAGAAAACACAACTGCTATCATTGATCAGCCCTTTGCCTGTATAAGCATCTGTAACAACCTCCATCCCTAAAGACTTCATTCTCCAGCACCAATTGCAATATGGTTCCCTTGAACTCCCCTATCTATTCGGCCTTACTCTCTGGTGACCACTACCCCATCTCAGTGGCCTCGGCCCCTTCAATTCATTTGATGGCATAGTGAGCTTCCTAGACCACCAATCCTCATTCCAGCATCTTTAGTTAATCACCCCCTATGCCCAACCACCGGGTCAAGAAACTCACTTGAACTTGTGGTGACCATGAGTGCCTTCACACCTTTCCTACTAGGTTTATACCCTGAATCTTCTCTATTGACTCTAGTGGATCGTCACAAAGTCAAGGCTGATGTGTGTTTGTCATCTTTGTCGTCGAGCCTTCTCTTTCATGAATCCAATCATCTTGCTCAGTTTTGGCCACGATGACTGGTACATGAAATGGATATATTCTCATTTGATGCTCTCGACTCTATTAGGTTTGGCTATAGTTGTCATAGGTTTTCAAGTTTGTAGTTTTTTGTTGCGTGTTGTTGGCTTTGAGTGCCTTAGTTCCACCTTGTTTCCCCTCACATATGCCATGTCCTGTTGTTTTTCCGACGAGTCAAGCTCATCACCCGAGTCGTGTTTTGACCCTGAGTAATGGGTTGTTGGCTTCATGGGAATAAGATGGAGCTAATGCTCCTTTCCATTTAACCTGAGTTGGATTGTTCTACAAGATAGCATGTGGAGATCACCATGGTTGTTGCTCGTGATCCATGTCCCAAAGAAGGAACAAGCCAGGTGATGATTAGACCTTAATGCCCTTGCGAGATCAATCACATTATCAATGTCACAAGGCCATTTTTGGGTTTAAGTGTCACCTCTCACTACCTAGTTTTGATGCATATTCCAATATGGAGGTCCCCCATTAGGCCACTATAGCACGGGCTTGGGTCCAATATTTGTTGAGTTAGATAATAGTGACTACATAGAACTTTGATGATTTTTGATTGGGCTTATCTTCCAAAATTCCCAGTAATTCATTGGAAGATCATAAAAATGTGCAAAAATATGTTTTGGAAAGGGTTTTTCACGAGGAACTCTAGTTTTAAGGTATCTAAGTCTATTTTCCTTCTAAAAAAACATGGTTTGCTAAGGATTTATAATTAGGGTTTAAGGCGATGAATGAAATACAAAATGATAAGCCTAATGTTATGAAAAGGATATTTAGGGTTCAATAAACCCCAGGATCGTGACCATGGTTTCTACAACCTAAGCATATCAAAGTGGTCTATTGTAAGTGAAAGGTAAGTGGTACCTGCCCATGAGTATATAGATCTATCAAATCTAGTACATTGACATGCTTCTTAATAAGACCTTCATGTCCAATGTTCTAATTAGATATGCAAGAAATATATTCTATACTTTGTGGTTATGACATTTCACATGCTTAAGTAGAGATGTATCCTGAAATGATTGAAGTTCATGAATTAATAAGGATATATTTATATTGTGTTTCTTAGTAATGTTTCATATGAATGCTCAAGAATTCAAAATAAAAAAATGCAAGTAAGACTCCATACTTCCATGGTTATGTAATATAATAATGTATTAATATTTGAAGTACAAATATGCTTTTAGGATTTCTCATATATATATCCTTGTATTATGGTTTCAAGTAGAAACATGTTATCAAGATTTCTTATATGTTTAGAGATCTAAAGACTAAGAAGTTAATTAGATTCCTTAGAATGAGTAATATCTACAAGTTAAGTACACCGTAAGAACATAATTTATGCATATATTAAAACATGGTCCAATTTTCAAAATAAAGATATAATTGGGATCATAATGTCTTGTAATTTTGAGTTTGTAACAATATTATAAGATTATGGTGCATTAAGTTATGATTAAGATGAAATATAAGTCATTATAAGATTCCTATTTTATGGTTTAAGGTTTAAGTTGCAAGATCGTATGAATACATTTAGATTAGGGGTAAGATCAGATTTAATAAGTGTTTATGGAGATTTAGTCATTTTGTTAAAAATCATATTTTGAGATTTTTATACTTTACTTTCATATACTTTACTTAAGTTACTTTTGTATACTTTGTATATTTGTATTCAGTTCAGATCCTACTTCATAAGCCTTTAGACTCAATTGTCATATTTAGTGTCAATGAAGTTATTATATCAAATTAGAGTATTAGATTATGGTTTATCCAGATAATAAGAACATAAAATATTCAAACTTAGAATAATCATTATGTGAGTAGCGAGATATTGAACAAAGATACATGATAAGGGTTTCAACGCCAATCTCAGTTATGTAGTAATTGAGATTCATATGAATATTCATATCTAGATGTAGATCTAGTTCAAAATTGAAGAGTAGAGATTTAGATTCAGAATTCACTACATGTTCAATACTGAATATTTAGTTTCAGATAAGTCAAGGTTCAAAATTTTATAAGTTTAGACTTAAAATAATTAATTTAGAACTTTCACATAATGCATTATATGCTATGTACACATTCAGTGAGTCTTGGAACAATTTAGAGGCATCTCGTACCAATTTAAAGGATTGCTTACTTCATTTCAGAGGTACTTCGGTGCCAATTGAGGATAGGTTGCACTGTAGAGGATACTTCAGTGTCAACAAAGGGAATGTTGTGCCAATAGAGGGTACGTTGTATTTAGAGGACACTTGAGTGTCAATAAAGGAGGACTGATTATATAATGATGGCAACAATCAAATAAAAATCATAAATAAATGGTACCTTAGTTTAGAGCATGCACATAATCTCACCCATGAGTATGATGAAAGAGATTCAGATATTTTAACTATGACTCAGGCACATTGGTACAAATTCTGAGACCTAGGTACTAGAGTACAAATCTCAATTGAGAGATAAAGTAGAAGGATAAGAATGACGTTAAAGAAATAAGAGATAGTATGTTTCATAGTTTACCTTGAGCTTGATTTTAGTTTCATATTTATAATATCCAAGAATATTTTGTAGCATTTAATTTCTTCAGTAATGCATATTCTTAGAGTACTCATGCCACTTACTCTAACGAATATTTTTCCCAATGCATGTTTGGCGACACGATTTCTGTAGGATTTGGAGCAACTGAAGATCAAAAGAATAAGAAAAGGACTAGGAGATTTTTCAAGCTTAGCCTGGTGTGGTGCCTTTTACCAACATGATCCAAATATTTAGATATCGTTTACATCATGCCTTGACTTTGTCAGTTGAAGTTTGGCTTAATAGATTACATTACAATTTGAACAAGTTGTAGTTTTCCTATATGTAAACAATGTATGAATCGAATTTCATTTCTATTTATGAATTGGATTTCATTCAATGCAAAGTGTCTCGTTTATTCAAATTGCAAAGATCAACATTTTGTGATACCCTCTTGAGTTATAGTGATTTTGGTCAGTGATATATATATATATATATATATATATATATATATATATATATATATATATATATATATTGTGAAGATGGGGTGTTACAGTTAAAATCCCTAATATTAAAAGAAACAACTAGGACATAAACTTGTTGATACATTTTTATAGGATATGTTGAAAAGAGTGCCAATTGATTCCTAGTAATAAAATATGATATCTCAGACTTTAGAGTCAACTATATTCTTAAGACTAGACCTGTAGATTTTGTCTATTATGAAATCATATTTCCTCTCAAGGAAAAAGTTCCTAGATAGGTTAGTCAAGATCATTCTTCTTCTTCTTCTCAAGAACCTCTTCCAATTCCACCTTCATATGAAGTAGAACATGGACTTCTTGCAGAGGAACCTCCCAATGACCTAGGTAGGGGTAAAAGGACTAAAGTTGATAAAAATTGTGGTTCTTACTTCTACACCTTCTTAGTAGAAGATGACCCACTTATCTATGAGGATGCCATGAAATCCATAGACTCTAACTTTTGGAATGATGTTTTCGATAATGAAATAGAATCAATTATGAGCAATTATACTTGGATTCTTATTGAGCTTCCTCCATGCTACAAGAGTATTGGATGTAAATGGGTATTTAGGAAAAACATGAGAGCATATGCTTCCATTGATAAGTTTAAGGCCAGACTAGTAGTCAAAGACTTCAGTCAAAAGTAAGGATTTGATTACTTTGATACGTATGTTCCTGTAACCAAAATATCTTTCATTCTGTCCTTGTTGCTTTGGTTTCCATCCATAAACTTGAAATCCATCAAATGGATGCCAAGTCAACCTTCTTAAATGGAGATATCGAAGAAGAGATTTATATGGATCAACTAGAAGGTTTTGAAACACATGGATAAGAACACAAAGTTTGTAGACTAGTCAAGTCCTTGTATGGACTTAAACAAGCACCTGAACATTGGAATGATAGGTTTGATAAAATTGTTTTATCCTTCTAGATTTATTGTAAATGAATATGATCATTGTATTTATTCTAACTATTGATTACACTTACATTATTATGTGCTTGTATGTATATTATATCTTGGTGTTTGAATCTAATTCCAAAATTATAAATGAGACTAAATATTTTCTTGCTAGCAATTTTGATATGAAAGATTTAGGACTTACTGATGTAGTACTTGGTATTCAATTCTCAAATTGTTTCTAGTGTTGTACTTAATGAAACTCATTATGTAGATAAAACCTTTCATAGATTTCAAATGTTTGATTGTAATCCTATTAATACTCCTTATGATCCTAATTTACATCTTAAGGAATAAGGGTACTCCTATGGATCAACATAGATATGAAAGGAAGCTTGACATTCCTAGCTAACTGCACTAGACATGATATTTCTTATGTTGTAAGTAGATTGAGTAGATACACACGTTATCCTAGCACATACCAATTGAAATCTTTGGTAATAGTGTTTAAGTACCTTAAAGGTACAAAAAAGTACAATCTCCACTACACTGGTTTCCCACTAATACTAGAGGTTTATGTAGATGCAAATTGGATTGTTGATTCAGATGAAATCAAGTCAACTAGTGGGTATGTGTTTTCCTTGGAGGAGGAGATATTTATTGAAAATCATCCAAGCAAACTATGAGAGATGGATCCACCACGGAGGCTGAGTTTATTCCTTTAGATTTATCTTGTTATTAGCTGAATGGCTTAGAAATTCACTTATTGATCTGCTAGTTATTTCTAAACATTTCCTTCTATTTCTATATTATGTGATAATAAAGCAATTATTAACAAGGTTAAGCAATCTAAGGTAATTGGGAAAAGAGTTTTATGATGTTAAGATATGAAGATGTGAGACATCATACCACTCATGGGTTCATATCTACAGAGAATGTGAAATCCGTAATGACTATTTCATATCCACTTACTCTAGCTAGATATTTCGTACTCAGTTCTTCAAGGGGGATGAGTCTTCTACCCATAGATTAAACAGTGTAGGGGTAACACTACCATTCTAAAACTAAAGTTCCCATGAGGATTTGTTCAAAAGAACAACTAAACTATTGTATTATGTGGAAGCACACCTAGGAGTTTCACTCGTGACCCTCCCTATGGTGCAAGTGCTTCATTTTGTTTGAGTATAGAAAAAGCTTTTCTCTGAATGGGTTCAAGGTCATTTATTGATAGGGTGTATATTGGAGAAGACACCTTTAGAGATGTCTACTATATGAGTGTAACCCATGATCCGGGGTTTATGTGAGTTGGGAAAACTCACTAGAGCGCTCATGAAATAAGATTCTTGTGAAGGTTATTTATGCACAACAACAATAGAAACTCGCTTTTGTGTCCACACTATGATTGTGTGATTTACTAAAGTCCAAATCAAAGAGTCAGGTTAAATACGTAGTTCACCATGTCTCTCTAAATTGAAGTGAGTCACTCTAGGCAATGGTTCAAAGCCACAAGCTACCAATGCTGAAAAAATAGTTATGTCACAATTTTTTGTTAATATTGATTTTTCAAAAGATTTTATGGAACATTTGGGGAATGTTATATTTCCTTATTTTAAGAATCAGTTTTACAACCATCAGATTTGTCCCATTATTATTTTTACAGAGGAAAAATAATTCCACTTGTTTTTTTCTTAAAAGGCTTGTGATTTCTGTGTTGTGTCGTTTGAAATTCGTTGACAACATTTAAGGCAACAACATTTACCCTCTCTTTGATTACAATTAAAGCATCTGATTTACCTCGTCAATTAAGAGGCACGTTGGAAAGACCAAAAATTACAAGGTAAGACAACAACAATTATCCTCTCTTTGCCTATCATTTAAGCCACCATTAAACGCAATAATTAAGACGCTTGTTGGAAAACTCAACAATTGCAAAGTAGACAATGTGTGCCGATTATTACCGCGGGGCACGACTGAGATACTTTCCTTATAAAGAGACGTACGCTCTCCTTTAGAGACACCGAGATACATAGCAAGTTGCATATACAAAGAAAAAAAGAGATTTGTTGTGTTCTAGTATCACCTCACTGGAAAGCTCCAGTTTCCTTCTACACCACAATAGCCTATGTTCATCTCCAAATCTTGTTGCTTGTTGTTGTTTTATGTCAGATACACTTCATGAAATTTTCTTTCTTCTTTACGACAAAGGGCTAAAGGAATGAGTTCGACAGTCTTCTCGCTTGCACTGAGCGGTTGTACCAAATTTGAGGTGACTGAATCTTAGAGACAGATCGTCAGAAAAGCTGGTGCTACGAGCGGTGGAATCCATATTGGAGACAACGTTTCACACTCCTTAATCCCAGACTTTGGAGTTTGCATCTGCTAACTAATTGTTATTTTTCTCCGAATCCATATCTGTTCATATTACTGTTGCATATATGGTGGTTGATTGTGTGTCTTAAACTAATTGACATATGTATATATATCCAACATTGTCAAATGAGAGAGGGTACATCGGGTGTTGCACTCATTGTGTGGACAAGAAAAGTAGCAATAGGGTTTTGGTTAGGATTTCTCAAAATATGGGAATTATCTGCAATTTTCTGATAAGACCGGTAATATTCAGGAAAAGTTCATACTTAGATAATTTTGAAAAGAAAGAATTGTTTCAAATTTATACTTAACAGATAATCCATTTACACGTTACCAAACAAGTCACTAGAATTTCGAAGTGTTTCAGTCGCTGCACCTTTTCCGTTGTTTGTAGGTAAGGGTTAGTTTAGTTGCTAGTGGTTGGAAGACACAAAATGAGTTGGAAAAGAGGAAATGAAACACATGTAATGAAATTGACACTACTACGTTTGGTTGGATGATACTTTAACTAAACACTTTGGTATTCTTACGTTTGGTTCAAAGTAGTTAAGAGATGCGGTTACCAGCCCGTATACACACCACCCCTTATGATCTATGTTTATTTCATTATTTGTTATAATATGTGCAGCGGTAACCAGAAAGGGGGTGAGGAGAGCAGAATAGACGAGCTGCCATGAAGAAAAATGACATACCGCCAGATCTGGAAAATGGACCACGCCCCTTTTCGGTGCACTCAGTTTCCCTGAACTTTGTACGCAGATGGCCGGTACCTGTTAGTTCATTTTCATGGTGAGAAATAGACTTCCGTCCAACCAAACGTTGAAAGTTGTAAAACACTGTGAGTTGGAACTGCACAACTTCAAATGCAGTCCAACCAGACGGGATTAAGGGCTAATTTGGTTGGATGTAAAACCAACCGGCACTTAGAGTTACAAAACAGGAAATGGTTTGCAGCGAGTTAAAACTTAATTGCTTTTGTCTGGTTCTAAGTAGATCGAATGGATGGTTTTAGTTTGTAAATGTTTGGTTGATGACAGCTGCAAGTCATATTGATGCAGCAGCAGGCATCACGGCAACGAAATATGACCTGGCATATGACAAAAAAGGAGGTAGGAGGAAGATAATACCAGCCGGCTGTACATGGCAGAATTGTAGGTTGGAACCGCGCACAAAAAATGTGCAGTTCATTCTCCGATTTTTTGGTAGATCTGAAGACCAGAATGTGGTTTCTTCCCACACTGTGGGTTGGCACCACTTGCAACCAAACGAAATGGTTACAACCCGCTGCTTAGTTGCAACTGCAAGAATTGGTTTGCGGTGAAACCAAACGGGCCCTAAGTGCCGTTCCATCTCAATACCTATTTCCACCGTCCTCCGCAGAGATTTACAGTCTAACGGACACCTGTTATGCCGCCATGAATGCTAATTATATATAGAGATGAAGGAGACACGTGCATCTAGAACAAAAGAATGGCGCATTGCATGCACCCGCGAGACAAACTTCAGAAGATTCAGATCATACATAATGTACTCTGAGCACCTAATAAATGTACCATCTTAAGTTCCTAACACGTCATCACAGCTATTGTGTTGGCCATCGCTGCATCGTCAAACTTGCACCAAACACTGACTCAGAATTTATCCTAGACGCCGATCACCATCAACGACCCTCCAGCAACCTAGTAGCCGAAAAAGCATATGCCATTTTACTTGGAAGCTTGGTTCCGAAAATGGCGGAAAGTTGTATGTGCATTTGCGTTGAGTGTTCTTCGTTTACGGAGGTAAGCATTATTGTTGTTTTTCCCGTTACATCTTGAGAAATTATTTATCCAATATTCTATCCAATAAAAGTTACACCCGTACCTCGAGAATATGCACAAATCAATATAATTAGCATAGTGCATCTTGATTTTCTAAGTATCTATAATTAGTTTGTGGCTAAAAAGAGACTGAGTAATAGAGTGTGGAATGGAAAATAGAGAAAATAGTGCATGGTGGAAAAGACTGTAATTAATTGAGACAAATAGGTACTAAATATGAATGAAGGGAAGTGGATGAAGTGAGAAGGTGCAATAGATTCAAAGAATAAAAAATGAATGGAGAGAGAGTGTACTAAATACAAAGAGAGAAGTAGGGGATGGAGAGAGAGGGTGTCATTATAATTTATCAATTTTAACATTGTACATGTATAATGTAAGTATTGTAGTATGTATTACGTGCACTGCTTAATTTAAAAATACTCAGTATATTTGTAATATTTATTTATAAGTATTTTTTTAAAATACTCACTATAACATGTATAAATGTATATAATAATAAGTATCATTTAAAAGTATGCATATAACTTATACATAAAATGATATACAAAAATGTATATGTATCTAACATTGTTTAATATTTATATTAGTACAGTTTTAATTTAAAATCAGTAGTGATCTTAATAATTTTTATCACTAATAACAAATACTTGTATATTTTTTATTCTCTCACTCATCTGAAAACCATTTAACTTCTGAAATTATTTCAAATTTCTTTGTACAATACTAGATAGATACTTCAAATTTTGTATTTGCGTTAATGGAAGTTTGGGTGTAAATCATGATGAAAGAGGTGTGCTCTATATCAGATTATCAGTACTCAACATCTTCACCCTATCGCAAAATCCTAATTTTCTTTGTGAACTTATATTGCTGCTATTGTTCTTCTTTAACCACTACCAGAATCGTATAAAGAGGACACCAAAATTGGTCTCTTTTGATTCTCTATTGGTGGGATCTGATGATGACGCTTAAGGCCAGTGCACTCGAGTGCAAGTTTAGGACTCATGTTGAAGTTCTCTTATGTCACGTTTTGTCTGGTTATTATTATTATATATATATATATATATATATATATATATATATATATATATATATATATATATATATATATATATATATATATATATATATATATATATATATATATATATATATAGGCACCTATTAAGAAAAAAGAAAGTTACATCCGTGTTTTTAACCTTAGCACCTTCATCACCATATCGTGTTTACACACGTCAACCACAAGAAGAGTAAGAAAATCAAAACAAAGATGAAAAGCCCCCATATACACCATTGACAAAAAAGGAAAAATAAAGACATCATCTATCTTTTTTCCAGTATAACCTAATATAAGGTTTTTGTCTGCTATTCATCAAAAGCTTACCTCTAATCTCATTAGGAAGAATTAGAGGATAATGCATCACTACCATCATTTGAAGTGATATTTAATATAGGATTGATTTTTGTGCTGGGATACAGAAGGTGATGGCCCATGTCCTATTGGGATTTGGACTTAAAAGGAGTTTGTTTATATTGTGAATCCAAATAGGAGTTAAATTCAATAGGAGAGAAGATGGCTCTCTATTTGCAATATTTGAATTGGATTAGGAATGAAACTATGAATTCGAGTGGGATTCCTAATTGTTACCACATGTCATGGAGGACTATAAATATAGATCATGGAAGAGGCCATTGAATCATCCCACCAGTTGGTGTGTGATTCCACGAGTTGTTCATTTTTGACGCCTTCTGTGATAGAAGGGGCAGAGATCAATAACAACTGGCGGTGCTCTCTTGTGGTAAGAGAGTATTGGCCAGCCTAAATCACACGTCTAAAATGGAGGGGATCCAGAGTAGTCAAAATTTTAAGATTATAACCCGACACTCAAGCCCCCACAACTATTATACGGGGTCTGATGTACTATTCCAGGTCAAACTACATGGACAAGGTCGACAAGTGTTAAGTACGTAGAGTCTCCTACTTTTTCATTCCAAAAGAACATGTGGGTTAAAAAGGTGTTCCCTAAGAAAGGATGGTGTTCCAGCCAAAACAAAGAAAGTTAAAAGAAAGAAAATAAAAAAAAAGATAAAAACGTTAACAAGCGGTAAGAAACAAAGATATGGAAGGATACTTGGATCGAATTTCACCTACTAATATTTCTTACAAATATGTAAAACTCACACCCCTTCGTTTACTCCTATCAAGATTACAAATAGTCATCATAACGTCAATTCCCTCCTCTCTCAAGATAAGGATAGATCTAGGCTCTAAGGTAGCCTCTCTCTTGAGATAACGACCCAACAACCACAAAACACACCATGTGACATTTAACTTTAGCATTCCAACACTTTCAGACATTCAAACTACTCCATAACACTAGATAAGTATGGTTCTACTCTTTAGAGGTACCAACAATTAACCATCACATAATGGTAGCTAAGCATACAAGTGAAGCATTAAGAACAATCGCATGGAGATAATCTTAATAAGAGCATATATATGTTCAGAGGGGAGAAATAATATATATGTTGGGAGAGCATTATTGTCTACTCCCAACCCAAGTGAGATGTTTAGCCACACATGTTGATGGGAAGCACAATGACATCACAAAATGATAGATACAACAATAACCATGAAGAGGGGGAGTACAATGTGATAAAGACGATAGATCTAGATAGAGAGAGTAGATGGAAATACACCACTATAGTTCTTCAAATCTAGATCTGATGTGGGTGATGTGGCAACGACTTCTTCCTTCAAATAAGTGGACGATCAATCTTCTCTCTCCTTTGGATTCTATCTTTAGAGATCCAAGACTGATGGTATGGATGTGAGTGACTCTGAAATTTGGCAGCACTTCATGTTACTTGATGATCTAATGATTTGACAGGTCGGTGCGGGGGTCTATTTATAGGTGTTTCCCACTGACTTAACCATCTGAGCCGCAGTTGTGGTATGGCTTCGGTCGATGCATAGCCTCAGTCGCAGCTCGGCCTCAATTGAGGTTTGGTTGTATGCCACAGTCGAGGGGGATCCTTGATTGTGGTAGGGCCTCGACCGCGACACGTAGAGCTGGTGGATGGTCGCGGTGTGAAGAGACAGTGGTAGAGACATCGACCATGGTAGGGTCCTTAGTGGACTTATACAACCGTAGTCGCGGTGTTGACCGTTACCATGTCTGGGTGCGACCCTACAAAAGTGAAAGATGTGTCAATTTGAAATTTTTAACATAAGGCCTTAAAATAGGTTGAGAAATTTGTAAAAGGTACGCTAGGATAAGCATAAATCATTTACAAAATGAGGTGTTATCAACTCCCCCCAAATTTAGTATTGAGCCTGTCCTCAGGCTAAGAGTAGGCCTGGAATTATAGAGAGATGAACTATGGGTAACAAAATTTCTCAGAAAGCCTACCATTACTGAGTTATTTCATTCTTATTCTTATGGCAAAATGACACGCGTATAACGTGTGTGTAATATGCAAGTGTACGTGTCGAAGTAATATGGCATTATGAGTCCCGAGTTATCGAACACAGAGAGTTGTGAGGCTAAAGACTATTACTAATTAGGATTGATCAACTAAGCCGAAAACAAGAGTTGATTGAAAAAGAAAATAAAAATAAAAGAAAACAAAATAATCGATTAAATGGTTGGTTTAATCAATTAAAAATGGAATCCTTAGGATTGCGGTTTCACCGCAGGTTCTCGTTGTACTAATTCCTACACAATTATCCTAATTCGTCTCCTATTCTGGGTAGTGGCCTATAGTCAAAATTGCTCACTGTCGTGATACAATTCACTACCTAAGTCTAGGTCGGTTCCACCGTCGTAGTAACCTATACCCTAAACGAGGTACATTAGAAACAACGTCTGGGTTTCCACCATTAACCGTACATCACCTTGTTCAAGGGATTTATTAATTAATGTAATCTCATCTCTTTTCAACCGTTAATTTTTCTTTCAAAGCAATTAAAGGCATTAGATTATCATTAGGGTGATCAATCATAATGATATAATGGAGAAAATGAAATCATACCATGGATTTGAGAGACAAATTATGATAAACTATGTAAAAAGTATCATACAACGATTACCCGGGCTACTCCCGGGTCCTAAGGAATTACGGTTTTTAGCCGAAAATAGACGACATTGTATCACAGTAAGTCAAAAATATGTAAAACATGAATTTCATGATATAGTAAATTGGAGAAAGGGTTAAAGAGTGGATCTGGAGAATATGGAGAGAATTTGTCGTCGTTTCCGCTGCCAAAACGCCTCCGAGGTCTTCCGTGTAGGGTTCCTCTACTTTTCTCTCTCCGTTCGGCTGCCGTATCATCGCCCCAATGATAGATCTCCCAATTGCGATTCTAATGGTGCCTTTTATAGCCGTCGTACATGTTTAGGTCAAGAGGAAACCTAAAAATATAATTTTTAATACAATATGTGTTAGATTTAACACATTAAAATTTGGTCCGCAACGTCTGAGTCAATGGTATCGAGTTGGAAGTCGATGGTATCGAGTTGGAAGTCGATTGTATCGACTTTGTCACAGTAAAACGTCCTTTTCCTTTTCAATCTGGAGCAAAAAATATTTGTACTCTGATGTCATGCCACTACCATCGAGTTGCAAGTCGATGGTATCGACTTTGCTCCAGTAAATAATAATTATCTGCAATAAAATAATCAATGAATAAAATCAAATAATTATTATAATAATTAAAACATGTAAAATGCATGTAAAATACATGTAAAAATATAAGAAATGATGCACAAGTGATTTTTACTAATTTGGTAAAATATGTATTAAAAAGATATTCATTTAAGCACATATGACACAGAAAATAACCAAATTAGATATCAAAATAATAACAATTTATGCATACAGCACACCCCTAAGCTTGAATATTGTTCGTCCTCGAGCAACACTACTCTTGGATTTGTTTTAAAGAGTCAGCGAGAAGACAAGTACCTATGAATTATTTTTCCTAACCACCCTCCACCAGTCAGTCCCAAACCGGTCCTTGCCAACCACTGAACAAGTAACTACTCTAAAGTGATCAATAATGTTCATAATAGATGTTTACGATAAGATTAATGAAAAACACTATCAATATGAAGCAGTTAATATCATGGCTAGTAGGACACATGGTTGATGCACCATGTGATCTCCCTATCTATATTGCTCTGATCTACCTAAATAAACTACTTGGAAGCAGATCTCCAAATAAAAATGGATGAGGGGATTAATTGTGATGGTGGCCTACCATACAGAGCAATGGGTGGAAAAAAATGGGTGGCTATAAAATCAGGAATCACAAGAATAATCCAAATCATTTATGCAAAAAGTAAAAATATGATGCACCTGTATGATGGATAAAATGTGAATGTATGACTTCTAATGACTATTTGTTTTGTGGAATGATGCATGCAATGAATGTCTCATCCTAATTATGAGTATAAGTGGAAAGGTTCTTACAAAAAAAATCCATAATTCCCTTATTTATTGCTTAGAGAGAATATGGCATTGAACTTGAAATCCTTTTCCTCCTTTTCTCCTATTTTTCTTTTTCTTTTTCAATAACTCTTTTTTTTTTCTTACCCTATTTTTAGCAAGATGAACAGTTCATGCTTGGGTTTTTTTTTGCTTTTTTTATTTGGAGAAGGAGTAAGGAGATACAACTTTTTTTACACTCTTTCATGACAGAAGATGGTAGAAGATAACAAATATGTAACACCTTATAAAATATGCAATGCAAATGCAACTACATGAAATTTTGTTATGCAAAGTACAAGTGCTCAAAAGAGATTATATGATTTTTTTTCTTTTTCTAATTCATAATAAAAATGAACTAACTATATGCTTCCTATCATGCCATGTATTGCAAAGAAGAGGAAAATAACTTGGATGAAACTTGATCATCCTATGGTGGTGAATGAAGATGAATGGAAGGTGGATGAGATCACATGAATAAGAGACAATGTCTTTCCCAACCATGATATGTCCCTCTTCTATCAACTTGTGTAACAGGGTAACCTTAGAGTTTATTTCTAGAATTCACATTAAAGATCATGTTACTGTTTGGTTCGTTTGGACTCAAACATCATCGTCATAACACAAACCATAGGGTTAAGTTAGGTTTTTCATTCAATTAGTATGTCTTCAAGCTGACTAATCCAAACAATTCCTCCAGTTATGTACTCTTAAACATATCAAATTTAGCTTAAAGTGCAAAGCATAAAAGTACATTCAAATTTTTATTTAGAATTTTCAGAATTGATACCACGTCATCAACAAACGGCTAATCCTAACTAAAATTTTATATTTTTGTCCACAAGTACACTAGATAGAAGTGGACTCTAAAAACAAAATGAAAAATCTAATTTTTTTGAAATAAAAACATGTAGATGTATGATATAAAGAAAAGATGCAAGAGGTAAAGATAGAAGCATTGTTCCATTCCTCCCCCTAAGCTTGAATATGACATTGTCGGCAATGTCAAAAGTAAAGGAAGACAAATGGAACGATTGTACCGATATGTGAGATGAGATTCAGGACAAAAGACGAGTGGGAGCGATCAACATTAAGACATGCCCTCCAATAAGCACTCAAGCTCGGTGAAGTGTCGATGCTTGCTCAACTTGTGAGAAGTCACTAATGAAAACTCGACACTACCGACAGTGAAGTTGGTGGTACCAACTCAATGCGTCCCTACACACTGAATACACATATCAAGGCACCTTTTTTACTTGTATCAAAAACAGATATCACAATCTACAAATAGGAATGTAAAAGTAGAATTGAAAGTTTAACAAAATAAACCTAATTGGTGGGTTGCCTCCCACAGGCTTCCTTGTTTAACGTCCTAGGATGGACACATGTCAATTAACAATAATCAGGTGGTCATGGAGGAGGGTGAAGCTCTCTCCGCCTCTTCCTTCTAAAATTTTGGTTCCTTGCAACAATGATAAAAAACAAATAATAGTCAGAAGACCAGCATGTATGGTTGACGTTCCATTTCAACAGTAAATTATCACTACAATGAACATGAACATGAACATGAACATGAACACGACTCACAATCAAGTCTTGATGTGGGCACACATGCAAAAATAGATAGCCATGAGGTGAAAGGTATAACGATGATTGATCCTTAATTTCTATGACCGTCCCCAATGGATCACTCCTATCTACACATAATGGAGGGGTTATATCAAAGGTGAATTTCTGTGCCTACTCCTCTTCTAATAATTCAATTCCCCAACATTCATTAATATCCTCACAAAAACTTTCAAAATTATCATCTGGATATATATCCCATATAGGATCCTCAATAAGGAAATGAAGAGATGGGTCTTGTGGTGAAGGAATTATGTGATGGGTAATGGGAAATTCCTCGACCTTTTCATTCTTAGTATCCTCTTCCTCACTCTCTTCATCCTCTCTAATATCACTATCAAATAAAGAACCTTCTGTATCCTCCTCTCCTTCACTCATATCCCAAACACATGTATCAAAATTGTCTTCCACCTTATTTGTATCATTTTCCACATCTTCCTCATCAGATCCCCAATCATATTCAAGATCAATCCTAGGAGTCCAGGGTGTGGGTGTGGGCTCAATGGAAGGACATAATAGAGGTGATTCTAAAACTTCTTCCAGTATGTTATCCTCACTCTCTAATTCCTTATCCTCAATCTCAACTTCTTCCATTTTCTCTATTCTACCCCATCCTCCATTAGAAATAGGACCTTTGCGATTTAAAACATATTGAACCAAAATCCTAATATGCTCACGATGAATTTCCTTTGAGATTTTCTCATAATGTAATGAAGGTGGACTCAGACATCTATAACCTACATGTGCATTTCCACACTCAAAACAAATAGGGGCCATGCACTTTTTTTATTTTTTTAATGAAAGAATACTAACTACAAAGAAGTATTTAGATGAATATGTACAATGCCAAAACTAACAGTAAAGTTTTATGTAATGAAAAATGGGAAGAATAAAAAAAAATAATAAATAAAATAAATACAATGGCATAGAGTGGTCGATCCTAACTTTTTATAGTGTTAACCATGCCAACTCCCTGGCAGCGGCGCCGAAAACTTGACACGCGTATAACGTGCATGTAATACGCAAGTGTACGTGTCGAAGTAATATGGGATTATGAGTCCCGAGTTATCGAACACGAGGAGTTGTGAGGTTAAAGACTATTACTAATTAGGATTGATCAGCTAAGCCGAAAATAAGAGTTGATTGAAAAAGAAAATAAAAATAAAAGAAAACAAAATAATCGATTAAATGGTTGGTTTAATCAATTAAAAATGGAATCCTTAGGATTGCGGTTTCACCGCAGGTTCTCATTGTACTAATTCCTACACAATTATCCTAATTCGTCTCCTATTCTGGGTAGTGGCATGTAGTCAGAATTGCTCACTGTCGTGATACAATTCACTACCTAAGTCTAGGTCGGTTCCACCGTCGTAGTAACCTATACCCTAAACTAGGTGCATTAGAAACAACCTCTGGGTTTCCACCATTAACCGTACATCACCTTGTTCAAGGGATTTATTAATTAATGTGAATATCGTCTCTTTTCAACCGTTAATTCTTCTTTCAAAGCAGTTGAACGTATTAGATTATCATTAGGGTGATCAATCATAATGATATAATAGAGAAAACGAAATCATACCACGGATTTGAGAGACAAATTATGATAAACTATGTAAAAAGTATCATACAATGATTACCCGGTGTCATCTCTGATCTCCAAAACATGACATAAACTCAGCGGAAGCATTCGATTAACAGCGGAATACAAAAAATCATGAAAAATTAAAACTTTTCGAGACAAGATCTTGAAATCATAAATCTTCTTTCATAAAAGCAAGATAACAACTTACATCTCTGCTAAATCACTTCTTGAGTGATTATATACAACCAGATACAAAATCTCAAGATTGAAAATCAAAATCTCAGACCAATTAACTCCAAGGACCTGAGAGTACATAGACGGCATAGGACTATCTAACTACAAGACTCAGCAGTCAGTATCTCCACCTGAGATTCACTGTTGCTCCTGGTGCTGCTGCTGCTGGTTTTGATCACCTGCTGACTAGTTCCTTCGTCCTTGACGACCACCTAAAAAGTTGAAGCCTACAGAGTGAGACAATTTTAAATAATTGTCCCAGTGAGAGTTATAACTCTCCGCTAGAAGCTTTATTATAGCAATCAAAGAACAACATTAGCAATAAAAGCTTTTAAGGTAATCAACAACATATTGATATTAAGTGGAATAATAACATTTAAGAATATGAAGAACATACGTACTAAGCAGTGTAATCATCAATCATTGTATCTCGTAGTTCAACCTAAGCAGATATGCTACGCGGTTGATTATGTTTTATAAACAAATGCCCTGCGGAGATGAAGTATACCGCTCATACTCCAACCGATCACTGTTAAGTCGCATCGGTATCATACTTAGGTCATCAAAAGAGCCAGATTCTTATGACCTCATCTTCCTCAGTCAGAGTGAGGATATACATGTAGGGCATCTAGTGTCTTTGCTACTATAGCTCACCAGGGTATTCTGGTACTTTGCTATTAGAGTCACAGTGGCATTCTATACTCTCTTCGTCATCAAAAGATTTCTTGTTTATCTCTCATCGATGTGGTATAAAGGATTTCCTTGGGAGAATAGTGTTACATCACCCCGGTATAAACATATAGTGAAGGGTTGATAGATTAAGATACATCTACATCAATTCCTACACTAGGATGTAAGGATATACACATCCATATTCCCCCACATACTCAAAAGTATGCGATCCAGGAGTTCCCTTAGGAAAACATATTTCACCATCATTTAGCTTCTGACTATTATGGATCTATGATCAGGTCTCTATATGGTATGATTATACTTGATTAGTTAGGTACATTTCAGTATTCTTTTAACATCATTCATGTTTTCAAACATTAATCATTAGCATAGCAGCTATGAAAGTAGAATACTAAATCCAACAAATCTAACTCACATCAATTGTCATTTCTTAATCCTTTCATCACAAGTCATCTAATTAGTATAATCTTGATGATACACTTGGCTCTTACATCCTATCATCTCATGTGATGCCACTTACTGGGCAACAGGATATGTCACTATTCATAAAGCTAATAACATGCTTTCCATGAATGTGGTATCATAATCCTTACCTGGATATGATCATCCTCATATAAGAACCTGCATGATTAATTCAACTAATAATAGTAAACAATTCATTTCAAGAGTTGTACCTTCATACTCTTATAAGAGTTAGGTTCCCTGATTTACATCAATTAGGGTTATCCAATCCCTTCCATTATGATTAGAAATAGTGGTTCCTCATTTCATACTTAGCTCATGAAGATTCATGCTTAAAAGCATAACCTCGAATTAAGGTAATTGTAAATTTCATCACATTACCCCCAATTAGGGTTTACTATTCACATTACATGTTTTCACCTTAAAATTAGGGTTTATTAATCACTTTATAATGAATTGAGCTCATAGCATCGTCATGTATGAGAAACATCACCATTGATGGTTTCAAATTAGGTTAAGATTCATCAATTATCATAATTAGGGTTTTCATGATCTCACATAGGTGGATCATACCCTAACCATGCACATTCATGTACATTGAAGGTACTTTACTTGAGTTTCAACCATAAATGGTAATTTCTCTCTCTTCTTACTAATATATGGTGATTACCTCACTCTAGATTAGGTTGGGTCAAGTCCTCATTGATTAACATAAACCAAATCACCACTATCATATCATTAGGGTTTGATTAAAACAAGGTATCATTTAGTTGAATCCTTCAAGGGCATATTGGTAAAGTACACCCTTGATTACTATCATGGGTCAATCCATTAGTCACTTAGTCCCTTAATGTCTTATGGTACCATTAGGGTTTAGATTAGACCACCATTGGACCAATTACACCTTCAAACGATTAAGCAAAAACAGCCCTAAAAGCCTCCAAACGGTTTCACCTCTCAACCTCCAAACGGTCTTGAGACCGTTTGGGGGCGTTGACCGTTTGGGCACTTTGACCTCCAAGACAACATGGTCACCAAGACCGCATGGGTGCGTTGACCGTTTGGGCAAAGTTGACTTCCAAACCGTTTGAAATGAATAGACCTTGAAATCGCATGAGATGAAACGATCTTGAGATCGATTGGTCCAAACGACCTTGAGATCGTTTGAGCCCAAACGGTCTTGAGACCATATGGCCCCAAACGGATTTAAGCCCGTTTGGCCCCAAACGGTCTGGAGCCCGTTTGGATCCAAACGGTCTTGAGACCGTTTGGTCCAAATGGGCTCAAAACCGCATGGACCTCAAAGGTGAATCAAAGGTTATAATCGATTATGGTTATCTATGTTGAAGCCTCCACTTGGCCATAACCTTGTTAACCACTTGTAAATTGAGTCAATTAGGGTTAGACTTAATCAATTGGACACCAAATTGACCCTCAAATGAAAGCCAATTGGGGTTGAATCCAACTCAATTAGGGTTTTCAATCGGCTAATCATCAATGTTCAACAATGTGAATCAAATTGAGGTTGAACCCATCAATTGACATCCAATTGGGCCCAAACTTGGCCCAAACGGTCTTGAGATCGTTTGGACATCCTCCAAACGGTCTTGAGACCGTTTTCCCAAAGTTTAATTGAAATATAAGTCGGTTGGATAAGGGTTGAACCCTAATTAGGTCTAAAATCAGCATTTTTAATCAATTCATCAACCTATTGTAATTGGACCCTCAACCCATCAAATTTACTTAACCCTAGACCTCCAAACGGTCTTGGGTTGTCACCAAACGGTCTTGAGATCGTTTGAGTGAACCCCCAAATGGTCTTGAGATCGTTTGGGCCCTTCAACCCAAAGTTCACCAAAATCTATCTTTGAAATCAGCAATTCAACTCGATTAGGGTTTAGGGGGTTGAAGTGCCTTCAACTTGTGATTGGTTAGCAATTAGGTTATGATTCTTTGTAGATATTAAATTAAACATGTTTCCAACATACCACCAAATGGTCTTCCCTTGGTCAACCCTATCAAACGGTCTTGAGACCGTTTGATTCTAAACGGTCTTGCAAGACCGCATGAGATCAAACGGTTTGAGACTGTTTGATTTCAAACAGTTTGCAAACCGTTTAGACCAAAGGGTCCAAGGTCATTTGATAAAGTTGCCTAGGAATTCACGCCCATCGTCTTCAACCTCTTTTCAGGTCGGTTACTCCACGGATTTCTTGCAAAAGTGCAAGGAAGAATAGGGAAGAAGAAGAACTAAGTACTAGTTTGCAAGAACATAAATATGCATAATAAAGCAAGAAGTTTAGAGTTATAAAACCCACCTAAAATGTTGTTACTAGAGCTCCAAGCTTCCAAGCTTCAAGCCTTTAATGGCATCTTAAGCACCACAGGTTGGCCAAAGGTGATTCTCCAAGAAAAGGTTTGGGAAAGTCGGCTAGAACAAGAAACCTAAGTGAGTTAACCATAAAACCAACCTTATACTAGGAATTCCTCCATGAATCTGAGCTAGAAGATGGTCTCTTCTCACCTTAGAACAAGTTGGTCGTATCCCTGAGCTCTAGAGCTCTGCCTTGGTCGGTTGAACAAGATGAGAAGTGAAGAAGAGAAGAGAATACATTTACTTGGTTTGCAAAGGAAGAGGCTTATATAGCTTAGGTTAGTTTTCACCATAAGGACCTCTAGTTTCACGATTTCTCATCTAGGCCCCTCCTTACTTTTAAGGTACGTTCAAACTATCATGACTTAAGCAAATCCCTATCAAAACTCAAGATCTAAGGGTAAGGAAAACCAACATGCAACCTAAGGTACATATATAAAAGGTCTCTTTACTCATACTAAGTGATTCTACTACAAAAGACATTCTTCTTATCTGATTATTCAATTGAAGCATCCCTTTCATCATTCTTACTCGAAATGATGTCAAGAGTCATAAAAGATATTCTAGAAAGTGTATTTTACAAGTTGCACCCCACATTTTGTGTAATTAGGGTTCTAAGCACAAGGATTGTTCCACAAGCTGCATCTTGATGCCCAAGCTTGGGAAATCCATCATACCTCATCATATTCACTCATATGATGTCTTATCGTCATAAGAACATCTTCACCTATGTAATTTTTGCAAGTTAACCCCTCTAGCTGGGTACTTTTCACATAGGTCCCTGCATTACAAAATAATACTACAACTTTGTTTAAAAAGGACAAAATTGAAAGTGTATGTTCCTCAGGAACTTAATTACATGCCAGGGAATAATCACAAGTATTTAATTACATATTTAGGCAAAACATTTAGGGTTAGCCTATAACCCAGGTCAGGGATGTTACACCCGGGCTACTCCCGGGTCCTAAGGAATTACAGTTTTAGCTGAAAATAGACGACATTGTATCACAGTAAGTCGAAAAGATGTAAAACATGAATTTTGAGATACAGTAAAATGAAGAAAGGGTTAAAGAGTGGATCTGGAGAAGATGGAGATAATTTTCCATCGTTTCCGCCGCCAAAATGCCTTCAAGATCTTTCGTGTAGGGTTCCTCTACTTTTCTCTCTCCGTTCGACTGCCGTATTGTCGCCCCATGATAAATCTCCCAATTGCGGTTCTAATGGTGCCTTTTATAGCCGTCATACATGTTTAGGTCAAGAGGACACCTAAAAATATAATTTTTAATACAATATGTGTTAGATTTAACACATTAAAATTTGGTCTGCCACGTCTGAGTCGATGGTATCGAGTTGGAAGTCGATTGTATCGACTTTGTCACAGTAAAACGTCCTTTTCCTTTTCAATATGGAGCAAAAAATATTTGTACTCTGATGCCATGTCGCTACCATCGAGTTGCAAGTCGATGGTATCGACTTTGCTCCAGTAAATAATAATTATCTGCAATAAAATAATCAATGAATAAAATCAAATAATTATTATAATAATTAAAACATGTAAAATGCATGTAAAATACATGTAAAAATATAAGAAATGATGCACAAGTGATTTTCACTAATTTGGTAAAATATGTATTAAAAAGATATTCAATTAAGCACAAATGACACAGAAATAACCAAATTAGATATCAAAATAATAACAATTTATGCATACATCACAAAACCCTTGTGGTGTGTTTGTTTCAATCCTTAGATTGTATTTCTTCCCTTTTATAACTAGAGTTGCATGACTTTGAATCCTTGCCAATGCCTCTTTGGTTGTAAAGGACTCTTTGTCTCAATAACTCATCCTTCCCTATGCTAGGTTGCTAGCCATACTTGTTAAACACCCCCTTGAGGGGTATATTTCACACCCTTCCTTTATTTTAGAGGCCCTTATGCTAGTGTGCTTAGGTATGTATCAGGCTTTAAGTGTTTTCCTACTCTCCCAAAATTCCCTCACCCACAAGATGTTATAAGGGCACTATTTCCCCAAGGGCTACTAACATTAAGTCAGGTGGTTGCCTGAGGGTTTCTTGAGATTGCAGGTGGATAAATTTGGCTTCATGATTCCACTTATGGGCATATCTGCATTCATGAGTGCAAAAATGCACAGAACGTATGGGATCCTTTGACATCTTTTGGGCACAACTCTCATTATCTTTTTCTTTTTGGCTTTTCATCTCTCCTCTCAGGTTTGGGTGAGGGGTTTTTGCATGATTTTTTGGGTGGCCAAGCCTCTTTTCATCCCAAAGAGGGGATAATAAAACTTGGAAGGGGCAATTGTTTCCTTCTTGTGGGAGGTGAGGATTTTCTAGCTAGAACCGTTACGTTAGGGTGATTGGTTGGGAGTATGGCTCAGTAAAGTCCTCCAGCTTCTAGGGATTCAATAGACTTAGGATTGTTCCACACACATCGTTTTGTCGTAAGAATGAAATAAAACTGTATTGTTATGCTTCTTGGTTTTATTATTATGTGTATTGGCTGCTCATTTGTGCCTCTCTAGAAATGATAACACTACAACATTTAGCAGGGTGATTGACAAGTCTAAGAAGTATTTTTTTTTCAAAATTTGTTTCTCATACTTGAATATTTGGATGAAATTTGGGTGATAAAATTGTACCTCTAACGCCCATTTATGACTCGTCCCCCAAGCTTATCATTTGCCCTGACCTGGGGTGTCAAAGTTGGAGTTGGATGTATAAATGAGCTTTCTTTATTACTGATGGTTATTTGTGGTGGCCCACTTTGACTCGAGGAGCATGCTAGCGTATACCACACATAGCATGTGGTATTGTTCATGTTGCATGCCCTCCACCTTCATATTCATTGTTTCCAGGGTTATCATCCAGGAAAAACAATACAAGCCGCAGTCGTTCGACAGAGGTACTTGCTTAGGGCTTCTATGACAGAACTATGTTGAAGTCTTTTCCTTCTTTATGCTTGTAACCTTTTCCATAGTTTTTTAGCATCTCTACAACAACATCGGTGCATGTGACCGCCTTCTCTTCAATAGGTGTCTTTGTAGTAGTCATGTTCATTCTTTTGTCGTGTGCAAAAGCTGCATCTGAGCTGTTGTAGAGAACTAACTTCCTAGCTATAACATTGACTACTAACAAAGCCCAATGACTATCATGTAGAATAGGAAAGAATATATAATCTAGAAAAGAGGTCTCTAGACATTGCAGTACGCGGTCTTTTTCAAGTGACCTTTGATCCTTTAGGATGTCATCTACTAAGAGCAAGTAGGCCATATGCACATTTGACATGTCGTTATTCAGCAGTGCTCGGTATGCTGACATAGTACTGACTGAAAGATACCCTCTTGTTTCCATGGTATCTCTGAGGTCATCCTTTAGCACACAGATGCCATCCCTTTCGAAGATTTCCTCTGCCATGATGTCATCTTCCTTCAAGCATTTCATTATTAGCTGTAGGGATTTCAGTGACAAGCTTTCACAACTCCACCTATCGAAATCTTTGAAGATAGGCACTATTTCTCCTCCCAGCCCATCTAGTTTAATCTCTAACATATCCTCTTCCTCTATCTCCCCTTCTTCAGGCTCATGAGCTAGAGGTTGTTGTTTCTCATCTTTTGTCATAGTAGGGTATTCTAGCTTGCTATCAAGTTGTCTCTCTACTTTGTCAGGAGTGTCAGTTGCCCAGCCTTCATTCCAAGAAGAATCTCTAGCAGGTTCTTCTGGATCAATCCACAGGGTTTTCAGTTTTTTCCTCCTAGGTTTTCTTTTTAGGTAGAGGTATTTCTTGATGAAGTCATTGTGGTACTACATCTGAAGGCATTGCCGGGTCATTGGAAAAGTGGTGATCATAAATAACCTCCATTGCATAGACTCCATGTAACCCATGTAGATCTTTTGTGCAGAGGTCTTCCAGTGGGACTCCCTTATTGATTGCTTCCATCATTCTAAGAACTATGAAGGAACAATCCCTTATTTCAAACTTTTCTTGAGTGACCTTTTTACAGATAGAGAGTTGCTTCCACATCCCTTTGTGTCTGTTGTCTGCCATATGTATAGCTCACTGCAGACATAGTGATACCTGTAAGATATCCCTTGCCTTCTTATTTTTGTAGATTAGGGATGTGTTGTCCAATTCAGTTGTGCAACAATTGAACACTATTTTATGTCTCTCGTATAGGTTGATGGTAATCAATGCCCAATGCTTTATAGTCCTTATAGGCAGGACTACAAATTTTGTCTCTTCCCTGCTTACTACATGTTGTAGTTCTTTCACATCAACAACTTTGTCATGTTTATCAAACAGAAGACCTGCTAGATGTGTGGTGTCATTGCATACGGGTTGCATTTTGTTAGGATGTAGAAATGCTTCAAGCAGAGTTGTCCAGAGTACTTTGATAAACTTCTTATGTACTCATGCTCGTTTTATAAAGATCCCTCTAAAATGATCCATGTTAAGTGACCTTCCTTTTTTGTGGTAGAGAATATCAGTGCTTGGAAGGTTGTTGTTGAGTATGTCTGCCTAGAATATGGACATCACTGCATGTGATTCTTGATAATGTGGTCATGTCCATGCCGACCATCTTACAAGGTAGAGGAGGAGAAACACCTAATGGTACATCAAGGATTGGTGCACTCTACTTTTTGACAGGCTCATTAGTAAAGAAAAAGGAAATTCCACCTTCTGCATCTTCTGAGGTACCGTGTCCTACTGTCTTCATTGCTATGGGTGGTACCTCTATTGCAGGAAGTTGTACCCTGGTCTCCAACGACGTTTGGTTTTCTTCTTTTCTTTCATTGTTCATGGATATCTCGATAGTTAAGTCTTTTATGGGTTGTTTCTCTTCTGATGGCTGCTCTAATGTTGTAGAGTTGAGTGCAGCTAATGCTGCAGCCATTTTTCCGTCACAAAATGAATCATCTTGCTCGTATTGTGCTGGGTCTTTGAAGAAATCATTTTGGATATCCATTCCAAACATCATGTCTTTCAAGAACTTGTTGAGATCTCTTATTTCTCATGATGTGAGATCTTCTATAGCAGTTCTTTCATCTCTGGTGATGACAACTCATCATGGTTCCTGAGATGCAACCTTATCCTCCTCTGGACTTCTTTTTAAGTTGAACATTTTTTATAATGTATTTGTCTTCTTTGTCTTGACATCTTGACGAGGTTCTGACTGTTGTGGTGCTTCTTTTGTAGGTGGTTCCACCCTTGGGGTGGTCTTCACATTGGCACTCTCATCCTTTGAAGATGATCCCACACCTATCCCTCCTATGTCATCATTATATTTGTCTGGGCTCGAGAGGCTTAAGGAATCTTGTGATGTGGAAGGGCTGGTTAGATGCTTTGACTTCCTTCTTTGCCGCCAACCATCTATCTCTTGGCGTTCATCATCAAGTTGTCAGAGTTCTTCATCTAAGCACTGACATTGATTCTTTAGGTCGTCTAACACTTCTTCATACCCCTTATGCATCAGTTCTTTGTTTGTTGTCATGGCATCTCTTTCCTTTTGGAGGTTTTCCATTTCTTCAGTTACAATCTTCAAAGCCCCAATCATTGCATTCTGGGTATTGATGACCTCTGGCATGAACTGGGGGAGTGCCTCAGTCCTCGCATTTAAACTTTGTACCTGCGTAGTTAGTGTACACATGCTAGAGGTAATGTTGAAATTAATTTCAGAGGTATGCTACATGTGTAACCACATGGCATCAAATTTGTTCCCTAATACATCACCAAACGTTTGTGGGTACTGGTGTTGCTGCTTTTTAAGCGTTATTGATGGTGTTGTAGACGTTACACACTTCTTGGGTTGTAGACCTAGTTTGTTTCACGTAGGATCATCGTGGGTGGCTTGGACAGAAGTCATCGCCTCTGGTTGCTCTAGTACTTGCAATACCACTTCTGGAATCATGGGGTTGGGTGCAACCTTAGGGTCTTCACACTCTTGAAGGGGTTCTTGATCTGCTTCTAAATTTTTTTCTCCTTCCGTGGCTTCGAGATGTGCCTGGTCACCTTCTTCATTCATTTCCACCAAATGTTAGTCTCCCTCATTTACTACCATCTCTACTGAAATGTGTGTTGAGGGTAGATATGGAACGACAAACTTGTCTGACATTTTCTTCTTTTTCTTCCATATTTCCAATTTCTTTCTTTCCTCCGACTTTTTCATCTTTGTTTCTAGAGTCTTATCACTCATGTCCTTCTTTCCAGTAGTTAATGATGGGCTTTCTACTGTGCTAATAGCACCTAAGTACATCTTATCCAAATCCTCATGTATGGGTCACAACTTGTGGGCATCATAGTATGCCATCTCTGGAAGGGGTAGAAGTACCTTGGAACAATATTGTTTGTAGAAAAGTTTGTTGCCTTTTTGTGCCAGAATACCAATGTTGATGAGGGACTTAATGTCAATCTTTGTAGGTCCCTTGGTATTCTTATATTTCATTAATAGATCTGCATCTATAAAGTGATAGGCTATTCTAGTTATGTGGCTTCCCATACAAAATTCCTTCGCCTGCTTTGCTTCCGCTCCCACTGTGATTGATAGCCTTTCGATTAGTAGTCTCTTGATGTTCATCAGTTTTTTGTTGATCATGGACCATATTAAAAATAGGCCCCCCCTTAGTCACTCTTCCAGTTTCTGATCTCGTGAAGACTGTGTTGGCTGTAATTTTATGCACCACTCGGATAAAGCAGGAGGCGATGAGAGTCACCTTTGAGTTCTTTTGAATTATGCTTGTGTTCTTCGGTCAGCTTCTCCCACATCTTGTGACTATTGTTTCCGATGACATCTTTTTCTCCTGGTGCAACTAAACACGCTTGTGCTTCTTCGGTTGTCATGGTGAATATGGAATTTAGCATGGCCTCAGTAATCATATGAACCTTGCCTCCAATTCTTACTTCTAGTTTGAAATTGCCACCTCCCATTCTGTGCTCACTCTCATCGATGGGAAGCTTTTCTAATGACAACATGAACTCTTCTGTCAACTGAGTTAGTAAAGGGGCTTCTAAGGTACATTGAGTGTGCCGATTTGCAACTTCCAAGAAGTTGATCATCTTGTCATAGATTCCCATCTTCTTGAATTCCTCGACGTCTAGATATTGCATCAGCTCGAACCCTTTGGTTTGTAGTACCCAGTCAAATTGTGACTGGTGTGTTTACTCTCTTGGCATGAATGTTGGCCTATACTGGTTGAGGGCCTTCTATTCTTCATCATCGACCTCATCACAGGTTGCTTATTTTTCTTGCCCCTTTGGCTTCTCCACGACTGTTAATTTTCATTTCTTGCTGATTTTTCCATTTTTGGTCTCAAATTTCTATTTCTCTAGCTTCTTTAACTCAACTTTAGAGGGTTGGTACTCAGAAGTCTTTGTTTGTGTTGTTTCCTGAGGCTCCTCTGGCATCTTATGGGCCAGGATGTACTCGTATTTCTTCTTCATTAGCTCCAACTGAAGCTTCTTTGTTGGTGAGAGGATTGGGTTATCCTTCAGTGCATTAGTTATCTTCTCTAAGTTCTCCTCTGCACCCGTTAATGAAGCTACCTTCTTACCGTCACTGGTATTGCTACAAGAGCACGATGTCAGTGGAGGTGGGTTCGCAACAAACATTATTTGTTATTTGGTCACTGTTTTGATGATCGCGTCTCACAATTCTTCAGTTAAACTTCTTCTAACATTCGGGAGTTGGATAGCAAGGAGAGAAAAAAAACCTATAGTGAAAATGGTTTTGCTTATATACTCGGAAAATGCCACGACTTCGGCTAGGTAGAACACCTCGACCGAGGTCAAATGGGCTCTTGACCTAGCCACACCACGGTCCTAAGGAACGTAAATGGGTACCCCGAACGCGGCAGTCGCCGTGACCGAGGTGGGTGTCGTGGTTGCAGTGCTCACAAAACTAAGATGTTGGAAACGATTAACAAAAATCAAAACACCAAATTTTAATTAAATATTTTTTTGAAAAGAAAGTTATTTACATTCTACATTTATACTTCTTCTAGATGTGAAAACCCCAAAATACTTAGAAGGAGAGAGGTACATAACTCATAGACTAAAACATGAGATAATGAAAATAATGAGTTGTAAAAGAAAGAAAGCAACAAAGGCTTGGGTTGCCTCCCAAGAAGAACTAGTTTAAAGTCTTTTAGATTGTCTCTCTCTCATTCTGGCTTCATCCTCCTTCAACTGGTGTTGATACTTACTCATTCATTTCATCTGCTAGAGGATTGGGTTCCCCCAAACTCAACTCAATCTTTCTTAAAAGTTTCATATTCATAATACCTTTTTACCCTCAGTCCATTCACCTTGAAAGTTGTGTCTTGTCTCCAATTATTTCCATCATCCCTAATGTGTATATTTTTACGACTGAAAAGGGGCATGACCATCATGTTCTCAGCTTTATAGGGAATAGCCTGATACTTGGACTAAACAAAAGAACTTTGTCTCCTTCATGGACGTCCTTGCTCTTTAGGTGGGAGTCATGCCATACCTTAGTTCTTTGCTTATAAATCATCGCATTCTCATAAACGTGCAGTCTCAACTCTTCAAGTTCCTAGAGTTGGAGAATCTTTTTTGTCCTGCATTATCAATATCCATGTTTAGAAATTTGATAGTCCATGCGGCTTTGAGCTCTAATTCAATGGGCAGATGATAGGACTTTCCATAAATCAACCAATAGGGTGTCGTTCTTATAGGTGTCTTATACGCCATGTGGTAAGCCCATAAAACATCATCAAGTTTCATAGAAAAATCCTTTGTTGTATGAATTACAATCTTCTCTAGGATCTGTTTGATCTGCCTATTAGACACCTCGACCTGCCCTTATGTTTGGGGATGATATGGCGTTGCAACCTTGTGTTTTATCCCATACTTCCTCAACAATTCTTCAAATTGATTTTCCTTGAAGTGAGACCCTCAGTTTCTTATAACAGTGTGTGGTACTCCGAACTGTGTAAAGATAGTTTTCTCGAATAGCTTGATTACAACCTTGGAGTCATAGGTTTGGGTGGCAACAACTTCTACCCATTTCAAGATGTAGTTGATAGAAATAAGTATATACTGGTTCCCTTTTGATGATGGAAAATGTCCCATATAATCAATCCCCCATACATCAAAGATTTCAACTTCCACCCAATAGGCCATCGACATCTCATTAAGTTGACACTCCTTGCATGTTTTGACTAATGACACATCATCTTTAAAAATAGTGGGTCAATAAATCCTATCTGTAGGACTTCTACAGTTGTTCTTTCCCCCCGTGGTGGCCCAATAAGGTGAAGAGTGGCATTTTTTTAGGATTAGGGGCACTTCTTCTTCCAGTATGCAACGACGATATAAGTTGTCAGAGCATTTTTTTAACAACAATGGACCATCCCAATAGTAGTTTTTAAGCTCGAAGAATAATTTCTTGTTCTGATTATATGGGATCTCTAGTGGAAGTTGCCTATAGGCTAGATAATTGCAAATGTCAATGAACCAATGCAGGATCCACTCGTTTGATTGGTCCATTAGAAGATCTTCATCGATATAGTTTTCATTTTCTGGAAATTGATTTTCTTCATAAAAAACTATCAATGATGTCATGATCACACTCTTGCAGTAATAAGGCCCATTGCAAATGTCTCAGTTTTGTGTCCTTATTCTGTATGAGATATTTTATAACTCCATGATCAATGTACACTTTTACTTTTGACCCTACCAAATATGATCTGAACTTGTCAAAGGCAAATACGATAGCCAACATTTCTTTTTCAGTGGTGGTGTATTTCACTTGGCCTCGTCTAATGTTCGGCTTGCGTAGCAAATCACTTGGTGTCTGTTATCCTTCTTATATCCAAGGACTACCCCGATGGCAAAATCACTGGCATCGCACATAATTTCAAAAGGTAGCTCCCAATTTTGTGCTTGTAGAATCGATGTTTTTGTTAATGCTCTTTTAAGGGCCTGGAAGGCATCTAAGCATTTGCTAGTGAACTTGAATTTAGCATCTTTAATCAGGAGATTTGAAAGTAGTTTAGGAATCTTTGAGAAGTCTTTTATAAACTATCTATAATACCCCGCATGCCCTAACAAACTCCTTACTCCTATAATGGATTTGGGAAGAGGAAGCTTGGATATGACTTCAATCTTGCTTAGGTCCACTTCGATTCCTTTCTTGGAAACATCATGCCAAAGACGATACTGTCTTTGACCATAAAATGGCATTGTTCCCAGTTCAGGATGAGGTGTTTTTCCTCACAGTATTGTAGTAACAAAGATAGGTTCCCTAGACATGCCTCAAAATCCTTTCCATAAATAGAGAAGTCATCCATGAAGACCTCCACTATGTCTTTTAGGATGTCTAAAAACATAGATATCATGCAATGTTGGAAAGTTGTTTGTGCATTACACAACTCGAATGGCATTCTTCTGAAAGTGTATATGCCATAGATGCTGGTGAAGGTTGTCGTTTCCTAATCATTAGGACGAATCGCTACTTGATAGAATCTCGAATACCCATCCAGGAAATAGAAGTAATCATGATGAGCTAATATTTCTAGAACTTGATCTATAAATGGTAGATGGAAATGATCCTTTTTGGTAGCATAATTTAGCTTGTGATAGTCAATTCACATATGCCAACATGTTACCATTCTTGTTGCCATTTCATCTCCATTGTCTCCACTTATCACTGTCATTTCACCTTTCTTAGGTACCACATTGATAGGGCTTACCCATTTACTTTCACTTATTGGGTAAATGATCCCGACACCCCGTAGATTAATAATTTCCTTCTTCACAACTTCCTTTAGAATTTGGTTCAACTTCATCTGCAGTTGAACTAAAGGTCTAGTTGTTTCTTTGAGATGTATTTTGTGCATGCACAAAGCAGGGTTGAGGCCTCTAATGTCTTCCATTGAGTACCCTATAGCCTTCCTATGCAGTTTGAGCTCCTATAGAAACCTTTCTAGCTGATCATCAGTCAAGTTGGAATTAATAATCACATGATTCCTCTCTTCTTTGTCTAGGAATTCATATTTCAGTCCCTCTAAAAGTGGTTTCAATTCTGGCTTTGGTTTTGGTGCTCTCTTTTCTTCAGGTGCTTGCTCAAGCGAGGCATACTTTGCGGTCTCGACTGTCTTTTCATCATCACTAAATTCTTCTTCAGGTTGATTTAAGTACTCTAAGATCTCTATGACCTCTAGGTCTTCCACTGTAGGTCCTTGCTTATTCAAGGCTTGCATAAGGGGATCAACAATCACCTTGTCCTCTTACATATCTTCATAATATTGATTGTAGCCATCCATAAAGTACACTGAGTCAGAGAGAGATGGTCCTCTCATAGCAATCTTGTACTCAAAAATCGATGTGGTCATCCCCTAAACACAAGGTAATGATTCACGCTCCTACATCTGTTCGAACTCTTCTAGTTGCGAGGAAAGGACTCCCAAATATCATCAGACACTTAGAGTCCTCGACTGTGTCAATCACTACTATGTCGCATGGTATGAATAATCGCCCAACCTGTATCGGATCATCATCTACTATTCCCATAGGTCTTGTAAAGGCGTGATCAACTAATTCGATTCTCATGCCCATCTTCATCATAACTATTAACCCGAGCCTTTACGCTAGAGTCAAAGGAATAAGACTAATGTTTTCTCCTAAATAGAGTAATCCCTTCCTTTCCACATTGTCTCTAACACATAAGGGTATGTTGAATGCTCATGGATCCTTCTTCTTGGTTGGTAATTCATCTTGAACAAAGGCGCATGTCATTTTTTCCAATTTCACGATTTCAACATGGTCTCCTCTCCTTATCTTTGTGATTAGGTCCTTAAATTATTTTGAGTATGTTGGCATCTCTTCAATCACATTGAGAAATGGGACATCCAGGTGCATCTTCTTTACTGCTTCCATAAACTTCTCGTACATCTACTTTAAATGTGCTTTGATCACTTTGTAGGGAAAGGGAACCCTTGGAGCATAAGGATTTCTCTTTGTAAGAACTTCTCCTATAGGATCTGAGTTCTCGACCTCTTCATCTTTCTTCTTTTCACCATTTCCTTCTTCTTAGCAATTTACATCTGATCCTTGTCCCTTGGACTCTTCCGTTACTATGTCTTTTATAGATTTTTTCTCACCATAGATTCCTCCTTCCTTAATGTTGTTAGTTCTAGGATCTTCCAACAACCTCCTTGATCAGAGAGTGGCCATCTGTGCAGTCTTTGTATTAGACGGATCTTCCCTGAAGGGGTTTTTATAAGTTCTGCTAGTTGAGCAAATTGTTGATCAGTCTTCCTTTGATAGGATTGCATGTCTGCCATCTGAGTTAGTATTGTAGATAACAAGCATCAATTGGTGATAGCACTTTGAGCAAGTTGGTCATTTACGGAAGCTTGCCTTTTTACAAAGTTGAACAATTGAGCGATCATGTCAGTTTGGTTGCTATCTTTGGCTGGGCTCGATCCTTGGCCTTCTCCTTGACCCTGTCGACTCACATTTTTATTTTGACTCTGATAGCTATTTTTGTTCGTCTGATAACTAGTAGTTCTAGAATATTGAGTCAGACTACCTTTCTTCTTGAATCTAGGAGGTGGTTTGGACAAATTACTCAGTTGATGAGCATTTTCAGTAGCTTCTTTCTTACCATAATTAAACCCACTATGATCTAGTTGTTTGAAATTGGCATAAGAGACATTTTCAGTTTCCTTTTTTCTTTCACTTTCTTCACTCTCTTCTTTTCCGTGTATAGATACAATTTTTGACTCCATGCCCTCCTTCTCCGCATGTAACACATTTCATGACTTTCTCGATATGTTTCTTACCTTTTCCCCAGTGTAATCTTTTGACATCTGTAGCAATTTTCTGAATCTGAGTTGTAATAGTTTCCAAGGCCTTAGCTTCAATTGATGATCCTTCATATCCTTGCCTTCATGGCTGATCCTCTATCCTTTTTGTCATCATCCATGCCTGCTTGTAGTGCAGCCATGTTGTCGATGATCTTCATGGTCCTGCTCAATTTCATACCAATAAAGTCACTTCCGACGGCTGCATTCAATGAATTCATTTTGTGGGAGTTAGCCCGTTGTAAAAAGTGGTTACTAGGAATTCCATATGGTAGTTATGGTGGGGGCAATCTTTATGATATTCTTGAAAGTGATCCCATGCCTCATGCAGGTTCTCTCCTAGTTTTTGTGTGAAACAAGTGATCTTTTGCATATCACAGAATAGTTCTTTCAGTGGGATAACGTTTAGTTACAAAAGTATCTACAAGGGGTCTCCATCCATCTATGGACTGGTGGGGCAAGTTAAGGTACCAGGAGAGGGCTTTATCTTTGAGAGATAAATTGAATCCTTTGCAATATATCACTTCTTGGGGCACTCCCCTCATCTTGATGGTATCACAAATGTTTTTTAAGGCATCAAGATGATGGTATAAATTTTTGCTCCTTGAATTCTCTTAGAATGGCTTGTTCTAGATCATTGAGATTACAACAGGTTTAAACTTAAAATTTGTTGAATTGAAGTGTGGGGTGATAATTGGGCATCTCAACTCTTTGCCTCTAGTTGCGGCCAACTCTCTAAGAGTTTTTCCTTGCTCATCATCTTCACTCTCACTATTTTGGTCATCACGTTCATGTTCTTTTTTGCATTCATTATCGTGGTGATTCCTATGATGTCTTCTATGAAGATTGTGTTGTCGTTCTTCTTTGCATAATTCCTCATCACGGCGATGACCATCGGAGTGAGGGTCATCACTCTCTTCATCTATCTCATGCGGTAGTGGGTCATGTTGAACTCTTGCATTTTGATGGTCCCTAGTAAGACTACCGTCCACACGAGGTGGCATGGTGACTTGAAGTTAAAGTGAAGAATTAAATAGATCTGCTTCCCTCCGGGTTCCGTGAATAGACTGCACAATCGAGTTAGGAAAATGTATGTGTTAAAATGAACTATTCTATGTAATCGTAGGGTAGTAGATTTATAGACTTTGTGTAGTCAAGATTATCACTAAGCTTGAGACACGGGAGTACAGTGAGTGGACTCGTGTTCTTAACAGTACCATTTTTCCTTGTCCTCAGAAACAATGCCAAAAACTTGACTGGCTTAAATCACACATCCAAAGTGGAGAGGATCTATAGTAGTCAGACTTCTAAGATTAAAACCTGACATTCAAGCCCCCACAACTTTTATATGGGGTCTGATGTAGTATTCGAGGTCGAACCATAGGGACAAGGTTGACAAGTGTTAAGTACACAATGTCTCACACTCTTACACACCAAAAGAACAAGTGGGTTAAAAAGGTGTTCCCTGAGGAACGATGGTTCTCCAACAAAAACAAATAAAGTTAAAAGAATAAAAATAAAAAAAGAGAAAAACATTAATAAGAGGTGAGAAACAAAGATATGGAAGGAAACTTGGATCAGATTTCACCTACTTAGATCTCTCACCAACATGAAAAACTCACACCCCTTCGTATACTCCTATCAAGATCACAAGCAGTCATCATAACATCTATTTCCCTCCTCTCTCGAGATGAGGATAGATCTAGGCTCTAAGGTAGCCTCTCTCTCGAGATAACGACCCAACAGCCAGAAAACACACCATGTGACCTTTAGATTTAGCATTCCAACACTTTCATGCATTCAAACTTCTCCATAACACTAGATAAGGATGGTACTACTCTTTCGAGGTACCAACAATCAAACATCACAAGATGGTACACGTACAATGTAAGAATTGTAGTATGTATTAATGTGCACTGCTTAATTTAAAAATACTCAATATATTTGTAATATTTATTTATAAGTATTATTATTTTTTAAAATACTCACTATAGCATTTGTAAATATATAATAATAAGTATCATTTAAAAGTATGCATATAACTTATATACAAAATTCTATACAAAAATGTATATGCATTTAACATTGTTTAATATTTATATTGGTACAATATTAATTGAAAATAGTAGTGATCTGAATAACTTGTATCACTAATAACAAATACTTGTATATTTTTCATTCTTTCACTTGTCTAAAAACCATTTAACTTCTGACATTATTTCAAATTTGTTTGTACAATACTAAATAGATACTTCATATTCTGTATTTGTGTTTATGGAAGTTTGGGTGTAAATTATGATGGAGGAGGTGTGCTCTATATCAAATTATCATTACTCAATGTCTTGACCCTATCAGAAAATCCTAATTTTCTTTGTGAACTTATATTGCTACTATTGTTCTTCTTTAACCACTACCAGAATCGTAGAAAGAGGACACCAAAATTGGTCTCTTTTGATTCTCTATTGGTGGGATCCAATGATGACACTTAAGGCCAGTGCACTCGAGTGCAAGTTGAGGACTCATGTTGAAGTACTCTTATGTCTTGTTTTGTCTTGTTGCTCTTTATGGATGATGTTATATTTTTTCTTATTTTTTTGGGTTTTCTTTAAGATGGGAGGTGAATAGATTCATCTTGTCCTCATCATTTAGGCACCTATTAAGAAAAAGGAAAGTTACATCCGTGTTTTAAATATTAGTCACCTTCATCACCGTATTGTATCTACACACGCCAACCACAATGAGAGCAATAAAGACAAAACAAAGATGAAAACCCCCAGTATACAACATTGACAAAAAGTAAAAATAAAGACATCAACTATCTTTTTTCCATTATAGCTTAATATAAGGTAATTGTCTGCTATTCATCAAATCTTTCCTCTAATCTCATTAGGAACAATTAGAAGATAATGCATCACTACCATCGTATGAAGTGATATATAATATAAGTATGCTTTTTGTGATGGTATACAAAAGGTTTTGGCTCATATCCTATTGGGATTTGGACTTAATAGGAGTTTGTTTGTGTTGTCAATCCTAATTGGAGTTAAATCCAATAGGAGAGAATATGGCTCTCTATTTGCAACATTGGAATTGGATTTGGATTATGAATTGGAGTGGGTTTCCTAATTGTTACCACATGTCATGGAGGCCTATAAATAGAGGCCATGTGGGAGGCCATTGAATCATCCCATCAGTTGGTGTGTGATTCCACCATTTGTTGGTTCTTGGTGCCTTGTATGATAGAAGAGACAGAGAAAAATAACAACTGGTGGTGCTATCTTGTGGTAAGAGAGTGTTGACCGACCTAAATCACATGTCCAAAATTTAGCAGATCCAGAGTAGTCAGACTTTTAATATTATAACCCGACACTCAAGCCCCCACAACTATTATACGGGGTTTGATGTAGTATTTGGGGTCAAACCACAGGGACAAGGTCGACAAGTGTTAAGTACACAAAATCACACACTCTTACACTCCAAAAGAACAGGTGGGTTAAAAAGGTGTTCCCTAAGGAATGATAGTGCTCCATCCAAAACAAAGAAAGTTAAAAGAAAGAAAATAAAAAAAGGGAAAAATGTTAACAAGCGGTAAGAAACAAAGATATGGAAGGAAACTTGGATCATGTTTCACCTACTAATATCTCTCACCAATGAAGTGAAGTAGAGGTTAACAATCGATGGAAAATTGGGGCACACCGAAAGTGTTTCTCTTTCATAGATGAGAGAGGGCAAATGACTTTGCCTTGAAGAGAAGTAGTGATTGACAGTCAACAACACAACGATAGTCCATCGACAACGGAGGTGGATCTAAGCAGTAGAAGACACACATCAGTTGGTGTCACTTTATTGGTGTTGTGACATCGACATCGATGACGCTCTGTCCGATCAATGAAAGAGGAACATCAGCCAGTGACAAAGACATGACACATCAACAATGACGATGGATCCGAAAAGAAGAAGACGCACACGATTGGTGGGATACAATTGGTGATGTGGCAATGACTACAGTCAGTCTGATCATGGGAGGATGCATATCTTCTCTCTTCGGTGGAGAGATCTTCTTATTTGTAGCAAGGTAGATGACCTCGTCAGAAGTAGAGGTGACCCAGTGAGCGATCGCAGAGGCAACAAACAATCCCCAACAACGACAGTGGTGTCATGAGGAGAAGAACTAAAAAGGGAGGGATTGTACACATCAGGTGTAATTCTATTCTTCCTTATCTTTGTTCTCAGGCGGGGGGAGCTTCCCAGATTTATGGGTGATTAAATCTAGGCAGTGTGAGTTATAATTCTAGTTACACAGTGCTTGTTGGCCGGTATTTTTCCATGGTTTTTCTCTATTTGTCTTGGGGAGACTTTTCCGTGTTAAATGTTGTGCCTTCAGTCTTGCAAAGAATCATCACTTACCCACCACAATTACTAACATTCTTTTGGGTTGTTTCAGGAGAACTCACCCATAGCATACACTCTATCTAGGTACTTCAGATATCTAATCTTCTTTTTGTCTTGTACTATCAGATCATCATGATGTTGTGATTTTGCTTTATCTTTTAACACAAGATGATATTTACAAAAGAAAGAGAACATTGGGAGGATGGGATGTGGGTTTCGATGGGAAAGGGTCTTGGATGGGAGTAGTTATTAGTTGTAAGAGTAGGTCTTGATTTTCCTAACAATTTTAGATCCATTCTTGTGCTAGAGTCAAAGATTCAAACTGTAAAACACCATTTATGTATAGTAGTGGGGAAATGATGAAGCAATACTATATCTGAGAAAATATTGTAAAATAGGTTCAAGAAATACACAAGAGGAGACATTTTGATGAACAAGTTATTTTTTCACTATGGGAGAGGAAGCACCACTAGCAGAGAATACTAACAAAAATTAAGAGGAAGATAGAGTAAAAATCCTTAGATTTACTTTATTTTTACTGCCAAAGATACAAATCAGAATGACACTTTGAAAAGGGTGAATTGGATGAATAAAGGCACTTAAGACAATAAGAAAATACTTGTTTGCAACCACAAGATCATTTTTGGAGCTTTTTCATTTAAAATCTCAATTTTCATTGACATGAACAAATTTTATGACTCTATTGATACACCTCAAGTATAAGGAAATTTTACATGAATTGACTCTTCAACATTCTCAGTGATAATGTTTAAGATTATATAAGCTTCACTTGTGAGTGTGTAACCTATGATAAAATCCTTTCACAAACTTGGTTGAAACTTTTCTCTTCATCCATTGTGTTAAGAATGTACAAAAATGATCTGAAAGTGTGAAAATCATTACCTTTTATACTTCTATAGAAAAAAGATCATCAGGTTTATTTTGAAATGAGAATGTATTAAAGCTCAAAATTTTCACATAACATAAAGTATTCATAGACTTTGACCAAAAGTTCTTGGGAATACTATTCACTTAGAGCATAGTTCCAACCATTTCCTGTAATGATCCATTCTTCTCTCAATGTACCCATTTTTTCATGGGTTCTATTGTGAACAAAATCTACAACAATTAACATTTGATGAACAAACGTATTCAAGTTAATATTTCTAAAATTCACCATCATGATAATTACTAATACAAAAAGATTTCATCTGAAATAATATTTCAACTTTGGTATATAAGTTTTTATATACTTAGGTTGTGGCATTTTCCAACTAAAAATTGTACCTATGCATTTATGTAGTGATCAATGATTACAAAGAAGCATATTTTATCACCAATATATTCAGTGGGACAAAGAAAAATCATGTGAATAGCTTCAAGTGTATGAGATATACTATGCATAAATTTAGACTTTAAAGAAGCTCTTTTGGCATCAGTACATGTATCACGAATTCAAGTTTATCAAAACGTATGTTAGGAAAGCCTCTCACAAAATTAAACATATTTATTCTTTTAGCACATGAATACTAGAATGCCCTAACTCATTGTTCCTTAAAGATTATTTCTTGGAAAGGATAAATATAGTAAAAGTATATAATATTCCTAATAGTTTTCCTTCAACAATGACATTACTAAAATTTCATCAAGTATTGCATCAAATTGATTTGAAAGAACACCATATGCACTAGCACATGGTTTTAATCGTACTTAGGCTATGATGTGAATCATCACGTAGTCACACCTTTCTAATTGAGAGTTTTAAATCCAACATTGCTTCATGCAACAACACTTCCTCTTCCATTATATCTAAAGGTAATGAAATCACATCTTTTCTTATCAATCTTTGTGAATACATCCCCCCCATCATATTCTTCAAATAAACTCCATTAATAACTCCATCCCATAGATATAATGGTTTTGATACCCAAGTAGATTCCTTGTTTTTTGTACATATGAAACCAAGAGATATTTGAGTTCTAGATTTATGTTATCTATAAATTGTTTCTAAGAAGTTTCTCAATTCATTTTAAACAGGAAACTGGATAGAACCTAGTTGAACTGAAACCTAAATCACTAATATATCAAGTGAAAAACTAAAATAAAAAATACATTATTTTTTATAACTAGATCACCTCTTATATTGAAAATAAACTTGACAATAGATCCTCTATTTAAAATTTCATATGCCAACATATTCAATCTACATACTATGATATATTTTACATAAATATAAGAAATATTGATTCAAATGATTTGGGAGTAAGATGAAAGATATTTCTGATAGTATTTGGTCATTATCTCAAGTAGATTTTTTCCTCATCCAACAATAGTAGGTTTGGGAACCCAAATCATAATAGTGGATCCCTTCCTATGATAAGGACAATTCTTAATGTTATCATTTCCTAATATGTCTAGGATCCTAAAGGCCTTCTCCAACTCTATTATCCATAGATCAACACCAATAAATTTTGTTGCACTAACATACTCTATCACACAAAGACTCCTCAACCTCTTGAAGGTTTTCCCTAAACCCCTAAGAGATTCATAATGTGTAGGGTAAATACATCTGATGTAGGGATAGATATTGTGTACAATAGGTATAAAATGCTAGAAAATAGTTTCCCAAACATATGTTGCATTGGTGGTTCAATTAGTGTTGTTGAGTTTAGGGATAGCAATGAAGGCTCTATAGGACCTGTCATATGCACTCACTTCTCTACATCCCTCTTATACTATTCATCCATAGGAGGAATATAGATAATCTTTGCACATTCTTCATATCAATTAACAATTTGCTCATAATCATAAACAATGATTATATATGTATAAAACATAATAATTTACACACATCCTATGTCCATGTAACTCTATTCAAAGCTATGCTTTGATACCACCAAATGTGGAGAGCATAACAACACGCTGAGATTGAGTTGGAATAAAATATTTAACCAAATAAACATGCACAACCAATATAATAACTAATAATTTTTGTATAATGACCTATGCCACAACCTATTTATACAAATGGTATTTACGTTCATATGTTTATACCATATACATCATATAAAATACATACATCAAAATTTGAGTAACATATACTTAGCGACTCATGTGTATAAGGACATTGTTAAGACCCCACAAGGGCATAAACTCACACCCCTCCTCACTTATTCCTCAAGGAAGGTGACTCCTCACTAGAATCACCTAAGATGGATGTTGAGAAGCTAAAAAGAGTCGTAAACCATGAGAGTGATACTAAATTCACAGAAATATATTAAGCATATATAGAGTAATATGCATGTGACTGATTTACTCTTTATGTTGATTTATACAATTATACATTCACTAGTAATATCTGCAAGACATACTAGAGAAGTGAATGCAACATATTTGATGCATAAAGCAACTATTTTGCAAGGAAGGATACATGAATTAACTACCAAATTTATTATCAAGCCATGTTTTGTTTGGGACATACCGTCAAAACCATTAGGCATTAACTATGAAGTTTGCTAGCCCAATGTAAAGGATGATAGGATTATTTGGTCTCACTAAGATCCTATCACAATTTAGTTGGTGAGAGTATAGAATGTAAGGGATGACTAAGTGCAAACTACATAAAATAGGACCGGTCTATACACTCAGGTAAGGACAACTACGCAATGACATTTGATGTACTAACATATAACAACATATCACAGTTTTTCAATCACAATGATAGGACTGGCATATAACAAGAAATGTGCTACTTCTCAAACTAAGATAAATGGGTTCTTGTGATGCTAAGGGGGTGATATATTTTATGATTCTTTATAACCCATGTATTCTTAAAAATATATGACTCTGAGTACCATCCTAAAACTTATGGATTGTTATAAGGATACTCATTTTGCTTCACCAACGTTCTAACACTGGAGAAATTATATGGTCATCGGGAAACTACAACATTTGGGTTTCATTAATTAGTTGTTCCATTTACTAATATTTCTAGAGAAAGAAGACAAAACTATAATGTTCTACAAGGATGGATGCAATTAAAGCATTATAAGAATCAAACCCATGGATTACATCAAATAAGAATGTTTATAGGATATACTTCTTAGTTTCTATTGTACATTAGCCATGTCACAATTAGGGATCAAAATACTTTTAAAAACTTCAATATAATTTATGAAAAGTTAGTAACAATTCACAAAACTTTTACTTAACCTCATCATATGTGGTTAATATGGCAAAAGATGTAAAAGAATCAAATAGGTAATTTAGGGGAAATACATGTAAATATCATATCTTGACTTATAAGCCAGTAAAGTATCATTTTTCAAATAATAACAATGAGTTATATTATATAAGGAGGTAATTCCAATGTTTTAGCCCATACCATTATAAGAATTTCCATCTTTAGGTAGTTTTTCATGAATTTCAGTGATATTGCAGGACTATAGGAAAATATTTGTACTTTAAATTTACTTGAAGTATGAAAAACAACTAGCTTATTGGGAAGAACATGATTCCATAAAGATAACATAAAATCATATATCCTTCATTCAATCAACAACCCCAAAACGTCTACTCTTGCATGGGCATTCTCCAACGAAGCCAATGAAGGAGAAAATGAGAGGTTTTAGGTAGCGAAGTAAGCTTTTTACCATTGAACATGAAGAATTTCATCCAAGACAATAAATAGGGGTGGTAACAGTGTAAAATATAAGAACAAAAGATGAAATTGGCATGAATACAACGTCTACAAGGTTTGGATAGTGATTCTAGCATGTAATCTTCAATAATATTTTAACCCCGATAAGAAAGCGTTTCATAAGAGTGTCTCCTCCCACTTAGAATGTCGGGTAAAGAGTCGCCAACTTCTAGACCTGGGGTGAAAGCTGTTTGACCTCAAAAACTTCCATCTACCATCACCAGAACAAGATCTATAGAGACAAGATGATGTATCATATCACTAGGGTTCAAGAGGGTGTATATATAGTTAGGTACATCTTGAAATTTCATTATTTCCTAAAAATGTAGTCCAAACTGCCTTCTCTGGCCTCTTGCTACTTACTTTCACATCTAAACATGGTCAAGCTATGACAAAGCCTCATGCTTCGACCTCACCCAAAACCAAATTGACCTAAACTTCCCATACTTCTACCCAAAATGATCTAGATATGTATCACCATCGAGCAACGGTGAAGATTCATGAATTTGTCCGCATTCATCGACCCAATGTGGTCAAAGCGGCTCATCCAGTGCCTGGCCTGCTCACTCAAATTGATCACTACTTTGATTGTTTCTATTGATTCTTACAATTGATAAAACATGTTTCTTATAACCACAACTTTCAAAATGTCATTGGACATAATTTTCAGAAAGAGATTCACATCATCAAAACAAAATTATGTAGTACTACACATCATGGTTTTAAAAATTTTCAATACATTCAAAATTAAGCACATATCATGCATTTAAGAGCGAGAAAATATGATAAGTGCAAAATAAGGATTAGGGTCTCAAACTTTCAAGTAAACATGTACATAAATCAATATATAAACATGAACTAAAAAATATTCACAAGTATTAAGAAACTAATGTGGTAACCTTAGATCCCAACTTGACATCTTATATTATTTGATTATCGCTCAAGTTAGGATTTGTATATAATGAAGTATAAGACATCATGCTAAGTTCTCATGTTGGTGACTTACGTTTCATGATCTATACATAAAATAACATGTACAAACTCTAGTCTTCCGTATAGTTTCATAACATATTCTATAGTAAGAGAAATAAGGATCTCCTCCTATTGATCTTATCTCAAGTTCATGGCATTCCTTTTTTTGGTTAGTGGGGAGTTTCAAACCTATACAAGGTATAAGGAGAGAGAGAGAGAACAACCAATTGCTAACACCAAAGACTTTTAGTCCCTTCCTATAGTACCCCAATGAGATGTTGCGATTTGTTCCCACAACCTGTGCTTCACAAGCAACATGCTTGACCAGTTGAGCTAGCTAGAAAGTGCAAGTTCATGGCATTGTTACTACAACATAAATGTTGAACTAGGTATACAATGAGAGAATAATAAGAGTTTTATATAATGACTCCTTTCACAATAATAAACACATACATTACCTCACATTCATTTAATTCCATTTATATTTATAATTAGAGAATTCGTTGAAAATCACACCTTAGACATTCATAAATTATTTTTATCTGGCCTTCAAACTATGAAATCACACCCAAGTATTTTTTTTCTCACAATGCAAAGACTACTACATGAAATTTCATTTCATTTCTAATATACACAAAAGGAGAAAATTATAGTTTTAATGTCCCTATCTAAATGAAACTACAATGTCACTAATTATTTGGTTCATTTTCTTATTAAAGGATGTAACAAGAAATTACATTGGTAGTTATGAAATTTATCATATCAAACCCAAAAATGAATGTATTATATTTCAAGTTTATTTATATCCTTTTTTATAATCTATATAAACCATTAGACTCCCTTACATTATCATTATCATTATCTTAAGTATTATTCATACTATTATAATTCACATCTCATGCATAAAACTTCTAGTATACCAAAATATTTCTATTTTCAAAGCATAAATCAATAAATACAACTATTCTATAACAATCGCATTCCTCTCATTTAATCAATAATGCAAGAACGAATTTTTAGATCATGTAAATAAGGTTGCCTTAAATTTCATCAACGGAACTAAAGTTCTATCATTTAGCACACCAAATTTAAATAAAATCAAATATATATTAAAATCTTAAAAAAACCTAAAGAATTCATCTCAAGTAGTAAATACCTTATAAACATAGCTTATGAACTAGCATTCTAGAAATGTTACTAATTCCCTAGTATGCATTTCTTTTCTCGCTCAATTGTTCTCATTAACAACAAAAGTGTAGAAATTAAATAAAAGAATCAGATAAGAAGTACATTTGGTTTCATTTTGATCAAATAATAGAGAGGTTTGCTATGAGACCTAAGAGATAATAATCATCAAATAAACCTACCTAAATAAGAATCTCTTACTTCATCGCACCAAGTTTAGGAAGATAGAACCTAAGTGAACTTTTCTAATTGAATTCTCCTCTAAAACTCTAATTCTTTATTGTTCTCTTAAAAAATAGAACACTAGGTGGTCAAGGAAAAAGTGATAGGTTATTTAGTTATTTAGTTTTGTCATACATGATTTAAGTTTCTTAGGATGTCTATAATAAACACTCTTTTATCCTTTTTTTGTATTCAATGGAGGATTAGAAATTTATTTAGCTAATAGTGTAAAGGTGTGACCATGTTGTAATAGTTAATGACTATTCTCTTTTAATGAATTATCAAAACCGACTTTCCAAAGGTGATATTTGGATGAATATGTTCTTATATTACTTACTCAAGCATTTATTCTAGTGAAATATTCTAGTTGGAATAAATCCTACTGTCCTAAAACTATTTCTCTAATTTCACAAATATTTTATTTACTTTAAAGTATCTAATTCCTAACTTTTACATAACTATTTTTTTAATTTTATCATCAAAAGAATGTAGTACTAGGGTTTCATCATCATATAAACCCATGCAATCAATCATATTAAGAATACCCTAGAACAATATTTCAGCTAGGGATTGGATTCTAACAATTTCATCAAATATTGATCTTAGTAAGTAAATTAACTAAGTGGCTTATACTTTAAAGTGGTCATAAAGATAAATAAAAGAATTAGATTCACCATTTAAATAATCATTTTTATAATAATCAATATGACCCTAGTTAAACTGATGAATTGTTCCTTACCATTTAATGTGAAGTGTGGTTGTCATTTGGTTAATAACCTACCAAACGACACATTCTCTATCAACTATAGAGGAAAAGTAAATTGATGATGTAGATATCATGGGAATGATATTTGGATCAGTGAATCACTATAAGGATTTCGTTGTGTTTTTTGTCCCAAAATATATTATTTTCTAGTGAAAATGATATGCATCTTAGCAATGTCTAAAACTTCCACTAATGTATACTTAATATTTATATTGAGTATCAAAATTTTATATAAGGAACTCATAAAGGTTAAGTTGAAATAAATTGTATTATTAATTTTAGTTTCCATCACAAAATGATGATGTAGAATGCTTCTATTGACTAGTTTTGTACTTTATTATCTACCAACCTTCATACAATGTTATACTCAATGCACCATTGATCCTAGCAAATAGGAGGAATGTGGATATTATTTGTTATCTATCTTGAAATTTTTTGAAACAATATGCATGTTTTTTACCACTATTCAAACAACCTATTTCACATTTTACAAAATTCTTGTAAGTGTTTTCTACAAAGTAGACCCATAATTCTTTGAATTTTGCCTAAATTAGAATTTTCATGTGACTACAACACTTCCAATCCTCCACTTGTTTGGTTTATGTATGTATCCAATCCAATTTGGTGGAAATCATTACTAGGTTTTCTATGGGAATTGTACATATTGTTCAAATTACTATCGAGGATTATTTATAATGAATGAGTAGTCTTTTATTATAGTGAATACCCATCATTCTATCTATCTTGCAAACATTTTTCACAGTAAAAAAGGGGAATATTGTTGGTCCAAGTAAATTTTGATACATCTATTTTGATAAATGACATATTTCATCACAATTGTTTCTGACTATTTTTATAGTTTTTTATGAGTATATGAAATAAAACAACACATAATAGACTTTCAATATGATGGAACAATAAATAGCTAAAAATATATATATTTTTTCTAAATTTAAACTTCCATTTAGTTTTTATCTTGTAAATGGAATACTTTTTTTATCCTTCAACCTATTTATCCTTAGTTAGGACCCTAGGGATCATTGGTAATGAATATTTTTTAGTAAATTATTTTATACATCCCAAGATGATTTATAGTGACATTTATGCTCGAAAACTTTCAATCAATGTAACTGTGCAATTGAACTATAAGTAGGATGAAGTTATAATGCAAATAAGATTTTGTTAAAGAAAGATAGTCTAGTTGATCAATCTATGTCAACATCATATTTTTATGGTGTGTAGATCATTCAAAATTACAGTTCAACTAATGGACACCAATGGTTTATTAAATTTTTAGTTGGTGTGCACACTAGTTGTAGATTCTTATGTCTTTGGAAGAAGTCTATGTTTGAATATGGTGTATCTCAGCCAAAGTATAATTGAACCGTGATAGCTTGTTTATGCTCAATTATGTAGATAACTTCACCTTTTACTAACCCCCAAGATGTTATGGATCACAGACACTCCAAAATTATCCAAGACCCTTATCACGGTGTACCCTAACTTATTCTTATAAATTAGGACCACATTGAACCATTTAGGACACACTTGATACATAGAATCATATTGAGGTAATCCTACATTAAGTATACTTTTATAATTTTTAATGTTGAAGTGTGTCTTCTCCCAAAACAACCCCTTCATGCTACAATTATAGCTTCTACTCCAATATAGCTCACTTGTTGATAAATCTTGTAGTGGTTCTTCAAGATGATAAGTGCCAACCGGTATAGAAGTAGGTGTTTACCTCCCGACAGCTAAATCACTAAAAGAGATAAAATTTGATAGTATTCAATCTAAAAAAGAGAATACATGTGGTGACATCTAGTCAATCATGGACTTGAAGGAGATAGAAGGTGGTTTACATGGGTTGGTAAAGGAAACAATTAGGGGTGTCAAAAAACCGGTTTTGGGTCAGTTCTGGGTTGGACAACAACCAGGTTGATACACATTAGTTCAACCCAGAACCAACCCACAATCAAATTTCTTACAAGGTAGCATGTCCCGAATCAGACCCGTTTTCATACTGTAAAACCCAAAACCAATTTTTTTCATATGATTTTTATAATTTCACATGATATGTAGTAATGCGTACATGATAAAAACTTGTTTTTTCTAAATTTTTCAACCCAGATTGAATCCGGGTTGGAAAATTATCACCCAAAACCTACCCAGTTTCAATTCAGACATCAATATCCAAACTCAAAACCGACTTGGATTGATGAAATTCAAAATCAAAACCTAATTTTTTCAGGTCGGACATGATCGCGTTCATGGGTTCAGACAAATTTTGACAGCCCTAGAAGTGATGGTGTTCTTCCTTGATCAAGATCTAAAAGATGTATACATTTTCATCTGATATACTTATTGTTAGTTTTTATAATTGTTTATTTTATTCCCTCTCAACTAACATAAAGATTATTTTGGGAAATTTGAGAGGCTATAAATTAACCAAATCATAAATTAGGAAGTTTTTTTAATCTCTAAACCACATCACATGCCACGTGCTTGTGTTTGTCTCCTTCTTCCATCTCATCAGTGTTTTTCCACTTCCATCATGAAATGAATAAAATGTGCATAAGGTACGTAGAGATTTTTTGAGGTGATTCTAGTACTCAAAATAAAATCCATATGGTCATATGCACGTGCTTGTGTCTGTCTCCCTCTTCCATCTCATCAGTGTTTTTCCACTTCCATCATGAAATGAACAAAACATGCATAAGATACGTAGAGATTTTTTGAGGTGATTCAAGTACTCAAAATAAAATCCATATGGTCATATGATATGACAAAGTATTGCCCAAATATCATGTAGCATGGATTATTTAACCTCAGACCTCACTCTTAGTTTATCTTTGGTGTATCATTTCCTATTGTTTGTAGTGGAACATAAATGAATGGGATCAATTTCTTCATGTACAAATAGGATCCATATCGGTTGTCATGGAAGAACATTTTCACATGTGTTTCCTCTACCATTTGAAAATACTTGATGAAATATATTTATAAGTGATTGGGGATACTTTATTCCTTTATACCACACCATTAAAATGAGATTCTATTTTGACCATTGTTGACTAAATGTACGTCTTACATACATCCTATATGGTAACACCAACAATTCCTATAAAGAGTCTTGCATGGAAAAAAGGTTCCTAAAACTCTAATTTCTAAAAAAAACTATCTTAAAGATATCATATTGAGTTTGGTTTTATATCAGATTTCATCACACATATCATGCATCCCCTAGCATAAAGAAAACACTATTTTCTATAGGGAGATAATATCTCAGTATAAAGAATATATTATTTTAACTTTCTCTAGAGATATTTAAATACATGACACTGAGTGGAAGGTAAAATACACTTCACCCACACTCTAGACCACTCCTTCATCCTAAGTGTATTAGGAGAAGTCCACCTAGAAGCCTAGGCTTGGATAATCTACATTTATTCCTACCTATTACTTAGTTAATAGAGCTTACCTTTCCTACATGCCACCATGTCAACCATAGCCAATTAATAAGATAAGATGCATGTTCTACATTTATACTTGTTGTTTGTTGTGACATCTTAATTGTTGGATGTTTGTTCATAAGTAGGACTCTATTTCATGGTTAACTATTGAATATCCCCCCTTAAACAACCCACTGCTCTTATTACTTGCTAAAACCCTAACTCATCCCCTTCATAGTTAGTTATCTTTTGCTTGCTTAGTTCATCTTTATTGTTAATTCTTGCTCGTTCTTTCTAGAGTAATTAATTATTTTTTAGTTGATGCTCAAGGTGTTGCTATTGAATTACTAAGTGTAGCCTTTTTATGTCTCTTTTAGTGCAATTGCTAATCTAGTTCAGTAGTTGCCCTCTCTTGTTATTGATTACTTTAACTTAATCTAATTTCTCTCTTACTATTTTAGTTAGATTTAATTGTGTAGGTTTGATTCTTCTCTTTCCTTATGTCCACCTTGTCTTAACTAACTCCCAATAAAACCCTAAATACGTTAAACATCACTCTACAAACCTAAATAAACAATTGTAGCTAGACTAGTGTCCTACCCCACTCTGCATGAAATCTTCCTTGACTTGCCTCTTTTCCTATACTACATCCCCAATCGGTGCGCTTGCATTTCATTGTGTGTATGAGAGTCTTCCTCCATTTTGGGTTAAGTATCTTTTTTAGTAGTGGTGTGTTTATGTGCAACACCTTCTGGCATTGTGTCTAGGAAATGCCTTTCAAGACCTATCTAGTTGTTTCTTTTTTACCACTTCTAATATCCCTCCTTAGTGTTATGCCTTATTATTTGTTATAATTTTGCAAGTGTGATTCCTAACTTTCTTCTCTTTGTGTGGTTGTGCTATGCACATGTGATAGTGCATGTTTGTATGCCGCTCAATGTATATTGATTCTTTCCTTTGGGATCCTAAAATAGGTAGCAGAAGGTGGGGTATTTGGTGCATCATTCATGTATAAGATCAAGAAATTGAAGTTCATGAATAAGAGCACCTAGGTGACCCACAAATTTCACCTACCAAGGCCCCTATATGACTATTTCATGATAGGAGACTACACATAACCAATTTCCACAAAAGGGGATCAAATGTCGAGTCAAGTGTTCTCTATTCCACCAACTCTAGTTGAAATTCTTCCATTGCTTTATGGGTTATAGAAATAGAACCCCTATAGGCACATAGATACATTCTCAAAGACTTGCTCCACATTCCTCACTTTGGCTATCATGGATGACTCTATCTACCTTACTCTCTTTCCATTCTCCTTGAAATATAAAGCTAAGGAGTAACACTCTAGAAAAACTAAAGTAATGATGTGTGATGTTGTGATGAATGTTTACATGCATGGCGAAGCCTCCAGAAGATTAATGGCCCCTATTTGGGAACTTGGTTGAAATTTCAAGACATAGAGTATCAAGTATAAACAACAATTATGGTAGGAACATTGGTGATTCTCCATCTACTCTGCCACCATCTTCATCCAAAGATGCAAATCCAAAAAGATGAAAATCCTTGACAACATGATGAATCTAATGAAAAGTCAAGTGTGAGGTTTCTACTACCATTAGGTGCAATCTATTGAGTCCCTTGATGTAGAAGTGAAGGCCATGCAATCTTTTAGGAATTGCAAGAACCATGCTCCCATCTCCCAATCCTACACCCCAAATGGATAAATTACCACAACTTCTCATGGAAGCATTAAGGTGATGATGTACAAGATTAGAAAAGGGTAACTCAAGGAAAATGTATAGTTTATGATTTTAGAAAGAATTTCTTGGAAGATTAAGAAGCTTAGATGAACTCTAGAAAGATGTTTCCACTCATGGAAAAACAATTGATAGACTTGGACAAAGGATATATCATATATCCTTGACTCTTTCTCTTTGTGAGGAGGTGAGTATTCCTTCCCAAACCAAGGTGAGTCTAGAAAATGAAAATGGAAAAGTGGTAGCCCCTCAATCCTCCTATCACCACCTATGCAAGTGCAGCAAGTCCAATAATATGAAGGCCCACCTAACCCATATGGTACTACACCTTAACAACCAAATTTAAACTATCAATTCCCTCCTCAACTGCAAAAACTTTATATCCCTCAACCACCACATCAACAAGAACAAGAATCACAACAACCATACATCCTCCAACATCCATCCCATCACCAACAACCCCTAACACCACCACAACCACCACAACCTCCACCACAAACATCACAAGGGCTACCTCCTCTCTATGATAAAGTGAATGTGGTGATCAATTTAATGAGTAGAAAGGTTCTTGATAAGCCCAAAAGAAATTGTGTCTAAGATCATGCTGATCAAGGCAATGTTAATACTTCAATGCTAGAAACATTTTCTGGTGATTCTATGAGAACAAGGAATACTATTGCATCAACTTCGATTGATTGTGAGATACCAAGTGATCCGCCCTGCACCCTAATTTGGAATGACTCTATATATCATGTTTCATTGATTATTCCAACCGTTCAACCATTTCCATTTGATGGACATCCTATTATCCCTTAAAATGACTCAACCCAAAACGGGACACCATAGTTTGATAAAGTCGATTCAAGAAAATCTAGTACTATTGAGACCCCATTCCACACTGTCATAGATGATCCCTCACTCAAAACAAGGTAAACACAAAATATTGATGTATAATCATTAGGCCAATGAAAGTTAACATCCCATTGCCTGATGCAATCAAGAAACTTTTGACATATACCAAATTCTTGGAGGGTTCTAGCACATTTAAAAGGAAGACAATGGGAACAATGCAAAATAACATCAATTTGAACTTGATAGAGATATCCATCTTGCAACATGCCCTTTCCATAAAAGAAAAAGGACCTCTTAGCACTTTATCCCATACCACAATGGTGTCAATCGTATTGAGAATTCTTTAATTGAATTGGGTTCTAGTGTGAAACTCATGCCCTATAGTGTATATCTAGAATTTGCTTGGGTAAATTAAAGATGAAAAATTGTACATTACAATTGGTTTACCCATCCATTAAATTCCGAAGGGATTGGTTAAATGATCTTCTTGAGATTCTATTGAGACAGTAGTGGCATTCTCGATGGACTTTGTTGATCTAGATATGGAGATGAAGGACAAAAAGATTCCATCAGCTTGGGATGACCCTTCTTGGCTAAAACTAATGTCAACATCCACATGTGCATCAACACAATGACGGTCACCTACATGAACTTGAGGATGACGTTCAACATTTTCAAGATATCATCACCCCAAGGGGACAAAAAGAAGGATAGATTTGAAGTGGAAATCTATGAGGACCCTCCATGACCCATGGATTGAGGAATAGTTGTTGAATGCCAATAAGAAGGCATTGTGCTTCAAGAATGTGATCTTGGGTTTTCCCAATGGATGAAGATGAAGGGCACATGGCCCGACTAAATTAAAATATAGTGCAAATAGGAGGAAACAGATGGATGTATGTTCATCCTAGTTTTAGTTGCATTTACATCCTAGTTTTGCATTTATTTCCATCATTTTAGCATAGAACTAGATTGCATGTAGGTTTTCTTTATTTTATACTAATATATAAGGTTTTTATCCAATTATTTGTTTTCATGGAATGCTTGAGATTCATTGTGTGATACGAGTATAGGTGGTGGTGGTCCCACTAACTTACTAGCGGGCATAAGGAACTTTTGAATAAATGGACCATATTTTCAATGATCTATTCATTCATCGGTTGTTGAACCCATCCATTTGCATCAAACCTACCAAACCATCGATTTTTGTTAATCTGTCCTTCCATTGGTTGAGGATTTCTTTAGCTGAGGCCTTTTGGGTTTAGACACTATGACACCTAACAATACCCACCCCCTGATGGTCTTACATATACCAAAACCTTAAGTCTACATTATTATTCCCTTCCTTTAGTTGACAACCATAGGAAGCCTGGAACACGTACCGTTGATCGCATTCTAATGGTCGTTCTACAATAAACAACCAAAGGGAGTTCTACTCTTCCTATATTCAAAAGTTTGTTGAGTAAACAACTTCCATCAGAAGGAGACCATAGGTAATGGGTGTTGGGATTCCTTTAGTTGGTCATATAAGGGAAAGGAAGTCCAATATAGAACATAGGTTTAGAATATGTAATCCAATCCAAGGGGCTATTTTCTAGTTGAAAAGGGTCTGCATCTAGAAGGCCTCAACCAAAGTATTCATCAACTTATGGAAAGGTATATCAATAGAAACTGATGGCTTGGAAGGTCTAATGCAAATTGATGTCTTCAACAACCAATGAAGGAATAAATAATCAAAATATGGTCCATCTATTAAAAAGTTTCATGTATCTAGTACTCAGTCAGTGGGATCACTGCCTCATGTTCTCCTACCATGCATTGAAGCTCAAGCCATCCATGAAAACTAAGAATTTGAGTAAAAACCTTATAAATTATAATAAAATAAAGAAAACCTAAATGCAAGCTAGTTCTGAGCTCACATTGATGGAATTGATTGAAAAATTAGGATGTGAATACAAAAAAAACGTATGCATTCATCAAATGACCCGTAACTAACATATTGCTCATCCCCGACTAACACAAAATCTGAATAGCCACAAAATGAATACTATCACATGAATGGCCAAGATGCCTCAGATTTACATCATGCTCATTTCCTTACCATCTGATATGGACAGGATGCCCAACATCCTGATATCACAGAACACATCTATCTATTTGTTTGTTTCCAATTTTTCTTCCCAAAAAACTTCCTCCTACTATTTTCAATACTTGGCACATCAAAGAGTTTTCATTGGCATTCATAAAATCCCACAAAACAACAAGTATTCATATGATCTAAAATTGGGGTGTGTGGATAAGATATCAAATTGAGATATTCATTGTGTCTCTAGGTAGAAAAATGGAGAGAATGGGGTTGTGGAAGGTTGTTGTGATCTCTCCTCTATTCGACTCAAGATTGCTTTTATGTGTATAAATTGATATATTGCAATGTTTTTTCTTCACATTGACATCTTTTCTTTTTAATGGTATGCCCATATTACATAAAGAGATGTATGCAAGAAGCGGATAGCATAGGGAGGGGGTGTGTCTCCCTGAACTTGGAGTTTGACACTTTTTATATCATTTTACATTTTTTATAGATGGGAGGTAATAAGATGTAAGAAGAAGTGTAGAAGAGGAGTCAGATCAATATACACTTGATTAAAATTCAGTGAATTGGGTTGTTCTCAAGTTCAACCATACTTAAAAATTGACATGATAAGGGAAAAGTGATGATTTTTGAATTTGTTTCACTACTCAGTTAGAAGAACAATGTGTTTGATCCCACTAAGTTCCTCAAATACCTGCCATCTTTTTCAAGGAAACATGATGTTTGATTTTATAGACCACATGGGGTGATCTCTAGCCATTAATTGTTTAAAAATTTTGTCATTGTGACATTTGTATTTAAGTCATAGGAGTTAAATAATGATGGCATGCATGAATGCAAACAAGAATTTTAATCTAAACCAACTACATAATTGATTTGATTATTCTAGGAAAAACAACAAAATAAAATTTTATGCTAAATACAATAATGATATACTAAGTTACAAATAGATTGGTGCAGGTAGAAACTAGAATATGTACCACCCACCATAAACCCCAAACTTAGATATTTTCTTGTTCCAAAGCAAACACTAATTTCAAGATGGAGGGGAAAAACTTTGTTGGTTGGTCCATGAGTCATGGCTGCTCTCGATTTAGCAAAAGTCACTAACTTACAATCAAAATTATCAAAACATATGATATTGTCATGAGATGTCATAACTAAATAAATGAAATATTAACTAAGATATAAAACAACTAGAAATGGAAGTAACACTCATGTTGCCTCCCAAGAAGTGCCTTTTTTTAACATAGACAACTTGGCGCCTAAGGCTCAATCATGATATGTTGGAGGGAGGTGTGAACAATTTGTTGACCTACATATCATTGATAGTTAAATAACATTGAGTCATTGGTCATGAATGTAAATCCTATAGTCTTATTGTTACAAAGTATAACAAATCCATGAGGAAATATGTGCTTAATAATGAACAGACCTGACCATTGGGTCTTGAGCTTTCCTAGAATGATTCAAATATGAGAAATTATGCAGTAATAATTGATTTCTCACCTAAAAATCTTTCATATTCAGGTGGCCATCATGCCACATCTATGTGCACTCTTTGTAGATGTGTGCATTTTAATAAGTTGCCAGGCGTAATTCTTCAAGATCCTGTAGTTGAAGTATAGACTTTTCCATTGAGGCACAAAGGTCGAATTGGATCTTCTTGATGTCCCATTGAGCTTTGTGTTAAATTTATATTGGGGAATGACAAGAGTTACTATAGATGAGAAAAAAGGTGTAGTCCTTAGGGTAGTCTTGTATTTGTTTGATAAGCTCATAGTGTGTCATTTAGTTTGTAATTCCAATCTTATTGTATTCTACTGACTCACTTCTTCACAATAGCTTTGATCCGATGGTTGGAAACTTCCACTTGACAATTCATTTGAGGGTGGTATGGAGTAGCCACATGATGAGATACATCATACATGTAAATGAGTGCTTCAAGAAAATGAGATCCCCCATCAAATATGACTGTGTGAGGGACTCCAATATGTGGGTAGGTGATGGTCTTGAAAAGCTTGATGACTACTAGGATGTAGTAGAAACCATAAGAAGAGGGGAATGTACCCATGTAGTCCACACCCAAAACAACCTCTACTTCTTGCCAAAGATTGTGGGGCATCTCATCCCTCTTAGAAATATTACTAGACTAATGGAATCAATCATGAGACTTAACATATTTGTGAGCATCCTCAAAGATAATATGCTAAGAGAACCCCCGTTGGAGGACTTTAAAAGTAGTTTTATTGGAGCCTCCCCTTGAGAGATGCACTAGGGTACAAGCCATATGAACATAGCTAGAATAGATAAGGTTCATCCCAATAGTAATGATGAATGTCTAACTTGAACTTTTTCATTTTTTCCTATGAAATCCAAATGGAAAAATCCTACAACAAGGTAGTTCAAAAAATCAACATACCATGATGTGAACATAGACACCTTCAACAAGTGGTCATTAGTAAAATAGTCATTAATGATAACTATGTTAGAATCTTGGATATTCCATACAATGAGGCAATCGGAAAAAATAGTCCTAGTTTCCTTCTTGTCCTGGATTTCCAAATCAAACTCTTGAAACATTAGAATCCACATGATTAGCCTTGGTTTTGTGTCTGTCTTTGATGTTAAACATTTTATAGTGGTATGATTAGTGTAGACATTCACTTGCAAGCCTAAAGATTGGAGCATAACTTGTTGAAGGCATAAACAATTTTGAGAAGCTCCTTTTTAGTTATTGCATAATTTGTTTGTGTGTCATGTAGTGTCTGACCCACGCACTAGATGACATGATTGTTCTAATTTATGTGCTACCCCACAACTACACTTACAACGTAGTCACTAGAAGCATACATGATCTCTAAAGGAAGAGAACAATATGGGGCAAGAATGACAGGAGTTAAGATTAGGGTTGTAAATGGATATGGGTATATCCACATACCCTGAAACTAATCCCCTCTATACCCATTATGGTTATAATTTTTTATAACAATGTAACTACTTACCCTTATACTCAGATAACTTCCTCTCACTGGTTATGGTTATGGTTATGCATGTACCCATACCCTATATACCCATATACCCATTTATTATATTTTTGATATAAATTAATTATATTTGAATATAATGGTGCATGTTATAGCACTCACATATGGAAATAATGTGTACCTTAGAGTAATAAAAAATTATAGTAGGATGTAATGGTCCATATTGTAGCACTCAGATTCAGTAAATATAAGTACCATACAATAGTAAAATAAACAATTCTATTGAACCTCAAGCATCTTCATAGCCTCACATGAACATTTCATTAAATTAAAGACAAAAATGCATTCTCTCGTTGTTCTCCTCTTTCCTTACTATCTTGAAAGATATTTCTCTATAATAGGTTTAGAGATATGTTACATATTGTTGGCTGCACTTTTTCTCCTAATCTGAAGGAAAGCCAACATAATTTTAAAGGTCAACATGAGTATCTAATTTCTATTAATAGAATAGTCAAACTATGTAATATTCACCAACAGAGACACCAATTACCATTTCCTTTTTCTATTTTGATTTAGATATATTAACATGCTAGTCTTCATTGTCCATTTTAAGCTGACATATTATTTGTTTATGTAATATATATTTACACATAAATGTATTTGATACCATAATAATACCAATATCACCCAATGAATGTGGTAGTTTTTTGTATCCTTAAGTTTGTAGTGTGTTATGTACCAAGTCTATCCATAACCATATACCCACTTCTATGTCCATATATCATGCGGTTATACAGATATGTGTATGGTGTGGTTATTGATTTTAGAATACTGGGTATATACCCATAACCATACCCACTTAACAAAATGGTTATGTTTATGGATATGACCATAACTACACCATACCTTACCCATTTATAGCCCTAGTTGAGATGAGAGCCTCCTTCAGAGTGTTAAATCTCTTCATGAAGTCAGAGTTGAAGTTGAAGTCAACATCCTTCTAGAGAAGGTTTGTTATAGGCTTGGTGATTTATTCTAAATCACATATGAATCTTCTATAGAATGTGGCATGTCACAGAAGTGGCCAAACATCTTTGATAGTAGTATGTGGAGATAGTTTGGATATTACTTCTATTTTAGATTTGTCAATATCTATACCTCTAGCTAATACAGTGTCCTAGAACGATGTCGTCCTTCACCATGAAGTGCCATTTTCCCCAATTAAGCACCATACATGCTTCTTCAAAATGTTTATGGACAAAGGAAAAATGGATGAGACATGATTCAAAAGAATATCCATAGACTGAGAAGTCATCAATGAAGATTTCCATTGTGGTCTCAATGAGGACGATGAAGATGGCAGACATTCAATGTTAAAAAGTGTCAGGTGCATTACATAGTCTGAAGGGCATCTAGTGAAAAGCATATGTGCCAAAGGGATATGTGATTGTGGTCTTTTCTTGATTTGTAGGATGGATGGGTATCTGGTAGAAGCCATAGTATCCATCTGGGTAATAGAAGAACTCCTAGTGAGAAAGTCACTCTAGGACCTGATCAAGAAAAGGTTGGGGGAATTGGACTTTTTGAGTTGCATTGTTGAGCTTGTGATAGTCTATATACATGCTCCACCATGTTATAGTAAGGGTGGGAATAAGATCATTCTTCTCATTTAAAACAATGCTACTTCCTCCTTTCTTTGGCACGAGTTTCACATGACTCACCCAATGTGAATTAGAGATGGGATATATGATCCCGTAAAGCAATAGCTTAATCACCTCCACACATATTTCAACCACTCAGATAGTGAATTCATCTTTGGTATAGTAGTTACTTGTCTTTTTCTTTGACAACATAGATAGACTTTAGATCATCAAACTCAACCTCATGGCCTTCCTCGGGTAGTGTCAAGGTGGAAGAAAATTTTCTCAGCTTGTTCATCGTCCAAGTCATGAGTGTTGGGGTTGATGAGAGCAGTCTCAAGAGGATTTTTAGAAGTATGATCCTCCTTCCAAAGTTATTTGATTCTATCAGCATATTCAATGAGGTAACATTGTTCTTGGAAGGAGGGACCCCCCAGAATCTAAAAAAACATTGAAGTCTCTTGTTTATATTCCTACTCTAAACATCAAGATCTTAGCTTCAATGTTAATGAAAGATCTAGATATTGCAAGGAATGGGTTCCCAAAGGCAAGAGGATAACAAAAATCCTCCTTGATGACCATAATGTAAAAATCACAAGAGTTGAATGATTTGGGACTCACTCTCAAAGGGATGTCTTCTATGTTGACTTGAGAGTTATACATTGCCCATATTTTGAAAATGACTTAACCATTCCATTCCTATGTATCTAATATGTTTGTTCAAGATTGTTTTCAGGCCTTAGGTACATGAAAAGTGTTGAATTACACAAGCCCTAGCTAGTTCAGGTTCAAATCAAATGTAATACAAGTGTGCAATTTGGGAAATCACTCCAAATGACCTTAGATAATTTTGGTAATCACTTGTATTGATGATATGACTTGTAACTAAGATGAGAGAAAAACTAGGGACACTTAATTCCAAGGTTTAATCACTCAAATGTCAATTTAGAAAAAAATTCACAGACTGTGCATCGGTCGAGTTGGAAACTCGACCAATCCTATGATGGATTTTCTAAAGATGACCCATCGATTGAGTTGTACAATCACAGAACTCAACCGATTGACTCATTAAGCAAACCTGATTTTAGCTCATCGGTTGAGTTTTCCAGAACAAACTTGACTAATAGTTTGAAAATTGGCTTTGTCATTTAGTGGACCGCTCGAGTTACCTACATTGAAACTCAACCGCATGAAGTGTACGGAAAATGTAGAAAAAGTGATTATATTAGTTGGTGAGTTTTTTTGGGTGAAAATAGGTATGTTGCATCTTGTAAAATGGCTATATTTTTACCCTAAGTGATCCCGAACTCAAGGGAACACCCCCGGATATAGACAGGACCCCTTGGAGTTCATTCCAAGTTTGCTCATCCATCCTATTATAAGTCCTTGCTATAGTTGAGTGTGTTACAACACCTTGAGCCCATTTCTCTCTCTAGTTTACACTTCATTTTGTGATTATGAGTGAGATAGGCTAGTTGTAAGAGATATACTTCCTTGTGCTTGTAAAGCTCTCATCCATTCCATCTTCCCTACCCCTTTACTCCATGAAGAAAAGGTGAAGGAAATTCTTGAAGGTGGAAGACTTGTGTAAGAGTAGTTAAGACCTTGGAGAAGGTTGAAGACTTTTGGCAAAGTGGCTAAGTCCTTGATAATGTGGAAGACTCTTTGTTCTTAAATGGGTAATTCCTTTGGTGGTCTTGTGTTGTAACTCTTATTGGTGAATATATAGAGAATAGCACTTGCAAAGTTCTATAGGATGACCTCTCTAGGTAGTGGACTGACTCTCTCTTAGTTTGGAGAGTGGAACCACTCTACATGACCTTGTCAAGTGATTGCTATCCATTTCTCTCATTCTTTGCTATGCATGTTAGTTAGTACTTCAAATTGCACTTAAGCTATTAGTTTTAACTTGATATTATTTGAAGGTCTAATCTATCTTGTGAGAATTTTTGAAGCTCTATTCACCCCCCCTCTAAAGCCCTAGATCCAACAAGTGGTATCAGAGCTAAGGATCTTCTCCAATAATCTCCCATGAGAAGAGAATATGGGTGACAACCTACTTGGTTCTCTCAACCTAGAGGGAGGCTTCTCCATGCGTACTCCAGTCTTTGATGGAACCAACTTCCTCTATTGGAAGAGGTGTACAAAATTCTACATTTAAGGCATGATCTTTGACATGTGGAAGGTGATGGTCACACCTTACAAGGAACCAACTGGAAATGTTGCAACATGGAGTGAAGCTACACTCAAAGAAGCCCAACTCAATGCCAATGCCATAAGCATCCTCTATGCAGCCCTTACCCCCAACAAAGTTCAACCTGATCTCATCTTGGGACACCACCTATGAGATTTGGGACAAATTGTGCATAACCTATGGAGGCACAAAGAAAGTCAAGGATGCCAAGATCTACATGTTGAAAAGCCTTCTAGAGAACTTCAAGATGGGAAAGAAACATGGGATTTCAAAGATGCACTCAAGACTCAATGTCATCATCAATGGGCTGGCTGCATTGGGCAACACTTTGGATAGAGGTGTAAAAAACTCCAAGATCTTGAGAACTCTACCAAAGAGATGACAGTCAAAGGTCACATCAATTGAATAAGTGAGGAGCCTTGGTGACATGTCAACCAAAGAACTCATTGGCAACCTCCAAGCACATGAGGCAAGGCTGGACAAGAAAGAAGAAGAAGACAAGCAAGAAGAGAACGAAGCCAATAAGATCAATGGTAGTGCTTTCAAAGCACAAGTGGAGGTAGTCATCCTTCAACAACAAGTTGTTTTCCAGACTTCTCCTTCCTCCTCTAGTGAATATGATGGCTCAAGTATGCATGAAGCCAACTACATCAAGGGAAAACACTTTAAGGGAAAGTAATCCTCCTCCTCCTCTACTCCTAGATGCTACAAGTGTTGACAAAAGGGGAACTACGAGAGTGAATGTCCCAAGTCAAGAATGTCACACCACAAGGACAACTCAAAGAAGGAAGAGGAGTACAATAAGGAGATAAAATACTATAGGAAGGATAATAAGGAGAAGAGACACAAGAATGCGGCTCATGCAGCTTGGGAAGCTTCATCTTCAAGCAGCTCAAGATCGGAAGAAGATGGAGAGTGGCCCCTTACACACATGGTCTCTACTACTGAAGAAATTAGTGAGGTAAGTGAGGTAAGTTTGCATGAGTTATCTAAGTAATCTATCATTGATATGCTTATTTCTTCTCATTCATGCTTTGCTAAATGCAAATATAAAAGAAAATGATTAGGAAAAATCATTGATGATCTATATGCTAAACTTGAAATTGATGAGCTGAATGAGAAAACTCATCTTGAGATTATTGATAACTTGCAAGGGAAATACCTTGATCTTGAGCTCCAATACAATGGAGTTGAAGTTGAGAATGGTATCTACCTTAAGAACATTGAAAGTCTTAAGGAAGAAAACCAAAATTGCATAAAAGATCTTGAAATGATTAAAAGTGACAATGTTGAATTTAAGCTTCTTTTTGATGCTCGTAGAGTTGAAAGAGATGTCTATCTTAAAGAAATCGAAATTCTTAAATACAAAAAATGCAAGGTTGCTTGGTCAAGATAATGATTTATCTTCTAGACCTATAATGCCTATTAATGATGTTGCTTCCATTTCCCTGGAGAAGGATTCATATTTAACTAAAACCCTCTGTCTTGAGGCTGATCTTGTTCATGCTAGGGATGACATTGCTATCTTATCTTCTACTATTGTTTCTTTAAATGATGATAACCATAGATTAAGTGCATCTTTATAGATATTACTCAAAGGGAAAAACTCCCTATTTAAAATCCTTGATCATTCTACCAAACAAAGTGGTACTAGTGGTTTGGGATTTGTAGGGGGAGCATCAAAGGGAAAGAGAAAAGACAAAGGTAAGAAAAAGAGCAAGGAAACCTTTTTCTTTTTAGGAGAGTCTTACGGCACTAAGAATCCTATGTTTTGTTTTTATTTCAAGTGTGATGATCATTACTCTACTTATTGTCCTTACAAGACTAAGGAGACCAACCCAAAGATGAAATGGGTCCCCAAGATAACTCCAGATCCCAAGGATTGAGTTGGGAACTGACATTCTCCTTTCTTATAGGAAAAAGGAAGATGTATTGTTGATAGTGGATTCACTAAGCATATGACAAGAGATATAAGCCATTTCAACAACTTCATCAAAAAGAAAGGAGGTTCGGTCACCTTTGGGGACAATAAGAAAGGTAAAGTCAAAGGTGAGGGTGATATAGGTGAATCCTTATGTATCAATAATGTTCTTTTTGTTGATGGCCTACATCACAATTTAATTAGTGTTAGTCAATTATGTGATAATGGTTACCTTATGTTATTTACATCATTTGAATGCTTGATTCTAGATTCCCACACCTACCAAGTTATATATAAGGGAACTAGAAGTTGTAATGTTTATGTTATTGTTCTTGACTCTATTAAACCTGTTGTTGGTAGATTCCTAGTAGTCAACTCGAATGATATTTCTCTTTGGCACCATCGGCTTGTCATGTAAATTTGCATTAGTTGAAGAAGTTGAGTAAAAAGGACTTGATCAAGGGACTTCCCAAATTGGATTTTGAAAAGGATGAGGAATGCCAACCTTGTACCCAAGGAAAGAAAACCAAGTCTTCCTTCAAATCCAAATGAGTCCTTAGTACCAAGAGAGGTCTTGAGATTTGTCACATTGATCTATATGGACCAATGAGATCTCAACCACTTCGTGGTTCCAAGTATTGCCTTGTTATTGTCGATGATTTCTCTAGATGTACTTGGACCTTCTTTTTCATTTCTAAAAGTGATACGCTTGATGTTTTCTTGAGCTTTTATAATTGAGTTTAGAATGATGTTTCTTGTTGCATCATTTCCATACATAGTGATCATGGGAGAGAATTTGAAAATGAGCTTTTTGAATGTTTTTGTCAAGAATCTGGTTATGCACACAACTTCTCTTCACCTCGAACACCTCAACAAAATGGGGTTGTAGAGAGGAAGAATAGGTCTTTACAAGAGATGGCTAGGACCATCCTTCTAGAGTATGATACTCCAATGAAGTTTTGGGCTGAAGTTGTTAGTACCTCATGTTTTGTGCAAAACCAGGTTTTTACACATCCTTCTTTGAAGAAAACCCCTATGAGCTATGGTGTGGTAGGAAGCCTGCTATCGAGTATTTCTATGTTTTTCAGATATCCTTGTTTTGTTTTGAATACGAAAGATTCTCTCAACAAGTTTGATCCAAAATCTTACAAATCTTTCTTTCTTGGCTATAGCACTACTAGCAAGGCTTATAGAGTATTTAATGTTGATCTTGCTAAAGTAGAAGAATCCATAAATGTGAAATTTATTGAGATTAACCCCTCTATTCCCAAAGATATTATTCCAAATGATGATGTTCCAGGTGAAGTAATTCCTATTCTAAAAGAGCTCAACATCACCCAAAAGGGAAAAGAGGTGGCCACTCAAGAAGAAGAGAAAGATGAAGGGAAGAAGGATCCAACCCCTCGGTTTGCAATGAATCATCCACATGAGCTAATTTTAGGTGATCCATTTGGAAGAGTGCAGACATAGGCTGCATTTAGTAAAGAACAAGCCAATAGTGCCTTCATCTCACAACTTGAGCCAAAGAACATCAAGGAAGCTCTTGGGGATTAAGAGTGGATCCTAGCTATGCAAGAAGAATTGGAACAATTTAAAAAGAACAAAGTTTGGACCCTAGTGGCAAGACCAAGTGCTAGAAATATCATTGACACCAAATGGGTCTACCACAACAAGCTTGATGAAAGCAACAAAGTGGTAAGGAACAAAGCAAGGTTAGTGGCTCAAGGATACAATCAATAGGATGATATAGATTTTGATGAAACATATGCACTAGTATCTAGACTTGAGTCCATTTGTATGTTGCTTGCCTTTTCTAGTTATAAGAACTTTCTTCTATATGAAATGGATGTTAAAAGTGAATTTTTGAATGGTATAATTGAGAAGGAAGTGTATGTTGTGCAACCTCTGGGCTTTGAACATGATAGTTTACCTAACCATGTTTATTTGTTGCAAAAAACTCTCTATGGACTCAAACAAGCACCTAGAGCTTGGTATGATAAATTAAAGAATTTTTTGTTAGATCATGGGTATATCATGGGCAAAGTGAATTCTACCTTATTTCTAAAGCACACTTCTAACAATTTTTTTATCATTCAAATATATGTTGATGATATCATTTTTGGCAGAACTAACCTTGATCTTTGCAAAGAAATTAGTGATCTTATGCAGAGTGAATTCGAGATGAGTATGATGGGTGAACTGATGTTCTTCCTCGACTTTCAAATCAAGCAAACGAAAGATGGGAACTTTATCAACCAAGGCAAGTATACAAGTGGACTACTCAAATGCTTTGGGATGGAGAACACTAAGCCAATGGACACACCCATGTCAAACACCACCAAACTTGACAAATTTGAAGAGGATGAGAAGGTATATGAGAAGCTTTATAGAGGTATGATTGGAAGTTTACTTTACTTAATTTCCTCTAGACCTGATATAACGTTTAGTGTTCAAAGAAATTAGTGATCTTATGCAGAGTGAATGCGAGATGAGTATGATGGGTGAAATGATGTTCTTCCTTGACTTTCAAATCAAGAAAACGAAAGATGGGAACTTTATCAACCAAGGCAAGTATACAAGTGAACTACTCAAATGCTTTGGGATGGAGAATACTAAGCCAATGGACACACCCATGTCAAACACCACCAAACTTGACAAATTTGAAGAGGATTAGAAGGTAGATGAGAATCTTTATAGAGGTATGATTGGAAGTTTACTTTACTTAATTGCCTCTAGACCTGATATAATGTTTAGTGTTCAAAGAAATTAGTGATCTTATGCAGAGTGAATTCGAGATGAGTATGATGGGTGAACTAATGTTCTTCCTTGAATTTCAAATCAAGCAAACGAAAGATGGGAACTTTATCAACCAAGGCAAGTATACAAGTGAACTAATCAAATGCTTTGGGATGGAGAACACTAAGCCAATAGACACACCCATGTCAAACACCACCAAACTTGACAAATTTGAAGAGGATGAGATGGTAGATGCGAAGCTTTATAGAGGTATGATTGGAAGTTTACTTTACTTAATTGCCTCTAGACCTGATATAATGTTTAATGTTGTCTTGTGTGCTTTCTTTCAATCAAATCCTAAGAAATCCCATCTTATAGCTGTCAAGAGGATTTTTAGGTACTTAGCTAAAATCCAAAATTTTAGACTATGGTATCCAAAGTCAAGGGACTTTACTCTTACTGCTTATAGAGATTGTGGATTATGAAGGGTGCTTGATTGATAGAAAGTGCACAAGTGGCACTTGTTTCCTCCTAAGACCATTCTTAGTGTCTTAGTTATCCAAGAAATAGAGCACAATGGAATTATCAACCACCAAGGCTATATACATTACAATCGAGAGTTGTTGTGCCTAGGTCCTATGGATGAAGAAAATGCTCCAAGACTTTAAAATTCATTTTGATGCTTCTCCTATCTCTTGTGATAACACTAATGCAATTAACTTGTTATATAATCCTATATTTCATAGTAGAGCTAAACATATAGAGGTTTTCCATCATTTTCATTGTGATCACATTACCAAGAAGGATATCTATATCATGCATGTGGATATGCAAAATCAGTTGGCAAATATTTTCACTAAACCTCTAGCTAGAGAGCAATTTAACTTTATTAGATCTAAACTGCTCATAACTTCTTTGAATGAATCTAATATTCCTTCTATCTAGTTTTTATCTATCCTATATGTTTTTCCTATGTTTTGATCACTATTGCTTGCTAATATGGTAAAACTTTAGTTTTTCATGTTCATTATACCTTATTTTTCTCTTATTTTTGGGTATTTTTTGCAAACGTATGTTTTATTACAAAATGGTACCCAATAATGAGTGATATGTGCCTAAGTATGTTCACAATACATAATGGACTTGAGAAATAAATTTAATTAGCACTCTAATGCCTAGAAACTAGGACTTCTAAGTTTAGGTTAGGTTGACCATCGGTCGAGTAGCCAACTCGACTGATCGGATATCGCCAGCTTTTTTAAAGAGCATATCGGTCGAGTTTCTAAGTTCACAGAACTTGACCTATGGCTGAGATGGAGAAAATTTAAGATAGGTTCGGCCGACTAATCTCCCTCTCAACTAGAGAAAAGTCAACCGATCTGGCCTCCATCTCCCCTAAGCTCTCAACCCTAGCCCCATCCTTCCTCTCCCTAATCTTAGTTTGACCTATCTTGACCTCCCATGACCTTCCCCTTTGCTAACCTAGGTTTGTGGATGAGTTTTGGTGGTGAGTCTGATAAGGAGGCAGGATCACCCCCTTACTAAAGATTTGAAGAATAAAACATCCATTCCAAACACACTCAAAGGTATGCTGGAATAGGTGTAACATTTTTAGTTTCAATAAATGATATTCTAAATAAGCAACGTATATCAGTAGAATAAAAATAATGACTATATTCAATTTTCATAAAAGATTACAAAAGTACATCATAATATCCCATAAGGGTTTACATGTATGATACAACATAAGGAACTAAGTAGAGGGAAATATAAACCATAACAACTTTGTCTTCAAGCTTTAACTCGTTAAGGTAGTCTAAAACTTCATATCTTATCATCCAAGTCCTTCACCTAGGGTTGGAAGCATACCCCAGCAAGAAGAGAAAAGAGATGACATCAACAAAGGTTGGTGTGACAAATTGAGTTTTTATGGTATTTTTCTCTCTCTTAAAAGTTTATTATCAAATTTTTTGACCAAAATACCCTCATAAACTTCCCTCGCTTAATTGGACAAATATGTGTCACAAATTGCAAAAATATGCGAACCCTAGTATGCTTTTATGACAAAATGCATATGTTAATGTATTTAATAAATGAACACATCAAACTTTCTATTTTGGACCCCCAATTTATACCATAGTCACATCTTGACATCATTATGCTACCCCTAAAATTTTGTACGAATTGTATGTGCCAATTGGGAGTTATGATCAATGTAATTTGATGCAATTTTCCTTTCATTTTGGACCTTAGGGCGTATGTTTCGGATTCCATTTGATATATATATATATATATATATATATATATATATATATATATATATATATATATATATATATATATATATGTCACGCACCCCTTTTCTTGGTTGGGGACGGATTTATGAACCAGGGATCAGCCATGACCGTCCGATCGGCTGATCAGGGATCGTGCGAGATCCAAAGGTCATCGGATCATCCCTAACCTTCCGGAAAGACCCGGTCTCCACCCCAACAGCGCAGCAACCTCTCCAAAACTGATAGTGCCCGAATCTCGCCATCTCAGCGCAAGATATTTGGAGGAAAGACTCGTCTCACCGAGACGAGTTCAACGAGCCCACACTCAACCTCCCTCATCCACGGAACATGGAGAACGAACTCCCGATCCCTCACCCTTTCTTCTGGCAGCGGTGGTAGACTTTAGGGTTTTCTTGCCTAGCTTCCCTCACACCTATTTAAGGCCTTCTTTAGCTCCGTCATGGCCCCTTTACTCACTTCACACCTTCAATTGCAAACATCAATACCCCGAGCACTGCTCCCCTAGCCCACCTTCTTCAACCTCGACTCTCTTCACCGTCAGGGAACCTCATCACTCCCCGCACAAATCCTAACCCCCCAACACCTTCGCCGACCTTCCCCGAGCATGGGCAGCCAGAAGGCAGGCTCCCAGAACTCCTCACCACCCTAAACCCCTCTCACGTCGGTGACCTTTCCTCCCCTGTGGCGGTGCCGAGTTCCAGTGGGAGCCACAGCCTGAAAATCCCACACTTCTGAGCGGGGCAACCTTGCGAAGGTGAAGGCATCTTCTTCCTCACGGCAGCACCACCCACGAGTTAGCGGGAGCTCGCCAGAGTTGATCAAACTGCTTGTCTAGCAGCGAGAGAGGAGAAATAGAGAAAGGGAGGAAGGTTGCCAGCAAAGCCAACTCGGACCAGTAGGCTTTTGCCACATAGTCAGAGGAATCGCGGGCCACCTTTTCAACTCAGTGATCCGTGCATTGCTTTGTGAGACCTTGGATCAACCTGGGCCGTCAATCTAGTAGGATCCGACCGTTGATCAAGGTAAGATCATCTTCTTCTTTTTCTTTTATTCAAGAAAATAGGTTATCTTAAGAAAATCATAGAAAATGCCAGGATTATCAGAAAATAGCGAACCAATATACCATTTTCATCAAAAAATTATTCTATATCCAAATAAAATGCTACAATGACCTAGATCCGTTTCCTTTTCCAAAAATAGTTTCTTAAAGCCTTAATGACCACTTAATTATAATTAATTTTTTGATAATAGTTTTCCTTGATGATATCTGACCTTCTAAGGTGTAATTAACCCTAGATAGAACTCTGTTTCTAAATAACTCGAAATCATATTCTAAGATGGCAAATGATCAAAGGAATAGGAGAAACCCTAGATCTAGTTTCTTTTTCTACATGGAATTGAAGATATATCTTTATAACAAAAATTAATATCATTAGATGATAATTAGAGGTTATGTTTGGTCTGAATCTTTAAAACGAACCCTGATGTTATGAATGGTTAATATGTTGAGGGTTACTCTAACATCCCTGACCTAGGTTATGTGTTAACCCTAGATGTTTTGTATAATAAGGTTGAGTAGATTCTTAACCTTATCTTGGGAAAAGTAATTAGGGCTCATGAGAAACTTATGTTTCAATTTTGGTCATGTTTGGACAATGTTGAAGCAATGTTTGCTTATTTTGGACTAATGTACAAATTACCCAAGTTGAGGGGTTTATGTGCAAATTGTGCATGATAATATGTTCCTCATGTGTTGAAGCATCATGAGAGTGAATATGATGTTGAGGTATGGCTTATGGAAGCCTGAATACCAAGAAAGAGATGATAAAGAATTGCTTGTGCATTAAAACCTAGTTTTTGAGTAATGTGCAATTTACCCAAAACCTGAGGTTCAATATGAAAATTACCACTTCAATTAGGTCCTTAATGTTTCTTGTCATCATGTAGAGCAAAGAAAATGAGAGGGGTACCTCATTTGAATTAAGTTGGAGGAGAGAGAATCTTGGTATTAAAATAATCAAGATTTAATCTTAAGTGAAACCCTAATTCAATTTAGGGAAAAAATAAATGTATTAATTAAAGGGCCTTCAACCAAAATGTTATTGGTTGATTTTGAATAACGATGGACGTTCTTTTGCCAAGATAAGGAACGAAAATATCCTAAGTAGGTGAAATTCCACTCACCTTATTATAAGGAAAAGAATTTCCACTCAAAAAGATATATTTATATTATAATGGATTAAGGTGCTTATTTTCTTTTCCTTTAATCAATGGATAATGGAAGGGAGTTCGGTGGGGATAGAGATGCCCTTGCATGCAAGAAACCAAGGGGGAAGTGGTGGCAACAATTTTGGAATTAAAAGACTTTTATAAAGTATCTTCTCTCTCATTAATTTCCATATAAAAATGCCCTTTCCAAGCCAAATGAAAGGCTTTTCTCGACCCTTTTCTTTCTCTCCTTGATTTGGCCGACCAAGGGAGCTTAGGAGGAGAATAAAGACAAAACCCAACCTGTAGGTAAGGTTCTTGATCCATTTCTCCTTGATTTCATGGTGGAAATCAAAAATAAATTATGGATTCCTTCTTACTTTGATCTCCTCTTCAACCCTAGCCAACTTTTACAATCAAAAGCTTGAGGACGAGCCTAGGGGGAGTTGCAAGAGCTTCATCCACCATTAATGGCATGAGCTTGGAGATTTCGATCTCAATTGGAGGCTGGTTTTATAACTTAAACCCTTAAACATTGCTATTGCATCAATTCTCTATGCTTTGTTGATTGATTTCTTCAATTTGATACACTCTTGTTTCTTTGCTGCAATTTCCATCAAGAACGGTTGCTGTTCTTGGTTGTTCGAAGGAAGGGGATGATGACATCATCCTATATGCTTATCCAAATAAAAGTACCAAGCCAAACGGTTTTGATAGCTATTCCAAATCATTTTAATTTGATTGGCTATGCGGTTTCAACAAACCGTTTAAAGGCAAACGGTTTGAAACCGTTTGGGAGCAAACGGTTTCAAGACCGTTTTATATGGTTGACCAAGCGTTGACCGTTTGGGAATTGTGTTCCTAATTATGTAGGCTAATGACCCACCAAATTTGAGGGGTTAACTCCAAAGGAATCGTAGGTTGAAGGCCAATCTAATAGGCAAATCGAATTGAATTAAATGCTGATTTTCAACCTGATTAACTTGACCTGTTTGGGAAAACGGTTTCAAGACAATTTGAGTGAGTTGACCAAGCGTTGACAGTTTGGGATTCCTGTTCATAATTATATTGGTTGATGACACTTCAAATTTGAGGGATTAACTCCCAAGGAATCGTGAGTTGAAGGCTAATCAATTAGGGAAACCTAATTGGATTAAGTGCTGATTATCAATCTGATTTAATTGAACTTTTTGGGAAAACGGTCTCAAGACCGTTTGAGTGCGTTGACAAAGGGTTGACCGTTTGGGATTACTGTTCCTAGTGATGTTATATAATGACTCACCAAATTTGAGGGATTAAATCCCAAGGAATCGTGAGTTGAAGGCTATTCAATTGGGAAAACCCTAATTGCAAACAGTGCTGAAATTCCAATGAGTTAATTGGAGATTTTGGGTTGATTATCCCAAACGGTTTCAAGACCGTTTGGTAATCACCCAAAAGGTCTCACGACAGTTTGTGGGTCACCCCAAGATCGTTTGGAGGTCTGGGGTCAAGTATAGTTGACCAATTGAAGGTCTAAAGGTACCAAATCATATTGCAATTAAGTGTTGATTTGTTGATCAACTCGATAGACCAAACCTTGATGAAATTTCACTAGAATCCAAAGGTTGGATGAGACAAACGGTATCAAGACCGTTTTGTGGTCAAAAAAGACCGTTTGGAGGTCTAGGGTTGAGTATGGTTAGGTGTTTGAAGGTCTAAAGGTACCAAGCTGATATACAATGCAATGCTGATTTGGTGATCAATCCCATGATCCAAACCTTAATTGGATGGCTTGGATTTGAGTGATTTGATGGTCAAACGGTCTCAAGACCGTTTGTAGGTCATCCAAACGACCTCAAGACCGTTTGGGGTCAGGTCATACCCAATTTGGATGATGGTTCAAAAGTTTCAAAGTAAACAATCTTGCATTGATGAGTGTTGTTGAATCATCGATTCTAAACCCTAATTCAATTGATTCAAACCCTAATTGATGACTAATTGAGGGTTAATTGAGGGTCAAATCAGGTGAAGGTTGACCTATTTAACTCAATTGAAGTATGGGGATAGGTCCAATTGGTGATTGGTTCCATGAATTCAATGATTGAAGGAATCAACATTGGAAACCCTAATCCAATTTGATTGGTTGAGACCATATCTGGTCCATGCGGTTTTGAGGAGGTTTGGACCAAATGGTCTCAAGACCGTTTGAGTCCAAACGGTCTCAAGACCGTTTGAGACCAAACGATCCCAAACCATTTGAAGACCAAAGACCATTCGGTTTCAAAATCGTTTGGTGATGAAACCTCAAAAACCGATTGAAGGTTGTTGGTAATTTAATCACTTGGTAATTGAAGGTAATGATAGTTCCAATAATCCTATGATGGTTTGTGATGATAACCAATTAAGGTACAAAGGTTGAAACCCTAATATTACCTAAGTGATTAGTGCCAATTAAGGGATGAACCTTAATCGCTTATAGGATCAATGACTTGATAATCATAGTTGTATGTACTCAACTGAAGGGTGATATGACCTAATCAAGCTGAGAAGTTGATAGCATGAATTCATACATGAATATGATTCATGTGGTGATTAAGGGTTGTGATCCTTAAGTAAAGAGATCATGAAACCCTAAATATGAACATAAACCCTAATTGACAGGGTTATTGAACTCAAATCATAGTTGAGGGAGTATCCATGTAAATCCATAGTTGAGGGTGTATCCATGTGCAAACCTAGTTGAGGGAGTATCCATGTGATACCCTAACTGAGGGTGCATCCATGTGAAACCCTAAATGAGAGTGATTTCATGAGAAACCCTAATTGGAAATGATTAGTAAACCCTAATTATGGGCAAAGTGATATGAAACCCTAATAAAGGGTGATGCTATATGCAATCTCTATTCTAAAGAAGGGAGATGGTATGTGAAACCCTAATCCCTAATGAAAGAATAGAATTCATACTTGAATATGATTCATGAGGTGAACTCCTGTAGCATGACTGTGTAAGGTTGCACGGCCGTGGTGGCTTCCCTTTGCACGGTCGTTTTTGGTTGCACGGCTGTGGTACTCTATGCTTGACTTAGAGTTGTTTTGAAAAGGACCTAACATGGTCGTTTTGTTAATTCTCGACTTATGGATGAATCCATAGTATTGGAAATTGATGTATATTCCAAGTGAGTGACTAATGATCACTACTTTACATGATGAATGTGATGAACTGGTGCATAAAGTATTAGGATGGGTAATACCCTAATACAAGCTAAGTATATGCACTCAAATAAGATAATGGTGTTGAGGGAAGTGATACATCAAGATATGATAGATATCACATCCAACACCCCAATACTGGTATACCTTGATATGTTATAAGTCCAATATAATTGGGTGAATAACACATGAGATGTGCCATGTCAATGGTTACATTGAGATGAAATGTACCCTGTTGAATGTAGGCCAACATGCCTTATGAAAAAGGGTTAATCCAAACCTATAAACTATGATGTAATCATAGTCTAGTAAAGATGAAAGAGAAATTCATGCTGTGTGTTGATAATTCATTTAATGATAAATGATGAGAATAATGAAGTATGATTAAAATACTTATTATTCCATAATGATTCCTCTCTATATGAACCCTAATACAGGGTAATACTATATGAACCCTAACACAGGGTAATTGCTATGTGAATCCCTAATGTAGGGTAAATGCTATGTGAATCTCTAATGTAGGGTGATTGCTATGTGAGTGCCCAATGCAGATATGATGAGAAGATGAGCATAGCCAGGTATGGGCTATAATGTTCTGTACATTGAAAATGTTCTATAGACTTTATAAGCTTCCATATGTCTTGTTGCCTATTAATGGGTAATAAGAGGTGATATGAGCTTTGTGAACTATGTGAAATACTTTGTGTAGCAAGAATTATAATGTCCTTGGTCAGATGACCTGAAGGTATGAAGTTACTCAATAAGTGGTAACAAGTGTTCTATGATGAGATAAGGGTTTAAATACCCAGATTCTATAATCATAATGATTAATGTGTTAAGAAGAGGAATTGTACTTGATGAGTTGAGGGATTGAGATCCCAATACATTGAGAAAAGAGTGTGGCTACAGGCCATGACTCCACTATGACAATGCCAGGCTTTATATATATGATCTAAGCCTGAAGAGAGTTAATGTTGTGATAATGATTCTATAGTGGATAAATGTTATACATGTTCTTCATATTCCCTAATGGATATGTGATATGATGCTCTTTCAAGTTATAGCTGCAATGCTGAATAAGATTAATGTTCTAATCTGTTAGACAATAAAATATCTGCTTCCATATAAATATGATTCCTCTATTCATAATTATATTGTTAAGTTGTAATAATAATGTTACTGGCAGAGAGTTATAACTCTCGCTGGGGCAATTTTTATAATTGTCTCACCCCCTGTGGGAACCACATTTTTAGGTGGACGCGGATGAGGAGATAGGAATCCTTCAATAGGCGAAGGACAACAACAGCAGTAGGGACAACAGTGAAGTCTCAGGTGGAAACATTGGCTGTTATGTCATGATTAGATGTATATAGAATCCTATGTTCCGTCTATGTACTCTTGGGTCCTCGGAGTAGTAGTTAGTGCTTTTAAGATTTTGGCTCAGTGCCTTGAGATTTTATTCTGCCTATGTTGAGCTTACCAGTGCAACTGATGTTGTAAATCTCGAGAAGAGATAGTACAAGACATGTACTTTGAAACATAATGTAAATGTTATAATTTGTCTCTTGAAGAAAATGATTTCCAATGTGTGGATCTCTTCGCAAAAAGTTTTAAATTGTTTTGTGATTTTCACTAATTCGCTGCTTAATGAACGCTTCTGCATTAGTTAATTTTGTTTTCACGAATCGGTCGGTACAATAGTGGTATCAGAGCTCTAGGTTCGCTGAGTCTACAGAGACATAGGACTAAGGTTGTAGAGTCTGTTCTAAGTGTCTTCCAGTTTATCTGATAGTATCTTCTGCTCACATAGGAGAAGAAGAACTTGAAAATGACTGGAAAACATGAGGAACACATTGCTAAGGGCAATGTTGTTGCACCAGGAGGGGGTGCATGGGACCAGGCAAGAGGAGAATAAGTGCCTGAGAATTCCCATCTTGACCCAATCAGGATAGAGGATCCTATGTTGTGCTCTTGAAGAGCAGGTTAGGACAACAATGATGCATAAAGATGGAATTCTGACCCCACCCTCCTTCTTTCTTCTCTTCTTCTAATTGTTTTGTTCAAATGGCGTAGAAATCTTCAACTAGAAAAGGTCCTCCGCACCAGCTTCTCAAAACCATAAGTTCTTCCCGGGAGCCTTCCTTAACCGAGACTCAGGTTAAGCTCCGTAGACCATAGTCAGTGCCCAGCCCCAGCTGCTCCTCCTATCTACTTTATTGGCTTTTAAGAAATAGGAAATTGGTTGATTCTTGCGCTTGCTTGTCTTTTAGGAAAACCCTGCTTTTCTAGTTCTAGTCCCGTATAGTAGACCTTGTACGTACGGGTTCTTGTCAGGTGGGGCACAACACAGTAGTTGCAATTCGACGATCAAAATACCGATTCCAGAGTCTCCCGAGCTCCCCGGCTGGAAAAAAGCCTACGCCTGAAGACCTGAGGACTGGATACTGGTATTACAACCTAGGTTACCAGTCCTCAATGCAGAAACTTTGGGCTTTGAAAGGATTCCTGAGTGACATGGTCATGATAGAATAGTGGAAATGTGGGAAAGATTATCAGATGGCAAGAATGTAGACTCTGCCATAAGTTTGGACAAACAGTACATATGTGATGGTAGTGCCCAAGGAAGGGTAATAAGCTAAGAATTAACGTAAGATCTCTATAATTTTAGAGACATTTGCCTAAATATTCTGAAAAGCTAAAGTTTTTGGTGTCACCAGTACAATAAATGCCTAGTGCACCAGGGAAGTAGCCACTAAGTGAAGGCAAAAGTAGTAACATGAAATAACTAAACACTATGTGTTGAGCCAACCTAAAGTAGTAGATAATCATGATGGGTAATAGTCAAATGAAATATATTCATTCTAATACTTCATTTCATGATTCTATGTGTTGTAGTTGTTTTTGAGCTTCCTTTGACTAGTCCTATAAGGACACAAGGAAGATGAGAATCTACATTTTACTCAGTGATTCCTTAAAATTTTTTATAATCTCCCTTATCTATGTGTTGAAATATGAAATATAGAAGTGATACCTGAAGAAAATTTAAGAATGGAGAATCCTGTGTGTATAATGATGGGAAAAGTGAGGAATATGATAGCAAATAAAGTGCATACTACCTAAACTAAATACTTATATACCCTGGCTAGGTATATGATTATTGCGGATAAGGCAAGTATGAAACTCTTAGATTGTTATCTTTTTTATTACTCTGATCAAGTAGTCATTCTAAAACAATCTAGTGAGTATAATGAAACTATAGAGAAGAGATATGTGAACATTCTCAACTTATAGGGAAGAGCTATGTGAACATTCCCAACTAATAGAGAAGAGCTATGTGAACATTCTCAACAAAAAGGGAAGAGCTATGTGAACATTACCAACTAATAGAGAAGAGCTATGTGAACATTCTCAACTTATAGGGAAGATCTATGTGAACATTCCCAACTAATAGAGAAGAGCTATGTGAACATTCTCAACAAAAAGGGAAGAGTTATGTGAACATTCCCAATTAATAGAGAAGAGCTATGTGAACATTCTCAACAAAAAGGGAAGAGCTATGTGAACATTCCCAACTAATAGAGAAGAGCTATGTGAACATTCTCAACAAAAAGGGAAGAGCTATGTGAACATTCCCAAATAATAGAGAAGAGCTATGTGAACATTCTCAACAAAAAGGGAAGCGCTATGTGAACATTCCCAACTAATAGAGAAGAGCTATGTGATCATTCTCAACAAAAATGGAAGAGCTATGTGAACATTCCCAACTAATAGAGAAGGGCTATGTGAACATTCCCAACTAATAGGGAAAAGCTATGTGAACATTCCCAATTACATAGAGTTTGCTAAGTGAACTTTCCTAAATGAATAAAAGGATTTATGAGTGAATTATCTCTGTTAGATATATATGTTTCTCTTTTGATAAATATTCTTGAGTAATGATTGAAGTATGTTCTTTTATGCTTCTTCCTTTCAATGATATGGACATCATATATTAGGGGTTTATGCTCTACATAAACATTGATAAGGTTGAACTAATGAAAGGAGCTTTGTGTGGAATCACAGAGTTCATAATATCTCCAGGATATTAAGATGATATGTGGAGACTTGAGGGCATGATTAATGAACAATCTGTTCCTCCTTTTCCTGGGATTTCGAGGACGAAATCCTTGTTAGGGGTTTATAATTTGTAACATCCCTGACCTGGGTTATGTGCTAAACCTAGATGTTTTGTCTAATAAAGTTGAGTAGATGCTTAATCTTATCTTGGGAAAAGTAATTAGGGCCCATGAGAAACTTATGTTTCAATTTTTGTCCTGTTTGGACAATGTTGAAGCAATGTTTGCTTATTTTGTACTAATGTGCAAATTACCCAAGTTGAGGGGTTTATGTGCAAATTTTGCATGATAATATGTTCCTCATGTGTTGAAGCATCATGATAGTGAATATGATGTTGAGGTATGGCTTATGGAAGCCTGAATACCAAGAAAGAGTTGATAAAGCAATGTTTGTGCATTAAAACCTAGTTTTGGAGTAATGTGCAATTTACCCAAAACCTGGTGTTCAATATGAAAATTACCACTTCAATTAGGTCCTTAATGTTTCTTGTCATCATTTAGAGCAAATAAAATGAGAGGGGCACCTCATTTGAATTAAGTTGGAGGAGAGAGAATCTTGGTATTAAAATAATCAAGATTTAATCTTAAGTGAAACCCTAATTCAATTTAGGGCAAAAATAAATGTATTAATTAAAGGGACTTAAACCAAAATGTTATTGGTTGATTTTTAATAAGGATGGACGTTCTTTTTCCAAGATAAGGAACAAAAATATCCTAAGTAGGTGAAATTCCACTCACCTTATTATAAGGAAAAGTATTTCCACTCAAAAAGATATATTAATATTATAATGGATTAAGGTGCTCATTTTCTTTTCCCTTAATCCATGGATAATGGAAGAGAGTTCGGTGGGGATAGAGATGCCCTTGCATTCAAGAAACCAAGGGGGAAGTGGTGGCAACAATTTTGGAATTAAAAGACTTTTATAAAGTATCTTCTCTCTCATCAACTTCCTTATAAAAATGCCCTTTCCAAGCCAAATGAAAGGCTTTTCTCAACCCTTTTCTTTCTCTCCTTGATTTTGCCGACCAAGGGAGCTTAGGAGGAGAACAAAGACGAAACCCAACCTGTAGGTAAGGTTCTTGATCCATTTCTCCTTGATTTCATGGTGGAAATCGAAAATAAATTATGGATTCCTTCATACTTTGATCTCCTCTTCAACCCTAGCCAACTTTTACAATCAAAAGCTTGAGGACGAGCCTAGGGGGAGTTTCAAGAGCTTCATCCACCATTAATGGCGTGAGCTTGGAGCTTTGGATATCAATTGGAGGTGGGTTTTATAACTTAAACCCTTAAACATTGCTATTGCATCAATTCTCTATGCTTTGTTGATTGATTTCTTCAATTTGATACACTCTTGTTTCTTTGCTGCAATTTCCATCAAGAACGGTTGCTGTTCTTGGTTGTTAGAAGGAAGGGGATGATGAAATCATCCTAGATGCTTATAAAAATAAAAGTACCAAGCCAAATGGTTTTGATAGCTATTCTAAATCATTTTAATTTGATTGGCTATGCGGTTTCAGCACACCATTAGAAAACGGTTTCAAGACCGTTTGAGATGGTTGACCAAGCGTTGACCGTTTGGGAATTTTGTTCATAATTATGTAGGATAATGACCCACCAAATTTGAGGGGTTAAATCCAAAGGAATCGTAGGTTTAAGGCCAATCAATTAGGCAAATCGAATTGAATTAAATGCTGATTTTCAACCTGATTAACTTGACCTGTTTGGGAAAACGGTTTCAAGACCGTTTGAGTGAGTTGACCAAGCATTTACCGTTTGGGATTCCTGTTCATAATTATGTTGGTTGATGACCCTTCCAATTTGAGGGATTAACTCCCAAGTAATCGTGAGTTGAAGTCTAATCAATTAGGGAAACCTAATTGGATTAAGTGCTGATTATCAATCTGATTTAATTGAACTTTTTGGGCAAACAGTCTCAAGACCGTTTGACTGCGCTGACCAAGGGTTCACAGTTTGATATTACTGTTCCTAATGATGTGGTATAATGACTCACCTAATTTGAGGGATTAACTACCAAGGAATCGTGAGTTGAAGGCTATTCAATTGGGAAAACCCTAATTGAAAACAGTGTTGAAATTCCAATGAGTTAATTGGAGATTTTGGGTTGATTAGCCCAAACGGTATCAAGACCGTTTGGGAATCACCCAAACAGTATCAATACCGTTTGGGGGTCACCCCAAGACCGTTTGGAGGTCTGAGGTCAAGTATAGTTGACCAATTGAAGGTCTAAAGGTACCAAATCATATTGCAATTAAGTGCTGATTTGTTGATCAACTCGATAGACCAAACCTTGATGAAATTTCACTAGAAACCAAAGGTTGGATGAGCCAAACGGTCTCAAGACCGTTTGGAGCTCATAGATATGGTCTCAAGACCGTTTGGTGGTCAAACAAGACCGTTTGGATGTCTAGGGTTGAGTATGGTTAGGTGTTTGAAGGTCTAAAGGTACCCAGCTGATATACAATGCAATGCTGATTTGGTGATCAATCCCATGATCCAAACCTTAATTGGATGGCTTGGATTTGAGTGATTTGATGGGAAAACGGTCTCAAGACCGTTTTGAGGTCATACAAACTACCTCAAGACCGTTTGGGGTCAGGTCATACCCAATTTGGATGATGGTTCAAAAGTTTCAAAGTAAACAATCTTGCATTGATGAGTGTTGTTGAATCATCGATTCTAAACCCTATTTAAATTGATTCAAACCCTAATTGATGACTAATTGAGGGTCAAATCAGGTGAAGGTTGACCTATTTAACTCAATTGAAGTATGAGGATAGGTCCAATTGGTGATTGGTTCCATGAATTCAATGATTGAAGGAATCAACATTGGAAACCCTAATCCAATTTGATTGGTTGAGACCATATCTGGTCCATGCGGTTTTGAGGAGGTATGGACCAAATGGTCTCAAGACCGTTTGAGTCCAAACGGTCTCAAGACCATTTGGGGCCAAACGGTCTCAAGACCGTTTGAGACCAAACGGTCCCAAACCATTTGAAGACCAAAGACCATTCAGTTTCAAAATCGTTTGGTGATGAAACCTCAAAAACTGATTGAAGGTTGTTGGTAATTTAATCACTTGGTAATTGAAGGTAATTATAGTTCCAATAATCCTATGATGGTTAGTGATGATAACCAATGAATGTACAAAGGTTGAAACCCTAATAGTACCTAAGTGATTAGTGCCAATTAAGGTATGAACCTTAATCTCTTATAGGATCAATGACTTGATAATCATAGTTGTATGTACTCAACTGAAGGGTGATATGACCTAATCAAGTTGAGAAGTTAATATAATGAATTCATACATGAATATGATTCATGTGGTGATTAAGGGTTGTGATCCTTAAGTAAAGAGATCATGAAACCCTAAACATGAACATAAACCCTAATTGATAGGGTTATTGAACTCAAATCATAGTTGAGGGAGTATCCATGTAAATCCATAGTTGAGGGTGTATCCATGTGAAAACCTAGTTGAGGGAGTATCCATGTGATACCCTAACTAAGGGTGCATCCATGTGAAACCCTAAATGAGAGTGATTTCATGAGAAACCCTAATTGGAAATGATTAGTAAACCCTAATTATGGGCAAAGTGATATGAAACCCTAATAAAGGGTGATGCTATATGCAATCTCTATTCTAAAGAAGGGAGATGGTATGTGAAACCCTAATCCCTAATGAAAGAATAGAATTCATACTTGAATATGATTCATGAGGTGAACTCCTATAGCACGACCGTGTAAGGCTGCACGGTCGTGGTGGCTTCCCTTTGCACGGCCGTTTTTGGTTGCACCACCGTGGTACTCTATGCTTGACTTAGAGTTGTTTTGAAAATGACCTAACATGGTCTTTTTGTTAATTCCCGACTTATGGATGAATCCATAGTATTGGCAATGGTTGTATATTCCAAGTGAGTGACTAATGATCACTACTTTACATGATGAATGTGATGAACTGGTGCATAAAGTATTAGGATGGGTAATACCCTAATACAAGCTAAGTATATGAACTCAAATAAGATAATGGTGTTGAGGGAAGTGATACATCAAGATATGATAGATATCACATCCAACACCCCAATACTGGTATACCTTGATATGTTATAAGTCCAATATAATTGGGTGAATAACACATGAGATGTGCCATGTCAATGGTTACATTGAGATGAAATGTACCCTGTTGAATGTAGGCCAACATGCCTTATGAAAAAGGGTTAATCCAAACCTATAAACTATGATGTAATCATAGTCTGGTAAAGATGAAAGAGAAATTCATGTTGTGTGTTGATAATTCATTTAATGATAAATGATGAGAATAATGAAGTATGATTAAAATACTTATTATTCCATAATGATTCCTCGCTATGTGAACCCTAATACAGGGTAATACTATATGAACCCTAACACAGGGTAATTGCTATGTGAATCCCTAATGTAGGGTAAATGTTATGTGAATCTCTAATGTAGGGTGATTGCTATGTGAGTCCCCAATGCAGATATGATGAGAAAATGAGTGTAACACCCCTGAACTAGGTTATGAACTAACCCTAGGTGTTTTGCTTAAAATTATGATTAGAGGCTTGTGGTTAACCCTTGATATGTCATTAAAGCTTTAGAAGAATCTGTATTTTCATTTCTGCCCTTTTTGGACAATGTTGTAAGATTGGTTTGTTTAATAGGGACCTATGTACAAATTACCAAATTAGAGGGGTTAACTTACAAATTGCACATGTTAAGATGTTCCTCTTATGATGAGACATCATAAGAATGAATATGATGTGGTGTTATGGATTCCCCAATCTTGGGCACCAAAATATAGCTTGTAGAGCAATGCTTGTACTTTAAAACCTAGTTTTGGTGTAAAGTGCAATTTACCCAAAACATAGGGTGCAACATGTAAAATATACCCTATAGAGTACTTCTCATGCATTTTAGCATCTAGTGTAGTAATGAAAATGAGGGGGGGCACCTCATTTGAGTAACCATATAAAAAGGATAATCATTGTAATTGAATAATCAAGATGTATGCAAAATGACCCTTATATATGTATAACTTAATAAAGTGTTTGTCTTCTTTTCCTCTAAACCAAGGTTGAGAGATAAGTTTGCATGATATTAGAAGGGAGGAACGTGGCAAAGAAGTAGGAGAGGGGCATGGAGGATATAGATGTAAAAGAGAAGAAGTATTTATCATTGCTTTGGAAATATGCCCAAAAATATATAAGCAAGCTCTTTCTACAATCAAGGGATCGTTTCCCTTTCTCTCTTCACTTATCTCTTGCTGTGGCCGACTAAGGAAGGAGCTCAGGAGCAGGGGAGAACGGCCAAGTAGGTTTGGGTAAGCTTTGGTTATCTTCTAGCTCGGATTCATGGAGGAAATCATGATACAAGGTTGGTTTGCTAGTTTTTCTTACTAAGTTCTTCTTTCTAGCCATCCTTTCCAACCAATTATTGAAGAAGAAACCTTGGACGACCTGTGGAGCTCAAGCCACCATTAAATATTCGAAGCTTGGAGCTCTAGATCTGGTTCTAAGGCGGGTTTTATAACTCTAAACCCTTAAACTTTGTTTTGCATCTTTCTTTCTTGCAAAAGTAGTTTGTTCTTCTTTCCCCCATCCTTCCTTGCTTTCTTGCAACTAAAACCATGAAGAACAGACCTGGATCTGGAGGTAGAAGAAGGGGGCATGAATACCAATGTTACTTTAGCAAACGGTCTTCACCCTTGGCCAAACGGTTTGCAAAACCGTTTGGGGGTTCGCAAAACCATTTGAGGGGCAAACGGTTTCACAAGGTCGGTTGGAGAAAACGGCCTCCAAGACCATTTGGTTGAGTTGACCAAGGGTTTACCGTTTGGGATTCCTGTTCATAATTATGTAAAATTGATAACCCTCTAAATTTGAGGGATTAACTCCAAAGGAATCGTGAGTTGAAGGCAAATCAATTAGGTAAATCTAATTGGATTAAGTGCTGATTTTCAACCTGATTAACTTGACCTTTTTGGGCAAACAGTTTCAAAACCATTTGAGTGCGTTGACCAATCATTGACCATTTGCGATTACTGTTCCTAATTATGTTGGTTAATAACTCACCAAATTTGAGGGGTTAATTCTCAAAAAAGCATGAGTTGAAGGCTAATCAATTGGGCAAACCCTAATTGAAATTCGTGTTGAAATTCCAATGAGTTAATTTGAGATTTTGGGTTGATTAGCCCAAACGGTCTCAAGACCGTTTGGGGATCACCCAAACGGTCTCAAGACCGTTTGGGGGTCACCCAAGACCGTTTGGAGGTCTAGGGTGAAGTATGGATATGTGTTTGAAGATCCAAAGATGTGGTATGAACCCTAATCGGCTAAATACTGATTTTGCAAGTGAATGAGATGATGTTTTGGGTTGATTGGCCCAAACGGTTTCAAAACCGTTTGGAGATCACCCAAACGGTCTCAAGACCATTTGGGGATCACCCAAGACCGTTTGGAGGTCTGGGTTTAAGTATAGTTGACCAATTGAAGGTCCAAAGGTACCAAATCATATTACAATTAAGTGCTGATTTGTTGATCAACTCGATAGACCAATCCTTGATAGAATTTCACTAGAATCCAAGGGTTGGATGAGCCAAACGGTCTCAAGACCGTTTGGAGATCATCCAAATGGACTCAAGACCGTTTGGAGGTCACCCAAGACCGTTTGGAGGTCTAGGGGTGAGTATGGTTAAGCAATTGATGATCCAATGTTACTAAGTTAAAGTGTAATCAATTGCTGATTTGATGATCAATACAATGATCCAAACCTTAATTGGTTGACTTGGATTTTGGTGATATGATGGGCAAACGGTCTCAAGACCGTTTGGAGGTCATCCAAATGACCTCAAGACCGTTTGGGGTCAGGTCATACCTAATTTGGATGATGGTTCTATGGTTTCTAAGTAACTAGTCTTACATTGATTAGTATTGAAGGATGATCGATTCCAACCCTAATCCAATCCATCCAAACCCTAATTGGTGATCAATTGCAGATTAATTGAGGGTCACATCAGTTGAGTATTAACTTAATTGGCTCAATTGATAAATGGTTAACCATGGCATGAACGATTGAGGGGTTCAACATTGAAAACCCTAACTCAATTGGAAGTGTTAATACACTTTTTGGTCCATGCGGTTTTGAGGGTGTTTGGACCAAACGGTCTCAAGACCGTTTGAGACCAAACGGTCTCAAGATCATTTGGTGGTCATGCGGTTTCAAACCATTTGGAGGTTGAAAGTGCAAAACCATTTGGGGTCTTTTAAGGTCAAGATTGCTAAATGCTTTAAAGGCTTAGATGGTTTAATGGTTGATTAATCTAAATCCTAATGATATATAAAGACATTAAGGGAACAAGTAATTAGTTGATTGAAGAATGTTATGATCAATGATGAACATTACTAAAGTACCCTTGAAGGGTTTAAGTAGTCAACACCTCTTGATCAAGCGAACCCTAATGAACATTGTAGTAATAATGTGACTTATGTTATCAAGGTTGAATTGACCTAGCCTAATCATAAGAGATGTAAACATCATCTAATAATAAGAGGGGAGAGAACACTCCTAATATGAATGATAATCAAGTAATATACTTCCAACATGTATGAATACACATAATTAGGGTATGATCCTTTACAATGGGATCATGGAAACCCTAATTATGATGATCAATGAATCTTAACCTAAGTGAAGACATGAATGGAAGTAATCTTCATACATAATGATGGTATGATCTCAATTCACTACTATGTGAATAGTAAACCCTAATCTAGGGTAATGCGATGCCATGTGAATAGTAAACCCTAATCTAGGGTAATGTGATGCTATGTGAATAGTAAACCCTAATCTAGGGTAATGTGATGCTATGTGAATAGTAAACCCTAATCTAGGGAGATGTGATGATATGAACAAGTAAATCTAATTCTGAGTTATGCTTTTAAGCATGAAACTCCATGATTGAGAAAAGAGATAGGAATCACTATTCCTAATCCAGTTAAGAGGTGGAATAACTCTTTTTGGATTAAATGAGAATCCTAACCCTAGAAACCAGCCGTGGTATTATGACACGGTCGTGGTGAGTCCTTTGTTGCATGATCGTGCAAGGTAGCATGGCCGTGGTATCACTTATATAATTTGAGAAGAACCTGTATGGTTCTGTTATGATACAATATGCATGTTATTAGTAAATATTGATCATGCAGGTCTTCATAAAGAGGTGATCATATCCAGGTAAGGATTATGATATCTTATGTATTAAAATTAATTTACATGCTTCAAGTATAAGGATATGATATGATAACCAGTGAATGGTAAATTATGAGTTCAAAGTACCTAGATTCTATAATCATGATGATAAATTTGGAAAGGTACTTGATATGTTGAGGAACTGAGATCCTAACACTTTGTAAGAAAAAGTATGGCTACAGGCCATGACTCCCCAATAATACTGTCAGACATTAGATATATGATCTAAGTCTGAAGAGAGTTAGTGTTGTAATAATGGTTTTATAGTAAATAAATTCCATACATGTTCTTCTATTTCTTAGAAGATAAATGACATATGGGTTTATCAAAGTATAGTTGTATTGCTTTAATAGGAAGAATAGTTTAATCTGTTAAACATTTTTTTAACTACTCCCAGACAAATATAACTTCTTTGTGTACATTTATTCTCTTAAGATGCAATAATTATGTTTTTGGCAAAGAGTTATAACTCTCGCTGGGACAATTTTATAATTGTCTCACCCCGTGGGAAACATATTTTTAGGTGGACATGGGCGAGGAGGTAGAAATCCTTCAATAGGTGAAGGGAAACATCAACAGTACCAGGGACAGCAGTGGAGTTTAAGGTGGAGATCTGGCTGTTATGCCACATAAAGATGTAGTTAGAGTCCTATGTGTCGTCTCTGTACTCTCAGGTCCTCAGAGTAATAGTTAGTGCTTTTGAGTTTTGGTCCAGTACCTCGAGATTTCTGTATCTTGCCTTATATGGTTAACATGGTAGTTGATGATTGTAATCTCGAGATACGACCTTACAGAGATGTATTGATGGATCAGTTTGTAAATAACTTATCATGTTGCTTTATGAAAAATCTTTACCATTTAAAGATCTCTTCACAAAAAGTTTTAATTTTTAGTGATTTTTGGTAATCCGCTGCTTAGTGAACGCTTCCTCATTAGTTAATCTTGTTTTCTCGAGATAGACGCTACAATGAGCATAGCCAGGTATGGGCTATGATGTTCTGTACATTGAAAATGTTCTATAGACCTTATAAGCTTTCATATGTCTTGTTGCCTATTAAGGGGTAATAAGAGGTGATATGAGCTTTGTGAACTATGTTCAATACTTTGTGTAGCAAGAATTATAATGTCCTTGGTCAGATGACCTGAAGGTATGAAGTTACTCAATGAGTGGTAACAAGTGTTCTATGATGAGATAAGGGTTTAAATACCCAGATTCTATAATCATAATGATGAATGTGTTAAGAAGAGGAATTGTACTTGATGAGTTGGGGATTGAGATCCCAATACATTGATAAAATAGTGTGGCTACATGCCATGACTCCGCTATGACAATTCCAGGCTTTAGATATATGATCTAAGCCTGAAGAGAGTTAATGATATGATAATGATTCTATAGTGGATAAATGTTATACATGTTCTTCATATTCCCTAATGGATATGTGATATGATGCTCTTTCAAGTTATAGCTGCAATGCTGAATAAGATTAATGTTCTAATCTGTTAGACATTAAAATATATGCTGCCATATAAATATGATTCCTCCATTCATAATTATCTTCTTAAGTTACAATAATAATGTTACTGGCAGAGAGTTATAACTCTCACTGGGGCAATTTTTATAATTGTCTCACCCCTGTGGGAACCACATTTTTAGGTGGACGTGGATGAGGAGACATGAATCCTTCAATAGGCGAAGGACAACAACAACAGCAGGGACAACAGTGAAGTCTCAGGTGTAGACATTGGCTGTTATGTCATGATTAGATGTATATAGAGTCCTATGTGTCGTTTGTGTAGTCTCGGGTCCTCAGAGTAGTAGTTAGTGCTTTTAAGATTTTGGCTCAGTGCCTTGAGGTTTTATTCTGCCTATGTTGAGCTTACCAGTGCAGCTGATGTTGTAAATCTCAAGAAGAGATAGTACAAGACATGTACTTTGAAACAGAATGTAAATGTTATACTTTGGCTCTTAAAGAAAAAGATTTCCAATGTGTGGATCTCTTCGCAAAAAGTTTTAAATTTTTTTGTGATTTTTGCTGATCCGCTGCTTAACGAACGCTTCCGCATTAGTTAATCTTGTTTTCGCGAATTGGTCGGTATAATTTCCCTCCCTTTTTCTCCAACCATCTTATAAACCCTAATTTTTGGAAATCTTCTATTTGATCAATTAAATATTATCCTTTAAACAAAATAGTTTATGATGGATCGGACCTGATACTATCTCTAATCCTAATTAAAATATGGAAAATCCCTGATCTGAATTAGATAACATAAAAGGAATAATAACTAAGAACATATCTTAGTCATGGTCACATGGACCAATAGTAATGTTGTACCCTTGCTTTCTTTGCAGGATGACTAAATTCCTGATTGATTCTAAATCTTTGGACATTTGATTGAACAAGCAGGTATGTGGTCTTATAAGTATAAGACTAGTTTTCTGGTTGCTTATGCTATATAATATCTTGAATGTTCATATTTGGATATGATTGGTGGTTGAACTAGTATGAGTTATACTTCGCCAAATTTAAGAGAAACATAAATGATTATGATGGGTTGTAGCTACCAGAGCACATAGCCTGGTGTGGATGTATGTTGCCTAACATGGATGTATGATTCCTTGGACCATGTTAGATGTATGATGATATTCTATTGCCCACACTAGATGTAAGACAAGTGCAATAGGTGTAGTAAAACTGCATCAAAATGAATATAATGAAAGGGTGTTTACTTGATTTTCGCCTTAAGAAATGGTTTTATCTCTCTTTCCTTCTTTTTCAAATATTTTCCTTTATGCAACCTTATTAAATGTAACTTTTACCATGTACCAGCCCTACTGATGTTTTGTTTCTCGTATTTTCTAGGTGCAAGGAACAATTGACAACAAGATGAAATGCATGCTCAAAGTACCTGAAGGCATAAAATAATAAACATGGAGGATGCATTACATAGATATGTTCCACTTATCTTATTTCTCACTAGACGTAGCTTATTTCTTTCCTAGTTGATGTTGAGGATGATCAAGATCCTATGTAATAAAGTTAACTTTCTTTAGAACAATATTTTTTCTCTCCATATGTAATGATTTTATTTTATCTATATGAATGAATGTTCGTGTGGCATTATATGATGATGTGGGCTAGATCTTGGCTTAATCTCTGATTTAGTTGACTACCTTAATCTCTTATATTTTCCCTTTTGACATCTATAGATATGAGTGCTTGCATATCTATGAATGTCACTATGGAAAGTATATAGAAATTGGGGGACGTCACAGTTGGTATTAGAGCCAATGTTCACACATCAAGTCACATGAACTTCATTCACCCTATTTGAGTCTAGGGTAGTCCTTGAGTTAGGGATATGAAGGGTGGAAGTGTCTAAGATAGCATCTGCCATGGGTCTGACTAAAGTCTCTGAGCCACTTAGCTTGGCAATCACGAGGCTACCTTTATGGCAGTATAAGTCTACCTGGACGATACTCTAAGCGTCCCCTATTCTTGGGTGTACCTTATTTTAGGAACCTTCTCATCTATAGATGTTCCCTCTCATCTCTTCTATAGGAAAAATTTCTCCCTCTCATCTATGTTTTAAAATAAATTAAGTTTTCCCTTGTACCTCTGTTATAAGGTTGGGAAGGAGTCTCTCTATTTAGAAAGTCCTAAGGATCAACTGATAAGGATTCTAGGATATCCTCCCTAAATCATAACATTCAGAACATTAATTATTAATAAATGAGAATAATGAAATATCATGTGATGATAATAATAATAATAATGACAAGAATATTTGTTGAAGTAATAAATCTAATGCGTTCAAATTAATTACAGGATGCCTCCTAAGACTCACAGCTCAGGGGAATCATCCTCTAAGAAAAGAAAAGAACCTGAAACCTCTGAAGTACCTGATCCTGATGCTGAGCCCATGGAAAGATGGGAGGAACAAAAGAAAATCCTACTAGACTTCATGGAGACCCTTGCCACAAAAGGAACCCATGAACCTAGCCCCTCTAAGAAAAAGGAGGTGACAGTGATAGACTTCATTAAGCTCAACCCTGACTCCTTTTTGAGGGAAGATAAGCCTGAGGTCATGGACAAGGCTGAGGCGTGGATCCTTTCCATAAAAAAATGCCTTTCGTACCCTAGAAGTACCCAAGGAAAAGAAGGTTAAATTCACCACCTATTTTCTTAAGGGAGGTGCGAAGATCTGGTGGGAGAATTATGGTGGGAATCGGGGAGACGAAGTAGACAACTTGGGATGGGAAGCCTTCAAGACCCTCTTCACCGACCGTTTCATGCCCATAGCTGATAGGAAGAGGAAAGAGAAGATGTACATGGAGCTTAGGTAGAGTAGTCTCTCAGTGGCCGATTATACTCAGAAGTTTAGGCTTCTGGAATGCTATGCCCTTATTCGGACTGAGGACTGCCTCATTGAGCACTATGTAGACTGTCTTTCCACACACCTGAAAACCCTAGTTATAGCCTCTCATCCCCAAAGTTTTGATGAAGCCCTAGACATGGCCCTTAAGTAGGAAAGGGAGCAGGGATTGCAAAAGACTTCTAGCATGGGATATTTAGGGTTGACCACCACTGAGGAAGAGAAGTTCAAGAGGTTCCACCCCGGACATAATAAAGGATCAGGGAAAGGAGGAGGTTTAGGCAAGAGAGGACCAATGAATAGCAAGTTGATGGATTACCATAGCAAATGCAAGACTTGTGGATGAGGACACGATGGGCCTTGTCACTACACCAAGCCGGTCTGCTACAAATGCAAGAAGGAAGGACATTTCCTTGCCAAGTGCCCCAATGCATCTATCCTTGGCAGACCTCCAGCAGGTGCTCCACCCCCTCAGGGACACCGTAATGCCAGGGTGTTCGCAGTAACAGTAGAGGAGGCTAGGGAAAATCCGAACCAGCTTGTCAAAGGTAACCTTAAATCTTTTTCATATATCTAATATCTTGTTCAATGCCTTCAATTATTTAAAATGTAATTATCATGTGTAGGCATTGTTTTCTTGAATGGACATCCTGTTAAAGCATTGTTTGATTCTGGATCCACAAATACATTTATCTCTTGGAATCTAGCCTCAATGTTGCACTTACATATAAGGGACTTGGGATACATTTTGGATGTGTCAACTCCTAGTGGCAAAATATTCACTACATTGTAGAAAACCGATGTTATCCCTCTAAAATTTAAAAATCATGACATGCCCTTTGAATTCATTCTCTTAACCATGGAAGACTTCGATGTTATTCTTGGCATGGATTGGCTGTACACATATCATGCTTACATTGACTGTAGAAACAAGATGGTAGTTCTCTCTCAACCTCATTCCTCTCCGGTAGTGATCCCTCGGGGAAGCGGATTTTGTAATAATATAATAATTTCCTCTCTTAAATCTAAAAAGCTCATATCTAAAGGATGTAAAGTCTTCCTCACATTCGTCTCAGAGACCAGTCCTGACAACGGGCCTATAGAAAGACTGGAGGTGGTACGTGATTTTCTTGACATATTTCCAGAGGAGCTTCCTGGGCTGCCTCCAAACCGAGACATTGAGTTCTCCATAGAACTTCTTCCAGGAACCACTCCGATTTCTAGGGCACCGTATAGGATGGCACCTGTTGAGCTTATGGAGCTGAAGAAACAATTACAAGAACTTCTTGATAAGGGTTTTATCCGCCCTAGCATTTCCCCTTGGGGTGCACCTGTCCTTTTTGTTAAAAAGTAAGATGGTTCGATGCGGATGTGTATTGACTATCGCATGTTGAACCAAGCTACCATTAAAAAAAAGTATCCTCTCCCTCATATTGATGACCTCTTTGATCAACTACGTACTTCTAAAGTTTTCTCAAAAATTGATCTTCGTTCTGGCTACCATCAACTTAAGGTCAAAGATTCAGATATATCTAAGACTGCTTTCTGAACTCGTTACTGGCACTACGAATTTCTGGTGATGCCGTTCGGGTTGACCAATGCACCTGGCGTATTCATGAACTTGATGAACAAAGTCTTCCAACCTTATCTTGATGAGTTTGTGGTCGTCTTCATTGATGATATTCTGATCTATTCTGATTCTATGGAAAAGCATCGAGAGCATTTGAAGTATGTCCTTGAGATTCTTCGAGCCTAGAAATTCTATGGCAAGCTTTCTAAATGTGAATTCTGGATTGACAAAGTTATGTTTCTTGGTCATGTCATTTTTGGGGGTAACATATATGTTGATCCCGCTAAAGTATCTGTTGTACTTGATTGGCAACCTCCTCGTAATCCTTCTAAAATCCAGAGTTTCTTAGGTCTGGATGGATATTATCGTCGTTTTATTCCAAATTTTTCCAAAGTGGCACTTCCTCTCACTAAGCTTACTCGGAAGGATGAGAATTTCAACTGGTCAGCTGCTTGTGAGTCTAGCTTCCAAGAGCTCAAACAGAAGTTGACGTCAGCACCTGTCCTTGTTCTACCCTCGGGTAATGAAGGATTTATGATATTCACTGATGCTTCCCGACATGGTCTAGGTTGTGTCCTACAACAGAACGGGAAAGTAGTGGCCTTCGCTTCTAGACAGCTGAAACCCAATGAGTTGAATTACCCTACGCATGATTTGGAGTTAGCTGCCATCATCCATGCTCTCAAAATATGGAGGCACTACTTGTACGGGGAAATGTTTGATATCTTCACCGACCATAAAAGCCTCAAGTACATTCTGACGCAGAAGGATTTGAATCTCCGACAACGATGGTGGATTGAGTACTTGAAGGACTACGACTTCACCATTGGCTACCATCCAGGTAAGGCCAATGTGGTTGCAGACGCCCTTAGTAGGAGAAGAGTTGTTTGTGCATCCCTGTCTATACCCGAATGGAGGAACATCAAGGACCTAGCAAGTTGGAGACCACAATTCCTGGTTGATTGTATGCATGTCAACAACATCTCTATCACATCCAACCTACATTCTGAACTTCTGGAGGCACAAAAAGCCAGTCCCGAGATTGCAGACCTCTCCTCTCTCCTGGCTAAACCTCATACACATCTGTCTGTGGGTCTTGATGGTGGTCTTCGATACAAGAACCGTATGTGGGTCCCTGAGCAGTCAGCTGTAAAGACAACCATTCTTAGCGAGGCGCATGGGTCCAAGTACACAGTTCATCCCAGCACAATGAAGATGTACAAAGACCTACAACGTCAGTTCTGGTGGAGAGGCATGAAGCACGACATTGCAGATTTTGTATCCAGATGTCTGACATGCCAGAGAATCAATGCCGAGCATCAAAGACCAGGTGGTCTACTGCAACCCCTTGAGATTCCAAAATGGAAATGGGAACATATCACTATGGATTTCGTAGTGGGATTACCCAAGACCAGGAAGGGATATGACGCTGCATGGGTCATTGTGGATCGTCTCACCAAGTCAGCTCATTTTCTACCCGTGAAGACTACTGCAAAAGTTTCTGAGTTGGCCGACCTTTATATACGAGAGATTGTACGTCTGTATGGAGTTCCAACATCCATTGTCTTGGACCGGGACCCAAAGTTCACTTCAAAGCTATGGAAATAAGTTCAAGAAGAATTGGGCACTAAGTTGAACTTCAGTATAGCTTATCATCCCCAGACAGATGGACAGTTAGAACGAACAGTACATATGCTGGAGGATCTTCTACGAGCTTGTGTGCTTGACTGGGAAGGCCCGTGGGACCATTACCTGCCTTTAGCTGAGTTCGCCTATAATAATATTTATCAGGGGAGTATTGGGATTCCACCATACAAAGCTCTCTATGGCCGACCGTGCAGATCTCCATTACATTGGGATGATGTCGGAGAACACACCTTGATGAAAGCCGAGGAGATGCAGCTGTATGCAGATAAAGTTGCACTAATCTGGCAGAGAATGAAGAGAGCACAGGATCGACAAAAATAATATGCAGATGCTCACCTGCAGGAACGCCAATTCAAGGAAGGTGATCATGTCTTTCTAAAGATCCGACCAATTCGAGCTTTGGCCAAGAATAAGGGAAAGCTCAGTCCTCGTTATGTGGGACCCTTCGAGATCATTGAAAGGGTTGGAGAATGCACCTATCGCCTTGCTTTGCCACCTCAGTATAGTGCCATACATAATGTCTTTCATGTATCTAATCTGAAGCCTTATGTCAAAGACCCCAGTCACATTCTGAATCATGAGCCTCTGGAGCTGAAAGATGATCTGACATATGCTAAGTCACCAGTCAGAATTCTTGATGTCAAGACAAAGGAGCTTCGCAATAATCGGCATATAGATATTGTGAAAGTTCTCTGGAGCCACCATGATCAAACCGATGCTACATGGGAGCTCAAGTCTGAGGTCGAGCGGAAATATCCACATCTCTTTTAGGCTACTTGAATTTTGAGGGCAAAATTCTTAAAAGGAGGAGCAAATGTGACAAAGTGAGTTTTTATGGTATTTTTCTCTCTCTTAAAAGTTTATTATCAAATTTGTTGACCAAAATACCCTCATAAACTTCTCTCATTTAATTGGACAAATATGTGTCACAAATTGCAAAAATATGCGAACCCTAGTATGCTTTTATGACAAAATGCATATGTTAATGTATTTAATAAATGAACACATCAAACTTTCTATTTTGGACCCCCAATTTGTACCATAGTCACATCTTGATATCATTATGCTACCCCTAAAATTTTGTTTGAATTGGATGTGCCAATTGGGAGTTATGATCAATGTAATTTGGTGCAATTTTCCTTTCATTTTGGACCTTAGGGCCTAAGTTTCGGATTCCATTTGATATATATATATATATATATATATATATATATATATATATATATATATATATACATATAATGTCACACACCCCTTTTCATGGTTGGGGGCGGATTTATGAACCAGGGATCATCCATGACCGTCTGATCGGCTGATCAGGGATCGCGCGAGATCCAAAGGTCATCGGATCATCCCTAACCTTCCACAAAGACCCAGTCTCCACCCCAACAGTGCAGCAACCTCTCCAAAACTGATAGCGCCTGAATCTTGCCATCTCAGCGTGAGATATTTGGAGGAAAGACTCGTCTCACCGAGACGAGTTCAACGAGCCCACACTCAACCTCCCTCATCCACAGAACAGGGAGAACGAACTCCCGATCCCTCGCCCTTTCTTCTGGCAGCGGCGATAGACTTTAGGGTTTTCTTTCCTAGATTCCCTCATGCCTATTTTAGGCCTTCTTTAGCTCTGCCATCGCCCCTTTACTCACTTCACGCCTTCAATTGCAAACATCAATACCTCGAGCACTGCTCCCCTAGCCCACCTTCTTCAACCTCGACTCTCTTCACCGTCAGGGCACCTCATCACTCCCCGCGCAAATCCTAACCCCCCAACACCTTCGCCGACCTTCCCCGAGCATGGGCGGCCAGAAGGTAGGCTCCTAGAACTCCTCACCACCCTAAACCCCTCTCACGTCGGCGACCTTGCCTCCCCTGAGGCGGCGCTGAGTTCCAGTGGGAGCCACAGCCTGAAAATCCCACACCTCTGAGCGGGACAACCTCGCGAAGGTGAAGGCATCTTCTTCCTGACGGCAGCACCACCCACGAGTTAGCTGGAGCTCGCCGGAGTTGATCAAAATGCTTGGCTAGCAGCAAGAGAGGAGAAACAGAGAAAGGGAGGAAGGTTTCCAGCAAAGCCAACTCGGACAAGTAGGCTTTTTCCACATAGTCAGAGGAATCGTGGGCCACCTTTTCAACTCAGTGATCCGTGTTTTGCTTTGCGAGACCTTGGATCAACCTGGGCCGTCTATCCAGTAGGATCCGACCGTTGATCAAGGTAAGATCATCTTCTTCTTTTTCTTTTATTCAAGAAAATAGGTTATCTTAAGAAAATCATAGAAAATTCTAGGATTATCAGAAAATAGCGAACAGATATACCATTTTCATCAGAAAATTATTCTCTGTCCAAATAAAATGCTACCAGGACCTAGATCCGTTGCCTTTTCCAAAAATAGTTGCTTAAAGCCTTAATGACCCCTTAATTATAATTAATTTTTTGAAAATAGTTTTCCTTGCTGATATCTGACCGTCTAAGGTGTAATTAACCCTAGATAGAACTCTGTTTCTAAATAACTCGAAATCATATTCTAAGATGGCAAATGATCAAAGGAATAGGAGACCCTAGATCTAGTTTCTCTTTCTATATGGAATTGAAGATATATCTTTATAACAAAAATTAATATCATTAGATGATAATTAGTGGTTATGTTTGGTCTGAATCTTTAAAACGAACCCTGATGTTATGAATGGTTAATATGTTGAGGGTTACCCTCCCTTTTTCTCCAACCATCTTATAAACCCTAATTTTTGGAAATCATCTATTTGATCAATAAAATATTATCCTTTAATCAAAATAGTTTATGATGGATCGGACCTGATACTATCTCTAATCCTAATTAAAATATGGAAAATCCCTAATCTGAATTAGATAACACAAAAGGAATAATAACTAAGAACATATCTTAGTCCTGGTCACATGGACCAATAGTAATGTTGTACCCTTGCTTTCTTTGCAAGGTGACTAAATTCCTGATTGATTCTAAATCTTTGGACATTTGATTGAATAAGTAGGTACGTGGTCTTATATGTATAAGACTAGTTTTCTGGTTGCTTATGCTATATAATATCTTGAATGTCCGTATTTGGATATGATTGGTGGTTGAACTAGTATGAGTTATCCTTCGCCAAATTTAAGAGAAACATAAATGATTATGATGGGTTGTAGCTACCAGAGCACATAGCCTGGTGTGGATGTATGTTGCCTAACATGGATGTATGATTCCTTGGCCCATGTTAGATGTATGATGATATTCTATTGCCCACACTAGATGTAAGACAAGTGCAATAGGTGTAGTACAACTGCATCAAAATGAATATAATGAAAGGGTGTTTACTTGATTTTCGCCTTAAGAAATGGTTTTATCCCTCTTTCCTTCTTTTTCAAATATTTTCCTTTATGCAACCTTATTAAATGTAACTTTTACCACATACCAGCCCTGCTGATGTTTTGTTTCTCGTATTTTCTAGGTGCAAGGAACAATTGACAACAAGATGAAATGCATGCTCAAAGTACCTGAAGGCATAAAATAATAAACATGGATGATGCATTAGATAGATCTGTTCCACTTATCTTATTTCTCACTAGACGTAGCTTATTTCTTTCCTAGTTGATGTTGAGGATGATCAAGATCCTATGTAATAAAGTTAACTTTCTTTAGAACAATATTTTTGCTCTCCATATGTAATGATTTTATTTTATCTATATGAATGAATGTTCGTGTGGCATTATATGATGATGTGGGCTAGATCTTGTCTTAATCTCTGATTTAGTTGACTACCTTAATCTCTTATATTTTCCCTTTTGACATCTATAGATATGAGTGCACGCATATCTATGAATGTCACTATGGAAAGTATATATAAATTGGGGGACGTCACAGTTGGTATGTGCATACTAAATAGGAAATTGAGCAATATATGGAATATAGGACATCAAATACAAAAGGCTTCCCATACAAAGGGTAAGGACCACCCAAATGGGTATCAAGAGAAAAGAAATTGAAATCATATGATAACAAAAGAATACTTGCCATTAATAAAACATAAAGATTGTGTCGCACAAGCCCATGTAAAGAATTAGGGCACACACCCCATATCATCAACCATCATGCATGTGAGATAAACATAGCCCTAGAACAATATAAACACAAACGTGGCCAAGTCTCATAAACTTGAAACTTGATAGAGAAAGGAATACTACCAATCTCCCAAATATATAAAACATGGGTCAAGAATCACACATCTTTCCATGGGTATGAGGTTCCTTTCTATCCCAAAAGAGCAGCAAATATCACATCTGCTTGGCAGGAAATAACACATCTTCCATAAAAAGCAATGCAATTACACTACTCTAGTACCACTGAATCACATAGCATGTTAAATGTAGAGGAAAGTAGAAAGTATAGTCAGAATATATAAACTAGTCACCACATAAATGACCAACATATACATCTACCTCATAAGTGGGGAAAAGACATCACATGTCATCTTTTAGAGTTCCATCCTAAATAAAGCATAAGATAAGAGTTCAAATGAATATCCATGATCACATGATCAATATCAAATAAGGTGCTTAACATGAACCATGATTTTCAAAAGAAAAGACATTGTGTATAGGCTAATGCCCATAGGACAAAGAGAATGAATAAGCATAGGTGAATTGCTCAACATAGAAGAATAGGGGATACATCATGCCTCAACTTCAGAGTCTAAGCAGTCCCAGTCAGTCCTAGATCCAAGTTTAGGCCTCAAAAGAACCTCTAGGGAAGGTGGAAAAGTCCAATAAGTAAGGTTCCTAAGATTAGAGAGGTTGGTTTCTCCAACAAAGCTCCTATCTCGAGCAAGGAGCACCTTCTCCACTTTAGAGATGAAAAATTGTAACAAAAGAACATGGAGATGAGGTGTTTATGGGTGCTAGGTGGGGTTTCACCATTGAAGGCCATGGTTTAGATCTGGAGGAAGGTGGAAGGAAGGCTAACAACATAAAAATAGGGAAGGAAATGAGGATACTTACTAGTTTTGGTCAAAATCACCAAGGAGGAGCTTAAGTAATCCTCAATAGAGAAATTTGGAACCTAGGAGCCTTCTTCACCAAGGTAGGCACCTCCTTTTACCTTAGGATAGAAACTTCATGGAAAAATAGAGTAAGAATGATTCTCTAAGATAGAGGAAATAAGGAGAGCAAGTGTTTTTGAATTGGGAGTTGGGAAGGGGTTGATATGGCTATAAAAAGGAAGAGGTCAAGTATGAGGTGTCTATGAGACTTTCCATGTGTATAAGGGTTTCCATGGAAATGTACTGCTTTATGGATAAATAAGAAGTCAAGAACGAGGTGTCAAGTTACTTTCCATGTGTCCAATGCTAAGAGTTCCTATGGACATGCAAACCTTTATGGATAAGGAAGAAGTCAAGCATGAGGTGTCCATGGAGCTTTCCATGTGTCCTTAGCCTATGGATTTCATGGCCATGCAAGAGGACAACTCATAGAGGATTCTTGAATATCATATTTCATCTTATGGACGCTTATAGGACATCCCAGCCGACCTCCAATCAAAGAAATAACCCCATTGGTTGATCGCTTCTAAAGACAAGCTCATCTATAAAGAGAGTAATCTCTAAAATGCCCTTAGAGAGAAACACCTTCAAACCATGGTGCAACGAGGTGCCCCATGGTTCAAAAACATGATAATGGTAAGGGAATATATAAGTATTATATGAATGTGACAATTTGCAAAGAAAAACTCCAAATTGGGTAAATTGCAAAAAAGTCTAGAATGTAGCTAAAATCACATAACTTGCACAAACAACATCCAAATTGGACCAAACTTCATCCACATGTTATATTTTATGTGTTGAATATTAATTTGTCATTATTTACATATTTTGAAGTTATATAATCACATTATTCATTGCTTATTCCTTTTACTCATTTTCTCTCTATGAAACTTATCCTAATATTTCAAGGTTGTCCAAATTACATGAAATTTGACATGTATGCTAATTTTGATATGTAGATTTTGAGTTTGAAGTTTGTTTCCACTTTTGAGACTTGTTTTTATGAGATATGTCATATGGCCCATTAACGGCCCATAATCTAAATTATTCATCCAATTAGGTTCATTATCTTCATATTACCACCAAAATGAATTATGTGACATATTTTATGTATCCAATATAATCTAAGATTAACGTTAGAATATTAGGTTACATTAAGGTGATCTATACATGCATTATCTCATTGGGGTTATACTAAACATATATTTAGCTCTAACCTTCAACCTTATTTAGCTAAGTCCAAAATGTCAACTTCTAGGGTGGGGTCTGGGTTTTAGTATGTTACAGCACACCACCCCTTAAAGGGATTTCGTCCACAAAATTGAAACATCCATATATAAGAAAACAACTTATTCACCACTCCTTTAAGGATTTAACCTACCAAGACAACTAATCTAGAGCTAAAAGGGTAGTCTAACTAAACCATATACACGATCCATCACGCTTCATTGCGCACACTGATTGCTTACTAAATACCAAACTTCAAAGTCTAGGTTCTAGGGATAACTATCCAAACATTTGGTTCTATGGGTAACAAGGGAACTATATTGGGTATCCATCCTCAGACAAGTCATTACACCTGGGAGACTAGTTCAACATATTAGGGTCCCTAAAGATAAATCATATAGATGTCTAAGGCTCCTAAATGCATGATATTTTGAACAATTCATATCAGCTCATGCCACGACGATATCATATGGATTTGATAGTCCTCGTAAACCAAGCTAGTGGTGCGGAGGAAAATATTTCCATCCCCTGAACCCTGATCCTTTCTAGACACCTTTGGTTTCAACTTCATGTCCCAGTAGCTTCCTAAAGGCCAAGCTAAACAACCTCAAGTTACTATGGTTACTTATGCATCTTTTAGTTGTAAGTATTTTACAGATCTATTCATCATTATTCTAATGTGAAACTATAGGATCCTAAATCAACCCATCACCTATTGATCAACTCTAGGGCAAACATGTCACTTAAAGATAAGGCAAGTATTCTAACTAGGGAGATAAAATTGAAATAGTCAGATTCTGACTACTATGGGCTTTGATACCATGATGTAAGGAGGCGGGATCACCCACATACTAAATATTTTTTGAATAATTAGCATTCATTCCAAACACACTCAAAGATATGTTGGAATAGGTATAAAATTTCCAAATTTATTATAATGGTATGCAAAAGACCATAATGTGCATACTAAATAGGAAATTGAGCAATATATGGAATAAAGGACATCAAATATAAAAGGCTTCCCATAGAAAGGATAAGGACCACACAAATTGGTATCAAGAGAAAAGGTATTGAAATCATATGATAACAAAAGAATACTTGCCATTAATAAAACATAAAGATTGTTCCGCACAAGCACATGCAAAGAATTAGGGCACACACCCCACATCATCAACCTGCATGCATGTGAGATAAAATAGCCCTATAACAATATAAACACAAAGGTGGAAAAGTCTCATAAACTTGAAACCTGATAGAGAAAGGAATACTGCCAATATCCCAAATATATAAAACATGGTCCAAAAATCATGCATGTTTCCCTGGGTATGAGGTTCCTTTCCATCCCAAAAGAGTTGGAAATATCACATCTACTCGGCAGGAAATAACACATCTGCCATAAAAACCAATGCAATTACACTAGTCTAGTTCTAGTGAATCACACATCATGTTAAATGTAGAGGCAAGTAGAAAGTATAGTCAAAATATATAAACTAGTCATCACATAAGTGACCAAACATATACATCCACCTCATAAGTGGGCAAAATACATCACATGTCATCTTTTAGAGTTCCATAATGAACAAAGCAGAAGATAAGAGTTCAAAAGAATATCCATGATCACATGATTAGTATTAAATAAGGTAGTTCACATGAACCATGATTTTCAAAAGAAAAGACAATGTGTATAGGCCAATGTCCATAGGATAAAGAGAATGAATAAGCATAGGTGAATTGCTCAACATAGAAGAATAGGGGATACATCATACCTCAACTTCAGAGTCTAAATAGTCCAAGTCATTCCTAGATCCAAGCCTAGGCCTCCAAAGAACCTCTAGAGAAGGTGGAGAAGTCCAATAAGTAAGGTTCCCAAACTTAGAGAGGCTGGTTTCTCCATCAAAGCTCCTATCTCGAGCAAGAAGCACCTTTTCCACTTTAGAAGTGAAAAACCCTAATAAAAGAACATGGAGATGAGGTGTTTATGGGTTCTAGGTGGGGTTTCACCATGGAAGGCCATGGTTCTGACGTGGAGGAAGGTGTAAGGAGGACTAAAAACATGAAAATAGGGAAGGAAAGGAGGATACTTACTAGTTTTGGTGAAAATCACCAAGGAGGAGTTTAAGAAATCCTAAATAGAGAAATGTGGAACCCTAAGAGCCTTCTTCACCAAGGTAGGCACCTCCTTTTACTTTGGGACATCACCTTCATGGAAAAATAGAGTAGGAATGATGCTATAAGCTAGAGGAAATATAGGAGAGCAAGAGTTTTTGAATTGGGAGTTGGGAAGGGGTAGATATGGCTACAAAAATGAAGAGGTCAAGTATGAGGTGTCTATGAGACTTTCCATGTGTCATGTATAAGGGTGTTCATGGACATGAAAGACCTGATGGATATGGAAGAATTCAAGCACTAGGAGTCAAGTTATGTTCCGTGTATCCAATTCTAAGGGTGCCTATGGACATTCAAACCTTTATGGATAAGGAAGAAGTGAAGCAGAAGGTGTCCATGGAGCTTTCCATGTGTCCTTAGTCTAGGGATTTCATGGCCAAGCAAGAGGACAACTCATAGAGTCTTCTTGAATATCAAATTTCGGTTTATGGAAACTTATATGCCATCCCAAACGACTTCCAATAAAAGAAATAACCCCATTGGTTGATAGCTTCTAAAGATAAGCTCATTTATAAAGAGAGTAATTCCTAAAATGCCCTTGGAAAGAAACATCTTCAAACCAATGTGAAACTAGGTGCCCCATGGTTAAAAAACGTGAGAATGGTAAGGGAATATATAAGGATTATAATGCATATGAAAATTTGCAAATAAAACCTCCCAATTGGGTAAATTGTAGAAAAGTCCAAAATGTACCGAAAATCACATAACTTGCACAAACAACATCCAATTTGAACCAAACTTCATCCACAAGTTATCTTTGATGTGGTGAATATTAATTTGTCATTATTTACATATTTCGAAGTTATATAGTCACATTATCTATTACTTATGCCTTTTACTCATTTTCTCTCTCCTAAACTTATCCTAATATTTCAATGTTACCCAAATTAGATGAAATTTTGACATGTATGCTAATTTTGATATGTAGATTTCAAATTTGAAGTTTGTTTACAATTTCGAGACTTATTTTTATGAGATATATCATATGGCCCATTAACGTCCCATAAGCTAAATTATTCATCCAATTAAGTTCCTTATCTTCATATTACCACCAAAATGAGTTATGTGGCATCTTTTATGTATTCAATATAATCCAAGATTAATGTTAGAACATTAGGTTACATTAAGGTGATTTATACATGCATCAGCTCATTCAGTTTATACTAAACATCTTTTTAGGTCTAACCTTCAACCTTGTTCGGCTAAGTCCAAAATATCAACTTCCATGGTAGGGTCAGAGATCTAGTACAATATTTGGCTTTTCCTCTCTTCTTCCTCTCCTTTTTGTCTCATCGCATCCAATAGGAGGAAGAGGGCCACCCTATCTAATGTGGTTTCATCTTTGTCAAACTCCCGCTTGATTCCATTTGATGACACTTTGTTTGTCTCAAATGAGGCTCTAAATAGGTATAAGGTGCTCCTTCCCTGGAATCGTTTCCCTTTTGTGGCCTTTTTGAGCCTAAACCACAAAGACAAGAGGTCATAGATCAAGTAACAAAGTTTATTTATGATCACCATCTCTCTGCCTTGGGTGTTGAACGTGCGTGCTATAACAATTCCATTACTAGCATAAAAGTGGTTCACAAATTCTATGCTAACTTGCATTGGAATTACAACACCCTCATACCCCCTCCTGAACCTCAAGTAGTCCTCACTTCCATGATAGACGAGAAGAAATTTCAAGTCTCTTAGGATACCTTGAACATCTTTTTTTTAGGTACTGAAGTGATTGACACCTAGCGTAAGGACTACCCTGAGTATTTTGACTTAGTTGATCCTGAGACCTTATACAAGAAATATGATCTTACTCTCCCTGATATTCATAAGTTCTTAAAGAAGCCTCAATTCCCATATAGGAATAAGTGCACCCTTCCCTCCTTCACCTTCAAACTCAAGAGACACATCCTTGCCTTAGTTGTTAACTGCAATATTCACCCAAAGAAGAATCAAACTGAGATTGAAAACACTATGGTGATCATGTATTTTCTGTTAAAGAACATCAAAGTTAAGTGGTCAAGATATGTTCTTCACCATAGGACCTGTTTTGGCTTAGGATAGAACACATGTGGCACCCACACACCCTACCCAACCCTAATTTGTGGTCTTTTCTAGCTTGCCACTAGCAAATCTCTTTTCCATGGCCTTCATTACAAACTTACCCGGAAAGGAGTTTGTATCAGTGAGACCACCCTTCAGAAGTTTGTGCCTATCCTATCCTCTACCACACCCAGTGCCTCTATCTATGCCTCTACCTGTGCACCTCCACAACCTCAGCTTACCCAACCTGACCGTGCCTTATTCCATGTATCCAATGAAACTCTTACGGGCTACATGATGCATCAACAAGCATACAACCTTTAGCTTCAGGAGCAATACATCATGATCTATGTTCCATCATGTCCAACATGAACATGTCATGTGCACACCCTTACCCAGCCTACCAGCCCTACCCAGGAGGTGATTATGCATCCTATGCATATCATCACTTTTATGCTGCCCCTCCACCTGCATCTTCCATTGCTATAGCCTCTGTTGTTGGTCGATCTACCCCTGGTGTGATGCCTCTAACTACTAGCCCCTTGGACACTCCGCTTTCAAGCCTCAATAGTTTTGCTCCTTCATTCCCACAGGCCAATGAGATCCATGCTCTTTGTATGTCTTGGGATGAGCAGAATGCACGTTGACCCGGTCGAGGTTTTGGTTCTCTTACTAATGAGGAGATGCTAGACCAAGCAGATGAGGAGGCTACTGCTGATGAGGAGGCTACCGGTGATGATGAGGATGATGATGTGGAATCTGATGATGATGGATCTATCGGATTTGCTGGTGCCTCCGGTGATGAAGGCGATGTTGTTCTCTCTACTGTAGCTTCATACGAAGATGATGACTATGAGCCTGATGCTTCTGATACTGAGTATGACGATGTTTTGGACATAGATATCTTATATGTTTAGTTGTCTTAGTTTTTAGTCTAGATGTTGATCATATATATCTTTCTAGGCTATTTTGTATTCAAAACATCTGGGTACATGTTCTGAGATACACTATGTTATCATCTAGCTTTCAATGTTTTGGCTTGTAGCTGTTATTCTGAGAACTTTCTTTTTTTATTTGATCTTCTTCCTTTGTTCACTTACTCTTTGATTTATTGTATCTCATGAGTTGGTTCCATGTTTTACAATATTTTTATTATGACTTAGATTGTTTGTTTCTCTCATCTCTATTTCGTGTATGGTTTGATATTGCATGTTATGACTGTATGCTTGGTTGTGCTTGGTGAAGATCTGTTACTATGCTCTTCTACCCCTTCCTTTTTGATAATGTCAAAAGGGGGAGAGAATTTCAATTTGTTGAAGATCAGCCATATTGCTTTTATTTCCTATGTGATCCTTCTCTTGTTCATTATATGATTTATCATGTGACTTGCTAAAGGACCATATAGTATACATATGTCATGTTGCTTTGTGTAGATAAACTAACTATGCAGGTTAGAGTAAGCATAGATTAAGGGGGATCAATTCACATTGTTTAAATGTTAATTCCCTTACCATTCACAAGGCAAAGGTATAACATCAATATCCTTTTCAATATGATTGAGGAATGATTTGTCATTGTCAAAAGGAGGGACAATGTTGACTTGAGAGTTATACATTGCCCATATTTTGATAATGACTTGTCCATTCCATTCCTATGTATCTAATATGTTTGTTCAAGATTGCTTTTAGGCCATAGGTACATGAAAAGGATCGAATTACACAAGCCCTATCTTGTTCAAGTTCAAGTCAAATGCAATGAAAGTGTGCAATATGGGAAATCAGTCCAAATGACCTTAGATAATTTTATAATCACTTGTATTTATGATATGACTTGTAACTAAGATGAAAAAAAATTAGGGACACTTAATTTCAGGGTTTAATCACACAAATTTCAATTTAGAATATTTGTTACATATTGTTCATCGGTCGAGTTGTAAACTCGACCGATCATATGATGGATTTTCTGAAGATGACCCATCGGTCGAGTTGTACACTTACAGAACTCGATCGACCGAATCACTGAGAAAACTGATTTTAGCTCATCGGTCAAGTTTCCCTTAACAAACTCAACCTATAGTTTGAAAATTGGCTTTGTCATATAGTGGAGAGGTCGAGTTACCTTTATTGAAACTCGACTGAATGTACTGTATGAAAAACATAGAAAAAGTGATTATAACCATTTGTGAGTTGTTTTAGGAAAAAATAGATCTGTTGCATCTTAGAACATGGATATATTTTAACCCTAAGTGATCCCACACTCAAGGGAACACCCCCAGCTATAAATAGGACCCCTTGGAGTTCATTCCAAGTTTGCTCATTCATGCTATTCTAATTTCTTGCTATAGTTGAGTGTGTGGCAACTACTTGAGCCCATTTCTATCTGTAGTTTACACTTCATTTCATTATTATGTGTGCGATAGGCATGTTGTAAGAGAGCTACTTCCTTGTGCTTGTAAATCTCTCATCCATTCCATCTTGCCTACCCCTTTCCTCCATGAAGCATAGGTGAAGCAAGATACTCCGAGTGAAGGTGGAGTTGTTGCTGTTCTTCTTCAAGGTTGTAGAAGAGGTGAAGATCTTCTCCAGGTGAAGGAGAAAGAAAAGGTTGAAGATCCAAGAAGAGTGGGAAAATCCTTGAAGCCGGAAGACTTGTACAAGAGTAGGTAAGACCTTGGAGAAGGCTGAAGACTCTTGGTAATGTGTGTAAGTCCTTGGTAAGGTGGAAGACTCTTGGTGCTTGGATGGGTAAGTCCTTTGGTGGTCTTGCATTGTAACTCTTATTGGTGAATATATAGAGAAAATCACTTGCAAAGTCCTAGAGGTTGACTTCTCTAGGTAGTGGACTGACTCTCTCCTAGTTTGGAAAGTGGAACCACTCAACATGACCTTGTCAAGTGCTTTCTATCAATTTCTCTCATCCTTGCTATGCATGTTAGTTAGGACTTCAAATTGCACTTAAGTTATTAGTTTTAAGTTGAATAATTTGATGGTCTAATCTATCTTGTGAGAATTTTTGAAGCTCTATTCATCCCCCTTTAGAGCCCTAGATCCAACATTCTACGATACCTATAGGGATGGTCATAGAAGGCTAAGCTAGTTGAATCACATTGTAGGAAGGATGTGGGTGGTGTAGCCTAGTAGTCTCTTGAATAAAATGTACGTAATAATATAAATGATTTCCCCTAGGTTGGCTAGACCCTTCCAACATGTATTATCACCAACGAAGTAGGAAATTCCAAAAGATCCAAGATCTTTGAGTTTCTTGGTCATATTTCTCTAGCGGATGTATGATGGCATTTATGTTATTTTTAGAGTCCCAACTTCTTCTATTAAGTACATGCAAGTGAAGAGAACCTTGAAGAACTTTTTCAATGAAGGGATTATTGCAAGAGCATTAAGGAAAGGAATATTGACATATTGTTTCTTCATTACTTCCTTGAACGTCGTGAATCTTGAGTCAAGCCACATTAGAGCTAGTCAATTCTAGTTAAGTATACACGGCTTGAAGATGGGCACAATAGGTATAGAGGGAGAATATGGTGTATCTTTAGGCACCATACAGGATTGGGAGTGATGCTTGTCTGAGGGGTAGATGCATCACCCTTTTTTGGTGCTTCAATAATTATTTCTATAGGTGCATGCACAAGAATGACTATCGGTGTGGCATGAATTCTTCATCATTGTCATCTTCAAGAATCAGTCTATTGTTTTTATGATAGTGGATGGAGGTTCTAGTAGAACAAGTACAGAATGTGTGGTTACTACCTTCAACTTCTCCTACTAATGCTTGGGATTACCTTAAGGTTGACCTATAAATGAGTCTGTAGGAGGGCGAATGGTGACAAAAATCAGCACAAGTTGAGCCTTCATGGATTTTTTGTGAGCATGTTGGCTCACATACATATTCTCAATGGTATCAAGGAAACTTTGTTCATCAGAGGAAGGCATGTCCAGCTGCCATTCCCTAGGAGAAGTTGTCCTTGTTGATTGTAGGGTGACTGTCTTGAAGTGTAATTGTTGTGATATTGTCTAGATTGTAGTTGTTTTGATGATAGTTTTGTAGGTAATGGAAACCAGGATAACCCCAAATTTTATTCATTTTGTTTTCCTACTTGAGCTGATGAGCGTCTTCTACTCCTTCTGGATTTTCATACTAGAATCCTAGATGATTTATCCACATGATGGGGTTGTATTATCTATATCATCTCTATCCAAGAACGCATTTAACAACATTGACTTCTTCTTATTGGGCTTGTATCAAATTGAGTTTAGTGCAAGTTCAAGGTGGCTTGTTATAGATGGTTGCATTGTACACTCGTGTGGCCCTCTGTGCTATAGACTTGGTAAACTTCTAGGGATAACATAACTTGAAAAGAGGATTGACCTCTCTGCCCAAACCTTAAGAGAGTTAATTCAATATAGTCTTGTTTGAGGGTGAGCATATTTAGAGATTCAACAACTTCCTTTAGCTTGGATATGTCTTCAGCCATGTCCAATTTAAAAATGCCTCATTTTTTAGATGAGTCCCAATTGGGTTGGTTCTCCACTCCCCTACTGACAACTTTCCATGCATAATCAAAGCTTTGTTGCATGAAGTCTTCATTTGAGGTTGCGTCAAGGAACTTCTTGATGTCTTCATTGACTCCCCTATAGAATTTCTCAGTAAGTTGTATCGGGGAAATTCATGATGAGGGCATTTACGTAGAAATTGTCTAAATGGTTCCTAGGATTCAAAGAGAGTCTTAGATGGATCTTGTTGTAATTTTCCCTCTAACTTGATAAGTGATTGAGGGTGGAAAGAACTTCTTAAGGAATAAGTTATGAAGTTCGTCCCAGGTTCTGATGTAGTGATCATCTAAGGAACTGTACCACACCCTAGCTTTGTCAGTGTGGGAATAATAGAATAGTCTTAGCTTCATGGAGTCCTCTAACATGCCATCATCCTTGCTCAGTCCACATAGGTCTGCGATCTTTTTCAAGTGTTCATGCACATTCTCACTGAACCATCCTACAAAATTGTTGTTTTGTATCATCTGCACCCATGTCATCTTGATTTTAAAGCTTTGATGGCTGGTTGGACAATGTATATTTGTAGCTTTTGGTATAGAGAAATCTCTTAGTTCTACCTATCTCTTAATTTCTTTGGTTTCTCATGGTTCTACTTTCATAGCAGTTGTGGCTTCTACCAAGAGCCTATCTTGTTGTGTTGCAAGGGCTTCATTAGCTAGGTTGTTAATATCTTCTTCTTCCATCTGTCCCTTTGTTCTTGAAGGAACTTATGATAGATCCTTTCAAATGTGAGGTCAAGCTCTGTGATGGGTTTGACTGTAGAAGAGTGTAGCATGCACAACAAATTTCACGTGAGAAGTGCAAACAACCAAGTTCAGATGGTTGAAGATGAATTATATTCAAGAAGATATGAAATAGTGTCAATTGTAAAATGAAAAAAAATCTAACTAATCCAAGTCTGTTAAGTTGACCAAAAAATTCCATTATCCACAACAATGGTGCAAAAAATTGATGTGTGATATTGCATAGGAAAATTCAGTAGGGATGAAAGCCATGGAATTTATCTAAACCAAAGTACAATAATCAACATGGGTAAGCAGACATATCTTATTGCAGTATAGTTCAATATCAAACCCAAATAAAATCATATTTAAGAATAGGTTGATCGGAGTAACTGGCAAAAACTTGTACTTAACAAAAAAATGGGCTAGTTGTTGATTATACTAAGGTTTTAGATAATTGAAGAACTAAATTAAGTTTTGATTATCATATAATGGGAACACTAGGGTGGAATGGGTTTCACCCTTGGTACCTATCATTTTCTATTTTGATGCATCATATTAAGCAAGGAAACATATATGTGGAGGCCAACAAAATTCCCCTTTTGGCATTAGGATTAAAACCCAGACATATATCACTCTAAGCTTGTCGTCACATTACCTAGACATCATGCATCTATCACCACAAAAACACCTATCCAAAGTTCTCATCAAGGGTTTTACATGAAACAATCAATATCCAATAGATCTTGGGTTCAAAGTCCTTTACATCCAAGATCATGAGAAACATGTAAGTATGCTAATCAGACAAAATACAATCATAAAATAATTGACTCTAAACATATGACAATTCATACAATAAAAGATGTAGTAAATAGAACAAAATTGGATAGTGGGGTCACTCACCATACCCTAATGACAACACTACTTACTCATTAAAACAACAACTGAAACAACACGGGAAGAAAGCAAGAGAGTCACGACCTAATAAGAAGAAGGATTCGCAGTTGTTGTGTGCATAAACATTTCTTTATTCTCAGAGACAAAGACATTAAAAGATAACAAGGAAACCCCTACATGTTCGTCAGGGATGGGTTGGAGTTCTCAATGTTCCTTCCTTGTGAGATGGATCTATTATTGTACATATGAAGTAGTAGGTTGACAGAAGAGAAGGTCATCAAACAACTAATGAAGGTCTAGAAAAATAGACTTCTTTCAAGATGGGAACCTTGGTACCTTGATGGTGGAGGATATGGAAGCATGTTAGATTGGAATTCATCAACTGATGGAAAGGGTCAAAGGTTTCTAGAATTCAAAGGTGTGGAGTGAAAGTGGCAGCCTTGCCGCGTCAATGGCAGATGCTTTTTCTAGAGGCAAAGGTCTTGTATTTATAGGAGGAGGTTAGGGCATGAAACCCTCCCAGCAACCATGGAGTAAAGTCTTCGTCTACCTTGGAGATGAAGAGATAACAATAGAAGTGTGAGAAATATGTAGGGTCCACGATCCACAACAACTCTATTAATAGGTGAATGATCATGACTTCCATCAGAAGAGGGTGCAACAGTTCCATCAAAACTCAAGAGCAGGACAGCCATCAGTTGTTGGACATCAAAAGTAAGATATTGAAGATCCTTTAGAAGACGTCAGTGTAGAGCGGTCATCAAAAATCAAAATTATAAGTTTCTTTCAAAGGAATGTGTTGGAAAGAAGACCACATCAATTTGAGGTCTTTTAAGCTCAAACCCCATTATGGTTAAAGTTTTTTATATTTCCCACAAAAATACACACACAACAAACTTGTTAGTTTTTAAGGTTGTGATTTATGTTAGAATAGGAACACATCTGAGAGAATGTTGGATGGAGTGTTCAAGATAAGGGAAGGTTAAACTGAAAATGCTACATGAGATCAGCCACTACGGCCATCCTTTCCACCATGATTTCAGTCCTATCTAACCAAAATAGTCATTCTTCATAGAATGTCTATGGTAGCCCCAGAACTTCACACATGAGAACACTTGGATTTTCCTTACCTCTCGAGGTTTAGCCACAACAACTCCATGATCATTACACTATCATCCTAAGCTTTTGTTTCATGTTCAAGATAGCATGGTTTAAGAGCTTAGGTTGGTAAGGTGGTAAACCCTTGTTTTCTACATGCCTTTGTTTTAAATTTTTGTTTATATTATTTATATCTTGACCAATCACCATACTTGTCTAGACACACTTTCTATTTACATAAAACATTTACATATCATTATCATAGTTAGTTATATTTTTAGTAATTTTTCAAGAAAAAACTTGAACTTACTTTCCATGCCATCCATCCACATTGCATGTAGATTTTTCTAATTTCTTGTGTATGACCAGCTAGAGTTTGTTTTCATGTAATTTCCTACTTTCCATGCCACCCATCCATATTTTATGTAAATCATTGTCAAGAATAGGAGCAATTGACACCATTTTTCAAATTGTGGCCAAACTGAAAACATTTTGTTCTAAAATCTTGTTCTAGCTTAATCTCTACCCTAATTGACTGAGAACTTTAATCAAATGACCAATCATTATTTCACTCCCATTAAAAGATGATTATGAGTAAGTTGTCTCAAACTTCAAATTTATACATGTTTACCACTTCTCTTGTGAAATGTTGGATTGTATGGTTAATATCCAATCAATAAAATCCATAGATGTTTTGGATTACTTCATCCTTATGAAAACAATGTCATTTACTGTAATTTCTCCTTTATCATGGTCTTGTTGATTGCATGTGAAAAATTATTGGAATAGCTTGCATGAAGGATACCTTATGTGAATATCCACACCATGTGACCCCTCTTTTCATCTACCTTCTTCCATCATTGGATATCTGTAACATACTGAAATTTAGGGTCATCCCTACAATTTACCCACTTTTGAGCTTTTCTTTGCTTTCTAGTCCATTTGGACCATTTTCATAAATTTCCCTTGTTTTATATTCTTTTTGGAACCCTTGTGCAATTTGAGCACAATTCAATGTTTAAAATCACCTTTTTCCCTCGTTTATGATAATGGAGGAGTGTTTGCACAAATAACCCAATTAAGGAGATAAGTGAGGGTTAATAATGTTATTTGGTCATTAAGGATGGAGATAAGTAGATAATATTAATTTGGAGCTTTTTGGATAAATATATTAATAATAATAAGCATTTGAATTAATTATGAGTATATTAACCTCTTTACTTTCTCTCTCCTCCAATTTGAAGATAAATGTGTGAAAACATATTTTAAAGGTTGATATTTTTCTCTTAATAATCATTTATATCTATCACCATCAATATGACATACTAATTGCATTAATATAGTCATTTCATAATAATTCACACCTTTTATTATATTAATAAACACTCTAATGAGAAATATATTTATTAAGGGCCTTATTGGATATAAATACGAAATCTAATTATATAGCATCGTTCTAAATGCTAACATGAACCTATGGTCCAAATTTGGTGTCATTTGGACTTCATTTGACCCTTCAAATCCATTTTATAATCTTTTAATATAGTGCAACCATGGTAGTCATATCGATTGCATTAATTTCATTTGTCACTCTATTGTTCGGTTATTATGCATCTGTCACGCGCCCCCTTTCACCTTCAGCACCATTCGACGGTTCTGATCCGTTTGACCCACGATCCAACGGCATCCGCATCATCCTCTACCTCCAGCGGGTCGCGAGTCTGGGAATAGTCCCGACTCCCTGGCTTCTTCACCGCTCTCTTTCTCCCTCCTTCATCATTTCACACGGTTCTTATTCCTTTGAGTTCGGCTCTCAACGACGGATTGAATGAGCCTTAGCTCATCGTCTACCTCACTGGTTTGACGAAATGCCCAATTGGGCCTAAACCACCTTCGCCGCCACGTTTTCACAGAAGGTGCTTGACGCCTCCTCACGCCTATATAAGGCTATGGAAACGACCCTCGGGCCGCCACCTTTCTTCCTCCTCCTTCAATTTCTTCTCGTTTGCCCTCAGTCACCCCAACCTTCTCAAAATGCATCTCCAGCAGCGGCGGCCGAGAACTCATCCTCCCGACCACTTCAGTCCAATAACCTATGCGGTGAGCTTCTCCAACCCTCACTCTCCAGTTTCCAACCCTCAGATTAATTACCTCACGATACCCCCGAACGCCTTGTCCTATAGACCACAATCATGACCTCGGCGACGTCGTGCTTTTCTTGGCCCTGGTGCTCCTCCGCCCGCGGCAATGCATTCATTCGACTCGCTTTGGATCCACGAAGTGCTCCCGACCTCGGTTTTTGATTTGGTGGTGTTTCTCTGTGGTTTCCCCCGACTTTGTTTTCCCCTATTTCCGGCCAGGTTGGGCCTTCTCCTTCTGCTCCAGAGCACGTGAGTGCGTGGGCAGGAGATCATGGTGTATTTTAGGCCCAATTGGGCATTGGGGTTTTAGTCCCCATGTCGGGCACTGGGGTTTTAGTCCCCCTCCCATTTTATATATTAGGCACTGGGGTTTTAGTCCCCCTGCCACTTTTTAGGCACTGGGGTTTTAGTCCCCCTGCCATTGGTGAGGTCCGGTAGGTGCCTCACCCTACATTGAGATGACTTTGTGTCTTAATATATTCATGCTATGTGATGGTTATTGTGGTGATTGATTATGGCAGTCTATTTCTTATTTGAATATTTGTCTCATTCTCTTAAAATCTTGTAGCATAGAGAAAATTTTATTATGCAATGTTGTTGTCTATTACTTGTCCTCTTCCTTTTGATTGATACATACCTTTTATCTTTCTCTTTCTAGATGACCCCAACCATCCAGGCTAGGATCAGAGTGCACATGGAAGCTTGGTGAACCTAAGGTTAAGGATAGGACCAGAAGAAAAAGGAATATATAGCTTGCATGTTCATAGTTGCTTTCATGTTTTAAGTTGTTTTGTTTGGAGACAATGTTGTATTAGTCTAAGTCTTCCTCTACCTAGATCCTAGTTCCTTGTATAAATATGTACCCCTTTTGGGAAAATTTTGTAATGTACTCTTTATACATTTTGAATATAGTCAAGTTTTATTTCTTCCGCTGCCACACATTGGTGTTTTTGTTTGCCATGAATTTTAGTAGAGACTTGGTGTTTACAGCATGGTATCAGAGCATCAAGGTAGTCGGATTCTTGACTAATTCAAAATTGTCTCCCTAGAGTATATAGTTTCCCTTTAGGTAGTTTTTCACCTTATAGTTGACCTAGCATGAAAGTTTGATTTAGGATCATAATAATTGCATATTAAAAATAAAACATGTCAACTTTTTGGTGAAATGTCTATTGAGAAGATACTAGAGCAATAAGTTGAAGTGATGGTGTCTAGAAAGGGTCAGAGCTTGGGGGCTGGAAATATTTTCCTCCGCCCCACTAGCTTGGTAATGAGGACTCCTGAGCTCGTATGACCTGGCCTGGCCTGATCTGATACAGACAGCTCGAAATAGTCTATCTTTGGGTATGTTGCCTAATTGTTGAATACCTTAGGAAAACCATAAGTGATGATTTCATATCTTACACAAAAATCACCCTTAAATACCTTATACTCCTATGTTTAGGGTTAGTGTACCCTATGTTACATCCTGAAGCTTGTTTTGCAAATCCTTTTAGTGTTGAACCTTATGTACCCTTTTACCCTTAACTTAGTTTGACTTAGTGTTACCCTTTTAAGGGGGGAGTGAGAGTAATGGTGATAGTACCTTATTTAGTTTTGCAAATCTGATTTCGAGGACGAAATCCCTCTTTAGGGGGATGGAATCCCAACTAAAAGCAAAATCAAATTCCTTTGGAGTTAGAAACCCTATCCATGTGGACATATGTACATAATAACTTATGTGAACAATAATTTACCAAACACATTATACTTGTAATTCAACTTGTTTGTTTATACACACATGAATATGTAGTAAGTCATATAGGAATAATTCATATGTTTGAACCTTAACATACTCTTGATGCACATAATTATGAGTTACTTATTACTAATTGTGAATATACATAATGTTAGCTATGTCACCCTAATGGTAAAATGTGTATGGATAATGCACCCTAAGGATTCTTTAACATGTAATGGTCATGTTTACCTAAACCCTAATATGTAATCATATAGCCTTGACAACATATACATATATATACCCTTAATGCCTTTCATAATACAATAGTGACATTAGGTGTCATCATCACATAATTTACCTTAATGCATATAAATGGATTATAGTCACTAAGTTATCAATATATATAAGGTATATCACCTTGTTCTCTAATGAACACCTCATCATAACTTGATATGTGGATTAATTCATTAATATTTAATGTGTTACATCATATTCACTAAAATGCATATAATGAGTCAAATATGATAATGAATAATTGGATTCACATAAATATTCATAAAGTGCCTAATGTGAATTAAAATATGTATAGATTATAATATGAAGTGTAATGGACAAAAAAGATTAATGATGTCATTAATATGAGTATGAAAGATGATATGAAAATGTGCAATATGAACATTATTTGGAATTATTATAGGCATATTAACTTGTTGGATAATATTAACCTTTTCTACAAAATAATGTGTTATAACTCTACATGATATTTTTAAGAGGATAATGGAAAATTAATTCATGTTATTAAGATTTTTGATCTAATACATTAATTAATGTAGAAATGGCTTAATAAACCATAATTGTGCTCAAAATCCTTGATGAGGGAAATACACATGATATAATATTGAGATATAATTGTTTTGAATAAAATGTGGCACAAGTAGTAGTATAATATATAAGATACCTCTTCATGATGGAGATTATGTTAATAAGGAAAAAATATTAAATAGGTTGAGTTTGATAAAAGGCTATAGGTTTTGTGGAAACCTTAGTAACACCTGACTTATGTAGATTTTGTGTTGTACCCTAGATTAAGAGTTATAACCTAGTGTTTAAGGTTGGGATGTTACACACTTACCCTCTCTTTCCTCTTGTTGTGATTTCGGGGACGAAATCCTCTTTAAGGGGTGGTGTGCTGTAACATACTGAAATTCAGGGTCTTCCCTGCAATTTACCCACTTTTGAGCTTTTCTTTGCTTTCTAGTCCATTTGGACCATTTTCATAAATTTCCCTTGTTTTATATTCTTTTTCGAACCCTTGTGCAATTTGAGCACAATTCAATGTTTAAAATCACCTTTTTCCCTCGTTTATGATAATGGAGGAGTGTTTTCACAAATAACCCAATTAAAGAGATAAGTGAGGGTTAATAATGTAATTTGGTCATTAAGGATGCAGATAAGTAGATAATATTAATTTGGAGCTTTTTGGATAAATATATTAATAATAATAAGCATTTGAATTAATTATGAGTATATTAACCTCTTTGCTTTCTCTCTCCTCCAATTTGAAGATAAATGTGTGAAAACATATTTTAAAGGTTGATATTTTTCTCTTAATACCCATATATATCTATCACCTCGAATTTGACTCACTAATTGCATAAATATAGTCATTTCATAATAATTCACACCTTTTAATATATTAATAAACACTTTAATGAGAAATATATTTATTAAAGGCCTTATTGGATATAAATACAAAATCTAATTATATAGAATCGTTCTAAATGCTAACATGAACCTATGGTGCAAATTTGGTGTCATTTGGACTTCATTTGACCCTTCAAATCCATTTTATAATCTTTTAATATAGTGCAACCATGGTAGTTATATCGATTTCATTAATTTCATTTGTCACTCTATTGTTCGATTATTATGCATCTGTCACGCGCCCCCTTTCACCTTCAGCGCCATCTGACGGTTCTGATCCATTTGACCCATGATCCAACGGCATCCGCATCGTCCTCTACCTCCAGCGGGCCGCGAGTCTGGGAACAGTTCCGACTCCCTGGCTTCTTCACCGCTCTCTTTCTCCCTCCTTCATCATTTCGCGTGGTTCTAATTCCTTTGAGTTCGGCTCTCGACGACGGATTGAATGAGCCCTAGCTCATCGTCTACCTCGCTGGTTTGACGAAATGCCCAATTGGGCCTAAACCACCTTCGCCGCCACATTTTCATAGAAGGTGCTTGACGCCTCCTCACGCCTATATAAGGCTATGGAAACGACCCTCGGGCCGCCACCTTTCTTCCTCCTCCTTCAATTTCTTCTCGTTTCCCCTCAGTCACCCCAACCTGCTCAAAATGCATCTCCGGCAACGGCGGCTGAGAACTTGTCCTCCCGACCACTTCAGTCCAATAACCTATGCGGTGAGCTTCCCCAACCCTCACTCTCCAGTTTCCAACCCTTGGATTACCTCGCGATACCCCTGAACGCCTGGTCCTATAGACCACAGTCATGACCTCGGCGACGCCGTGCTTTTCTTGGCCCTTGTGCTCCTCCGCCCATGACGATGCATTCATTCGACTCGCTTTGGATCCACGAAGCTACTCCCGACCTCGGTTTTTTATTTGGTGGTGTTTATGTGTGGTTTCCCCCGACTTTGCTTTCCCCTGTTTCCGGCCAGGTTGGGCCTTCTCCTTCTGCTCCAGAGCACGAGAGTGTGTGGGCAGGAGATCATGGTGTTCGGGAGGAACTAGGGAACTTGTTCCCTATGGCCGTTCTCAGTTGCGCGCCCTGAAAGGCGAGATGCGCCATGGAGCCGAGCTCCAGGCTGTGCTGCTCACACCATGGCCGAGCTAAGGAAGAAGCAAGACTAGTAAATGACCAAGGCACCCTTGCTCCTGCCATTGGGTAATTTTTCGGGTATGGGAATTATCGACATTTCGCCCCGGTTCTCTCTCGCCAACACAAACAATCGATGTGTTCAAATGACTAGAGTGCCCCTGTGACTGTAATAGATGTATTTAATCCACAAGGGTATTTTAGTCATTGCATCTACTAATTACAACGAATTGTATTTTCATTTAAATAACTGTCACGCTATAGTTTTCTTGCATTCTGATTGGTCAATTTTACTTAATTCATAGTAAATCGATCCATTGTCAAAAAAATGCAAATAAATAGTCAATGGAAAGGATTTTTCATGTAGAACCTGATTTTATGGTTTTTGAGTCCCAATTATGATTCCTTTTTTGAAGTTTGCCCTGAATGCCTTTTTAAGTATATAAAATGTTCTAAAATACCTAATTAATTCATTTTAACTCCAGTTTATAAAATAACATATGTTTTCTTATTCAGGAGAATATGACCAATCTGTTGGATTAGGTTTTGAACCTTAAATCGTGATTTTGTAGGTAAGTTCCAAAAATTAGGGTTTTTCCTATGCATTATGTCTTTATATATATTAATAAATGTGTAATAATGTAACTAGGGAAATATGGAATTGGATGCAATCAGTTTGGTGAATGTGATGGTAAATAATTAAAATAGGTATGTGAGCCCTATTTCAGTATGTGCACCCTATTCTAGTATGTGGCTCCTATGTATGTGAATCATATCATATGAATCCTATCAAAGATGAATGTGAATGTTTATTGTGCAAACTACCTATCCTTCAGTTGGGTCTTTTCCAACCCCACAATCATTATTGTGCTAGCCTTGTCATCCTTCTAATTGCATTTATTGGCTCTTTACTTATTTTATGCTTCTAATGCCATTGTGACTCATTCATTTGAATTATATGAATCTTACTACTACATATGTTGCCTCATTTACTTGGAAATGCTTTAATCTTGTTATTGTGAATGTTGTCTCATCTTTTTGAAATACTTGGATAATGTTGTTGCCTATGATGGCCCATTTATTGAGATTATTTCTTGGGTTTTATTCCCAATGCTATGTTGCAATGTTGTTATATTTCTCACTATTATCAAGTGACTATTTATGCATGATGTATTTTAGGCCAAATTACAATGTAGTGTACATGAGTACAAACCACCCACAGGGCACTGGGGTTTTAGTCCCCGTGTCGGGCACTGGGGTTTTAGTCCCCCTGCCATTTTATATATTAGGCACTGGGGTTTTAGTCCCCCTGCCACTTTTTAGGCACTGGGGTTTTAGTCCCCCTGCCATTGGTGAGGTCCGGTAGGTGCCTCACCCTACATTGAGATGACTTTGTGTCTTAATATATTCATGCTATGTGATGGTTATTTTGGTGATTGATTATGGCAGTCATCTATTTCTTATTTGAATATTTGTCTCATTCTCTTAAAATCTTGTAGCATAGAGAATCTTTTATTATGCAATGTTGTTGTCTATTACTTGTCCTATTCCTTTTGATTGACACATACCTTTTATCTTTCTCTTGCTGGATGACCCCAACCATCCAGGCTAGGATCAGAGTGCGCATGGAAGCTTGGTGAACCTAAGGCTAAGGATAGGACCAGAAGAAAAAGGAATATATAGCTTGCATGTTCATAGTTTCTTTTATGTTTTAAGTTGTTTTGTTTGGAGACAATGTTGTATTAGTCTAAGTCTTCCTCTACCTAGATCCTAGTTTCTTGTATAAATATGTACCCCTTTTGGGAAAATTTTGTAATGTACTCTTTATACATTTTGAATATAGTCAAGTTTTATTTCTTCCGCTGTCACACATTGGTGTTTTTGTTTGCCATGATTTTTAGTAGAGACTTGGTCTTTACAATATCCCTCTACCTCATGAAAATATGCTAAAAATCACAAAAAGGGAAAGCCTTGACCCCCCTAAAAAAGCTTGGCATGGCCAAACGTTTCCTCCCTGCTGCTTCTATCTACCACCACATGCCTTATCTATACATGGGGTAAAAGAAAAAGGAAAATGAAAATTTTCTCCTATGTAATAGCATCAAAATAGATAAAATAAAATGATGAATGCTTGTTTATAATATCACTCCAATTTCTTTTCAAAACCCCTTGGGTTAGGAAACATAAAAAATTACCAATATTGCCCCCATAAATAGATAAGTTGTTCAGGTGGAGTGGACTTTCATGTAAGATTCAATGCATGCAAGAAAAATGACATCTCTCATTATTGTAAAAAATCTGAAAAGGAAAATGATTTACCCTGAGCTTTGTGAATACTACATTATGATCATAAATCTTAGTATCATATATGGAAGGTCTTTGTGATTTGTGCAGTGAGAAGAGAAGTGGATCACATATATGAATTCATTCCTGAACTTATCTAGTCAATGATCATGTACTTGAGTGTATTTTTTATTTCACTCTGGTGTGAACTGAAAAAAGAAATCTAGTTGAATCATACTCTAGGCATATGGTTTTTCTAAGCCTATGGTGGTGATATAGCCCTATCTTGGGTCTCATATTTTGTTATTTTCTTCATTATTCAAAACAAGATATGTAGAATGCATGCTATTTCTCAATAACTATTATTTTATGAAAAATGTTCTTATGGTGTCTCTAGCATGTTTAAAGGTACTTCAACACATATTGATTGAAGAATACAACCTCCCTCATAACTCCTCCATAATGTTTGTGGAACCTTCCATGGTCATGCTACCCTCAATCCACAATAGTTGTGGTACCCCCCATGGTTGTGCCACTTCACTTGCCAAACTCCAAAACTTATTTTGTCTTTTTTATTTTCCTAACCCACCTACCATGGTCTCGGTTACCAACCATGGCCATGATGCCTATAGGGTTACCAGGAAGGGGGCAAAGTGGAAAACAAATATTCCCTTTATAACCTACCGATCAATGAAAACAGACAAGGGAATGATAAAGTTTATACATTTTCACACACTAATTGTCTAAAAACTAGACACATATTTGTTGGTAAAAACTTGATCTTTTAGGTCTAGATCTGAATTAGCCACCAATAAAACCAAATAGACCAAGCTTCACATAGTTGTCTTCTTTGCAACACCTTGTTGTTGCCTTGAGAAACAATTTCTTCATGCCTCCAAACATTTTCCTTGGCCTCTACTTTGTCTATGAAGATGAGGGAGAACATGGTGCACTGCTTTATCCCCCCAAGTTGAAGTGAAATAGAAGTTGTCAATGTACTACTTGTCCCAGAATTCCCTTTCTTATCCTATCTTGGGAAGCCATCATATGGGTTTTGTCCTCTCTCTCTAAGATAAAAATGACGTTCACCTTGTCTCACAAGTTGTCTCAAAATATTTGTCAAACCCTTTGTGACATTTCCCCTATATATAAGAGAGTTATGACCTTGGAAAACCCAAAATCCAATCCCTTTCCTAATAACAATCTTAAAACAAGCTTACTGTGGAAACTTAGCTTCGAATTCAGATTGGTACCTGATCAGTCAATTAGGGTCCTGTTGGGTCACAAAAGGCATTTCAGTCAGCAAACAACATTACCTAATTGCTTGATCATCACTTATAATCTAGATATGAACTTCTTACCAATTTGAGTCATTCCTTTCTGTATTCGTCTCAACTGAGTAGGTAATCTTATCAACTGACCAAGCTAGTTAAGTGGCAAAGTTTGATCAACCAATTGACAATCAATTGATCTAGTGACCCAACCAATCTGATCAACTGACTAGACATTCCAGTAACCTGATCCACTTAGTAAATCATCCTATTAATCATTCAAAACCATTTGAATTATTTATTTCATTGTAAACTTCAATTTTCTTATGTATCCTTATGTGTGTGACATGTTAGGTTCCTAATTATGATTGTAATGATGTTCAAAACACCATGAGTAAATATTAGTTCCATGCATCATTTCCACCCAAGTAAAAAGAATGAGTTTAAGAACAATTATAATGTATATAGTGACCAATGTTGTCATGACCATATAATCCCTTGAAAACGATATCCAGATTGAAACTTAGGCATGGAATGTCATCCTCTTCAAGTTCAATCTATGTTCCTTGAACTAGAGAAGACTATTCTAGATATTGTGAGCCCATATCATATATTGACTACATGAGCATGGTCATGCATTTCATAGTCTTTCTTATCAAGTGGATATGATATCGCTACAAAGGAGGGAAAAATTCCATTTACATCACTCACAGTATTCCCCATGTGTCATAGTGCACCCAATCAGTTGCTTGTTAGCAACCCTTATTCGGAACATCTTGGGCTAGTGGTCTAAGAACACATAACAACAAGTGATTGTCATTGTGACTTCAGGTCTAAGGAAATAGTCACCATTGTCCCATTGAGATATTACTCAAACATATAATTACATGAATTCCACGTGTCTATCTCAAGGTAGGTCTATCTAGTAGAACTTGTTATCTAGGAAGTACACATGTATATGAGTTGATATCCAATGTCATGACTAAAGAGACATAGCCATCACTCACCATACATAATAGTCTTGTGTATTATTATTGTACTATAATATCCACTATAATAACTAACTATATACATAACAAGAATCCATATATTATTATACATATGATCATATATTTAGGTCCAAAACACAAACCATATGTCATCAACTTATAGCATTCAAATGATATTATTAGGTTTATTCCTTATCTCAATACTGGAATCATATAATAATTGGAATTGTCTTTTATTAATAGTCAAATCAACTAAACGTATCTCTTTTACAATCATTATGTGATGGATCTTAGGGAATATAACCAACATTCTCCCACTTGCACTAGAGCCAATCAGTCATGAACCTATGTCAAATTAATCTAATAAGGCATCATACTTCTATTGTAAAAGTGCTTTAGCCAGAGATCGGCAACATTGCCTTTAGTTGGTACTCTATAAATATTTATATCTCCTTGGTGTACAATCTCACGTGTGAAATGATAACACCTGAGTATATGCTTGGAATGCTACTGTAATTTGAATTGTTCATCTTATGCAATAGCTCCATTTTTATCATAGTAAAGCTCTACCATGTCATTAATAGTTTGAACCACCCCAATTTTACCAATGAACTTCTTGATCAATAGTGTTTCCTTTGTTTCACTAGAAGTCACAATGTGCTTGGCCTCTATTGTAGAATAATCTACTATCTCCTTCTTGGAACTTTTCTAGATTACATATCTAGCATTTAGAAAAACACAAATCTAATTTGCAATCAGTTATTGTCCTTGTCGATTTGAAAGCTTACACAACCTCTTACAACTAGCTTTTCCTCACCACCATAAATTAGTAATTGATCTTTAGTTCTTCTCAAGTACTTACGGATGTTATTTACTAGAATATAGTGACTATCATATAGATCTGACTTGGTACCTACTTGTCTTCTCAAAGCATGTGCACCCACTCTCCAATGAACTGAGACATTGATATATAGAGATACTTATTCTCCAAAGAACTGAGACATTGCTATATAGAGATACTTATTCTATGTAACATGGGTATATTTTCTCGCTTTGAATCCTATATTCAAAACCTCTTTAGCACATTGTCAATGTATGCACTTTGTATTAGGCCAAGAAGCCTTCTAGATCTATCTCAATAGATCTTGATTCCTATAATATAGGATGCTTCACCTATGACCTTTATGGAGAAAGTATGGTCCAACAAGGTTTTAACAAATTGTGGAGTAGGGATTCCAATTCACATCAATAGTATGGCATCTAGACACAATATGATAATTACAATTATGCTCCTAATAACCTTCTTATATCCACCCAGTTCATCTTAATTTTGATAAAGCCAAAATGTTTGACTATCTCATAAAACCAAAAATTCCAACACAGAGATGCTTGCTTCAATCCACAAATTGACCTTTTTAGCTTACATTTCTTTGGCTTCATTTGGAGCTAGAAAACCATCTAGTTGTCTCATGTACACAATCAATACAGATTCCCATTAAAGAAAGTAATTGTGGCATTTATTTTCCAAATCTCAAAAACATGAGAATATATAATGGCATGCATGATCCTGATGGATTGAAGCATGTCAACTGGTAAAAAAAACTTCATCATAGTCAACACTTTGAAATTGTTGAAACCTTTTGCAATGGATATATCTTTGTAGGTTTGTCCATTACAATTTACTTTGTCTTCTTCTTGAAGACTCATTTGCACCATATGGGTTTTACCCCTTCGAGTGGATCCACCAAGTTCCATACCTTGTTGGTATGAATAGAGTCCATCTCAAATTTTATGGCTTCAAGCAATTTCTCAAGATTTGGTCCCTGAATAGCCTCATTGTAGGTTTTGGCTCATCATTCTCACTGACCTATACATCATCTTCTTGAGTCATGACAAATGTGTATCTCTCTATCTCAAGATGTGCCCTATTACCACCTCTATATTCTTGTGTTAGAGGAACTTGAGATTCCACTACAACTTGTGATTCATATGTCTCCTTATCTACCTCCTAATCTTTTTGGTCTTGAACTTCTTCAATTTATATTTTCCTACCACTTGTTTCTCTAGAATTATATTCCTTTTCAAGGAATAAACCATCTTTGGAAACAAACACTTTGTTTTTAGATTGAATATAGAAGTAGTAATCCTTTGTTTCCTTAGGGTATCCAACAAAGAAACATTATTCGATTTGGGTACAAGTTGTTCGCAAAATTGTTTCTTGATGTGTAAGATTCACACCCCCAAAACTTTCATGAAAGACATATTGGGATGTTTCCCAATCCATACTTCATATGATGTCTTTTCAACAGACTTGTATGGTACTCGTTTGGGCGTAAAAGTCTTAGTTTCAAGAGAATGTCCCCAAAAGGAGATCAAAGGATCATATATAGTCATCATTGTTTATATATATACCTCACCATCTAATAAATAAATACCATAAGAATAGGGGATCTATCATAAAAGATGTCATATTTGGAAATGGAAAGTTCGGCATTCTTCATTAGAAATTCAAAAGTGTTCTTGTCCAAACAAGATACAGACATAATACTTTTATTTGCTACATGAACATAGTAGTAGTTATTTAACTCTACTTCAATCCCATTGGGAAGAGATAAACAATTCGTTCCTATCATAGTGGCATAAACTCTTCCCCATTTGCAATGCGTAGTTCCACCTCCTCTTTATTCAAAGGCCTACTTCTTTTCAAACCTTTCATATTTGAGGATAGTGAGATCCACATCCAGTATTCAATACCCATGGTGAAGAAATAGATAAGTTTAAACATTTATAAGATATATACCTGAAGTGGATATCTATATCCCCTACTTTTTCTTCATTTCCTCTAGGTAGAGAGGGCAACTTAGAATCCAATTTCCATCTTGGTGAAAATGGTGACAAATTCCTCCCTTAGCCACTACTTGTTTTGCCTTAAGTGCACAAGAATTTTGGCTAGCTTTTGAACCTTTATTATCTTTTCCCTTGCCATTGGATTTTCCTTTTCCTTTGTTGACCATCCAAAATGCATAGCCACCACCCACTCCTGCCTACTCCACTTACTTATTTCCTTCCATATTCCACCTCAACAAACTAGTTTTCTAGGGTTTTGACAATATGTCTTCCACTTTCCATGTCATTCCACTCACTTGGAGATGGAGGACGAGATTGGAGCTGATAGAGGTAAAGTTTGAAGCTCTTCCATTTAGTTTCTATCTTCTTCTTCCCTTTTGTTATTTTTTCTTTGATCGTAAGTAGATAAGCCCCCTTCATGAGCTATTTGGGGGGGGTAGCTATGATATATGTTGGGAAATATGTGTTCACTAAACTCTAATTTTTTTGTCTAATTTTGTATTATTGCTTCTTCTCCTTCCATGCCTCTTGTTATAGTTGTTTGAGCTATGAAATCACCTAATGTATAGAGAAAGGGGTGATTTTGGGACTTTTATGGGAAAACTCTTAAGTTTTGTAGAGGAACATTATCTAGTTTATCCCCCATCCCCTTTATATCTCCATTCAACTAGTCTGAGGTTTGAGACCTGAGTGGCTAATTGTGATCCTCCATATGCACTTAGTAAAAATTATTTCCTTCCTAGTGGGTATATAAAGATAGTGCGAGGTAAATACCCATCACCGTCACTCCACACAAGTCCTTTCCCCTAAGTGTATTAGGATAAGTCCTCCTAGAAGCCTAAACATGGATAATATAGATCTATTCCTACCTATTCCCTAGTTAATAGATCCTTGTAAGGGTATTGGGAAGTGATAGAGATTAGATCCTCTGTACACCACCATGTCACCAATGGCCAACTAATATGATAGGACGCATGTTATACATTAAACCGTGTTGTTTGGTTAGACAAATCACTTGTTAGATGTTTGTACATAAGTAGGATCTCCATTGCATGGTTGATTGTTGCATATCCTCCCCAAACAACCCACTGCTCCCATTACTTTCTAGTTCCATAACTTGTCCCTTTTCTATCTAGTTGTGTTTTGTTTGCTTAGTTCATCTTTCATGTTCATGCTAATTGGTTTATTCAAGAGTAATTAGTCTTGCTTAGTTTATGTGCTAGGTTTTCTTAGTTAATTGCTTAATGTAGCCTTTGCTTCTCTTTAGTGTAATTGGAAGTGTAGTATAGTTAGTTTCTCTCCCTTGTTATTGATTGGTTTAACTTAGTCTAATTGTGATTTTAATTTGTTAAGCATTGATTATGTAGGGCTAATGTAGGTTTGATTCTTGTCTTTCATTCTTTCATGACCACCTTAGCTGAACTGAAACCACAAAAACCGTACACCCTGATCTAGAAACCTAAAGAAACAATTCTAGCTCGACTAGTGTCCTACCCCACTCCCCTTGGATTCAACCCAGACTTGTAGCTCTTCCTATCTACATCTCAAGCCCGTGCAATTGTGAACAGTTGTGTACATGACAGCTTGCCTCCATTTTGGGGTATAAAACACCTGGTTAGACCCATTTTGTTTGTGTGCATCACGGTGCAATGTCTATTTTGAAGAAGTGTGATAATAACTATGTGGGCCTGCCAAAGTAGGGTGCATAGATTATTGTGATGACCTTTGGGATTGACTCAACAAAAGTTATCTTAATAAAATTTATCACCTAGAGTGATAAAGATGCTCTTTATATCATATGATAGTTTATGACAAGGTGTCACACAACCATCTATCCAAAAGTTTCATATGATAGAATGATTACCTACATAGTTGAGAAGTTAGTTAAAGATGACACATACTATAATTTATTATAAATATTGGATCACCATAAGATTAATACTAATGGATTTTTTTTTCATCATAATAGTGGGGTTATTATTAATTATACTTCAAATTAGTATCATCAAATCAAATGAGGTTTTAGCTCAAATTGTTGACTTGTGAAATATTTTCCCTATAGATCTAGTGGCAAACACAAGCAGTAACTTATCATTGAAATTTGTCTTCGAGAAATAATATTTGAAAGGAAATAATGACTAGTATAGGAAATTGATAATTGTTCTCACTCATGAGTGTAAGTTCTATGCCCTAAAAACACTAGCCCTATAAAACTAGATCTAAATAATCCTAGAGGGGAAGGGAGGCTCATTGTAAGAAAATTGATGACTCTATTGACATCAAGTGCCTCATGCTATGATCCATGAATCATTAGATTCAGAAGAAACATGAGAACGTGGGAGTTTTTATAAATGACCACACATATTAGGAACATGATCTAAAGAAGAAGCAAGTATAGAAAGATATGATGTCTCTTAGGCCCTATTTAGGTATAACATGACTGAAGGTGGTCTAGTTGAGCCCCATGTACTCTAGTTGATTAGGTATGTGGAAATCCTAGAAAGTCTGGGAATCCTCTTAAGACAACAATTGGACATTTATGTAATCATACAACAGTTTCTAGAATCATATAGTTTGTTGTTCATGATCTACAACATGAAGAACTTTATTCAACCTTTGTTAGAGTTGCTTGGAATATTAAGAATTGCTTAGACTCAAATGAAGAAAGGCATGCTAATGTTTTTGGTTATGGTCAACAAAGGAATGGCAAGTTAAAGGGTAAAGAAAAATCTAAGAGGAGTTCTAAATATAGATAAAATCCCCAGTCTTCTACACTTAAAGCTAAAGGATGATTAGGCAAGGAAGTGAACTGTCACCAATGTATTTAGGTTGGACATTGGAAAATAAGTTTCCCTCTTCACTTAGAGGAATTAAATGAGAAGAATGAAGGGATAGAAGTATCCTCTTCAAGTATATATTATGTAGATATAAACTTATCTAGTTATTCATCTTGGTTATTGGATACTAGATGTGGATCTCACATATCCTCAAAGATGCAAGAAACAGAATGAAGTAAGCCCTTATTGAAGTGTTAGGTGCGTGCTTTTGCCACAACTATTGGCACCTATAGTTTGGTTCTTCCTATTTCACCTGTAATAGAGTTTGAGAATTAATATTATGCACCTTTCATAAATGGCAATGATATTTAGGTATCTTATTTGGACAAGAACATTTTTGAATTTCTAATAAAGAATGTTCAAAATTTTATTTCAAGAGATGAGATATTCTATTCAATGCCCCAATGAGTTATGGTTTATTGGATATTTTAAAAAGTTTGTCTAACATAAAAACCAAGAAGTCTAATCCATATGACTCAAACAATACTTACCTTTAGAACTATCATCTAGGGAATATAAATGAGAAATGCATTTCTAGACTCCATAAAGATGGTTATCTGGACTACATTGATTTTGATAAATAGATTCATGTGCATTTTGTTTATTGGAAAAGATGAAAAAAGAACACTTCACTGGTAACACTTAGACAACAATGTGACCAATTATAACTCATGTGTATTGATGTGTGTGCACCTTTTGGCACACATACTTGAGGTGGATATTAAGACCATCACATTTATTGAGTACTTCTATAGATATGGATATTTGTATATTAAGAAAAATAAATAAGAATTTCTCAAAAAAATTCAAGGAGTTCATGATTGAAGTACAGGACAAACTTGGCATTATTATTAAAGAACTATGATCTAATCATGGTGGAGAATATATAAGCCAACATTTTGAGGCCATTTTGAAAGACGTGTATTATATCATAGTTTACTCCACTTGGAACACCACAACAGAATGGTATGTCCAAAATAAGGAAACAAACCTTATAGGACATGGTACGATTGATGATGAGTTTAAATAAATTTACGACTTCCTTATGGGGATATACTCCTGAAACAGCCACATTTACATATAACCAGGTGCCTTCTAAATTGGTTCAAAAGACACCATATGAGATATGGAATGGGAAACATCTAAATATGTCATATATGAAGAGTTTTACAAGAATAATTTCTCTAAGCTGAACTAAATTGGATAACTATTTCTTTTTCGATACCCTAAATAAACTAAAAGTTACTACTTCTATATTACACCTGACAATAGTGTGTTTGTTGTCAGAACAACTGTGTTTCTAGAAAAAGAATTTATTTTCAAAGGAAATAGTGGGAAGAATATATATCTCAATGAAGTTTGAGGTACATAAGATAACAATGAACCTATGGAGGTAGATGAGGAACAAAGAGAATCCCAAGCTATTGTGGAACTTCAAATTCCTCATGTAGCACGAGACCTTTGAAGGTTTAGTAGGACATTTTTGGAACTATAAAGATTTAAATTTCTCATGATTCAATCAGAAAATTTGTCAGTCATAAATGACAATGGGCCAATGATGAATGCATATCCATCCTAATATAGGTTGCATTTTTATCTTGGATTTACACTCAATGCCTGCATTTTGGCTTAGAACTAGATTGCATTTGAGATTTCTTAATATTATGATAATTTATTAGGTTTTGATCCAAATTCTTGGTTTTCATGGTAGGCTTGAACTTCATTTCATAGATGATAGTGTAGGAGGCAGTGTTGCCACTAATTAACTAGTGGTCCCAAGTAACTTTTGATAAAATAAACATGATTCTCAATGGGTTGAGCCTTCATCGTACCACATTTCATAGGTGCAGGCCAATGACCACATGCAAATATCCCCATGGTGGGATTAAATCTAAATAGGAATACCATCGTTTGTCCTCAGACGACTGAGCTTTATTGTTGATACCTGATTTGTGTCAAGTCCCCAACCAAAATCAACACTTGAAGGTTGATGGCCCCTTTGTCCTATTCATCAGACAACCTATGATGCTTGGTCTGACCCTTAGACTATTGGGTAGACTGCAATCCCCTATGACCGATGAGGCGACTACATACACCTCCACTAAGAATCTTATACCCATTGACTGATGAGGACTCTACACTCCTCCTGCAATGAGCAATCAAGCAACTAGCTCCAATAGAATCCCATTCTCACCAATGATGATTGAGCAGACTCCATAGAAATATGAGCAACCTTGACTCTAATGGAGACTATTATGTTGACTTTGTTGACACTCCAGTAACCTACCAAAAAAGTCCATGCACATGTCCTCTGACTGGAGTCTTTAAGGTCGTAAAACCCTTTGTCTACCTCCTGCACTCGACCATTCATTTTCAAGGTGGCTAAAACAAGAAAATGCAAAGTGGTTGGGATGGCTTCCAAACCCTGGCCTCTTCCTATAAATAGAATACCACTACCACCAAGAAAAGGATCCACCCACTATGCCACCAGGCTACCATTTTGTGTATGTAGCATCAATATCTAGTTCCACCAACCCCCTACCATTGGTGGCTTCCATCGATCAATAGGACTACATGATCTTAACCTTCAAAAAGGCTCCAAGAATCTAACATTGAAGGTAGTTAGAACCAAGGCATACTCCACCCATCAACCTTATTTTCATCCTCCACTTGCTTTGTCTCCATATAAGTAGATACAACCCACAATGGATAGAGATCAAGAGCCTCTAGTCAATATCTAACAAACGTCAAGGACGTGCCTTTACTCCAAAGTTTGACGAACTAGTCCTGCACACCATGGAGTAATTTCCTCTTCTTATGTGATATGGACTTCTTCTCTCTTCTTCTTTGTTATGTTTGTATTTGATACCATGATAAAGTATTCCTTTGGACAGGGTGTGGGGAGTAGCCCCGACACTCAAAATTTACTCTCTTTATTACATCTATTATTGTATGAAACTTGATATGTTTGTAATAAGTCACTCTCATTCTTGTATTCTTGACTTATCATCAATCTTACATGGTTATCATATCTTTGGTGTAGAGAACATGAGCCTAAGATCTAGGATATTGATTGATTCATGATAAATCCTTGAAAAGAATTTTGGATAGCCATTTTCTTAGGTGATAGATATATGATATCTAAGTAACACGACAGGAAACTTAGAGTGATATATTTTTGGATTTTAATCCTAACACCATAAGGAGGATCTTACCACGCTCAACATATGTATTTACATGCTTAGTATGTTGTAGTGAGAGAGTAAATGATAGGTAGTGCTGGTGAAACTCATCTACCATTGTGTTCTGATGCACGGGTTTTGAGTCGCTTTTATAGGCCAATTTTATATGTATTTTGTACACTTATTTGTCATTTCGTTGTTTATATTTGCATAAATCACTATTGTTGGCATGTACACTCTATTTGCATCAAATTGTGCTTATTTCATTATATTTATATGATTTTATACATTCCATGGACTTATATTTGATTTTCTGCATTTTTCAGGTATATTATGCATAGTGCAGAGTCGGTGCCACTGATGTGGCATCAATGGCCAGGTAGAAATCGACCAAAGGAGTCGGTAGCACTGACCACCAAGTCGGTGCCACCGAGTTAGCTTCAGTGAGAAAGGGAGAAAACTCACCTCAGCTTGGTGCCACCGACATCCCAGTCGATGACATCGAATCAGCCAGAGATCAACAAAGGCCCGATACCGTCAGTGCCACCAACCACCAAGTCGGTGCCACCGACTCTGTCAGATTTCAGCTATCAAAATTGGCCACCCGATCCAACGGTCCACATTATGTGGTACCATAAGTGACCTAGAACAAAAACGGAGGATGACCAGACCTAAAGGGGACATCGTGTTGCACCACAGGATGATGAGAGAAGAGAGGGAGAGAAGCACGAAGCCGAAGGATGACAACTGGATGATTCAAGCATCGTTGACGGGCATTTCTACCGTCAGAAGGCTGCAGAATGCACGTTTCTCAAGGAGGGTCATCCAGAACATCACCTTTTTAGGGGTTACACTATTTCTTTCATGTTTCCCACGTTTTTCTTCTCTCCTTCCATGTATTTTCAACTGAAAACCATGTCGGGCTAAACCCCTTTATTCCTTAGGACCCGGGAGTAGCCCGGGGAACCACTGTATCGACTTTTACATGATTTAATGCAATTTTCCCTCCTAATTCATGGATATTTATGCATGTGAATGAATGTTCTTTTATTGATTGATCACTTTGATTGGAAATCTTAGGCGAATAATTAATCTGGAAGGACAAATTAAACGCCTAGAACCCATGCATAAACACTATCTTATCCATTCTTTGGTAAAGGTAATGCATAGGTAGTGGGAAGATACCTAGAGATTGAACGTAAAGCACCTGATCTAAGATATAATTTGCCATAGACATGGAATTGGCTTAGAATTAGGTAGTGGATTGTACCGTGAAAGTGGGCAATTCTCACTACGGGCTTTCTATTTAGGAAGAGGATAAATTATATAAAAGTGTGTAAAAGAAGATACATTAGGGATCTGTGGTGAAACTGGCATTCCTGAGGAATTCCATCTCTCGTGACTCAAACAAACCATTTTTCATTTTAATTTTCTCTTGTTTTTCTTTAAAAAATGATTCTCTCACATTTCATATTGGCTTAGCTGATTGTACTGTAGTTAGTAGTAGTCACTGAGACTACGTCTCCCTGTGTTCGACTCAGGCCTGACAAGGCCTGTATTATGCGACGCGTATACTTGCATTTAGACGTACGTAAAATATGTGTCATGTTCTCATTCATTGATAAATTTGGACTTCAATTTAGTGTTTTAGTAATTGCAATATTTGAGTAATCAATAATCAAACATCTAATGTTAAATACTAGTTCTTTCTCAGTTACATTGATCAAATCATTCTTTAAAATGGCTTCCCTTGGTTTTGATCCTAAACTATACTACAATAAGATATGTTCACTTGTGGGTGGTGATTATTGTACTTAGTCTAGGTAAAATTCTAGGGAATTTTCCATAGGTGAACTTTTCTTTGCAATAAGACACACAATAACCAACAACCTACAATGAGGCTATTGGGGGAACAAATAATACTACATTTCTTGAGGCCATGAGATCTTAGATGGACTCCATTGACCTGGCCTACTATCACACTAAAAAACTCACCCAGGGCTGAAATCCCTGAGTTTTTACCAAAACCTTGTGCAATAATACCACCTGCAAGCAGATGGGTCTTATCGCAGTATAGTTGAGGATCGCATATCAAGGGACAACGTTTTTAAAAACCTTTTACTAGTCGAATCTAGTTGAATCAAGACTAATATTTAGAATAAAGGTTGGGTTGAGGTTAATTAAACTAAATGTGAGGAAAGTAAAGAGCAGGATTAAAAGTTAATTAAATATTAATGATGGGAATCATTAGGGTGCACTCGGGTTTCACCACCGCTACACATGCAACACATATCCAATCACAAAGATCAAGGCAAGATCTAACCATCCAAATAGAATTGTTGTGAACCCTCCCAGAGGGATATTTAGGTTCGTGTAAGCATCACCTTAGGCATTAGATTTCTCATCACCATCCAGATCATGCACTTACGGTTCTGAAGATACAAATATCCATCTGAAGCTACGGCCCTCCGTTAGGATGTTTAGGCACACAAAAGCATCATCGTGGGCTAGATGGCTCATCCCCTCATGGATCATACACTTACGACATCAAGGAATCCCATCTGATTTCTCATCAGGGAGTCAACCACATTAATTGAAATTCAAATCCTACATATTTAAGTTCTCACAACATAGGAACAAACAAGATAAATGCAAGTAGGTGATCAATCCACAAGAATACATCGATGATTAACAACGAAATGAAAAGTTATATACATGCCATGGAATGTTTAATGAAAAGACATATAAGCATGGGAAGCGGGGCTAGTCCCCACACCCCAACAGAAGGAAACTACTCACTCATGGTGAGAGAAACAAGAATAATAAGAGAGAGAGAAGATTCTACCATGAGCATGGTAAAGAAGATGATTGCAGCTCGGTGGAGAAATGGTCTTCTACACAACATCGGGGCAGATCTAGACGAGGAGGGAAGAACACCACCGCAGATGAGGCAGATCTTCTCTCTCCACCTTCTCTCTCTTCTCGTGGTCCTTGCTCCATGCAGGAGGAGCAGCTCGTGGATGTGATGGCAGTGTAGGCATGCTGTAGATGCAATAGATCTAGATTTAGATCTAGATCTAGATGGAGTGGCTTGCAGATATGGGTTTCCACCTCAGATCTGGATGAACGGGGGTGCAAGACCACCACAAAGGTAGTGTCTTGGCTTGTGAAGATCATCTCCTTAGGCTCAAGGCAGACCTACAACCTACCAATGTTTGGATAGGATGCCTTAAATGGCTGGGGGTAGGGTCCTATTTATAGGCCCAGTTGGGCACTGGATCTGGAGCCTCGGTCGAGGTCTTTACAGACTCAGTCATGGTTTTTTTGATGAGCAGTAGGTCACGGTTCTTGGTTGAGGTCTTCTGTCTTTTTCATCATGTCACGGTTCCATTTAGCAGGTCGCGGTCCTGCTTTTCTTCTCTTCGGTCACGGTGTTGTTATGCAGGTCACGGCTCTTGGCGATCGCGGTTTCTGAGGTGCTAGGTCACGATTGTCATCTTGATAGGTCGTGGTTTTTGGATGAGGATAGGAGGTGGAGGTTGTGTCATTGTAGGTGTTGAAGAGTGGAGGTTGGGGGGTGTAGGTGGTCACAGTTTCAGTAGAGAGGAAGAGAAGGCACGGGTTGTGGTTCAATGGATGCTTGGCAGAGGAGCCGTGAATGGCGATCTTGCTGTGATAGGGCGATTGAGGTTGAGGAGGTTCTGGAATTGCTGTGATGGTTGATGCTACTGCGAGTGGGAAGAAGGTTGCCCCATGTCACGACCTTACACACCACAGGTCATGGTCTCGTGCGTGGGTCGAGGTTCTACTACACCTGACTGCGGTCGCACTTAAGTGGAGGGAAGGTCGCGATGTTGCAGTTGGGAACTGCAAGTCGCGGTTAGGTCGACTGCGGGTGCGGTGGGGAGATAGATGATGATCGCGGTGTCTCTTGGATCGTGAGTGGGGTCGTGATTACGGTAGGAGTGCCAATGGTTAGCCAGAAGAGGAAGACTGGTCATGGTGTAGATGCATGAGGCCGCGGTTGCTGGCATGGAGTTGGACATCGTGAGTGTAGGGGCGTATGGTCGCAGTTGTTCTCTCATGATGACGTGGTCACAGTCTACTATGAAGTGTTGGTCGCGGTCTGCTATGCAGTGCTTATCGCAGTCTGTGGTGAGGGAGGAGGTGGTTACAATCTATGGAACTGCAGACAGGTGTCTGCGGTTGCTAGGCTTTTCACCAATCATGGCTCTTCTCTGTGCTCCATCTGTCACGGTTCATGGACTGGTCACGGTGGTGGTTTGGCGGTTGATTGTGGGTCGCGATGTAGAGTAATCGAGGGGGAGAGGTTGCTGGCGTTGAATGAGGTAGAGAGATGTCGGACAGCTATCAGTGGTTTGGGCAACCAAGTTGGTGGGGGAAAGAAGGGAGCCACTGACTGTTGCTTGACCAAGCAGGCTCGAACAGACCAAGGCCTAAAATGGAGTATTGGGATGAGAAGACAAGGCCCACTTTCCCAAAATGAGCTGCACAAAGGTGCAAAAAATTCCATAAAAATAGGGACAATTCCGATTAAACCAAAACAAGTAAAATGTTAGAAGATATGGTCAATAAACGCGAGAATGTAAGCAAAACTGGGCCATATGAGGCGACTAAACCCTGATGAATGCACAGTCATTATCCATGTACCAAACATGAAAATTGGTGGATGCACTCAAAGGGGTAGAACCCATAGGGTGCAAGTGGATCTTCAACAAGAAGAATGACATGGATGGTAATGTACAAAAACTATAATGGATGATTAGTTACAAAAGGCTTTAACCAACCTCAAGTTGTTGACTATAAAGAAACTTTTTTCACTAGTTTCCATGGTCAAACCCATCAGGATCATGTATTCCATGGTGGTTATGATGATTGTGAGATTTGGCAAATGGATGCTAAAATGAATTGCCTTAGCATGAGTCGTTTTGACGATGTGTACATGACACAAAAGGCTTTCACACTCCAAATGAAATCAATAAAGTATGTATACAACAAAGTTCAATCTATGGATTAAAATAATATTGAGAAGTTGGAATATTTGTTTAAGTGCAATAGTCAAAGAGTTTGTCATTATCAAAAATGAATATGAAACTTCTATTTATAGCAAGGCTAGTAATAACATAATTGTATTTCACATATAATATGTAAATGACATATTATTGACAGGAAAGGAGATACCTCATCAATAATTGGTTAAGACTTGGTTGGTGAATACCTTCCCAATGAAGGATTTATGTAAAGCAACATATAGGAATCGAAATTAATAGAGATAAATCTAAAAGGCTTCTTGGCATAAGCCAGAGTACATACATTGACAAAGTGCAAAATAGGTTTAACATGCAGGATATTAAAATAGGTAACTTACTCATGATCATTGAATAAGTCTCTCTATATCCAAATGCCCAAGTTCTTTTGAACAGAGGACACATGAATAAAAATATGTATGCATATGTAATTGGATATATCATGTATGAAATATAGTGTAAACACCCAAATGTCTGTATGATATGTAAATGACGAGCATGTACATTTAGATCCTAGTGAAGGTGAATTATATCAAAAAGTGCTTAAGAAGAAGAAAGGATCAGTTATTGATATAAGGAGGTGAAGAAGAGTTAGTTATAAAGGGTTCCATTGATTCTATCTTTTAAATCAACAAGGATGATTACCAATACAATTAGGATTTGTGTTTTACCTAAATAATTGAGTTGTAAGATGGAAGAGTTCTAAGCAATAGATAGTAGCTGACTCTACAATATAAGCCTAGTATATTGTCACATCAAATGCAAAATAGAAAGTAGTGTGGATCTAGAAGTTCATTAATGAACTTGAGGTGGTTCCAATCATTGAGGACACAATAGAGTTTTACTGTGACAAAAATGGAGAAAATACACATGCTTAGGAACCTAGATCACATAAACATTCCAACTATATAATATAGTTATACAATCTCATACAAGAGACTATACAACATTCAAATTTAAGTATTTGTAGAGTAGTAACTGAATGCAATGTTGTTGATCTCTTCAAACAATCACTTTGACAACAAAAGCATGATGGTCATGCTAGGTATTTGGAATTTGATTCATTACTCATTGGCTCTAGTTCAAGAGGGATATTGTTGTTTGTATGTCCTAATATCCTTCATGAGATGGTTTTCATAGGGATATGTTGCATATTATTTTGTTATTAACTAAATTCAAGTCTAGTTATTATGTTTTTTTTAATATTGAGATAATGAATAAATGTAACAATGTCCTAAGAATGTTTTGAATCAGGAAAACATGGTTTTTGATGAGGACATTAGCTTGAGATCATATGTATAATCAATAATATTCATTCTTATTATTACTGTAATAACCTATTATTGTGGGTATTATAGGACAATAATAATGCATAAGAATGTTTGCAAAAAAAATACAGAAGACTACTTTGCATGTTGAATGATGACTATGTTTGTTTAGTCATGATGTTGGATATCAATTCATATACATGAGAAGCTTGTTATACAACAAGTTCTACTTGACATATGTACTTTGTGAATCACTCATTGAAGCCATGACATGGCAGTAAGAGTCATATATAAATGTGATAATGGTGACAATGATCATTAGACTTATATTCACTAAAATGATCACATGTTATAATGAATACTTCAACACTACCCAACATCAAAATGAATAAGGATTTCCATGTAAGTAGTCATAGGCACTATGACACTTGTAAATTATTGTGAGTGATGTATATGGAATTTGTCCCTCCATTGAAGTGACACATGGTTATGTGACAACTAAGAGTATGAAATGCATAATGATGTTTTGGTGAGTCAATATGTAGTATTGAGGTCACAAAATTTGAATAGTCTCCTGTGGTTGAAGAAACATAGATTGAATGTTATGAGGATGAGAACCCCATCCATTGGTTTCAATTGATATGCTAATGAAAAAGGGGTTTACAATCATTGTAACATTGGTCACCTATAAATAAAGTTGCTCTCAATTTATTCCAATTGCTTGGGTAGCAATGACGTAATTCCAGATATCCATTTTTTCATGTGACGTATCTAACATAACCATTAGAATAGTGTAGGACCTATGGGTCATACACATAAGGATGCATAAGGGAAGTGAATTTCTCATTCAAACATATGATGAGAATGGTTCCAAATCATGTACATTTTGATTTTTGCCCAACTGACCAATTAGGGAATCCAACCAATCAAATGGATGGTTTGAGTCATCTAATTGGTAATGTGTGAATCAATTGACCAATCCACATTTAGGAAGATGACAAATAGGCTGATTGGGAATCCAATAAACCAATCTAATGAAATATGGGTTGAACTAGAATTGGATGACATTGTCTATTAGGAATTAGATTTGTTGAATTAAATCATACAAAGATTTTTCTTGAACATGCCAGTCAATCAACTTGACACCCAATTGGGTGACTGGGAGTCTTATCAAGGCAATCCTATTTTGGTTCTAAACATGAATTGCTACTACAATGAGATTATAATTTTGGAAATAAAAGCCCATGAATCTCCTATAGTAAAGAGGTGGACTCTCCTATACTAAAGCAATGGATGTCCATGGTGAGAGGCACACCTTTATACACAAGATGTCTAATAGTTATTCCTATTAGAGAGAATAAAACTCATTCCAAGGATGATAGCTTGCAATAGGAAGAGAAGAAATATGAGAGATTCGAGCACATAGATGAATTCAAGTTCTACTTCATCTTGGAAAATTAGGTAGTGCACCAAGAGCTCCCACATATGCATGGGCTAAGTAGCGGCCAAGATCCTTGGGTGGAATCTTGAGGAAAAGCTACTTCTCTAAGGAAAAAATAAGGTATTTCTATGACGACAATCTTAAGACAACAACAGTCTTAAGATTTAGATCGAGAAGTTCAAGTTCTACATCAAAACATTACGTGTCCATTTGCTAGAAACCTATTGTGCACCAAGGTATTTCGATATCCCTTATATGTGTGAAAAACCACCATGCTAAAAGAGATTACTCAAAACCAAACATTTATCAAACACTTAATCAATTATATTACCATAAAGGTACAAAATTAAAAATGAAATACAGTTTCTGAACATGTCAAAGAACATTTTCACATAAGTTCAACATCTTGCATATATATACAACCATGCCAAGTATTATTACATCTATTTTGTGGTCTCAGCCACAAACTGTACACAAATGATATTGTCCTCGTATTTAACATGTACAAAGCACAAGTACACTACCAAAATCTTGAGTTGTTGGACATCATTTGCAAAACTCCCCCACTCAAACCTGAGAGTACAACAATGACTCTAGGACTCACTAAACTACCCACCAACCTTCTTCCTATACAGATCTCCAAATTGCTCCTCCTCACTATTTCCAATCTGACATTGCTTCTGACAATCACTAGCAAAGATGTGATGACTCATGACGTGAGACTCATGTCCTAGTAAGAGATTGAACTTCCAAAACATCACTTTCTTACCAGAAATATACAATTTTATTAAGCAGTTAAAGCAGATGGTATTATAGAGTTGAAAGACTATATAACTTACACATTCGAACAAGTGTATCTAAAGTCATAAGTACAATTGATTTCTCTTAACACATTATAAATCATCTACAATTAAAAAGAAATAGAGCAAGGATCATCATCCAATATGAGTCACCAAGTAACCCTAATAGTTATTCTACATGATTGAATTACATATTTTATTAAGCCCTAGCTAATTTGAGGCATACCACTCAAACTACTAGCTGACCACTGCAAAGTCACAATCAGCCTCGTATAAGATCTAGGATGTGCAGAATCCTAAGATTTCTTCTCCTTGGTCGGGAAGTAATAACTGTAGTGGCACATCAGACCAACTACTAAAACAACCTAGTCCGTCCGGAGTACACAGGCCATGACACTAGAAGGTTCTAAACCCTCAAAATCTGAGATACAATCGCAATCACTCTCAACACATATCAACTCCAAGACAGGCCTCGACTGATCTATTAAAATTTAGGATAGGGATGGAAGAGATATACCCTCCCTGCACCTACATATACTCTAGATTATATGACTCGGAGCTCCTCTTGGGATTACTCATTTTAATTTCTAGAAAGTTTTGACATTGAGATAGATCTACAATCATAGCAAGCTACATGACTAGGGATGTACTTGATTAATTACGTTGTTAAAGTATTTAGACTACATCAACAAAGTTACACACAAGCTCCTAAAGTATGCTCATACAATAAGTTGTAGAATACAATTTCTAAAGATGTAAAATATAAAAAACCTACTTCATGTTACTTCATCATGGTATATTCATCCATTCCAGGTGATGAAAAGGACTAGATCTCAACGAGGGTGCAATACAACCCCAAACTATTATTTAAGTAAAATAGTAATAACTTCTTGTAGAAAAACCATTATCATCCAAAATTTTGTAGATCATTTTCCATGTAACAAATAAGATATCAACTCAAAATTTAGCTTAAATTTCCATCATATGTAAGAGTTATGGCATTTCCAAGAACTAGACATTTATGTGACCAAAGCCTTAGCATGAATGAGCTACTTTTAACATTATAATATCGTCTAACTATCATTTCAGCACCAAATCAGTAATTAAAAGAATTAAAACCACCATCAGTTAACCAATATATGGTAAGGTTTAAAGTGTGGGTCAGACTTATGTACAATGGGTACCAAAACAAACATATATGGCATTTTTAGAAGTCATAACACCAATCTTTTCATATTTTAGACCTTGCATGTTTATGGAAAATCTCATTCATATGATAATAAGAAACGTTCATAGGATCTAAGGAAGACTTAACAACTTTTTCATCATCATTCTAATATCATATAATGCACAAAAGGTCATCTTTTCTCATATTACAGGTTTTCAAGAACAAGATTTACATAAAACAAATTATGAGTAGGCAAGAAATGTATTAGAGGTTATATCACTCACCTTAAGGTGAAGAAGAACATCCAAATAGTTGTAAATCTCTAAGAAGATAAGATAAAACCCGAGCTTTGCACTCCAAAATCTCCAAGATAACTCCTATCTTCAAGAATGGGGTAGATCTAGAGCAAAAGAATGAAGAAAGAGAGTCCTACATCCATATGTATGAGTTTCCAACTAGGAACATCATGGATATCGACCATGGTGAATGAGGGAATAAGTAAATTAACAAGAAACAAGGTTAGGAGGGAAGATCTTATGTACATGAATCAAGAAACTAGGCAAGAAAGCTTCAATCCGTCTTAGAAGAGCTAGATCCAAGTCCTACAACAACATGTAATCATGGTCTATCAAGAATTGATCCTCAAGAAGATCCTCCTTCTCCAACCAGTGGTTTCAGATGAGTTCTAACAGTAAGATCGGCTTGGGAGTAGAAAGGTTCATTTGAGGAAAGAGGGAAGGGGTATATATAGCTAGGCTGAGAGAGAAAGGAAGTCAAAGGTAAAAAATGGCTTCAATGTCGGTCACACGTTGAGCTTTACATCTACTTGTACAATCAGACACTCCATCATTTTGCATCCCTTAAGGAAAATCTTTGGTTTGCAGACTAGTGCAACCATCTAGTTGCATCCCCAATGAAAATCATTGGTTGTTGAGAGTGCAGAACAACCATCGAGTGTTGAGAGTGAAAAACGACCATCAAGTGTTGAGAGTGTAGAACAACCATTGAATGTTGACTTTGTAAAACAACCATCGAGTGTTGAGAGTGTAGAACAGCCATTAGTGTTGAGAGTGTAGAACAACCATCGATTTTTGAGCCCAACAAGCATTGGAAGATGCAAATACCTTCACTTGCATAAAAATGAACATCAATGGTTGATACCTTTATGCAACAAGGTTTCAAAATATTCAAAAAAGATAAACTTTATCAAATTATTAACAATATATGAAGCAAAATCTATGTTTAAAATTTCATTTAGATCCTTGCAAAGGGAAAATTTCATAAAGGTCCAGACAAGTACATAAATTTGCAAAACATAACCAAACAAAGTCCAATTTGGACCAGATTTGAAACATAATGTTGCTAACTAATATCAAAATATAATTTAAGGTTTAATTATTAAACTAAGAACTTAATTAAATCAAAAAAGTATGATTAAACATTGAACTAGGTCATGGTTCTTACACTGTCTTTAGTATACCATCATTTTATGTCTATTATGATTTTTAGCTAAGAGTTTTCTTGGAAATCTTTTATATTTTTTTGAGCTCCCTTCCCTCAAAACCCTATGAAATTAGCATTGGTATCTCAATAGAATGTTAACGAATCAAGAATTCATTATCCAATTGATCATACACAAGAATAAGTAAGGATATCTAAGTATATCTCAAATTTTAACAAGACATGTATTCAAAACTATAGCTAATCAAGGAAAACATACATGAAAAAATAATAAATAAATACATCATAATTGACTTATTATATTTTAGTTATTCCTTGAACTATCAAGTTTTTACTTAACCAAGTGTAAGAATTCATCATAGTATGAAAACATGTATAACTCACTATCAACACCTTAACCTTCAATCGACCATCCTAAGGAAATACATCCCCCAATGAACACTTGCCTAGATGGGTTCTTGTACCATCCTCACCTCTCATTCACACTCCTTGGTACCAAAATGGGTTTTAAACATCTTTTTTTTAATTTCACATCACATCGTTCACATTTTATTCTTGTATTCATGTCATTAGGATGGGGACCCTCTTACCACTAAATCATCATATATATACCACAATCCTTGGATTTGAAGCTTCTATAACCCTTGTTGTGGGTCCTCCTAATCACTTCAAGACTCATGTCAGTTTAAATTATTTTGTTTGTCAAATTCAAATACAAAGAATAGATATGCTTCACTTCCTCAACACGAACATCAAGGGAATCCAACAATTTTAGGGTTTCCTAGCTATGTTGATTACTATTTTTTCTTCATAAGTTCATATCCTATTTGTCTTAGGGCATCTGATTTAAGAAATGTGAATGGTAGTTTCATCCCAATTGTATTCATCCACATGAAACACAAGAAGACAAATTAGAAAGAATACTTAACCAATGAAATTTTTAGATGTAACAATGAACATACCTTTGATGGGCTCCCGAAGGAGGATCAAACTTAAATTTATAACTTGAAATCTTCAAGGATCCCTGCAACTTTAGTACTGGGTCAAAGTAGATATACGAGATTGAACACAGGGATGTGAGGACGTTTAGGAAACTTAAGATCTAGATCTTAAGTCAGTTAAGCCAATTGGAACTAGAACTAGTCTAGCAAGGTGTCACAAAATAAAACAAAACAAAGAAGAGAAAACAAAACACAATAGAGTCTGTCAGATTATACTAATTAGGAGAAGGAGTTCTAAACTTGTAACCACATGTTGGAAGTCTATATACCAGTTCTCAGGCGTAGACAACCCTCAAATGCCCTAGGAAGCATTTAACATCCAAACATAGCATGTATTGTGGAAGTTGCTCATGTGGGGGTCATCCCACTTGCTCTCACACAACGTGACTAAAACCCCATCAAGGATCTGATAGGTATTTTATATACACTCAAAACGCAAGTATATGTTGTCATAGTAATATAGGCCTATGATGCCCAGATGATGAACACATGGAAACATTACTTTATAAACTAGTACTAACTGTAGTACAATCAGCTTTAGCCAAAGAAAACTTGAGTCATTGGTTTGGTTATTTGAACAAAAAAGAAATCTAAATTATGGTTGTTGTTCTCAGTCTTAGTGAATTCATAGGATATTGGTTTCATCACAGTTAACATTGCATTCTAATCCTAGTACATTAATAAAAATCTCTCCTCAATCTGGATTGAGAGCATGTAGCAAGAATTATCATTCTCATGGCATAATTCACTACCTAACCTAATACCAACCCCACTCTCGTATTGATTGTGCTATTAGATAGGTGCTTTATTGAATAGTTTGGGTAATCTCCTCACATTTTTAAACCTCCTTTCCCAAAGGGTTTTATGAAACATGTATTTCTATCATATTTTGAGTATTAATTTCCCTTTTGCAAAGCAATAAACAGTCCAAGTACTATCTATGGTGATCAAGCACAAATAGTTCATTCACTCAAATAAAAATAAATCTAGAAATTAATTGAAATTTATGAATTAATGCATAAGAGTCAAATACAATGCATAACTAGGATACTTCCAAGTGCTAAGGAATGTTGGCATTAGACCCTCATGGTTTCCATAGTCAAAAACCTCAAAGGAGAAAGGAAAAACATGGAGAACATGAAGAACCCCTGAAGTAGATGGTTCAAATGATCCCTCCCCGTGCACGTGCCGATTGACTACCTTTTGGTTGCAATTTCATCTGCTAGAAATGTTCAGATCATTCAGGTTACCTCCTTCTTCATCTCTATATCCTCCTCTTTCTCTCTTGTATCGTACAATGGAAAAAAGATGAGGTGGATTAAATGAAGTCTTCGAATCTTCCTAATCCTGATCCGTCAGTACTACCGACAGGGTGTCAGTTCTACCAACTTCATTAATTGCACATTTACCTATCAAGTTGTTGGTACTACTGACCTTGTTGTCGATAGTACCAATTTACTTGGAAATTCTTTGGCAAAAACACTATGACATCGTCGGTAGTAACAACAGTCCCATCAGTACTACTGAGTCTTCTTGATTCATTTCCTCTCCAATACTAAACAAGTGTCGATACCACCGACTCTAAAGTTGGTAGTACCAAGCTATGTAGATTCTCTTATCTTCCTGAAATGTATAAAATTTGAACTTAAGATCTAGAAAATTATCAAAACACTTAGAAATATTAAAATTATGCATATTTGATGCAAAGGAGTATCATGAGCTAATAAAGTAAATCATGCACAATTTATATGAAATTTGACTACAAAGTACACAAAAGTCAGTACAAAATAGCATGTGAAAATGACAAATAAACAGTGTATCAAACTCCCCTGGGCTTAAATGATGCTCGTCCTTGAGAAACACACTCTTGAATCTGTTTGAGACAAGTCAGCAAAAGGAAAAAAATAATATGAATATCAATTCTCAACTATCCCCTCTTGGTGGTCCCAAACCGGCTCTCATTAATCATTGAACAATTAACTGCTCTTCAGTGACCAAAAACATCCATAAAAGATATCCACCCTTAGATCAATGAATACTATCAAAATAGTAGTTAACATCGTACGTAGTCAGGAATTTTCTTAGTGCATTATGTGACTCCCAATTCTACATTGCTCTTCCTAACTACCAATCTACTTGGAAGTAGTTCTATAGATGAACATTAATGAGAAGAAGAATCATGTAAGTGGTCTACCAATAAGAGAAATGGATGGTATGAGATGGGTGGAAATTGAAGAATCACAAGTACATCCAAATCTTTTATGCTGGATAAAATATGATGAACCTATATGGGTGAAAATAAGAACATACATGAATCCTAATTCCTATTTTTTCTGAATAAAATAATGCATAAATCAAGCAATCTCATCAACTAAATGAGAATGAGGGAAGAAAGCAAAAGAATGTGTCATGTGGATTTCTTCATCTCTTTATGAATAGTTAAGGGCATAGTTTCTCCCTCATAACTTTGAAACATTAACAAAAAAAATTTCTTTCGTCATTTAAAAGCCCATGATTTCAGCACGATTGACATTATGCTTGGGCTTTTACTACATATCATTCTCTTTTTTTTTCAAGTGTGGAGGTATTTTTTTAGGCAAGGTAATGATATATTTAAAAAGCACATACAGCAAGCGAAGACTTGCTGATGTGAAGAGCCAACATAGAGTTTGTAGGGAAAAGAAAGTAAGAAGAAAGTAGACAGGGGGAGGAACCCCTTAAGACAATCCTCTTATAAAATATAAAGTTTTTGCAATCTAGAAAATATGATAAAAAGTGCAGTGCATGTAAGAGATGAAGCATCACTAAGGTTGCTGCACAAGACTGACACCCATCTCATCATCCACCAAGGCTTTTTGATCACAAAGGAAAGCTGCTTCCGATTTTGCAGCCTCTGATTCACCTTCATCTGAATGTGCTTGGGATTCATCTGCTATTTTTCCTGTAGTTTGATAAAGATGTGAAGATCGGCATCAATATCATTCAAAATAGTCTTAACCAATTTTTTGTTGTTGTTGAACAGCCTATTGTTTCTTTCCTTCCAAATATTCCAGCATATGGCTGAGAATAGATCGTTACTTTTGTGTTGCCTGTAAAGCCTAGTTGGAGGGATTTGTATAGGAAATTTGATTCCTGGAGATCAGGAAGGTAATTTCGCAAGTAGTGTGAAATGATTTTTTGAGAGAAAGGGCATTTTGAGAAGATGTGACTGGTTGAATCCTCGTTATGTTCACAAAGAACACATCTAAACGGTCCATGGAAGCCCTTTTTTTATGATATCTCCTGTAGAAAGCTTGTTGTAGAGGAGAAGCCATATGAATGTTTTGTATTTGTGTGGCCATTTTTGTTTCCATAGCTTAGATGATGTTGGGGTGATACCTCTGTAAGAAAGAAAATTGTAAGCAAGTTTCACTGAATAATCTTTACCCCATTTCCAGGAGATTTCATTTGAAGTGTTTTCTTCTAAAGAGGTTGAGAGATTGCTGAGATCTTGTTGGCTTAAAACAGAGAGGATGCATCTTTTTAAAGAGTTAGATCTTTTGCTGTTGATAAGGGGGAGGGCTTTATCAATTTTTAAGTGAATAAGTTTTTTTGGAATAGCCCATGATGGTTTGAGGTTTATAATTGAATTTTTGTTATACCAATGGTCTGACCAGAAAGAGATGTTCTTGTGAGAGTGAGGTGGAGTAATAAGCAACTGTTGAATTGTGTTGATATGTTTATTTATGTATTTCCATAGGGGGAAGTAGATTTTCTTTTGATTTGATGCCAAGGAGGTGCTGAGTGGTAGTATTTTTGCATGATGAGATTTGTCCAGATTTTTTTTTATTTTGGGTGAGACAATCTATGATTTTGGTAATCAGACAAAGGGAGTGTGTTTCGATGTTTATAATCCCCCAACCGCCTTGGTCTAAGGGAGCAGTGATTGTTTTCCAATTAACCAGGTGGCAGTGTTGCCCCGATTTGTCATTTTTTTGGGCATTATTCCAAAGAAATTTTCTCCGAATTTTGTCCAAGGTAAGTCTGGTCTTAGAGGGCAAGGGAATGCAGCTTAAGAAATGGGTAGTAATTGGAGTGATGGCACTATTAAGTAAGGTTAGACTGCCCGAGAGATTCAGGAAATTGTTTTCCCAGCTAGAGAGCTTAGAGTTAATTTTTGTAATGATGGGATTCCAAATGGCATTAGTGATGTTATATGGAGTGATGGGAAGGCCCAGGTACTTGATCGGGAAGTCTTCCGATTTGCATTTGAGAAAAATTTTTAGACTCTCAAGGGTGGAATGATGGAGGTTAACCCCGAAGATAGAAGATTTTTGAATATTAACTTTAAGGCCTGAGATATAGGAAAATAATCCTATGATCCTGAAGATGTTTTGAACCGAGGATAAATCAGGAGAGGAAAATATGATGGTATCATCCGCAAATTGAATGATATTTTCCTTACAGTCCTCAGGAGTAGAAATGATATTGTTTTGAACACCCAGATGGATCATCCTGGAAAGGAGGGTGGTGAGGATGATGAAAAGGTAGGGAGAAAGGGGGTCACCTTGTCTAAGTCCGTTTGTATTATGAAAGTAGCCAAAAGGGACTCCGTTTATAATGGTAGAGAAGTGATTTGTGGAGATGCAAGCATGAATCCAGGTGATCCATTTATCAGGGAAGGTGAAACCTTTAAGAGTTTTTAGCAAGCAATTCCAGTTAACAAAATCAAATGCTTTCTCAAAATCCAATTTGATAGCCAGAAGGGGAGTTTTGTTTTTATGGCAAAGATGGATAGTTTCATTGACCATTAAGAAGGCATCTTGGATGCTTCTGTTTTTTAGGAAGGCAGATTGGTTTAGAGGGATGATGTCATTCATAAGAGGTTTGATTCTATTGGCTAAGGTGTTAGCAATGATTTTATATGAGGTGTTAATAAGACTGATAGGTCTGAAATGTGTGATTTGATCTGGTTTGGAAATTTTTTTGATCAGAGAGATAAAAGTTTTATTTATGTATTTTATGATGTTTTGGGGGTTTGGACTGGATTGAAAGGCGGAGAGAAGAGCAAGAAAATCATGCTTGAAGTGATGCCAATTAGCCAAGTAAAATTCCACATTGAGTCCATCAGGTCCAGGGGATTTATCTTTGCCTAGATCGGAGATAGAGGATTGTAATTCCTCTAAAGAGAAAGGTTTGATCAGGTCAAGGGGGGTTTTGATTTTATTGTGGCAAATGAAATGCCAAAGAAACCTATTTAGACCAGCCAGATTGTGATTAGAGTTGAAATTTTTTTGGAAATGGTTGTTTATGTGTGTTATGATGGTCTCTTTGTGGGATGTGAGACGACCATTTATCAGAAGATGTGAAATAGAGTTGTTTCTGAAGTTTTGATTGCATATTTTATGAAAGAAATTTGTATTTTTGTCACCTTCTTTGGCCCAAAGGATTTTGGCTCTTTGTTTGCATTTAGATTCTAATTTGTTATTAATGATGTCGAGATCAGCTTTGATGGATAGGATTTGAGCCGGATCTGTAGAAGGATTTTTTTCAAGGATCAAAAGACGATCCTCAAGGTTTTTTTGTCATCCATCAGGGTCAAGGGATTTTGATCAGCCAGTTTTTTATATGCTTTTTGATTTTTTTTGTATTGTTTAAAAGATGAAGGCCCAGGTTAGATGATTGTAAGCAAGCAAGGTCTCAGGTCTCACGGCAAGATGTGGTAAAACTTTCATTTTGAAGCCAGTTGTTTTCAAAACGAAAAGGCCGAGAACCCCAAGAGGAAGAGACTGTGTCCAGGATTAGGGGAAAGTGGTCAGAGATGGTTCTGTGAGCAATGTATATAGATGAGAGAGGATGTTTGTCCTCCCAAAGGTTTGAACATAAGAAGTGATCAAGTCGGGCAAAGGTTTGGTTTCTAGACTAAGTAAAAGAGGCATTTGAGGGAACATGGTCAAAGAGAGAGAAGTTTGAAATCATCTGTTTGAATTTTTTATCAACAGCAGATAAGGGAGAGGGGGAAGGATTTGAGTTATGTCTGTCAGAGGTTTGGGTGACAAGATTAAAGTCCCCACCCAAGACCCAGGGTAAATGGTGAAAAGCTTTGAAGAGGCAGTTTAATTCCTCAAGAAAGAGGGTTTTGTCATGGCCTGGTTCCCCATAGATACCAGAGAAAGACCAAAGGAAGTCATCAGAAATATTTTTGAAATCAATAGTAATCGAAAAAGTTTAGAATGGAGGAGTTTTGTAACAAGAGGACATGGTTGTTGTAACCCACAATGATGCCACCTTTGAAGCCCTTTGGAGGAAGTTGAATCCAATTTGTGATTCTATTTCCACCAATCGTTTTGAGGGCAAAAGGGGTGAGGTAGGATTTTGTTTCTTGAATAGAAATAAGGTCTATTTTGTTTTTATAAATATGGGATCGGATTTTTTTTTCTTCTTTGTAAGTTTGAAGCTCCACAGATGTTCCAAGTAGAGATTTTCATTAAGAAAGAAGTCAAAGAGAAACCAAAAGACAGATAAGCAAGTCTAACCTCGTCTATTAGACCAACCCATGTAAGATTCAAGATCATTTAGAAAAAACTGAGCATCATTTTCCTTTTCAAAGCTGAAACCAATCTTATTTGCGAAGGATGAAAAACTCTTTAAACTAGACCAAGAGGCTAGATCGTCTATAGTCTCTGATTTTTTTTGAACTTGATTATTTAAGGATGGAGATGAAGAAAAAGAAGTTGCTGTAGAAGCTAAACAGATAGAGTTGGAAGGAGTCTTACCTTTCTTGGTCCTGTTTGAGATACTTGATCCATTGTTGATGGAGAGCCCAGGCTGCAGGATCTTTTGAATGGAGCTTGTGTTTGAATTCTGGAGAGGGCTCTTCTGTTCTGCACTCTGCAAGGAGTTGACCTTGAAGTGTTGAGAAGAGTCTTGAAAAATAGAGGTATGATTTGTTTTATCTGGAGAGTGCCATCTTTCCTTTATGGAAGAAGGAGAAGGGTAAGGTTTTCTGATTGGCGGGATGTTTGATGTAGGAAGGGGGAGAATTGGAGATCGATTTCTCTTTTTATTTTGGAGAGGGTATGAGTTATCAGGAAGGGTTGGGTAGTTCCTGGTCCATACTTGGCTTCTTTTCGGGGGGGATTTGGTGAGTGAGGAGTGTTTAATGCCCTTGTAAGGACTGAACTAGGATGGCGGATGTGAAGAGAGATCAGAAAAAGCGGTACTATGTTTGGTGGGTTGTTCAACAGCAAGCTTTAGATGATATATGGATTCTCCAATTCTAATGTTAATAGAAGGAGGGAGGGAGATAGCAGCTTTAACTGAGAGGAGACAATAGGATTTGATGTATTGAGAGGGATGAAGAGTTTCGGGACTGATGTATTGAAGAGTGCCCCCTAAAGAATGATATATTCCTCTGAAGATTTCTAGCTCCCACGGATGAGAAGCAAGGTTTGAGATGGCTACCCAATCAGAGCCACCCGTTGGGGCCAAAAATGAACCAGATTCAGCTGACCATTTGGATAGGCGAGCCATAATGAAGCTGGATCCACAAGGAATGGTAAGAACTTGATTGAAGATATGGGTTATCTGAGTTCCTTCAGGGATAGAGTAGATAAGCTGGGTGGGCGAGAGGATTTTTGGTTTGAGGATGGTATGTCCGGGTAGAAGAAGAGCTAGAGCTCTAGTGATGTCGAGAACATTTATAAGGTTGTTGTCCAGGTTGTTCTCTAGAGAGACAAGGATGCTTCTAAGGGAGAAGACTTTGAGAAGGCGCATCGAATTTGCAAGAAGATCCATGGCGATGGCATATTCCAGGTGTGCAGGAGTCTTCATAGTTTGGGTGGGAGGAGGTTGGTTTTCTTTATGTGCTTTAGCTGGTGGGATCTTAAGCAGGGGGGGAGGTTTTTTAAAGAGGGGCTTGGAGGGGTTGCTAGACGAGGGTTTTGAGGGGTAGGGTTTTGAAAAAGAAGGTAACCTTGAGCTTTCGAAACTAGGGTTTGGTGATGTTGCATGGTCTGGCGGGAGATTTTCAAGGCATGCAAAAGGATTGCTGGAAAGGCAATGATGATGAGCGGGCATAGAGAGAGGTCTGTTGGCAGAAGGATGTCATTTTGGGACCACTGAACTATTTTGGGAATGAGAGAGTTGTTTAGAGTGGGAGTGCATGTGAGAGAGATGTGGATTTAGCTGTTGTCTGAATCTGTTTGGAGGAGGTCACTCCAAGTAGTGCCTTTTTATGTGCCCTATGCGACCACACCTGAAGCATGTAAGGTGAGAGAAACATCTGGTAGAGGAGTGGTTGTTTTTGAGGCAGTATTGGCAGAAGAAAGCTCGAAAAGGCTTTTTTGGGGGAACCAATTTCCAGATATGGACGGTGGAGTTTAGCCCCAAGGAATCGTTGATGAGAAGGGATGATTTTGCTGTCCCCAGAGCAGGAAAAGAAAGATTTAGTTGGTCAAGGTCCTTAGGAATAATGTCACTGTTCAGAGGATGTTTTTGCATGAGGGTTTTGTAGAGAGATGTGAGTTTGATGTTGGGGACCTTTCTTTTATGTAAAGGAGAAGGAGAGGGAAAGAGTTTGTACCTTTCTGCAATAGAGTTGTTGGGTTGAAGAAAAGCAGATGAGACCTCATCTTCATAATCTTCTGACCCAGAAGAGATAGAGATGGGCATAGACTTAGCACCCATAGGAGGTTGATGTTCTGCTCTGACGAAAAGTTGATCAGCTGAAGCTGAAGATGACGAACTGTCCTGGTCATACTTCTTGTAGAGAAAGGCGAGAGCAGATGGGGTTTGATGGTTGAAGTCTCTGACCCAAGCCCGGAAGGTACGATCTACGAAGGGTTGAAGGAACAGGGACCATTCCGGCTGAAGCTTGAGTTCCGATCACATCTCAGTCTAGCCGTCAGAGATAAGAAGAAAGGGTTTTTTTTCCCCAGATAGTGTCCACAGGAGGGGACCGTGAAACCGTAACCTGGAACGATCGGTGGCCAATGTTTATCATACAGATGCCTGGAGAGATATCGTATCTGTGGTAAAACCAAGCTCTTGGGAGCGGGATGGATGAAGAGAAATTTGGATCAGCCAGATGAATCTCGAGGAAGAGGAAGAGCGGGTTCATAGTGGTTATGGAAGAAGGGGTTTTTAGGGAGCTTTCCGATTTCAGGAGCTTGTGATTCAGTAGGGCACGACGGAAAGTCTTAACTTTTCCAGATTTATGCATGCATTTCACTTTTGAGACTGTGGCGAGGATGAAGTTACCACCAGATCTCATGATGAGAAAAGATCGTTAGGTGAGGCTATAATGGAGTCTAACTGGGAACACTAGAGTTATTTCAGGACAGGAAACCGTCAGAGTCTGGGGAAGGAGGGATATCCGGCAAAGGGAATGAAGAGGTTTAATCAATGAGAAGTAGGTAGAGGAAGCCCGAGACCAGAAGGGGAGCTACGAAAGGGGATGTTACAGTTAAACGAAGAGTTCCAGCAGATACACAAGAGAAAGAAGGTATAGATCTTTTGAAGTACCACCACATTAAAGGGGGGATGTCGGCTGAGGAAGTGAAACAGACAGCTAAAACCTTTAATAAGAACTAGAAAAGAATAAATGGAAGCCACGGTAGAAGATCTTCTTGACACAAACGATGTTGCATGTTATCCGATGGAGAAGAACAATAGAGCGATGAGGAAGAAGATGGATTTGGAAACCCTAGACGGGTAACAAAGAAGTAACCGATAAAAATGGAGAAGAAAAAGAGATGAACCACAGAGATGTTGAAAATCGATCAAACCAAAGCAAGAGGTCACCTTAGTTTGGGAGGAGAAGCTTGAGGTGAACGGAGATCACTTGTGGAAGCAGCTCGAGGAGCGACGAGAACCGGATGGAGACTTCTAGAGAGAAGTCAGAGCTTTCTCTCACTAACTTACCGTTTTGAGATGGTCATGTTTGTCTCTCTCACACCAAGAAGTCTCTGCACCTCAACCCTATTACCCTAGCCTCGGCCTTGGAATTATATCCCTGTACTTAACTTTATAAAAAGAGACTAATATCCACCTGATAAAATAAAATGAATGTTATGGGATGTGTGTAATCTATATGAATTTGTTTATGCAACTAAAATGGTATGCACAAGAATTGTTGTTGCATACATGTGTGTTAATTTTTTTCTCTTTTTTTCAAATGCGATAAAAGTAAGCTAACTATCATGTAACCTATCATGCAATGCAATGCAACAAGAGGAAATAAATTGGAGTACTTTCTCATCTTAAGGTGTTGATTCAATAATGAGTGAAGGATGGGTGGAATCACATAATTAAGAAATAAAGCCTTTCCTGGAAATATGATGTGTCCCTCTCTAATGACATGTGATAGGGTAACCTTGGGATTTTTTTATATTTTAATTTAAGGTCTCGTTCACTATTTGATCAAATTAAGCTCAAACCCCATCTTCATCCACATTTCATGAATAATTAATAAGTACATTCATATTAAATGTCATTAAGCTCACTAACCCAAACACTTCCTCTAAGTGGTGCAACTCAAGATTTTTTTTTACAATGAAGCCAAATTTTTCATTTAATTAATTTGCATTGCACACAACTGAGAGCATACGACATGACCATGAATTAAGCTCCACGAATACACTACAATGTGCATCTTATAACTTGAAAAGATAAAACTAAAAAGAAAAAAAATAAAAACTAATGAAAATAAAGCTAAAGATAGAAATTGTTCCATATGCCCCCCCAAGCTTAAACTTAACTATGTCCACATAGTCAAAATTCTAACTTCAGAGGTGGAACAATGGTGTTGTATCACATGGGTCTTGTTGGTGGATCAAGCATGGTGGGATCATATGGTCGAAAAATCTCCTGGAAACATGGCTACTGTGGTGGCATGGGAGGAGGTAATGGATAGCCAACAAAATATCTCTGGTTCCAGTAATGATCAAAGAATGATTGATGGTACCCCTCCATCTACTACAAGCTCATATGCATATTCTCTTGGTTGGCCAAGAGAAGATGCTCACTCAGAAAATTGCTTGTTGGTTTTCATAAAACCTTCCTTGGATGTCATGAATGCCATCCAGGGTCAATGTGTGTTGTTTTTGTCCCTAGTGGATCTCCTACAACATCCCGTACATGCACTCCATAGAATACAAGTCATCCTCCTGGGCGGGTGGTCGAGCAGAAGAACTGGAAGACATGAAGTGTCATGGACGCTTGCATGGAATTGGCCTCCTCATGATTGGAATGGTTGAATCTACGTCCTCCTCTCCTCCTTCTTCTTCATCATGCTCTTGTGATTGGTCTTCTACTTCAACTGCCTCTTCTTCCTCCTCATCTGATGAACTATCCACATGCCACCGCATTAGGTGGATTCCCTACAAGTCGAAGTTGGCATCTGGTAGTTCCCCCTCCTTATACTGAGTTCCTATTGTACAACATGCATATACACCACTCAAGCACATGTTGATGAGGCTAGCCTTCTTGAAATTCTTGAGATCAAGCTTTTGGGTGGCCTTTAGTGGCTTGGTGGTGGAGAGGTCGAGGTTGAGGTGAAGAGAAATCGGAGTGATCAACCCTCCAAAATGAATTAGAGGTTTCCTTCCCACCTGGAGATTGACTCCCATCATGTTTTGCAGAAAGAAAGTGTTGAAACCCAAACATTTTCTCCTTAGCTCTAGTAGCTTGTACAGAAAGTAGAGGTCAACCCATTGGGTTTTCCCCTATCCTTGACTGGATCTTGTGAAAAGTGTGTTGTTGAGGAGGCGATGAAGAATGCGAGCAAAGGGATGCTTGATGTTGTTGATAAAGTTGGTATGCCAAATGATGTGTTGGCCCTCCGGTATCTCAGATAGTAACTCCCATGTCGCTGAAAAGTTAAAATTGTCGAGGTAGTAGCAGTATCCTTTAGATGGCCATCCATATATGGCATTGAATTGCTCCAGCATTAGGGTGCAATTGGCATTGTATAGTCAAAAGTTGATGATTTCACCTCTCCATCCATCCCCATGCTCGAGGATGATGCATACCTCCATTGAAGATAGGAAATCGTAGATGAGATCTGGGTATGTCAGCTAGTTGCTAAAGAAGGATGGTCACCTACCATCACTTGACACTCACAGATCATGCTCATGCTTTTGGCAAAGCCAATGGAAGCGATGAACTCACAGTTATTACACCATGTTGCATGGATCTCCCACCCTCGCAACTCCTTGTATATCTTCTTGATATCAGCATTGGGGTGTGCTTTCCGGCCTGGTTTGGGAACCAAGTTTGGAACCCCCACTGATGAAGAAGCTTCATACCTTGGTGCCATCTTTCTTGGATGAAGGAGATTAGATAAAGTAGAGCTCGATGTACCGTCTGGGTGCTCGGAGATGCTCATAGATGCTTGCTAGAGGGAGGAGATGAGAAGGTTTGAAGAAAATGGATACACGTCCCCTCCCTTTTATAGTTGCGCACACCAACCTATGACCGCATCGGTAGTACCTACTTTTGGATGATAATCTATTTGATTGGTGCAACAGAAGGTCGCGATGTTCCAATTTTAGTTGTGCATATTGTTGTTCGTCGGTAGTACTAACGTGATGTCAGTAGTATCGACATGTCCCACAGATCGGTGCTATCGACCATCAAATGCGACTGATCTTGATCGCTCATTGATGCTCCCCACAGATTGTTGACGTTAGTTGTCGGTAGTATTGACTAGGAGTTGGTAGTACTAACATGTTCAAATTCAATCGGTGCTTCTGAGTGGGATCTCAGTCTCTCAAACCTGGGGTACATTCTTTCTTTGGTACTACTGACTAGGTGTCAGTAGTATAGAGTCATTATTAGTTACTCAGCCCATGTTTCTGTAGAAAATTGGTGCTACTGACAGAGGGGTCAGTAGTACCGAGATGTAGCACTCAAATTTCCAAATTCATGATAACCTTGTCGGTATTACTGAGAATGAGGTCGACAGAATCGACTTTTACAGTCGATTGCCACTTTTTCCAGTAACCTTTTCAGTAGTACCAAGATAGGACTCGATATTATCAACTTTTTTTGCCACACACCACACACAGTGCGTCAAGCTACCTTTTTTATATCAAACTAAGTAAAAATGGAAAATTCCACTACAAATCTACAAATTTGGAATGCAAAGAACATAAAAGCTGGTTGGGTTACCTCCCAACAAGTGCCCTTATTTAACATCATAGGCTCAACGATCCTAAACTAAATGGATTAGTGAATCTCAACGAGCATCAACTCATCCTCTTTCCTCATCACATCTCCCCCAAAGTAATGCTTGAGATGTTGGCCAATGACAAGGAATGGCTCTGCCCCATTGCTAATCTCCACAACTCCATGGGGGAAGGCCTTAATCACTTCAAAGGGTCCACTCCATCTAGACCTCAACTTACCAAGATGTAGCTTCCTAGAATTAAATAGAAGGACCTTCTGTCCTGGAGTGAATGTCCTATGCAAAATATGGCGATCATGAAATTTCTTAGTCTTCTCCTTATAAATTCTTGAGCTCTCATATGCATCAATCAAAGATCATCCAAATCATTCAACTCTAGCAATCTTTTTTCCCCGAATTGTCCAAATTTTAATTGAGTTTCCTCATATCCCACTTAGCCTTGTTCTCGAATTCCACTGGTATATGATAAGCCCTCAATAAACCAACATAAAAATATTAGTACCTGAGGTGTTTTATAGGTGGTCCTATACACCCTTAGAGCATCATTTAGCAACATACTCCAGTTGGTCTTGTTGGTTGAAATTGTTTTTTTCTAAAATCTTCTTGATCTCCCTATTAGACACTTTAACTTGTCCTTGAGTTTGGGGATGATATGGAGTGCCTACTCTATGTTTCGCCCCATACTTACTCAAAAGCACCCAAAATTTCATGTTAGTGAAGTGAGAACCGTTGTCACTAATTATCAACCTGGGAACCCCAAACATGCAAAAGATGTGGTCCTTCACAAATCTACATACCACCTGGGCATCATTGGTGTGGATTGGAATTGCTTCCACACCTTAGATACATAGTCCACAACAAGTAATATATAAAGATTGGAATTTCAAGATATTAAATGGTCCACGAATTCTATGCCCCATAAGTCAAACACCTCTACTTCTTGAAAAAAATTTAGAGGCATTTCATGCCTTTTTGAGATATGACATGCATGTTGGCACACATCACACTGACGAACAAAATTGTATGCATCTTTAAAAAAATTTGGTCAATAAAAACCACATTCTAATACCTTCACCTCTGTCCTAGAACTAGCACGATGACCTCATGTAGGTAAAGAATGACAACATGCCAAAATACCATGGAATTCACAATATGGCACACACTTCCTCATAATACCATCCCTAGACTACCTAATCAGAGTGGGGCCATCCCATATATAGTACCTCAAGAAGTGGATGAATCTTCTATTCTCATGGTACCCCCAATCTCCTAGAAACTCTCCACATGCCAAATAGTTCACAATGTTTGTGAACCATGGGTCTTTGCTTTTCATAGCAAAGAGTTGCTAATCAGGGAACTCCTTGACAATGGGTATACTAATATCCTTTTCATCCACCCGTTCAAGCCTAGAAAGATGATCCACCACCACATTCTCAGTTTCAGCATTATCTTTGATCTCTATATAATATTCCTGCAATAACAAGATCTACCTGATCAACCTAGGCTTGGCATCTTTTTTTTACAACAAGTATTTGATAGTTGCATGATCTATCAATACTACAACCTAAGACCCAATCAAATATTAAATAAATTTTTCAAAAGTGAAAACAAACACCAATAATTCCTTTTCAGTTGTTTTATAATTAAGTTGGGCATCATTTAAAGTTTTAGACGCATAATAGATGACAACAATGACTTTATCTTGGCATTGGCCTAAAATAGCCTCTACTGCTTAATATGATGCATCACACATTATCTCAAAAGGTTGACTCCAATCTGGAGCCTAGACAACGGGTGTAGATACTAGCTTCTCCTTCAACACCTCAAAATATTTCAAACATCGCCCATCAAATTTAAAGCCAACATCCTTTTCTAATAATTAAAAGAGCAGTTTAGCAATCTACTAAAAAATCCTTGATAAAGAGAAGGTAAAATACGGCATGTCCTAAAAAGCTCCTTACTCCATTCACCGATGATGGTGGAGGTAGTTTGGTTATCACCTCTATTTTGATCGGGTCTACCTCCATGCCTCTATTGGACACCTTGTGCCCTTAGACAATTCCTTCACTCACCATCATGTGACACTTTTCTCAATTCAAAACAAGGTGAGTGTCCTCACATCTTTGCAAAAATTTATCTAGATTTTCAAAGAAGTCAATAAAGGATTCCCCATACATTGAAAAATCATCCATAAACACTTCCAAAGATTGCTCTACCATATCAGAAAAAATGGTGAGCATGCATCACTGGAAAGTGGTCGGTGCATTGCAAAGACCAAACATAATACGACGATATGCAAATGTACCATAAGGACAAAATAATGTTGACTTCTCTTGATCATGTGTCTGGATGGAAATCTAATTGTATCACAAATAACCATTAAGGAAACAAAAATGAGAGAATCCAGCGAGCCACTCTAAAATATGGTCGATAAAGGGAGCATAAAATTATCTTTGAGTGTTGTAGCGTTAAATCATCTATAGTCTATGAAAACATGCCACTCAGTCACTAGTCAGTAGAAATTAGCTCATCATCATAATTAATGGAGACTAATATTCCTCCCTTTTTAGGAACCACCTGGGTTGGACTAACCCAGTTTGAATCAGAGATAGCATATAAAATACCTGCAGATAAAATTTTTACTAACTCTTTTTTCACTACCTCAGTCATGATGGGGTTGATTTATCATTGAGGTTGCACTATAGCTTTGTCTCCTTCCTCCAATTTGATCTTATGTTGACAAAAACTAGGGGAGATCCCATTTATGTCTTCGACAAACCAACTGAATGTAGCATGATGGTTCTTTAAAATCCCAAGAAGTTGATCCTCTTCCTACATGCTTAGTGAAGCTGAAAGTATGACTGGAAGTTTTTCCTCTGCTGCTAAGAACATGTATTTCAAATGAGGTGGCAATGGCTTCAAATCCAATGTTGGAGGACTCATCAAAGAAGTAACCAATGGTGGTGGGGGTGGTCCCAAATCTTCAAAATGTCTTGTACAGTAGCATGGCAAGATCCTGAGCAGCATGACGCACTCCTCCAAAGAATGGTTTCTGGTATAAATGCCTCTCATATTCATGAGACATGCCTCTAAAGGAAGTTGTGGGTATGCCAAGACAAGAGCAGTTGAGGTCACCTCTTCAATTGTTGTTGGGCAAAATTCCTCTTCTCCATCATTGGGATGTTGCACTACCTTTATCAAAGACATCTCTTTCATGTTGTCTAAGATGTCCACCTCCAATGTGCCCTTGTGGACCTGCGTCATCACATGAGCCATCGCAAGAAATGACTTTCTTAGAAATAGTGACACATTTTCTTAGACCTGCTTCAACATATGACATTATGCTTTAGCTTTTGAAGTCTGCATAGGCTCGGGCATTAAGATTTTGAATCGCTCCTTTCTGTTGCCCAATGTCAGCCTTCCTCTGCTCATCTCCATAATCATATTGGTTATGGCTTGCATTGGCCTCCCAGGTAATAGCTAGTTGCTTTGCCCATCATGCATCTCCATGACAAAAAAGTCTGTTGAAAATACAAACATGTCCACCTTGACAAGAACATCCTCGCAAATACCATAAGGCCTCACAACAGAGTTGTCTGCCAGATGAATAATCATATTGATCTTTTTGAACACTTGTCGACCTAACTTTCTAAAAGTGGTCAAGGGCATAAGGTTGATGCTAGACCATGAGTCACATAAGGCCTCTCCAAACTTTGTCTTCCCAATAAAACAAGATTTATTGAAATAGCCCAGATCCTATCTTTTCGATGGAAATGTACCCAGAATGAATGCACTAACTTTCTCTTTCAAAACTACCACCTCAGAATCATCTATCCTCCTTTTCTTATTGATCAGATCTTTAAGGAATTTTCTACAAGAAGGGATCTTCTCAATTTCATTAATCAAAGGGATATTGACATGCAATTTTCTGAAGTTTTCTAAAAATTTTTGAAATTTTTGGTCAACCTTTGTTTCTTTCAAACTATTTGGAAAGGGAACTGACTTTAACACTTTCCTTTTATGTGTGGGATATATGTCTTTTTTCTTATTTCCTCTGTATCATCAACCTCTTCCTCAATTGTCTTTTCCTCTGCTACAACATCTGGTTCCACTACATCAACTGTCACTGGTTTATCTTTAGCACCTATAGTTTCTCTTCATCTGAACTAGATGGTGTATCATTTATCAATTTTGAGCCGTTGTGGAGTAAAATTGCCTTGACCTGTTGAAATTTTAGAAGGACATTGGTATTGGTTGGGAACCCATGTTGACTTGGCTTCTTCAAGGAAGCCACTTTCGTTACTATCTGAGAAATCTTTGTTTCGATACTATGGATATGCACTCATTGGTTTTGAAGTTCTCTTTGATTATGGCCGATAAGCACTTCATTTTGGCTTACTAATTTTCCAAACATCTCTTGAATGTGGTCTATCTTATTGGGACCCTTGTCCTGTTGTTGGCCACCAACCTATTATGTCTTGTTCATTTGTGGCTGAGATAGGTCTTTCTGGTAATTATTAGGATCCTTCTAGGAGAACCTAAGATCCATCCTCCAAGAGTAGTCTTTATTCTTGTATTGTTTTTACCGTCGTGCAAACTTGCACTCGTCATCTTCCCCTTCTGAAGAATTTCCATCTTTCGCATAGTTTTTTAGCAATCAAGTCCAACTTCTCGATTAGTGCTGAAATAACCTTGGACTCCCCGACACTTTTAAGGGTTTGTGGGTTCTCTCATTCATCTCCCCATGTCTTTTTCTTAGACATGTTCTTTAAGATTTCATGATAGCAGGTTGGTTTGTTGTTGAGGAAGAAACCCACTCCTACACTATCAAGCGTGGTCCTTTCTCCCTTGTGCAAACCATAGTAGAAAATCTTCACTTGACCTAACAAATAATGCCATGGTGGGGGACCTTCTATAACATGGTCTAGAATCTCTCCTATGCCTCATAATATGACTCGTCGGCTTGTTGTCTGATGTTATGATTCTTCTTTACCAGGTCATTTGTCTTTTGTGTTGGGAAGTACCACTCAAAGAAAGCATCTATCATTTGTTCACACGTTTTAGTGCACTCATTGTCAAGCTTATGAAACCAAGACTTAAAACTGTCTACTAATGATGATGGGAATAGCTTCAACTATATGACAATTGTCGGCACCCAATCTATCTTGATCATATCGCAACTTTTGAAAAAGTCATTGATATGCGTCATTGGATCTTCAGAGGTGTGGCAATGAAAATCCTATGATTTGACTAATGACACCAATCTTGGATCAATCTTGTAGCTACTGACATTGATGGTTTGTCTCTTGATTGGCCCCTTTTGAGCAGTAGAAGAGGAAGCCTTGATCCTTTTCTAGATCGTCTGTTCTTCTGCTTGGTTACCCATTTCTCCTAGCTTAGAATCCTCTGGTGGCTCAGCTCCTTCTAGCAGAGGATTAGGTGGTGGAGTTTGATTAAATATGTCCACTGATATTATGTACTCCCACTCTCTGCTAAAGAGCTCTGCTTGATCTAAGCCTGGTGAGGATGACTCTTTGTAGTCATGGGCTCGGGATTAACCATGCACTACTACCTGAAAATAGTTAAAATGGCTATGAGAACACGATACTAATGGTGGAAACAATAAAGATATTAAAATTCAACTTTTAATGAATAAAAGCAAAATAAAAAAGGTTGACCTAGAATGGCCAACTACAACACTCGTATTGTTGAAGTTACCGTTTCCCCGACACTAGCACCAAAAACTTGATAGGTATTTTCTATATGCTCAAAACGCAAGTATACGCTATTGTAGTAATATAGGCATATGAGGTTTGGATGTCAAACACAAAGAAACATTAATTCAAAAACTAGTGCTAATGGTAGTAATTCAGATTTGGATGAAAACTTCAGGTATTTACTTAGTTATCTGAATAGAAAGGAAATCTAAATTTTGGTTGTTGTTCTCAGTCTTAGTGAATTCCTTAGGATATTGGTCACCACAGTTAACATTGCATTCTAATCCTAGTACATTAATAAAAATCTCTCCTCACTCTAGATTAAGAGCCTATACTAAGAATTAACCACTCTCACGGCATAATTCACTACCTAACCTAATACCAACCCCACTCTCTTGTGTTATTAGATAGGTGCTTTATTGAATACTCTAGGTAATCTCCTTGCATTTTTAAACCACCGTTCCCAAAGGGTTTTATGAAATGTGTATGTCTATGAAGTTTTGACTATTAATTTCCCTTTTCCAAAGCAATTTACAGCCCAAGTACTATCTATGGAGGTCAAGCATACATAGTTCATTCATTGACATAGAAATAAATCCAAACATTAAGAGAAACTGATGAATTAATGCATAAGAGTCAAATACAATGCATAATTGGGCTACTCCCAGGTCTTAAGGAACATGAGGATTAGCCCCTCATGGTTTCTATAGTCAAAAACATCAAAGGATAAAAGGAAAACGTGGAGAACATGAAGAACTCCCGAAGTAGATGGTTCAAATGATCCCTTCTCATGCACGTGTTAGTTTGCTACCTTCTTGCTGCAATTTTGTCTGCTAGAAGTGCCCAGATCATTTGGGTTGCCTCCTTCTTCTTCTCTATCTCCTCATCTTGCTCTTTGGTGTCATACAATGGAAAAAGATGAGATGATTAGGTCTGGGCACAACTCCATTAAGTCAATGACACAACTTAGGGTGAGTTAGAACCTCAGACGTTGGATTAAACAAAGCCTTCAGAATTACCTAATCCCGATCTGTCAGTACTACTGACAGGGTGTCAGTACTATCAACTTCTTTAATTGCACGACCACCTGTCAAGTTGTCAGTACTACTGACTTTGCTATCGATAGTACCGAGTTGCTTCGAAATTCTTTGACAAAAACATTGTAACATCGTCGATGGTATCGATAGTCCCATCAGTACTACTTAGTATTATTGATTCATTTGCTCTCTAATTGGTACAACCGACTCTAAAGTTAGTAGTATCAAGTTGTGTAGATTCTCTTATCCTCCTGAAATGCATAAAATTCGAACATAAGCTCTGAAAAATTACTAAATCACTTAGAAACATTAAAATTATGTATATTTGATGCAAATGAGTATTACAAGATAATTAAGTAAATCATGCACAATTAATATGAGATTTGACCACAAATTGCACTAAAATTAGTACAAAATAGCCTGTGAAAATGACAAATAAACAGTGGATCAGGATCCAAAACCTCTCCCAAGGATTATGGATCAACACTCATGAATATCCCAGATACCCTTTTAGGTCTGGAACATTCAAAGTTGTTAGGAACCACTCCTTTGGACCTCCTCCTTTTAGATTGGATCCAAACTACCTTTTGTTATCTGTTTCTATAACAGATCTCTCGATCTATGCAAAAATGGAAGTTCAAGCGAGAAAGAGATTAACCAAACTTGAAATCATAACCATAAAGAGAAGATAGAATCAAAAACATACTAGATCTGGAATAAAACTACTTGATTAAGGTAAAAGTACATAAACATGCCTAAAACGAGCTACATAGCCAAGAAGGAGCTCAACTAGCCATGGACAAGCATAGTTGTCACCAAAAAAAGATGAAAGAAAATCATTTGTACAAAAATAAAGGAGAAAAGTAGAATAAAGAGGTTGAGGAAGAGATTTAGCCCATCGAGGATAGGTGGCTCTCACTCCTTAGCCTCCGGATGGGCTAGATCTCGTCTTTTGGGTCATCCTCCTTGGTCTTCTGGACTCCTTGGCCTCCTTTCTCCTTGATTCTGCCCCAAACAACAGCCTTGGTGTATGTATGAAAACAGAAGGTGGATGGAAATAGATGGAAATGGATGAAAGATGGTGGAAAGCAGAGGTGGATGGAAGCAGGTTGCAAGGAAGGATGTAGGGTATGTTTCTCAATCCTCTCAGGCCTTGGAACACTCGCATGGAGCTCTAGAAACTGTTGGTTTCTGAAAGGAACCTCCAAAAGTCAGATTTGCAGAACCCCCTCATTGGTAGTAGGGAATGAGTATTTATAGGAGTCATGGTTGTCACAGTCAAAATGTTGTTGCAGTCGTGATGGTCATCGCAGTTGAGATGGATGTAGTAGTTGGGATGCCGTCACGATGCTGGTAGTGGTTGCAACATATGTAGTGGTCACGATGTCGGTAGCAGTCATGAGGATGGTAGTAGTCGTGACCTTACTCCTTAGGGACATACCAACCCTGAGGGGATATCACTAGTGGTCATTGTGCCCACGTCGACGAACCTTCTGATAGACAAGGATGCTTTTTTATAAAGGACTGGACATCGAAAATAAGGTCCAAGATATCAAAAGTTTCTTAGGTCCACTAGTTGACTAGCGGGACCACTATCTCCTAAGTTGGTGTACATAATGCGACGCTTGTGGGGCAAAATATAGAAAAATGATGTCTACTTCAGTTTGGTTCCTACAAGTCCCAAAATTGGCTAGTTGAGAAACTCTATCGATGAAAAGATATAAATTACTGAAAGATAAGAATCTAGGTCTATTTTGGTCATATAAAGGCTATACTAACACAAAACTATAAATAAATGCTTGGCCTAAATGCCTAAATTTGGGTGTTATCAACCTTTTTTTTTGAGTTTTTTATTATCCATAGTAGTATCATTCTCCCATCACTTCTTAATAAATTCATACCAATCCTACCATTCTTTCATTTTTTCTTCACTTCCCTTTCCCAAATTTATCATACATGTAAGTATGGAATTTATTCTCATGATAATCATATGACAATATGAAGAATAAAGATAGAGGAACTCTTACATTTCAACTAAATTTAGGAATTTCATCACATTTACTTATATTACTTGATTCATATCTTTTCTTTAGTTTGGAAGGATAATATATAGTTCTTACTAATTGGAGTTGAATATGCTCACTTTTTATTATAGGAAAAGACCTATTTTGACCTAAGGTAGGTTTGCAAACAACTAGATTTTCTTCTTCAAGAAGAGACTCCCTCTGTACAAACTCCCATTTAAACTTGAGAAAAAAAAAGATAGAAGATAAATATTATGTTAAGTTTTTTTCACATAGAAAAGGTGATAACATAGAGGATATAGAGGTGAAACAATTTCCCACAACTTTGACAAACTCATTAGTTTCCCCAACTAATGGATCACAAGCTGAAGCGACCTCACTACTAACATAGTTAGTAATATGGGTCTCCAGTCAGGTTATGTTAGTTAATTGACTTATACATTTTTAGAATGAGTAATGAGTCACTACTTTTCTTCTTCAATGAGATTCATAGTGATAAACTCATTAGTGTTTTGGATTTGTATCTCTCAACTTTCAATAGTTGGCTGACGAATCGGCTCGACTACTTATGGGTTTATGAGACATGGTTCAGTATAACTCAGTTAGCTTGCCTCAAAGGTATACCAAGCTATTGAATTTTATATAGGTTGATCGATGATTTGTCCCAGCCTTGCACACAATCATCTCAACATCTTGATTTATACAAATAGATTATAAACTAATCCTAGACATAGTTTTGCATTATCATCACTAGTTTCTTATTTTCATTAGTTGCATCACTTACCTTTATTTTAACTTATCATTTCTAACTAATTAGGTTTTATCACACCCTCAAGATCCTAACAAGATATACCAAATTAGAGTTTTGTTACCATTTCATAAAAATGTAACAATATACATCATTCAAGAGCTACCTTTTTTGTCACTGTCAATTGCATTCTAGACATGAGATAGAGTTTATCTTAGATCATGAGAATCAAGTTACATAGAATTTGGCACAACTAAGATATTGTTTACATGTTTCCTAGGAATGGGTCATGACATTACCTCTCTTTATATATTTTCTCTCATCCTTCAGCTAAATTTTCATATTTTGTTAGCCTATGCTCGCCCATAGTGGCCTTATTCCCACATGCAGTGTTATAAAAAAAAGGTTGGATGGACCACATAAGCATCCCACATATACTTAGCTTCTTATAAGGTCGATAAGTATGTGATTTTCAGATGGAAATTTGTTAGCTTGGCTGAAACTAGATTATATTGTTATTTATTTGCTTGATGTATTGTTTTGTTATATGTTTTATACATGAACCACATGCTTATTTAATGTTTGTTTTTATGACCTCTTGAACATGTGGGCATTTTTTTATAAGATTGGTTAGTCTTCATTGTCATGTACGTGTGTTAAATCATTTTGTGTGTACTATATTGGAGTCAGTGACAGATCAAGAAATTTACTATGGAGGGGGCTGGGAGAAAAAAATGTTGCGAACAAAAATTTATTAAATAAGATATTTGAACATGTGACCTCAAATCGAGAACTATGGAATCTACCACTCAGTCAGTTGCTCATCGTAGAAAAGGTTTTGAAATTATTATATACATACAATTCACAATTGTTAATTGTTATGAGTTGTAAGAATAAAAAAGCATCACACTGAACAGTTGTGCCAACGACCTTCAATACAGATGGTCAAACACCTATCAACCAGGCTAACAGTTGTGTTATTCTGTTTTACATAAGCTTTTTTATATTTATGCAGATACATAGTTTTTCTTTAATATACATGCATATATATTAGAATTTTGAGGGGGGGGTGCTAAAGGCCCAGTAGCCCCCTATCTATGCCCCTGATTGGAGTTTGTGTTTAAATGATTCTAGAATACATTCTAAATTGTGCTATACTTTTCATTGAAATTTTATATTTGAATCTATCAAATTTTAGGGTCTACATATGTAATTGTAAAATTAAATATGCAATTGTGTGATTAATTAATATATAATTATTAAATTACTAAAAACTCTAAAACTACATATACTTCTATACATACTCCCGCATACACGCTATAAGGTGACCTTTACGCATGCATAATGCATATCGATTTTTCAAACATTGCCCACATGCTTATATTTCTTTGTTGGTTAGGTTTGCTCCACCTCCATCCATTTTTTAGTGTGCTTCAATTATTATTGGATACTTTTCATTTGTATACATTCTATAAGGTGAACTTCAATTATCTCTAAATAACCTCAGTCTAAAGCTTGCCTCTAAAATGATAGTGGGTAGGCTAAAGAATGACCTATCTTACTGGATCTCACCGGCCCAAAGTGCATTCATGCCCGGTCAACGAATCTTTGATAACATCGCGGTAGCTCATGAGCTCATACACAACTTGAGAAGATGAAGTTCAACAAGGCCTATGGCCATTAAAATCGATCTTGTAAAAGCCTACAATAAATTGTCATGGTCATTCATAGAAGATACCTTACTGAAATTGCATATACCCGACACAATCAAAAAATCTATAATGAACACACAATAACTGGGGGGAATCCTCTGTTACACAAAATGGTAAAGGAGAAGATTCTTTCAAATCTACTAGGGGGTAAGGCAATGGGACCCATTCTCCCCTTACATCTTTGTTCTATGTCTCGAAAGGTTGTGTCAGAAGATAGATGAGCTAGTGAGGGAGAAGAAATGGGCGTCGGTTAAAATTTCCGCATCAGGCCCCTCAATATCCCATTTATGCTTCGCCGATGAAATGATGTTTCTCAAGCTTCAACGAAACAGATGAAAATGATTATGGAATGTTTCAACAAATTTAGTATGGTCTCCGGCCAGACAATTGTTGTTAAGAAATTAATCATCTGCATCGCAGGGAGTGTGCCCCTCAACATCAGGAGGCTCACATGCAGAACAAGCGGCTTAACACAGGCATTAGACCAGGGAAAATATCTAGGCATTTCCCTACTACACTCAAGAGTGAATAGCAATACATACATAAACACCTTACACCGCGAAATCGACTCTCACGGCCATATCAGGCTACATAATGCAAACAGCCATGATCCCCAAGAAGACATGCAAGAGGATTGACAGTAATGTCCGTACTTTCTTATGGGGAGGCAGTCATAAGGCACACCCACTCTCTTTGGTTGCATGGAACAAGGTCGGCAGCAGCAAGGAGAACAATGAGCTAGGGATAAAATCAGTGGAAGGTTGGATGATGCACTTATAGCCAAGCATACATGGGAGCTCACTACAGCACGAAGCTCTCCATGGTGCCGAGGACTGAAAAACAATCGATAACTCTTCTAGAAGAAAACAATCTAATGTATCTAGACTTGGTAGAGCACCATTTTATAACAAGGAGTTCATATCGGAAAACTCCCATATCATTCCTCTAGGAGGTAATGAAATCAACGTATGCAAAGATAAATGGTGCTATAAGGATGTCGTGCTTGAACCAATCGCAAAGAAAGTGATATCGCCAGAAGTTTCAGACCTACAAGTTGCGAGCCTTGTCAATCTACAAGGCAAATGGGACAAATCCTTCCTCTCGGAATGGCTACAAAACGAGACAGTTGATTTTGGGAGCTGCCGCCTCCCAGTGCTGATAACGCTACGGACCTGAGAGTATGGAACCACACGGATAACGGAGTCTTCACCACCAAGAGTGCATAGGATATTTTAAGTCACCCGAAGGACATAAAGATAAAAGGCGACTAGGATCCGATCCGGCATGCCAATGTTGCAGAGAAGGTAACGCAATCCTCACGAGCATAAAAAGAGTGTCTCGTCACTTGGACACCAATAGCAGTTGTTTTAGATGTAATCATCCCACCGAGTGGATCTTTCTTGCCTCTCATGCCAGGGTCGTTTGGAATGAAATTTTGTGAGGCCAAAACATGAACCCTTTCTTTGGCGAGATGGGTCTTTGGGGGTGACTGAAGACTAACAAGACTAACATTCGCATCTACCAGGCCACCTTCATGATATGTTGTTGGCACAAATGGAGTTGCAGGAATGAGGAACTATTTGAGAAGAAGAAGAAATCAATTACTCAACAAATCAACTTCATAAAGAAAAATGTAGTACAGACGGAGCTAGACTATGAGGGAAAATGGACCGGAGGAATCGCGAAAGGTATAAAAGCTCACAATGCTTTAGAAGCTGAAATCAGAGCAATAGAATTGGCCATGAATATGACACATGAACGTATGCTGACTAATATAATTTTTGAAACTGATTCATTGCAGGCCTGCAATATCAATTGCTGGGGTACCTAGAGATAATCCTCGGACAACAAGATGGGTGGCGGGGATTAAGAAGAAAATTAAAGACACCTGCACCGTGAGGCACATCCCAAGACTCCAGGATTTGCTGTTCCCATATTAATAAGGAGTAAGCTACTCTCCACACCAAACAATGCCCCGTCTCAACTGGAGTTAATCAAAGCCGGTAGTATTTATCAGACGTCATACGTGTAAGCAGATGAAACTGGGAGTAGCCTACTCCTTCTAAAGTTGGGTGCAGAAAATCCTTGCTCCATCCCAAGGGGACGTAATATTGTGACAGATCTGGTCGTTAAACACCATAAAAACCCTAATAGTGAATTTGTTTACTATTACAACCCCCCTAGCGTGATCTTAGATCACATTGGTCTGGAAATATGTAACTGTAGTAGTACTACCGAATTTATTTCAGTTGATAATTATATACCTTGTAATAATTTTTCATTTGGGCTTACACAAGGAGGGCGTTGAGATGAATAAAAAAGCCTCCTGAAGTATCCAAAAAAAATTATTTGACATGGTGGATTTCTAAAGGTATTAAAAAATATACATCTCATTCTAAACTTACTTTTAAAATACATGTAAATCACGTGGCATGCATTTTATATGGGAACAATACAAAACAGTTCACATTAAACATACAAAACAACAAAAAATGAATTGTAACGAAAATGTTAGAAGTTGTTATAGGACCGTTAGCTGCTATTTCGATATATATTCAATAGTACACATTCATATGAAAGACATTACACAATGTATCTATAGATAGTACACAAATGATCATGCAGCGAAAAGGTGGAACTGAACCGTTGAATATTGTTGTTAGGCCATTGTTGAGATGTTAGCTTATAAAGAATATATTTGTATGCTACACAATTATACAAGATACTATACATAAATTATATGTGTCAACAGAAAATATTAAGCTCCAATATAAAACCTAACTCATCAATATATTATTTTTACTAATATTATTATACATCCATAAACAATAACAAAAAAGACACCGCCAACGTGATGATGTAGAGGACGGAACAAAGTACCAAAATTGCCAAGTAAGAAAAAGACAAAGAAGTATCATATTGTGAGAACATGGAATCGTCCTTCTTTTATTAGAATAGCTATTAAAACAATAACTAATGCAATGGAGTTTTGATAATCTTTTCTGAATTCTTTTCTAAGTCCCTTGGGACAAGATTTTGGGAATTCATGGTTCACAGTGTAAATGTCAATCAGTTATGATCCATTACTTATTGCCTTGTGGAGCCATAGACATACTTCAATCAAAATTGGATTTTTGTATGTAGATTTTAGAATATTATTTAAACTAATTAAAGGCTCATTTGAAGGCCACGAAAAGGACATTGAACTTATTTCTTTACTTCTTTTTTGTTATATCTAGAGGAAAGTATTAAGGAGGAAAACAAAAAAAATTAAATGCAAATGAGCTTTTCTATAGCCCGTCAGAAAAATAGAAAAAATACAAGTTCAATTTAAATCGTACAATAGTTTGGGAAGACATTTAATGAATTATTGAATTATAGAATAGAAAAATTAGGAAACTAATATCCTCTCTCTTTGATGTGTAGCATGGCCTGACTCCTAACTAGATATCATAGGATGTTAACCCAATGTTGCCACATTCATCTTCTACCTTGGAATGAATTAGGAGAGTAGGTACAATAACCCATAGCTCACCCATTCTCCCATACTTTCTCTCTCTATACATCACCTCTTCTTCTAGAAACCTCACCAATCATCCCCTCTCATTATTCTAAGTTGTTCCCTCACAATCTGAGTTTATTTGACTCATTGTGCAGGGAGATTCATACTCCACTCCTTTCTCGCTCTCATTTTCAACAAAGGATGTTCTCTCTCATGGCATCGATCGTGCCACTTCGTCGATCATCGTCTCCCTCTTCCACAAACTCAAATAAGTGGAGGAAGTGAAGCTAAACTGCATGATTGTAGCTTGGTCAACAATTGACTCACGATCAAGCAACCCTCATTTTTTCATTATATAGGTACATGCTACATATCACATGTATTGCTAGAAAATACCACAAATTGTGATGACCTAAAAATTTAGGGTTGTGATATTTGAATATAGTATTTTAAGACCATGAATTTTATGTAGATGTTTGATATCATTGAGGAATGTGTTATTCATTTATGGACTATTGTCACTCAAAAAGTGTAACCAGATGTACAATTGATGATAATCACACCTAGTTGAGTTGAAGTAAGATGAATAACTTTCATTGATAAACGTGGGTACTTATGAGGACAAGAGGTTGATTTAGTAGTCACAACAAGCTCAAGTGGTTGATTGATGGGCCATGAGGCATGTTACTATCATGACTATTGTTTATGAACTTGTAGGATCAAGATTAGATGATGATTTGAATTGAGTTCAATGTTTATTCACATGTTTATAAGGTTGTTTGAAGAATTATTTTGCATTCCCAAATAATACATTTTGATCTCAAACTTCTTTAGAATATGCCTTAGTATAGTATGAGCCTATATCTAAAATTTCAAAATCATTGGAGATTGCTACAAATAGATATAACTAATTGAAATGAGGACATTAATGAAATTATTGTTATTGGACTTTGGTCTCTTGATCATTTATACCAAGGATGTGACTTCTTTATGTCAAGTTGGCATGTCTGTTGGAAGCGGTCCTCAACTAATAGGTGTGGATGATTTTGAGCCCTTAATGAAGATACAATGTCAAGGAGGTCGTCCCTAACCTCTGAACATTTCAAATTAGATGGACAATGACCAAGCCATGCTAATCTTTAATAGCCAACTGCACATATCAGGTTTTGTACATGATTCAAGATGAGATATTAGTTGTGCATCATCAAGACCTATCTCCCAACCTATATCATATTGGTTTAGGTTCCAAGATTAGAGAAGATGGACCATCTCCTCCTTCGTCTTCTCCATAATTGTCTATAGAAAATGGGACGATGGAAACACGGAGAAGGAAGGAGTTAGATCCAATTTCGTGTATCTTCTGAGTTAGCCACCATGACCACAAAACTCCTGAGACACTTACTTGCTTGTGATTTTGTTTCCCTAGAGATGGTGAGCTCTACCATGATCGGAGAGAAGGAGCATTGGGGGAACGAGCCAAAGGGTTTGTAGTGACCATCTATCACCACCCATGAGTTCCCTAGGAGGCCGCAATTCTTTTCAACTCATCTCTGAAGTGAGGAGATGCACCGGTAGAAAAGCCATAATCCATGGAGCTTTCTCCTTTATTAATTCAAGACAGTGATTGATCTAGAATTTTGGGCCACCATGAGACTCATATTTGTGTCATGAGAAGCCCCTATATCCTCTACGAACATGAAGTTGAAGACCTTTACTCCCGATTTTGACCCAACTGTCATTCACTTCTCCTCGGAGTTGGCTATGCATCAACATTATTCTGTTGCATTGTGGAGAGATGCATGGCAAGGAGTCATGGTATGGCCTTGGTCATACCAGATCTTCACTCTTAGGACAATCATAGACATGGTAGTTCAAGTGTGAACCCAATTGAACTGAGCGGATTAGGACGAAAACCAGCTGACCTAGCATATAGAAACATCGGTGGATCACACACCCTCTGAAGGGTGCTTCTGGAAGATCCAAGTTATTGTGATGAAGGTCCAATTGTTCTAGAAATTCCTAATAAGGTAAATATCTCAGTTAATATACAAATCTTATAAATGAAATTATAAATAGATTTCATATCCAATATATGCTCAAAAAATATCCTCAGACTCAAACAATAACCCCATTATTACTGGATCACTAGATCAGGCTTTTGAAGAACACTTTAGGTTCATTTAAATGGTATAATTAGCAAGTGATGGAGATTGAATATGAGAAATATACTATGAATCCTAATATTATGTGGAAATTAATGATGGAGCCGGATTTGATGATTATGTTGATATACTATGTGTTTTCTTATTAAATCATGAATTAGTACTTCTAATCTAATATTAATTCTAGAAAATAGAATGAGCATTCGAAAATTATAAAGATTGACCAGAACCTCAGTCTAACCTATTTAAATAGTGGAAAATATCATAGACTAGTTTAAGATCCAATTGAACCTCATTTTGGCTTAAATATTTGGTGTTTAGTCACTTGAACACATACATTTTGAGTAGATGTTTTTTAGTTATTAAGGTGTTTATTATCCCCCATACGAGGGAAGGATCAATATTGACTAGTACATCTCCCTAGAGAACCAAATGCATGGGAGGGCCGTATAGTACTTGGTACATATAAATGGGTCCAATATATATGTTTTTGTACTAGTCCACCTTAGCAAGGCAACCCATCTAGAAAAAATGAATAAAATCAGCATATTTTGTTTAATAAAGAATTATGTTCTATGATGTTTCTTTCTTGCTTTCTGCAAATCTTTCCAAAGTTTAATAAACCATAAACATATGTATCCTTCCCATGTACACAAAACCTCATGTGTTGATATGTTGTTTCACGTATGTTTTAGGTTCAGAGCTAGCATGGGAGGAAAGACAAGAAGTGAGCAGTTGTACAGGATATACCTTTTGTATAAAGATCCTAATTAGCATATATGTCCGCGGACTTGTAAAATTATTCTTTCAATATGTAATGGTAATTTGTAATTAATTTATGTGTTGATTGTTGAAAAATATTTTGGTGTATGTTATGGTTTAATATTCACGTATGCACAATATTGCTTCCACAATGCACTTTGATACAGTTGGTTAATGTTTTCATTTTTTCCCCTCAGACCCATGGGGTATCGGGAAGGCAGAATATGGGGACGTTATAGTTGTTGTCAGAGCATGCACAATATCTACACTTGCCAATTGCTCATCATGAATCACACACTAAACTAAATTTTTCACTTATACACCTAGAATCTTAGTATGTTTTTCTATAGGGACTAGGTTTGACTTAGCCTCTAGGTTAGAACCTTGATGTTTGAGAATTAGGTTTAGACAAGTGTGTGAAACCCTATCCATATAGAGCTCATATGTATTGGGTAGCTACACTAGTCTACACCTTGTTCTCACCATTTCACTAGGTGACATGGCACTAGACTTTCTATTGTGTGTGAGACACCTATTTTGCTGATTTGGTTTTCTTTCCAATCTGCTTGAGCCTCAAAAGTCTCTCAGATGCATGTTTTATCAGAGAAAATATATATAATACTTTATTATATATACATAAATATGAAAATGTGTCCCTACACATATCATAGTACGAGGTGGTCATGCAACATAAGTTGAAGGGGGTGTCATAAGTCTATAAGAGAGAGTAGGTCCAGATTAGAAGTCTAGAAACTTATCAAGATATGTGATACATAGAGTATATGATATAATGATAAATGATATAAGACTGGATAATATTAACTGAGTTTGTTATTTGATGCTACAAGTTTCTTATAAAGATCTAAGTTGTATGTGAGGTTTGAAATTCAATTTTGGAAAATAAGAGTTAAGACTTGATGATGGAAGTATGTAGGGTTTTCTATTACTATGGTAATCTAAGATAAGATAAGGTCAAATATGCATGACCCTCAAGCTCTTTTATAGAGGAGGAACTCTAGTGTTAGGACAAGATAAGTGGTGAACTCCAGAGAGAATGAGGCCCACAAGGAGAAGGTCATAGGACTTTTTCTCCAATGTATTAGAAATATGAGAAATATGCAAAATGATGTGTCCTAATCTGGGATACTCCTAAGTAGATGAGTGAGTGTCATGTGTGATTCCTACAGTTTATATAAACCATATATATGAGATTAGGGTTAAAATAATGTTATGGGAAGATAACTCATGATGAGAAAGTCAATACTTTGAATATGTAAGGTCTTAACTTGAGTCACTTATGTTGTTTATGCTCATCATTAGCTGCAAGTGAGGTGATATATGAAATGCTAGTTCTTAAAGTAAAATTCCTTGTGCATAAGATACTAAAAAATACATGTTGAACCTTCTTATTCAATTTCTCTATATATGATGTTAAAAAATCTTACTTGAGCTATTTGGATGATTATATATCGTGTAACTCATATAAGCTTGACCTATTATGTACTTGGTCCCTATATCATACATGAAAGATGTAAGCTTAAAATAAATAAAGATATCTTTGGATTATAGATTACAAGATCATAAAATACAATGTTTTTTCAATCCTTCTTACTCTAATCTTCTAGTTTGAAGAAAACTCACACAATTGGGTGAAACCTGAATATTCAACATTATAAGTAAGCAACACTCAAGTAATAAAATCTTATTACACAAAGATGAAGACAAATCCCCTCTAATGTTGAAATCCTAGTATGATGTTGATCATAACCCACACTTATGATGTTAAGTCTGATAATTCTAGTATATAATGGCATGTAATCTTGATATTACCTTGTATGATTTAGTGGGGTGAAACATAAAACTTTGGACATGTCATCTATTCGAATAGGTGCATGGGATGCTTATGGTTTATCGTGTTAACCATGTACTATTTGTTGTTGTCATTCCAATGTTTTACTTACTCTTGCAAATGTCTTACTTATTTTTACTTATGCAAATGCTAAGATTATGTTTGAAAATATAAATGATGATTAAACCTGAGATTTAGAATCTCATAATGGTGGAAATGAACTCTAACTGGGTGAATATTAACCAATGTTAGACTATAGTGAAGTCCGTTGAAGGAACATACACTGGTTCATCTAGTTAGATATCCAAGAGTCCCTTGAGGGAACATCAAGTGGTTCACTTGGTGAGATATTTGAGAGTCCCTTAATGGAACCTACACTCATTCACCAAGTGAGAAGTTGGGGTTGCAAATATAATTTTAAGTTGTGAAGTTCTTTATATGTAAGTATTTGATCATTTACTGTCATACATGTTGTTCTTATATGTGTTGGTGTGGTTGCACTGACAGGCACAACAAAGTGATATGATGGCCCCTTTATTTGTCAAAATTTTAGGATAAACTGAAGATTCTAGATGAAAAGTTATGGTTGATCAAACAACAGGAAAAGAATGAATTTCTATAGAAATATGATGGAACAAAAATAGGGTTTTGATCTCAGTTCCTAGATTATTTTATTTTTCTAATACTGGTTTCAGATTCCCAATTTATCTTCCTCTCTTTGGAGTTCAACATTGTTGAACATCTTGTATCATATTTCTCTAATGGAACTATTGGGTATTTTTATTGATTATATGAATATGATCTTTGGAAATAATGGTTAAGTGCCTTTTCTTCTCTAGTCCTCATTTATGGTGATAATAGGATGAGGGGCTTGTTATAATTGGTGTCATATGAAAAATTACTTTAATAATGCTTAGTAATTAATAAATTTTAGGTCTCTATAGAACCATAAGGGAGCTATTAGGAAATTCTGGAAGGTAAGTGTGTTTAGCATTGGACCACAACTTGAGGCTTGATAAGATTTTCTTCCACTCCACCAGTTTATTTGCGAGGACACCCGGGGGATTATGTATCCTACCTGGAAAAGGACTTAGGATTTTATCGAAATAAAATACCTTATATGTGACACTCTTGGCCACACAAAGTGAGATTACTCAAAAACTAAAAGCAAAATTATCACTACAACAAACAGATTATTGAAAAAACACTAAAAATTAAAATCAATCTCATTAAGCGCCAAAGCTATAAAAAAAACCTTTACATATAAGTCATCATGGGACACCTGCATCGGATATCATAGATCGCAAGATGCTTACATGAACATTTCCATATTACATATGTCATCAACCTACTACAAGAGAGACTTGTTATATATATATATATATATATAGTTAGGCTACACTGAAGTGTACTCAGAGTAGAACACACTCAAGTAGTTTTTCATGATGCAATATTGTTTTCAAAAATCTAATCCATTGAACTTCTTGAGTAGCTCATACGCAAAATTTGAGCACATTTGGACATTTATAGGTCATGTTATAAAGACCGCAAAAATTATGCACTTCAAATTATTTTCACACATTGATTTTTTTGCCCTTGGATGAGTGACTTACACTCATCCAAATTGGCTCAAACTTTGTATGTAGCCTAGTTATAGTATGAAGGTGAAGATCAATGGTTTACAACTTGCAAAAAATAGTCTTGATATGCAAACACACTTGAGTGTATTCGTGCGATCTGTACACCCAAGTGTATTCTATCCTGACACTCTCTCTCTCTCTCTCTATATATATATATATATATATAGGCCATTCATTCATTGCCCGCGCGGGTAGCCTGGATTTTGGCTACCCGGCAGCCCAGAAAGTAACTCTCCTGGCTAAGAAAGTAACTCTGCTGTAAAAAAAGTAACTATGGTTCAAAAAAGTAACTCTGCTGGCCAAAAAAGTAACTCTGTACAAAATATACAACATATATATAAGGACGAGTTTTTTTATTTTGGAGGGGCAAATGATATTATTTTTGGCTAAAATTTTTTGGAGAGCTTGACAAAATAGTCCTCTACAATTGCGGAAAAACAAATTTGAAAAAAAATGATTGGAAGGGTGGGTGGGTAGCTACCCGCGCGGGCAATAAAGATGGGCCCATATATATATATATATATATATATATATATATATATATATATATATATATATATATATATATATATATATATATATATATATATATATATATATATATATATATATATATATATATATATATATATATATATAGTTATATATATATATGTGTGTGTGTGTGTGTGTGTGTGTGTGTGTGTGTGTGTGTGTGTGTGTCTATATATATAAACATCTGCCAACTATATAGCAAAAGACACTCATGCCAGAAACCTTGTGAGGATATCCTAATTACAAACACTTCTAAAACACCCCCAAGACCTGAGTGTACAGGGACGACTCTAGCACTCTACACCAAAAGACTAGCAGCACATCCAACCTTCTCTGCTAGTATTCAGGTTGTTGCTCCACCTCAGCTACACAATCCCTACCTCCTCGTGCACGTCCACCTAAAAGATGTGGAGAAACCCACATGGTGAGATCTAAATCTCAGTGGGATATATAACTCTCTACCAACACTATTATATCACAGGTAAACGAAAGCAGGTATGACACTAAGTAGGTAAATCAAATTCAGTGAAATGGTGTGTATCTAATTGTTGATGCAATTTAACTAATACTGCCACTTTAACACTGATAGGACAAAAATTAGTATTCTAAGAAGGAATATAAAGAACATCTAAATTTTCTACCAACTATAAGTACAAAAATCAAGGAAAGGCTTCAACCAATGTTCTCATATTTGATCCTATACAAATAGGCTACATAGGTGATTATATGTTTTATTATGCCTTAAGGATTTGAGTCGTACCACCCAAATCCAACCAACCACATCTATGTCAAAATCGGTGCCATACAAGGTTCGTGGAAGAGTTAGAATCCACAACCTCACCAGACCTCATGGTCAGTACATGATTACACCACAGATACATATCAATCAACCGCAACCTACAACATATAGTCAAGCAGTGAAAGTCCTAGCCCACTTGGTACAAGTCATGCCACTAGTGAAGTTAAGCTACAGCCCGCAGCCACACTCCTGCTAGGGTATGGCCCGCAGCCAATCCTGTGAAACCTCATAAGCATCAAGTCACTGAGATACAGCCTGCAGTCGCACTCCTACCAGGGTATGGCCTGTAGCCAACTCTATGAATGCATATACTCAATAGTATATGACTCCAAGCCTCTACTAGGGAAAGCATGTTTCACCATCCAGCAAGTGCTGACACTGAGATGGATCTATGGCACATGGAAAAACTACATAAATTAAGTTCCACTGGATTATTTAAGTCGGTTAAGTGTCATTTAGAATCAATTAAGTTACAATGTACAAAGCCATAGTAGTTCTACAAATATAAGGGAATAGTACAGCTCTAGAAGATATAAACATATAAGGTGTGAAATTATCATAGTATCACCACATGATGCATGGATCATCGCCATTCACAATATTATCATCACCAAAGCCACATGCTATGGGATATCAATTTCTCGGCTCATCATTGGGAGATGTCATCTCATACTAGGCCATAAGCCATTGCCACATCATAGGACATATTCACATCATTCCTGAAGCTCAAGTGCCTCAATATGCCTCATGAAGGCTCATTCAACTTGTATCATGTCATAATCACCATAGCTTTCCCCTAGCTATGCTTATTAACTTGCAGCACCTGCTAGTTATAAATTCATAAACAAAATAGATCACATCCTAACATCATAGCCATTCCATGAAAAGGAAACAACAAGTTACATTACACATTTTTAGTGTTAGGATTCCTTCTTAGACGATTAAGGTTTACATAGATAGGTTTAACAACTAACCCCAAGTTCACAACTTCTCATCTACTTGGAGTAAATTAGGTTCAAGGAATATAATTAAAATTGATTAGATACTATTCCAAAAAACATTTTACATGAATTATTCATTTCTCATACAAGTGCATCATTAGATGTCCAATCATACCCTTCAACCACCATCATCATCATGTATCGACCTACCATCAACATGGTGTCTTGGTCTTACATCAACATGGTGTGTCGACCTAATATCAACATTGGATATCGACCTGATCGGTCTAAAATCAACATAGGGTGTCAGCTTAACATCATCATGGTGTGTCAACCTAACATCAACATAGGGTGTCAGCCTACCATCAACATAGGATGTCGGCCTATCATCAACATGATGTATCAGTCTAACATCAACATGCGATATCGATCTATCACCAACATGGTGTATCAGTTCTAACATCAACATGGTGTATCAGTTTTACATAAACATGGTGTATCAGTTCTACATCAACATGGTTTATCAGCCTCTAACCATCATGGGTTACAACCAATAGTAGCTAGGGTGTCAGTAAAAACACTGCATGGCCAAGATCATCATCAAGACATAATCAAGACAAGGAAGAACAAAATTGAAATAGTAAGAAACTCCATGTAATGCCACCATCATCAAGTTGAAAACTCCACAAGATGGTCACCTAAACTCGCTCCATGTGAACTTCAAGAAAGAGCCACATTCAAGGATAAAAGACCACACTCTACACACCCCAAAACAGCAAGAAAAGTTAGGGTTTCAGATTTCTTTTAAACCAAGAAAGATTTCCCTTACCAAAATAGTTCTTAAGATCACCATCATCCACTTACATGTTAGGGAAATGGTTTAGAGAAGAAAAATAGATTCATGCATAAGTAAGGAGCCAAATAATAGAGAGGGTTAGGAGTTATATAACCCACCTTAAGAATATCGCCACCAAGGATCCAAGCTTCTAGATAAAAGCTCCAAGCACACAATCCCAAGGTTGAAGAAGATCCACCAAAGGTCCCAATCTCAGTCACAACAACACCTCTAAGAGAAGAAGATGTCCACGTCAAGATAGCCCAAGAAAAAGGAAAAGAAAGATAAAACCTACCTGATCCAAGGAAGAAGAAGACAAAATAAAAAGAGGGAACTTCATCCCGATGTGGTCTATGACCCTAGATATGAAGGTTCTTTCCTCAATAACAGACTACATACCAAGGAAGAATCCATGGCCAAGAGAAGAAGATGAAGAAGACGGAGAAGAGAACACAAAGAAAACATCACCAAAGAAAGTACAACTCATCAAGGTGGAAGATGAACAAAGAATCACCACAAACTAAGAACTTGATCACCAAGGATACAAGGATACTTCTTCTTGCTCCTCGAGGCTCGAAGATCATACAAAAGGAAAAGGGAGAACAAGAATGGCTGAAAGGTTCACTTGTGTGAAAGGAAAAGAAATTATATACTTGAGGGAGGAGAAAAGATTAAAGGAAAGGTGTCATCACCTTCGGTGTCTAGGGGACACTTGTCCATGAAAAAAGGCCAACATGCTTCCACTCTATCTTAACAAGCAAGACGTGGGGATCCACTCTAGGTTGGGTCTAGGCCTCTTGGCCACCCACCAAGGGTGCGACCCCACCAACCCTAGACAACACACCACACACACTTAGGTCAAGGAAGACATCACCTAGAGAAACCTTAATCACCACTAAGGATGCCACCACTAACCCAAGATCTAAACAAGGAACCCACTTCTTTGTTTATCCTCTAGATGATGCCAAGAGATGTAATATACACTTTGGAGGTGATAAATTGCACATCCACCCCATGGATTTGGGTAAATTGCAATTTGCACTTAAGCTAGCACATAAAGCCCAAACAACATCCAAAAAAGATCAAACTTGAAACTTAAACTTTCCACAAGCCAGAATTACACCTCAAAAGATTAAAGCAAGGTTCTAAGAAACTTACTTAGGCAAAACAAATAGGGTTACCCCAAAACTCAGATTAGGAGTCTTATAATCCATAAACCCCTAACATGGATTTCGCCTCCAAAAATCTAAGAGAAAAGAGAGGGGAACTTCCTCCTCATATTTTCCTAAAGATCCCACGTGGCTTCCTCAATACCATGGTGATACCACATAACCTTCACAAGCACTATGTCTTTCTTCTTCAATTTTTTTTTTCTGTCAAGGATCAACACTGGACCTTCCTCATAGGACATATCCTCATCAACCTCCACCTCTACAGGCTGCAACACTAACTTTGTATTAGGATGCTATTTCCTTAACATGCTCACATGAAATATTGGGTGCAACCTATGTAATTCAGGTGGCAACTCCAACTTGTATGCCACCTTCCCAACACATGATACCACAGGGTAAGGTCCCATAAACCTGGGGGCCACTTACCCTTCTTCCTAAACCTCAACACACCTTTCCAAGGAGAGACCTTGAGGTACACCATGTCTCCCGCTTGGAACTCCAAAGGTCTACGATGGTTATATGTATATGACTTCTTCCTGTCGTATGTTGCATTTAATTGTTGTTGAATCACTTTGATCTTTTTAGTTGTCTATTGCACAATCTCAGGACCAAGTAGTTAGTACTCATTGGTCTCATACCAACTCAATGGAGACCTCCAACATCTCCCATACAACACCTCATATGGTTCCATGTCAATGCTTTATTGATAACTATTATTATAGGCAAACTCTATCAAACTGAGGTGGATGTCCCAACTGCCGAAAAGTTGAAGAACACAAGCTCTTAGCAGATCCACCAAGATATGAATGGTCCTCTCAAATTGACCATCTATATATGGGTGGAAAGCAGTGTTAAACCTCAAATCCATACCCAAAGATGTGTGCAGTTGTTCCCAAAAGTGACTAATGAACTGGGGACCTCTATCAGAAACAATGGTAGCTAGAACACCATGCAACTGCACTATCTCATCAACATAGATCTGGGCAAGCTTCTCAGTCATATATTATGTCTTAATAGGAAGGAAATGTGTTGACTTGGTCAACCTGTCAATGACCACCCAAATAGAATCTTGGCTTTTGGCTGGCCTAGGCAGACCAACCACAAAGTCCATAGTCAAATCATCCCATTTCCACTATGGAATAGGTAACAGTTGCAACGTCCCTTTAGGCTTTGGTATTCATATTTAACTTTCTAACACAAAGTGCATTTGCAATGAACTTAGCTACATCCTGCTTCAAGCTAGGCAACCAATACAGGTCCTTAAGGTTATGGTACATCTTGATGCTTCTTGGATGCATAGCATACATGGATGAGTGAGCCTCTTCCAAAACCATCTTTCTTAGATTATCAGCATCGAGAACCATGACTCTGCCATGATAACAAACTGTCTCATCTTCTGCCTCATGGAAACCATCACACTTTCTACTACCAAACTCTAATTGTATTTGTTGTATCATGGTACCAACCTTTTTAGCCTCTCTAATCTACTATCTCAGTGTGGGATTCTCCTACAAGTGTGCTAACAACCCAGCTGGAAAAGACACCTCCAACCGTACATTCATCTATCACAAGGAGACCAACATGTCTCACTTTTAGAACACTACAGAACTCAATTGGGATCTATCCATAAGTGAAGACAAAGACTTCCTACTTAGTGCATCTTCTACAACATTAGCCTTCCCTGGATGGTAATCAATTGTGAAATCATACTATTTGATTAACTCCATCCAGCATCACCACCTCATGTTAAGATCCTATTGTGAAAAGATATACTTCAGGTTGTTGTGATCTATGAAGATATGACACTGCTATACATAAAGGTAGTGCCTCTATAGATTCAAAGAATGGGCCATGGAAGCTAACTCCAGGTCATGTATCGGGTAATTTTCCTCATATTTCTTAAGCTTTCAGGAAGCAAAAGAGATTACTTGATTGTCCTGCATCAGCACACAACCCAAACCATTCTTGGACGCATCATAAAAGACTATGCATCCTTTCCCTTGCTCAGGCAGGACCAACATTGATGCAATATCATCGCAGACAAATGGCACATCCTTCCTTGTCAACTTAGTCAATGGTAGAGCTAAGACATTGAAGTCCTTGATGAACCTCATGTAATAGCCTGCCAAACCCAAGTAACGACAAACTTTTTTCGGTGTCTTTGCCTGCTCTGACTCTGTCATAGACTCAACCTACTTGGGATCCACACAAACATTGTTAGTAGAGATAACATGTCCCATAAAAGCCACCTCCTTCTACCAGAACTCTCATTTACTTAACTTAGCGTAAAGATGATGTTGTCTCAACTGTGTCAACGTCTGGAAAATATGTTGCTCATTTAGCTGGCAGTTACAATTGTATATCAGGATTTCATCTATGAAGACCACCACAAACTAATCATGAAATGGTTGGAACACTTTGTTCATAAAGTCCATGAATGTTTTCAGTGCATTGGTCAGCCCAAATCGCATAACTAAAAACTTATAATGGTCATACCTAGACTGAAAAGACAACTTAGGTATGTCATTCTCCTTAATTCTCAAATGGTGATATCCTGACCTTGGGTTATCTTTGATAACATTGTCGCACCTTGCAACTGATCAAACAGGTCATCTATCCTTGGCAAGGGATACTTATTCTTTATTGTCACCTTGTTCATCTATCTATAATATATACACAACCTTATGGACCCATCCTCCTTCACGAATAGCACAGAAACACCCCATCGTGATGTACTCATCCTGATTAAACCTTTGTCAAGCAGTTCTCGCAATTGTCTCTTCAACTCTATCGCCTCAACTGGAGCCATCTTGTATGGTGTTTGAGCTATTGACTGTGTTCCTGGAACTCTATTGATCTCAAAATCAATCTCTTGGGGAAGGGAACACCTAGAAACTCCTCAGGAAATACTTCCTCGAACTCTATGATAACAGGCACCTCTTGAATACTAGGACTCTTCACCTCGATACTCAACACATGTGTCAGGAACACCTCACAACCCTACCTCAACAGATTCTCTGCCACCATTGCCATTACCAGACACATTGAAAGAATCTTTCTATCTCCTTAGAAGACCCACGTCTCATTACCATCTACAAATGTCTCCTTCTTGGAACCACAGTCCAAAACCACCCTATACTTCTCCAAGGATTACATAGAATCTATGCATATCAAGTGGTATGAGATCCACTTGTATGCAGTGCCCGGAGAAAGAAAGGAGACACCTCCTGCAACACTTTAGAACCAACTAACAGGGTTTCTAACAACAAACTATGTTTCCTACGACTAACATGTCAAAGACAACTACTAATCACTTCATGAGTGATAAAGAGTGTGTTGCACCTGGGTCAACCAAAATAGATATAAAGCAGGAAGAAGACAAATCAGAATGAAATAACTCCATTTGAACTATCACTACTCATGGATTGGCCACCGCCTCTGACTGACTCATGGCATATAATCTAGTCATTGCTTGTTGTTGCCTCTATCCTCTGCTTCCTTGAGCAGACAATCCAGCCTGCAATGCTTGCCCACATCTTCATCCTCCTACACCATTGAACTGCTACCTCTATGAACCATGTTACCTCTATCTCGGTTGTTGGGTCACTTACTGGACACTCCAGTCTCAGGTGTCCTACATGTCAATACTTATGGCAATCTCAGGCCTCATGTTGTGGGATCTAGTAGGTGGAAGGATACAACCTCTGCCTTTACTCGGTGACCACTGTGTCTGTGCACTAGGCATCTTTAGTTTTGGCAGTACAAAAAAACCTCAGATTCTTAAAGCCTCCTCAAGACTATCCTTGGGACTGTGCAGGCCTCTTCCTAATGCTTGCCTCGTGCTTCTCTATCACGGACCTCTCTATTCTCCTAACATATTCCACAAATGTGGAAAACCTTTCTCTATTCTCCAAGGTAGCCACCATGGTAGACAACTCAACATTCAACCCCTTCTCAAAATGTTGAATCCTCTCATCATCTATAGTAGCCATGTGAGGGAAAAACAAAAGAAGTTCCACAAACTTAGCCTCATACTCATTTATCGTCATGGATCTGTGCTTGTTTCACTCAAACTAGGATATCTTCTCATCAAGAGACATCTGACAGAAGTACTGACTAACGAACTCACATCATAACTCCTTCCAACCTACCTCACCGCCATGCCTCTTCTCCTATTCGATGTCCCACCAGTGCCAACACTTCCTTTCAGAAGGTACACTGCATGCTTCACATTGTCAACATCAGGAATACTAAGGATCTTGAAGGCTTTCTCAAGCTCGATAAGCCTAAGATATTCATTCGTTGGATCATCCTTCTTAGCATATTTAGTGCCCCAACATGACGAAGCCTCTCAAAAGTCTACCCAATACCCGAAGATTCTACATGGGGAACCAGTTACCTAGGATGAGGTGTGGGAATCATGTCCTCCATATGCATCATAGTAGCCATGAACTTCCCAAAAAGAGACTGAAACGCAGGATTCTCAAGCATGGTTAGGTCGTACGGGGGGACCTCAAGCACCTTATCTTCTTGTGCATGGTTCCTTGCACCACCACATGGTGTTGCAAAACTGCTCTCAGCAACGTGTTCTTCATGTTCTCAAGCCATCTTTAAGCTTTTCTTCTTCTTCTGCATAAGCAGAAGTCACTATAAGACAGAATGGAAGACATAAGAATAGACACAAACCCTAGTCCTAGGTCCATATAGATTCAACAAACCTAAGCATCAGATACCAACCAAACTGTGATAGTCTTTGCCACACAAAGCAAGATTACTTAAAATCAAAAGTGGAATTATCACTACAACGAACGGATTACTAAAACAATTGAAAATTAAGACCCATCTCATTAAGAGACAAAGCTGTAAGAAAATACCTTTACATATAAGTCCTCATGGGACACCTTCATTGTTTATCATAGAGCGCAAGGTGCTTACATCAACATGTCCACATTACATATTTCATCATCTTGCTACAAGCGATACTTGTCCCATATATATATATATATATATATATATATATACATACATATAACTCTCTAGATAACAATGAAAAAACTTGAACATACAGCCAATTTGAAGTCCTAACTAGCATGCATAGCAAGGGTGAGAGACAAGGAAGAGCATACACTTGGACAAAGTGGTTTAGAGTGGTTCCATACTTCAAACTAGAAGTGAGTTAGTCCACTAACTAGAGGTGGTTAGGCTCTATGACTTTGCAATCTTAATGCTCTTATATTCATTCATAAGATTACAAGACAAAACCACATTCATCCAAGGACTTAATACCTCAAGAAAGGAACTTTAACCTACCGAAAGAACTTACCCAATTGAACCACGGAGTCTTGAGCCTTCAACAAGGACTTACCCACTCCATCTTCAAGTCTTGGCCTTCAAGGAATTACCTATCCTTCTTGAATGTCTGCCTTGCCTATCTCCTTCATTTGGAGATCTGGAACACCACACTTTCTTCAACCTTGAAGATTAGCAACTCCTTCTTCTACACTTGGAGAAGATCTCCAAGACTTTTCTTCAATAAGGAAAGGGGGTAGGAAGATGGAGGTGGAGAGCTTTACATGGATACAAGGGGTAGCTCTCTTACAATAGATCCTAACTCACTAATACTCATGGATTTGACTAGAAGGTAGAGAGAGAAAGGGGCTCAAAGGTGTGCAGCACTCTCAACTAAGCAATAACCAAGCATATATGGAATGAGCAACCTTGGAATGAACTCCAAGTGATCATATTTATAGCTGGGGGTACCCCTTTGAGTTGGGGAACACTTAGGGCCAAATTATAACCACTTTTTTCCAAGGCAAGGGATCTATTTTCATCCAAATAAGTCACCAACAGTCACAATCACTTTTTCTACAATTTCCGTATAGTGTAATTGGTCATGATTAAATAAAGGAAACTCGACTGATTGGGTAAAAGACAAACCCAAATTTCAAACCATCAGTCGAGTTTGTCCTGGGGAAACTCGAATGACCAATGAAAGTTGGATTTGGTCAGTAACTTGATCGGTCGAATTCTGTGAATGAACAACTCGACCGATGCACTCTTCAGAGAATTGATCTAGTGGATCGGTCGAGATTGTAACACGATCGATTGACTGCCTGTGATCAATTTTCTAAAGTGCATTAAAAGTGATTAAAACTTGATGCAAAGTGTCCCAATCAATTTTCTCATCTTAGTTACAAGTCATATCATCAATACAAGTGATTACAAAAATCTTCTAAGGTCATTTACATAAATTTCCTAAATTGCACACTTGTATAGCTTTTGACTTGAACTGTAGTAAATTAGGGCTTGAGTAATTTGATACTTTTCATGTACCTAACACCTGAAATCAATCTTGAATACACATATTAGATACATATGAATGAAATGGTTAAGTCATTATCAAAATATGGACAATGTATAACCTCTAGGTCAACATTCTCCCGCTTTTTGACAATGGCAAACCATTCCTCAAACATATTGAAAAGGATATAGAAATTATACATTTGCCTAGTGAATTAGGGAGATTCAAGATGTGAAATATGTGAATTTCTCTCCCTCAATCTATGCTTACTCTAACCTGCATAGTTAGTATATCTATAAAAGGTGATTATAGCATACATGTACTATATGGTCCTTTGTAAGTCACATACTAAAACATAAAATGAACAAGAAAAGGATCTCATTTGCAATAAATAGCAATATGATTGAGTTTCAGGACATTGAAATTCTCTCCCCCTTTTGACATTATCAAATAGTAGTGGGGAGGGTAGAAAAGCATACAGTCAGGTCTTCTCCAAAACACAATCAAGCAGATAATCATACATGCAATCTCATATCATATGTCAACCAGAGAAGAAAGAAACACACAATCTCAGTCATAAGAAAAATATGGTGAATTAAGGCACCAACTCATAGGATAACATGATAAAAGAGAAAGAGTGCACATAACATATATTTACAACTCAGAAGTGTGCTCTCATAAAAGCAACTATAAGCAAAAGGTGATGAAAACCTAAAGATAGAATAGTACATCTTACATAATGTGCCCAGATGTTTCTAATACAAAATAGCCTAGAAAGATATATATGATCAATAACCTACACTAGAAACTAAGAAACAACTAGACATCTAGACTATCTATGTCCACAACATCAACATCATCATCAGCTCTAGGCTCATAGTCCTAGTCTCCATCTGAAGGTGCAGCAACAGTAGTGGTTGCATCACCTAAATCACCACCAGAGCCATCACCATCCTCAAAAGCATCCTCACCATCACCATCATCATCATCAACATCAGTCGTATCAGCATCAGCCTGGTCAGGCATCTCCTTGTCTACAGGAGGACCAAAACCATGATCGGGCCAATGAGCATTCTGCTCATCCCAAGTCATACCAAGAGCGTAGAGCTCATTGGCCTGAGGGAAGGATGGAGTAGAATCGCCAAGAGTGGCAAGTAGGGTGGCCAAGGGGGCAGCTAGAAATGACAGGTACATGGGAGCAGAACCACCAGTAGCAAAGGGTGGAGGAGCAGCAGTAGCGGAAGGCTCAGGGGTAGGGTAATAATGATGATATTCATAAGAAGCATAACCACTATTGGGGAAAGACTGGTAGGTGGTGTAGGGGTGTGCAGATATGTTCATGTTTGACATGATTGAACATAAATCCTAGTGCAGGTGCTCCTGGACCTGTTGGTTGTATGCCTCTTGGTGCATCATGTCGCCCATAAGGGTTTCATTGGATACACAAAATGAGGAATGGCTAGGTCTAGGTGGTTGAGGAGGAGGAGCTCAGGCAGAAGAGGTAGGGGTTGTAGAGGTAGAGACTGAGGGTGAAGCATTGGGTGTGGTGGAGGCAAAAATAGGCATGAACTTCTCAAGTGTGGTTTCACTGATACATGCACCCTTCCTGGCTAGCTTGAAATGGAAGTCAAAAAGAGCAATTTCTCAGTGGCAAACTAAAATAAACCACAAATTAGGGTTGAATATGGTGAATGGGTGCCTCCAGTGTTCTTATCGGAATCAAAACAGGTCATGTGTTGTAGAATGTATCTTGTCCATTTGACTCTGATATTCTCAAGAAGGTAATACATTATGACTGCAGTGTTCTCTGCAATATCCATTTGATTTTTCTTTGGATGGATGTTGCAGTTGACCACTATTCTAATATATGCTTTCTGAGATTGAGGGAGGAGGAGGGTAGGGTACTCTTCTTCTTATATGGAACATCGGGTTTCTTGAGATAGTGATGGATATCAGGAAGAGTGATCTCATTCTTCTTATAGAAACCATCAGGATTCAAGAGGTCGAAATACTCACTGTAATCCTTGCGCCAAGTGTCATTTTCATTATCTCCGGAAAAGAAGACATTTAATATATCCTCGGAGATTTAAAACCTCTTCCCGGTGATCATGGAAGTCAGGATCACTTGAGTATTCGGCAGGGGTACAAGGGTGTCATAATTCCAACGCAAGTTAGCGTAGAATTTGTGAACTGCTTTTGTGTTTGTCATTGAATTATGAAAACAGTCACGTTCGACAGCTAGGGCAGAGAGGTGATGAATGGATAGAAACTTAGCTACTTGGTCTATGACTGCTTGACGCCTAGGGCTAGGCTCAAACAAAGCACTAAAAGGGAAAGGACTCCTAGGAAGAAGGTCCTTATACCTATTTACAGCTTCTATTGAGACAAACGAGGTGTCATCGAAGGGAATCAAGTGGGAAGATGAAGAAGATGATGGAGCATTACTAGGGGAGGGTCTCTTTCTTCTATGGAAGCCATGGAGGCAAAAAGAAGGAGAAGAATATATCAAACACACAAAGCAAGCCACAAACACCGTCCAAACACCAAAAAAGAAAAAGCAAAAGGGGAAGTCTAGGGCAACCTATCTAGGTTGGGAAAGGGCTAGGATAGGGAAGCTAAGGATTTGGGTGGAGAGCTTAGGGATAGAAGAAGGGGAATCAGTCAGCTATTCTCTAGTTGAGAGGAAGAATAGTCAGTCGAACCCAACTTAAGTTGGCTTCAGCCCGCTGATCGGTCGATTTCTAAGAGTCAGAAACTCGGCTGATTAGTCCATTTTAGCACAGCTCTCGGCCACAGATCAGTTGAGTTTGTCCTGGAGGAAACTCGACCGATGGTCAACCTGACCTAAAACCATCAAACTCAATTTCTAGCCATATGAGTGCTAATTAAATTCATTTTTCGAGTCTATTATGGATATTGAACATACTTAGGTACATATCACCCATCATGGGGTACTATTTTGTGATAAAAACTTGAAATTCAAGAAATGCCCAAAAACAAGTGAAACTATGTATGTCAACAAGAAAAATTTTAGCAATTTTAGGCAAGCAAGGTGAGTAAAGCATGATCAAGACATATAGGATAATAACAACTAGCTAGATAACATTTCAATATCATCAGAAGCAACTATGAGCAGTTTAGATCTAATAAAGTGAAATTGCTCTCTAGCTAGAGGTTTAGTGAAAATGTCCGCCAACTGATTTTCCGTGTCCACATGTGTGATATAAATATCCTTTTTGGAAATGTGACCATGAATAAAATAATGGAGAACCTCTATATGTTTAGCTCTACTATGCAATATAGGATTATAAGAAAGATTGATTACACTAGTATTATCACAATAGATAGGAGAAGAATCAAAATGTATGTTAAAGTCTTGGAGCATTTGCTTCATCCATAGGACTTGGGCACAACAACTCTCAGCTGCAATGTACTCAGCCTCAGCAGTTGATAATTACACGGTACTCTATTTCTTGGATAACCAAGACACCAAGCATGGTCTTAGAAGGAAGCACGTGCCACTTATGCACTTTCTATCGACCAAACAACCAACATAAACAGCATCACTATATGCTACAAGAGTAATGTCCCTTGACTTAGGATACCATAGACCAAAGTTTTGAGTTTTGGCTATGTACCTCAAAATCCTCTTAACAAAAATAATATGTGATTTCCTAGGACTTGATTGAAAGCGAGCACACAAGCCAACACTAAACATAATATCAGGTCTAGAGGCAGTTAAATAAAGTAAACTTCCAATCATACCTCTATAGAGCTTCTCATCTACCTTCTCACCTTCTTCATCTCTATCAAGTTTGGCAATGTTGGACATGGGTGTGTCCATCGGCTTCATGTTCTCCATTCCAAATCGTTTGAGTAGTTCATTGGTTTATTTGCCTTGGTTGATGAAGTTTCCATCTTTGGTTTGCTTGATTTGGAAGTCGAGGAAGAAAGTAAGCTCACCCATCATGCTCATCTCAAACTCACTCTGCATAAGAGAACTAAACTCCTTGCAAAGATCAAGATTAGTCCTGCCAAAAATGATATCATCAACATAAATTTGAGTGATAAGAAAATTGCTAGAAGTGTGTTTTAGAAATAGAGTAGAATCAACTTTTCCTATGACATAGCCATTGTCTAAAAAAAAGTTCTTTAATTTCTCATACCAAGCTCGAGGTGCTTATTTGAGTTCATTGAGAGCTTTTTGTAGCAAATAGACATGGTTAGGTAGCTTGCCATTTTCAAAGGCCAGAGGTTGAGCAACAAATACTTCCTCCTCAAGGAGATGCCTGACCAGGATGATGTTGAGACGGATGCTGCTGACAACGATGATGGTGATGGTGAGGATGCTTCTGATGATGGTGATGGCCCTGGTGGTGATTCAGGTGATGAAGCCACTACTGTTGTTGTACCTTCAGATGGAGACAAGGACTATGAGCCATGAGCTGGTGCTGATGATGTTGTGGACATAGATAGTCTAGATGTCTAGTTGTTTCTTAGTTTCTAGTCTAGGTTGTTGATCATATATATCTTTCTAGGCTATTTTGTATTACAAACATATGGGCAAATTATTAGCGATGTACTATTGTATCTTCAGTTTTTCATCACTTTTTGCTTGTAGCTGCTTTTCTGAGAACATGATTTTGAGTTGTAAATATATGTTATGTGCACTCTTGCTCTTTTATCATGTTATATCCTATGAGTTGGTGCCTTAATTCACCATATTTTGCTTATGACTGAGATTGTGTGTTTCTTTCGTCTTTGGTTGACATATGATATGAGATTGCATGTATGATTATCTACTTGATTGTGTTTTGGAGAAGACCTGACTGTATGCTCTTCTATCCCCCCCCTACTTTTTGATAATGTCAAAAGGGGGAGAGAATTTCAATGTCTTGAAACTCAATCATATTGCTATTGTTTGTTATATTGTTGTTTATTGCAAATGAGATCCTTTTCTTGTTCATTTTATGTTTTATTATGTGACTTGCAAAGGACCATATAGTACATGTATGCTATAATTGCTTTGTGTAGGTAGACTAACCGTGCAGGTTAGAGTAAGCATAGATTCAGGGGGAGCTATTCACATTGTTCACATATTGAATCCCCCTAATTCACAAGACAAAGGTATAATTTCTATATCCTTTTCAATATGTTTGAGGAATGGTTTGTCATGGTCAAAAAGGGGGAGAATGTTGACCTAGAGGTTATACATTGTCCATATTTTGATAATGACTCAATTCATATGTATCTAATATGTGTATTCACGATTGATTTTAGGTGTTATGTACATGAAAAGGATCAAATTACTCATGCACTAATTTACTAAAGTTCAAGTCAAAAGCTATACAAGTGTGCAATTTAGGAAATCCAAGTAAATGACCTTAGAGGATTTTTGTAAACACTTGTATTGATGATATGACTTGTAACTAAGATGAGAAAATTGATTGGGACACTTTGCACCAAGTTTTAATCACTTTTGATGCACTTTAGAAAATTGATTACAGGCAGTCAATCAGTCGAGTTACAATCTCAACCGATCCACTAGATCAATTCTCTAAAGAGTGCATTGGTCGAGTTGTGCATTCATAGAACTCGACCGATCAGATTAATAACCAAAGCCAACTTTCATTGGTCAGTTGAGTTCCCCAGGACAACCTTGGTCGATGGTTTGCAATTTGGGTTTGTCTTTTACCCAATCGGTCGAGTTACCTTTATTTAATATCGACCAAATGTATTGTACAGAAAATGTAGAAAAAGTGATTGCGAGCATTGGTGACTTATTTGGATGAAAATCTATTTGTTGCCTTGGGTAAAAATGGCTATTTTTCAACCCTAAGTGTTCCCCAACTCAAATGGGCACCCTCATCTATAAATAGGACAACTTGGAGTTCATTCCAAGGTTGCTCATTTAATATATGTTTGGTTCTTGCTTAGTTGAGAGTGTTGCACACCTTTGAGCCCCTTTCTCTCTCTACCTTCAAGTCAAATATGTGAGTATGAGTGAGTTAGGATCTATTGTAAGGGAGCTACCCCTTGTATCCATGTAAAGCACTCCACCTCCATCTTCCTACCCCCTTTCCTTATTGAAGAAAAGGTTTGAAGATCTTCTTTGAGTGAAGGAGAAGGAGTTGTTGTTCTTTAAGGTTGAAGAAAGCATGGTGTTCCAGATCTCCAAGTGAAGGAGATAGGCAAGGCGGGCATTCAAGAAGGATAGGTAATTCCTTGAAGGCCAAAGACTTGAAGATGGAGTGGGTAAGTCCTTGTTGAAGGCTGAAGACTCCCTTGTTCAATTGGGTAAGTTCCTTCGGTAGGTTTAAGATCCTTGCTTGAGGTATTAAGTCCTTGGATGAATGTGGTTTTATCTTGTAATCTTGTGAATGAATATAAGAGCATCAAGATTGCAAAGTCCTAGAGTCTAACCATCTCTAGGTAGTGGACTGACTAACTTCTAGTTTGAAGTGTGGAACCACTCTAAACCACTTTGTCCAAGTGTATGTTCTTCCTTGTCTCTTACCCTTACTATGCATGCTAGTTAGGACTTCAAATTGGCTATATGTTCAAGTTTCTGCACTTAATATAATTTGGTGGTCTAATTCGTCTTGTGAGATTTGTGAAGCTTTATTCACCCCCCTCTAGAACCCTTGATACAACAAGTATATATATCCCATAACTATACATGAAAAGGCACTCATGCCAAAAACCTCATGACGATATCATAATTACAAACACATCAAAAACACCCCCAAGACTTGAGTGTACAGGGACGATTCTAGGACTCTACACCAAAAGACTAACATCACTTCCAACCTTCTCAGCTACTACTTTGGTTGTTCCTCCCCCAAAGTTGCACAATCTCTACCTCCTCTTGTACGTCCACATAAAAGATGTGGAGAAACCCAAAGGGTGAGATCCAAATCTCAGCGGGAGATATAACTCTCCACCAACACTATTATATCATGGGTAAACCAAAGCAGATACATGCATTACTAAGGAGGATAATCACATTCAGTGAAATGTTGTGTATCTAAAAGCAGATGCAATTAGTATTCTAAGTAGGAATATGAAGAACATGTATATTTTCTACCAACTTCAAGTACAAATAGCAAGGAAGGCTTCAATCAACGTTCTTGTATTTGATCCTATGCAAATAGGCTACACGGTTTATTATGTGTTTTAATATGCCCTGAGGATTTCAGTCGTACAACCCAAACCCAACTGACCACTTCTAAGTCAAAATTCTTGCCATACAAGGTCCACAGAAGAGCCAAAATCTATGACCTCACCAGACCTTGTGGTCAATACACAAGTACACCATAGATACATATCAATCAACTGCAACCTGTGAAATATAGTCAAGAAGTGAAAGTCATATCCTACCTTGGTACATATCATGGCGCTAGTGAACCTGAGCTATGACCCGTAGCCGCACTCCTGCCAAGGTATGGCCCACAGTCAATCTTGTGAAACCTCATAAGCATCAAATCACTGAGCTATGGCCCACAACCGCACTCCTACCAGGGTATGGCCTGCATCCAATCTTGTGAATTCATATACTCAACAATATATGACTCCAAGCCTCCACTAGGGAAAGCCCGTTTCACCATCTAGCAAGTGCTGACACTGAGATGGATCTACAACACAGGGAAAAACTACATAAATTAAGTTCCACTGGATTAGTTAATTCAATTAAGTGTCATTTAGAATCAATCAAGTTACAATGTACAAAGACATAGCAGACTCTACAAAGATAAGGGCATAGTACACCTCTAGAAGATATAAACATATAAGGTGTGAACTTATCATAGTATCACCACAAGATGTGTGTATCATCGCCATTCATAATATAGTCATCACCAAATCCACATGCTATGGGATATCAATCCCTCAACTCATCATTGGGAGATGTCATCTCATACTATGGAATAAGCCATTTCCAGGTTATAGGACCTATTCACATCATTCCTAAAGTACAAGTACCTTAGTCTGCCTCATGAAGGCTCATTCAACCTGTATCACATCATAATCACCATAGCTTTCCTCTAGCTATGCCTATCAACTTGTAGTAGTTGCATGGTTAGAAATTTATAAACAAAAGAGATAACATCCTAACATCATAGCCATTTAATGAAAAGGAAACAAAAAAGTTACATTGCAGATTTTTAGGGTTAGGGTTCCTTCTTAGCCGAATAGGGTTTAGAGAGATAGGTTCAACAACCAAGCCCAATTTCAATACTTCCCATAATCTTGGAGTACATTAGGTTCAAGGAATATAATTAAAATTGATTAGATACTATTCCAAACAACATTTTACATGAATTATTCACTACTCATACAAGTACATCATTAAATGTCCAATCATACCCTTCAACCACCATCATCATCCTGTGTCAACCTACCATCAACATGGTGTCTTGGTCTAACATCAACATGGTTTGTCGACCTAACATCAACATAGGATATCAGCCCAACATCAACATGGTGTGTCAGCCTAACGTCAACATGGTATGTCGGCCTAACATCAACAAAGGATATCATCCTAACATCAACATGGTGGATCGGCCTAACATCAACATAGGGTGTCATCTTAACATCATCATGGTGTGTCAGCCTAACATCAACATAGTGTGTCGACCTACCATCAACATAGTATGTCAGCCGATCATCAACATGATGTATTAGTCTAACATCAACATGGGGTATCAGTCTATCGCCAACATAGTGTATCGGTCTATTACCAACAGTTCTACTATCAACGTGGTGCATCGATTCTACATCAACATGGTATATTGGTTGTACATCAACATGGTATATTGGTTCTACATCAACTTGGTGTATCGAACTCTAACCATTAGGGGTACAACCAACTATAGCTAAGGAATCGGTCACAACATACATGGCCAAGATCATCATCAAGACATAACCAAGGTTGAGGCAGGGAAGAACAAGATCTAAAATAGCAAGAAACTCCATGGAATGCCACCATCTTCAAGGTGTAAACTCCACAAGATGGTCACATAAACTCGCTCCATGTGAACTTCAAGAAAGAGCCACATTCAAAGGTAAAAGACCATGCTCTGCACACCCCAAAATAGAAAGATATTAGAATTTCAGATATCTTTAAAACCAAGCAAGATTTCCCTTCCCAAAATAGTTCTTAAGATAATCATCATCCACTTGCATGTTAGGGAAACAGTTTAGAGAAGGAAAACATATTCATGCATAAGGACTAAAATAATAGAGAGGGCTAAGAGTTATATAACCCACCTTAATAAGATCACCACCAAGGATCCAAGCTCCAAGATCAAATCTCCAAGCACACAGTCCCAAGGTTGAAGAAGATCCACCAAAGGTCCCAATCTCGGTCACAAAAACACCCCCAAGAAAAGAAGATATCAAGGTCAAGATATCCCTAGAAAAAGGAAAAGAAAGATAAACTCTATCTGATCCAAGGAAGAAGAATAAGAAAGAAAAGAAAGAGAGAACTTCATCTCGACATGGTCTATGACCCTAGAGATGAAGGTTCTTTCCTCAAGCACATACTTCATGCCAAGACATGATCCATGGCCAAGAGAATAAGAAGAAGATGGAGAAGAGAACATAAGGAAAGCATCACCGAAGAAAGCACAATTGACCAAGGTGGAAGATGAAAAAAGAATCATCATAAGCTAAGAACTCGATCAACAAGGCTCCAAGGAGATTTCTTCTTGCTCCTCAAGGATCCAAGGTCATCCACAGGGAAAAGCAAGAATAAGAAGGGGTGAAAGGTTCACTTGTGTGAAAGGAAAAGAAGCTATATACTTGAGGGGGTAGAGAAATATCAAAGGAGAGGTGTCATCACCTTAGGCATCTAGGGGACACTTGTCCATGCAAAAAGGCCAACATGCATACACTCTAGCTTTATAAGAAAATGTGGTGATGCACTCTAGGTTGGGTCTCAACCTCTTGGGCACCCACCAAGGGTGAGGCCCCACCAGCCCTAGACAACACATCATTCGCACTTGGGTGAAGGCACACATCACACTTTGAATCCTTAATCACCACTAAGAATGCCACCACTCACCCAAGATCCAAACAAGGGGCCCACTTCTTTCTCTCTCATCTAGATGATGCCAAGAGATGAAAGATACACTCTAGAGGTGACAAATTGCACATCCATCCCCTTTATTTGGCTAAATTGCAATTTTCACCCAAGCTAGCACATAAAGCACAAACAACATCCAAACAAGCTTGAACTTGAAACTTAAACTTTCCACAAGCCCTAATTACACCTCAGAAGATTAAAGAAAGGTTCTAATCCACTTACTTTGGAAAAAATAGGGTTACCCAAAAACATCAGGGGTCTTACATTATAGGCCTTATATTATATATTTAATCTTTTTTTCAATACTCTTCTATTCCTAACATTAATGGTCTTATATATGTTTCTCAGTCCTCTTATAGTTAAGGCATCTCCACAAACTAAAACATATGAAACACCAATTCATATATCTTTCACTTATAACTAGAAATCCCAAGAACCTTAGGGGTTACCTGAGATAACATAACCACTCTATGAATGACCTAAGTAGGGTAGAGGAAAGAGAAAGTCTTATGAGAAGGATACTAATCCTTAAACCTTGATAAGAAAACTACAATCTTAGGTATATAGGAAAATGAAAGGAAAATAGTTCTTATATATGTGCAAACCCTATCACTAAATGAAAATCAATGAAAGAGAAAAACAATGAGAAGGTAGTTGACCCTTGAAATCACATAAAAGAAATAATAATCACAATGGTCATTTTAAATAATAAAGGAAGGAGGTATTGAAGTATGTAAAATACATAGGAGTGAGTGAAAATACTAGTGATACTTGTAGGTCCTCCATCTTGATTTCCAAGGAGGGATCTAGCAACCTTAAGTTTGCAAAACCCTAGATGAGTACCTCTTAGACATTAGATCATATTCATAGAGATACACTTTAGATACCTAAAACACCTATTCAAAACACTACTACATATATGACTTACATTATCAGTTTTTTAAGGTAAACTGACATCATAAGATATCTCTTTGGATCCTTAAAGAAAACCGTCATGGTTGGCCAACTAAGAAAACGCGGGGTGTGCCTTATTTATCTTGTCAATTTCTTCATAAATAAACAGACGAGATAGATCACGTTGCAAAAATACAATTTTGTGCAATTTTTTTGGAAGGCATTTCATTTGCCTCGAAAAACCCTATTTTTTCACTTTCTTATACAAAAATCGATGGGATAAAGGGGTATGCGCCAAATGTCTCCTTATATTTCTCATTTGTGTATCTCATTGATTTTTTCTACACAAACCAATGAGAAATGGGTATACGCCAAATATCCCATGATATTTCTTCCTCCATATTGTTTTGTCTCATTGGCTGTCATCACCTAAACCAACAATGTAGTATTCAATGGGATGCATCATTAGTCATTGGTTTTGACATAGTTTACTGATGCTATAGACTCACACGGACACAAGTTTGGTTGGTAGTTTTATTATTTTAACTAACATTATAGGATTATTTTGTCATTTCTTTACAACAACCAATGAGGTATGTTTCACTTAAACCCCGTTAGAAACCCTTCTTTCCCCTCTTTCCCCTCACTGTGTTTATCTAGACCACAATCTCCAACTATTTTGTTCTCCTTCGCTCACCATCATAGCTCCTCCACCATCCACAACTCCTCACCATCGACCACAACAACTGCTCATTTCCACGGCTGCCTTCACTATCTCCATGGTTGCTCACCACCAGCCAAAGTCATCCTCTGATGCTTCCTCTGCCAGCCAGTGACACTTCCTCCACTAGCCACAACCTCCTCTGTCAGTGCCTTCTCAATTCATCATCCTCCTCTTCCATAGCCAGAGGTATTTCATGTGCTCCTTCTTCCTCTCTTCCTTGCTCCTCTCTCCTCCTTCAGTTGTGTCCATCTCCATTTCCCCTTTCCTCCGTCCTCCTCTCTCCTCCTTCCCCTGGCCTACAATTTCTTCTTAATATACTGAAGAAATCATTCAAGATAGGGGAAGGAGGAGAGGGTAAAGGGATATGGGGATAACTGAAGTAGGATATTGTGTTGAATTGTATGGAGAAATATTTTCTATGATTTCAATTGTAGTGAATTATGAGGAAATTGAGAATATGTTGAATTGATGGAGAGTGTGATGAATTATTACATGCTTGCTATTGATTATTTGGCTTTGTTAGGATTATTACATGATTGTTATTGATAATTTATCTTTGTTAACTCTCAAAGTTGTACTTATGTATTTAATTATAATTGAAAATTATTTCTAAAATCTAATATGTAAATGTTAATCTATAAACTCTAATGTATAAATCCTAGATTCTAAACCCGAATTTCTTAACCATGTTGTTGGCCTAGAAACCCATCCAATATCTACTCATTAGGAGTAACCTTGGATACTCCCAGGTTTGGGAATGTTCTTGAGCACTTCATCTTACTTAGGATGTAAGTGTATAATGCTTGTTCGATTTCAATAAATTTCAACACCATGTTCCCTTTTGTTCTCTAGGTAAATATGTAGGTGAATGTTTTCTCATCTACATCGATGTACTTGAAGAACTATGGGGAACTACTCCCAAAATTTATTATAATCGAACATGCATTATACACTTACTAGTGAGATTAAGTGCTCAAGAATTGGATAGGTGGTACAGATTCATCAATGTGAATGCTAATAGATGATTAGGGATCAATTCAAACATATTTTATTCTGAAATTAACTTATTATCTTACACCTGATGAGCCATTCATCTCCCATATTATCATATTATGGATCAATCATGGATGTGTAATCCAAATATGTGCACTTCTGAGTTTATTAATGGTCTCGATGAGTTTTAAGATTTTCAGAGGAACATAGAAAATAACCTAGAGATAGGTTCTATTTCCCCTATAGGAACTGTAATAAAAAATTGACAATTGACACTATTGGCATAATCAAAGATCGTGACATGTGCAATGGGATTATACAAGGCTATACAAAATGGCACTAGTATGAATAGTTCCTAGTATGAGATCAAAAGATGTCGGTAGTGGTAGTTGTATCAAAGAAGAAATGAATGTCGATATTGATGTGAACAAACCAATTCCAACAAACATGGTTGATGTGATGCTAGATAGTTGTGGGTAAATGTTACAAATGCACCTACCTTATTTAGAAATGTTTTACATGATGCAAGAAACTATTATCTTAGGTTTGTACTAAGTTTATGAATTTGAGTGTTGTGTTGAGATTGTATAATCTAAAGGCTAACAATAGATGAAGCAATAAAAACTTCACTTCTATTTTGACTTTGTTGCAAGAAATTATCTCTGAATGCAACAAGATTCCAATATCAACAAAATGAAAAAGATGTTGTGCCCAATGGGAATGAAGGCTAAGAACATACATGCTTGCTCGAATGATTGTGCATTATTTCAAAATGACTACATCAATATGAAAGAATGTTTGAAATGTGGGACATCTAGTTATAAAAAGATGACATCAGGTAAGACCAAAACTTAGTCTCCTACCAAGGTGATGTGGTATATGCCTATAATACCACAGTTTCAATTCTTGTGTGGTAATAATGTAGATGCACAAAATTTATATTGGCATGTGGAGGTAAAGAAAAACAATGATGGTATGCTACAACTTGTGTCTGATTCCCCGCAATGGAAGAAAATTGACTTATTATATCCTAAAATTAGCAAAGAATCCATGAATTTGAGACTTGGACTTTGTATCAAAGGGATGAATCCATATGGAACATTAAGTATCCAACATAGAACTTAGTGTACCATAATTGTTATATACAATCTTCCTCTGTGGTTGTGCATGAAGTGTAAATATATCATGATGTCCTTGTTGATATTGGGCCATAAACAACCTGGAAATGATATTGACTGTAATGACTTGTTATCAGATTAACCATCTAATCAGGGTTTACTTGGTTGATTATATGCTTAACTAGATTGATCATTATTGAAGCTTGATTATTTATGGTAGTCTAATTATGATTCTTTAATCATTTTAAGAAAATATAAATATGTTTTTATTTCAAATAATTAGGGTTGAGAAATGAAAACCCTAATTACCCAAAATTAGGGTTTTGGTAGCATATGAATACATAATTTAGTAAGTATAGTGGTGCACTAAATGATTTTCATTATTTTATATATAACTCATATTTATTTGAAATTGAATATGATATACATATAAGGATCAGTATGAGGTGTCTTGTTCCCTGGTGAGGGTTTCTGTTGAGGGATTGAATCAAATGAGTCAACTAATCAATGTATACTAATGATTTATGAATGAAATATGTGAAAATAGAAAATAGGGTTTCCATGTGTGTGAATAGCCCTAATGAATCCATGTGCACTGTGATAAGATTACTGAATGATATGATTCATATGATATGTTGAACTAAGAATGAATTCTTTAACACCATAAAAATTTAGTATTAAGATGAGTATGAGTGATAAAGCTAGAACTTGTATATAATGTTGTAAATGTAATGAAATGTTGAATTTCAGGTATTAATACTTTAGTTGAAGATGATGAGTCTTACTAATGCATCTATTTTAGTATGACTTGTGAAATGATGAGTAAACTGTCACATGAATGTGGGTCATTTTATACAAGCTATATAACAGTGAATTAGGAAGGATGATTAGGCATTATGATGTAATAAGATGTAACCTAATTCATACTTTTAAACTAAGGTGAATAGTATTATAAGAGACATAATGATCTTTTTTAATTAACAAAATGCTATTGAAAGCCAATGACACAGTACACTCAACTATTTACAAGAAAGGAGACAGATAGGAATGATTGAATGGTGATGACAAGTTAAAAATGAAATTAACGAAATGTGTGTGGTGAATAATATAGTCTATATATTTGAATTACATTTATGTTGACCTCAATTGCATAAATATTATTAAAATAAGATCATGAAGGATTTGAATGAGATAGAAACTTTATATATTAAGTAAATTTTAGAATGATTTGTTCCTAGAGTAATAGTGAACATGAAATGAAAGAAGTTAAAACTAATGAATATGAAAAGAAGGGAAAATGATGAAAATTAGCATACGGATCGAAGAACCTAACCCTAACCTTAAAATAATGAGTTTTATGATACTAATGAATAATGATATCAAAACAGGGACTAAGAAATGCACATTAGTATAGTTTAATTAAAATACAAGATGAGGTTCAAGGATATGAATTGATTATAGAAATGTTCTCTTTGATTGTAATTATATGTTAGGATACTTGTATCTTGAGAATGACCTTCTCTGATTAATTTATAATGAGATTATTTATGCATTGAATATAGCCTTTATTGAAGAGTTCTATATAGTAAGTCAAGAATATTATGTGTGTTATGCACATTCATGCTTAAAGATTTATTTATATTATAGGAATCAAACAGAATAAGTATATGTTGTATGATGAACCTATTCTAAGTATGATGAATGACACAAGATGTTTATATGCCTATACTATTGCTAGTTTTACTAACTTTATGAATATTTGTTGAAAAATGAGATATGGAATGAACTGATAAGAAATATGTTGAGATTGAATTTAACATTCATTGATTACATTTGAAAACCCTAATGAGGGTAAATGCTAGACAATGAGATTATGTCTCAGGCTGAAATCCCATTAACGATGACTATTATGAGATGTTGCCAAAAATGGAAAGAATCATATGTGTTTCAAACTACACATTTTTGTTGCTTCTTCCTTTAATCATTGCCTTTTTGATAAGCCTAATTTGTTTCATGTTACTTTAGTTACATGAGAACACACACATGATAAATCATTTTTTGAATTCTTTTAAGATGAGTAGAAGAGGTTTATAACAAGTGAAATGATGACATATCTAATTAGGGGAGCTGAACATCGTGAGTTTCCTATGAGGTCCACATTGGGAAAACAAAATGAATCTCCTTGTAGTAATCGATGTATAATGAGAAGGATTATCAAAAGTGTGGATCGAGACATTAAAGGCTAGACCACTAAGATTTCAGAGTGAGTCTCTAGAGTGGCTCTGGCCCTAAATTTTTTCTGTGAAAGTCTATATCCATGAGGTATAAGCATTGATGAAATGAAAATTTTGAAACTGAAAATATGATAAATGTTGTGATATGTGATATATTGTTTTGTTGGTTCCTATCTCGTGTAACTGAGATGAGGATGTGTGCCTCTTTAGGCAACCCTGAGGTGGCCAGGGCCTGTTGTTTATATCTTAGGATGGCCGGATAAACCCTAAGATAGTGATGGTGAGTCATTGATACAAAAATCAGGCGTGGTGAGTTCTACTTGGTGAGGTACATGCCAAGCAGTTCTAAAGAAAATGAATAACATAATTCAAACCATATAGAATATGATTTGAATGCTTGTTACATTCTTTGTGTTGCTTGTTGATAATTTTCCATACTTGATTATGTTAATTGTTGTGGAAAATAATCATGTTGTTATAGAGATTATCTATTTCATATTCTAATCTATCTTCTAATCTATCTTGTTGACTAGTAATAAATGTTGAGATTTATATTCACTTTAAATATTATTTAGATTGCTTGATATTTGATAGTATTGTTTGGAAGACATATCTTATGTTTACTTCAGCTTCAAAATTGCAAGATGTGTTCCTGGTCTGACTGGTGGAGTGTCACAAAGATGATGTTATTGTTGTGTATTATTCAAAATGCTTAGATCTTGACTTGTTAGTCATGTATAAGGATTTTTAATATGAATTAAGTCGAATCTACTGATTTTTTTTGTAGACATGCTCTAAAGATAATTTTTAAAGATTTGATTTGATCAAAGTGATCATCTTATCTGATTTATTAGATTATTATCATGAACTAGATTTGATCAGATGAAAGAACTATCTATTATACTTCTCATTATCTACAAGTTTATTTTTATTTCATTATACTTAATCTGATACAAATGCATGTACTCAGCTTGAGTGGGAGGTATCCACTCATTGGAGCACTATATGAGTCTCGTGAGGCTATTTAAAATATTTTTAGGTATCATGATATCTAACAGAGAGGTCGTTACAAGGAAGATGTAAATAGAATGATCAAGATAGATTAAAAAGTCCTTGTACTCTCTCTTTCATGGGATGGGTAGTATATTGAGTTTATTCTTTCATGTACATGTATTTGTTGTAAGGTGAACTATATGTGAGCAGTAAGATTTGATTCTAGTTTTAGTAGAGTTGAATGTGATTTGTGATATCTTAATATGATATCCATAAGACATTAATTTGTGAAAATTGTGATCAAAGAAAAAGGAAAAAATTACCTGTGTTTTTCTTATACTGTGTTGATCATGTTTGTTGGGAATTATTTGTTTTGTTTAATTGTATCAGTTTAAGTTTTGGGATTCTCTATAATGTTTCCATTTATGATATTCAAAAGAGAGGTCTTGACACTGATGTTTACCTTGAACCTCTGATTGATGACCTAAAGAAACTCTGGGGAGAAGGTGTGATGACTTATGATGCTTTACACAGAGAGATGTCTAATTGACATGCTAAGTTGTTTTGCACTATTAATGACTTTCCATCTTATGGGAACATGTCTGGATATAGCAACAATGGAACCAAGGCATGTCCTTTATGTGAGGAAAACACTAATTCAATCCTATCAAAACATGGCGGTATGACTATATATCTTAGTCATTGAAGGTTTCTTCCAAAGGTGCATCCTAACATAAAGTTGTGAATAACATTCAATGACTGAACTGAGGAACATAGTGCCCCTAAATCTATTTTAGGGGAGGATTTTTATGAAAGAGTAAACAACATTACAAATCATTTCAGTAAGAGACTATGTACTACTCCCATAGGCGATAAGTCATTATTTCAAAAGAGGTCAATATTCTAGGATCTTCCTTATTGGAGTTCTTTGATAGTTTGACATAGTATCAGTGCCATGCATGCTAAGAAAAATTCTTGTGATAGCATCATTGGTACTTTGTTGAATATAGAATGTAAGAGTAAAGATGGCATCAAATCTAGAATGGACCTATGTGAAACAAGTATAAGGAAAGAACTAACAAAAGAAGTTACCAAGGGTCGCCGCACATATTTACCTCCTAATTATTACACCTTGTCTACACAGGAGAAGAGAACTTTTTTCGAATGATTTCTTAATGTTAAGGTACCACTGGGATACTCAGTAATATTCGTAGATGGGTATCAATGAAAGATATGAAGATGATATGTCTCAGATCTCATAATTATCACACTATAATGCAACATATTTTACTGGTGGTTATTTGATCTATGGTTCCTAACCATGTAAGGTTTGCAATCACTAGGAATTTCTTCTTCTTCAACACTTTATGTAGAAACATAATTTACTCTGAGATTCTAGATAAGTTGTAAAGAAAAGTGGTCATTACCCCATGCCAACTTGAGTAGTATTTTCCCCCTTCATTCTTTGATATCATGATACATATGGTTTTCCATTTGTCTAGGGAATTGAAAATATTGGGTCCAGTTTTCTTACATTGGATGTATCATTTTGAGCGGTACATGAGTATTTTTAAAGGTAGTATACATGACCGTTGTCAACACAAAGTGAGTTTCATTGAGAGCTATGTTGCTATGAGGTTATGGGCTTTTGCAATGACTTTTTGAGTTGCAACCAAACTCGTGCTAATACTGTGAATCCTAATATTTAATCTGAAAAAAGGTAGTTCAAGAGAATGATAGGTAGATATCAGTCATGAGTGGTGGGAACAAGCACACTTGTATGTTTTATACAACATTGAAAATGTGGGTATTTATGCGACCGAGCACACCAATGAGATCAAGAAAAAATGCCCCTGAGCTAGTTCAATATGGCTTGCTATGCTCTCAGACATTTATTAGGTGCTTTGAAGAGAAAGTATTCAATCAACTATCTCAAACACCAAATAATGTTCAAAAACTATCAAATGACTCACATATAAGATAAAAATGCATGTTATATCTTACGAAGAGGTTGAAATAAATGAATTTTCATACTACACAAATCATCAAGATGATAAGAGCATCATCTAAAATAGTTGAGTCACCCTTCAGGAATCTTCATTGTATTTTTCTAGTGCCAAGGATAAGGTCCACATGTAGGACAGATGTCTTATTGCAATTTCATTGAAGACTTATGGGAAATTGACTACACAGGGTTTAGAGTTCCATTATTTTGGTGTAAATGGTTTGAGAACAATAAAGGAGTTGTAGTTAATGACTTGAATTTACAAAAGTGAATTTTGAGTGGAAAGGTGAGAAGAATGAACCATTCATCGTGGAATCGTAGGAAAAGTAGGTACTCTATATCTTTGATCTTGCAAGGAAAATTGGTCTATTTTTCTTCATAGGATAAGACAAATCCTATTGATGATGAAGAATAATGATGACTCTAGTCAATTCTCAGTTGGATTACCAAGTGTAAATGAATCTAACATTGATGACTACACACATGAAGATCACACAAAAGGGATACTAGTTTAATATATACTACATGTTATACTTCATATGTTATTGGCACTATATAACATGTTTCTTTTTTCATATGTGATCTGACTTTTTCATATGTGACCTAACTTTTTCATATGTGATCTGACTTATTTGTACGTGATATGACTTTTTATATGTTTACTTTTGAATTTATAGATGAAATATGACTAGAACATAGCGATCTCGAGCGTGAGGGTCCTGATCTTGAGGATCCTACTGGGCCTCTTAACTAGGGTGATGAAATTGTTGCTCAATCTAAACTTATGAGTGGGAAATTTTTTCATAAAAACTTGTCTCAAATAGGGAATCGAAGAAGGTTGTTATTGAATTTAATGAATGAGGCACACTAATTACTAAAGAGTAGAAGAAAGTGGGGATGCCTCTCTCTCTCTAGGAATATCTCTCGCCCCTCTCTAGCTTTCTTCGGCGGCCACGGCTGGGGGGAGGGAGTGTGCCTTGTAGGTGGCTTTCTCCCCCTGGCTTTCAACAGCCATGGTTGAGGCTCACAGGTTGTAGGTCGATTCCGTTCTCTGGAGGTAGGGAGCTGTCTAGCCCAAATCACTGGGGCGCTCCTCTGTTGGTTAGGGAGACAAGTGATGTTTAAGTGCGTGGAGTCTAGATTTGGATCTATGGCAGCATTACGACTTGGTTGTCTCCACTCCATTTAAGAGTGATGGTTGGAGAGGAGTCATTCCCCTCTAGATCTAGGTCTCGCGCTATGCACCATCATCACTGGTGTTGAGGGGTTCTTCACCCCTCTTTCACAGGAGGCCTTTCCTCTCTTCCCTGAGTTTCCAGTTCATTCTAGATGATGCGACCCACAACTAAGGCTTGGATGCGACCTTGGCGACCCTGGCGGCGGGTGGGCTCTGGCGGCATCCTACGGGCTTGATGGTGCTTCCCCATTCAGGTTCTGGTGGCACCTTCCTCACCCTGCTGGAGGTTCACCCTCAGTCGTCTTCTCAGGTGCTCCCTCCAGTTTGGGCGAGTTCTTGCATATGGTGTTTTGGTGCTGGTCGATGGATGATTCCTCACAAGTTGATAGTGGGGTCGTTCTTGACACAGTATAGTGGTTGTGCACAAGCTGAGCATCAGATACTCAAGGATTTGCCTCTATGGGGGCGATAGGATCTTTGAGGATCACTTGCGACTACTGAAGTCAGGAAGGAGCTGTTGTTGCAACCGGTTCTTCACCCTTTGGGTGTTTGAGGTGGTGCTATTGTGCTAACAACAGTTTCCTGAGTATCGATGTTGATGTGCAAATAGCAACTCCTGGTTCCAGTGAGATTCTTAGTCATACTCAATGAGGATATCAGAAGCAAGGTCTCTAGACGTATGCATGTGATGATAGTCAAACATGTCCTCTCTTTGTGGGTGAACTTAACGCTAGAGGCTCCATGGATGCTTGTCTCCAACTACAAAAGCTTTGGGAGTTTGTTGATGATGCCCCTGTTAAGCTCAAACTACTATTTTTCTGGGACCTTTTTGAGTTTAATGACTAGGTGCAGATGGTCACTGCTTTAGGGAGAAGGACTATGAGTGACAGTCATGGCTTTCTCTTTTTATTATCTTACGTGTTCCTGCTGAGTTTGTTCTTGGGGTTAGGACATGCGATGGCTTGCTTTTTTTTATTTGGCAGAAGTGATGGGGTTCATTTAGACATATTTGTGGGTGCTTTGTTTTGGTCTTGTATGCTCTCCCTCCCCCTGCTAGGTCTTACAGGCTTTTTTTCTATTTCCTACCCCTTTCCTTAGTTTTTATTAGTTTGGAGTCTTCTTTTGTTGAATCCCTTTTATGTTTCCATGTGTGGAGACTTTGGATCTGTTTTTTTTTCCCAAGGGGCGCATTTTGTACCCAAAGTTTTGGTTTTATTAGTAACAGGATTTTTGACTGACAAAAAAACAATTACTAAAGAGTTCATCAGCTATTGTGGGATCATTGGTCAAAGGGAAGTGCCTCTCTATGTTGAGGATTGGAGACAAGTGAGTAATGCTAATAAATACCTCATCCAGAGGGAGTTAGAGGTGAGATATTGCATTTATGATTTTGTAGTCTTTTTCTATTCTTTCTTTTCACATTTCTAACAAGTAGTGAATGTCAAACTTTTTTAGGGCCAATATGGTCTTGATGAAAAGTTGCATTGCAAGTTCTTATGCAACTCGTAGAGAGAAGACATAGAGATTGGTCGACAATACTCATAAAAGACTACATCTTTGGAGACAATAAGGATAAGGACCCCATTCTTAAATGTCCCTATCTTGATAAAAAGAAATTGGTTGGAGTTTGTTAAATAGACAAAAATAGATGCTTTCAAGATACTGAATTAGTTACATTTTTATGATTTCTTATAACTAGTCAACACTACTCTTATTGAACTAATCTCTTCATTCAAAATGCTCAAAAAGAAAGGTGTGACAAGAATGTGCACAACCACTGGTTGGGTTCATGTGGTTATGTTAAACCTTCCAGTTGAGAGAATAAGAGCAAGGGCCTTTTACTTCTACTCCTTCTCCTACTGAGTCTTCTAGTTCTTCTCTATGGTTCCCTCACTATATTGAGTGGAAGATAGGAGGAAAAACAAAGCTAGAAAAATCCCTATCTAAGAAACCCAGGAGGTGGTTGCAGAATTGGAAAACTACTTGGTCTCACAATGCATATTTGTGTTCTTTTTTCCCTGGATTGTTAAGTTTTATTAATTAGTTGGTTTTGATTATGAATAGTTGAATCAGGTGAGAAAATAAAGGAGGGCAAGTTCGCCCCTCAAGGTATACACGATGAATTGACAGTTGCTTTAGAGATGGATGAGAATCCTAAACGTGTTAGGGCCGTTGGATCTGAGTTTGGGGTAAAATATTTTTTTAGCTCATCCCAACAAAAGTGCAAATCTGCCAAGAGAGGGGGAATGGATTAGGAGGATGTGCAAAGATTGAGAGGTACATCCTTGGAGGATTTTAAGGATTTTTAGGATGCTCAAGCTTCTTTAATAGTCACAGATCCAATACAACATCGCATGCCCGTAGAGGGTATTGAGAGTAATCCTTCGGACCACCATAGAATGACTGGGGTAAGATTCAATTCAAGTCAGTTATAGATACATTGTGATAAAGTAACCCCACAAGTAAATATATATGTGTGCCAATTCAAATGTTATGTTTCTAAAATTATTGGTGGCCAGAAAATGTCATCAATCCATATAAGATCCATCATACAATATCATGGAAAATAGTGAGGTTTTTCCAAATGCTTTTATGGTTCATGGTGTTCTCCTTCCCACTGATCATGTTCGTGTGAACGTCATATGTGTCATTCTGACATGGAAAGAAACACCACTCCCATACAATCACCTAGATGACACCACAGAGAGAGATGTAGAAGGCGAATTTATTGGGTGTCCCAATTAGCTTGTCATTTTGGTTGAGGCATGACATATTCTATATTGAATTTATATATAATTTAAAGAAAATATAAGAATACATGCATGCAGACCATAAAAAATAAGAATCCCCCTAGGGTTTCAAATCCTCCACCCCACATTTTATTCCATAAGAGTTGTTCAGCTACTTAGGCCCTAACTACAAGGCATTGACAATAAGGTTGGACAAGATATATCAATCAAATACCATGGTGATCGACCTTTAGGAGCATGTTGTTGGTATAGATAGTGATAATGTTATATTGTTGAAAAATGTTTCCTAGCTATTTATGTAGCAATGGATGAACACATTAGTGATAGAACTTTAGCTATTATGAGTTTGAAATACCTCATTATATTTGAAAAATACATGTTTTATAATTGTTTCCTATATTTTAGCTGATTATTGCATATATGTATATATAGAGAGATAGTCCGGCTAGAATACACTCGAGTGTATTTAGAGCTGAATACACTCAAGTATGTTTTTCATGATGCAATATTTTTTTTTAAATCTAACTCGTTGATCTTCCTAAACATCTTATGAATAGCTCATATGCAAAATTTGAGCACATTTGGACATTTATAGGTCATGTTATAAAGACCGCAAAAATTATGCATTTCAAATTAGTTTCATGTGTCGATTTTGTTTCCCTTTGATGAGTGACTTGCACTCGTCCAAATGGGCTCAAAATTTGTATGTAGCCTAGTTATAGTATGATGGTGAAGATCAATGGTTTACATTTTACAAAAATAGTCTTGATATGCAAACACACTTGAGTGTATTTGTGCATTCTCTACACTCGAGTGTATTCTATCCTGACACTTTATATATATATACCATCAATGATTAGCAATGTAGTTAGAGATCTGAGTGGTGTCAAAGATTACGTGACTACCGTAATGAAGGTTTTTAGCTCTTCCAAGACCGTGATCATATATCCCTTTAATGTTGTATAAGTTTTGGGCTTGTTGTTTATATTTCTAACTTATGAATACAATTTTTGTGGAATTTAATATTTATTTTATTTTCATTCTATCATTATATATATATATATATATATATATATATATATATATATATTCAGTCATTTGTATGATGTGGATGTTGAGTTCATAATATCAATTGTGGCATTTCTAATGCCATCAATGATTAGCAATGTAGTTAGAGATCTGAGTGGTGTCAAATATTACGTGACTACCGCAATGAAGGTTTTTAGCCCTTCCAAGATCATGATCATATATCCCTTTAACGTTGTATAAGTTTTGGGCTTGTTGTTTATATTTCTAACCTATGAATACAATTTTTGTGGAATTTAGTATTTATTTTATTTGCCTGCTATCATTTAGAAATAAGCATTGGTAATTGTTAGTGATTGTTCCCGAGATATGTACTGTGTATTTCTTTGATCATTCGGGTATAAAACTAACACCAAATGAAAGAGAACCAACAAAATTGGTGATTCACATGTAAGTATAGTTTTCCAATACTCAACACTTTGTTATTGTTTGCATCATATGACAGTTTAATAATGCAACATATATGTTAATTTTACTCATAGGGGTATGAAAGTATTCTCTAGAACCAAAGGAAAAGTAGATACAAAAAAGAAATTAGTAGCTTGGAGGAGTGTTTATGTATATCTTCTTCTCGCTCCAATGCATATATATTACCAACTCTGCTTAATTACATTTATTAATGTAATTGTAAATATGTAGTGCCTTGTACAAGATAACAATTGGGCATGCACATATTACATGATGATGTACCTGGAGACTATTGTCAGGCATGCAACACAGATGAGATGTATAGTGAAGTTATTATTATTAGTCTTGGATTATAATTAATGAAGTAGTATCATTTGATAATATAAAAAACCAAATCCAATTAGAATTATGTTTCATTCTCTTTGACATTTTTAACACTTTTAAAGCATATACATTTCAACAACTAAATGACCTACGTGAACATTGGGCAGACTGCTTCATCAAACATGTGGACTTGTTGTCTAATTGAAAGTTGATTGTTATTTTGAATTCAAACTTTGATGTCAATATTTTGATTTTATATTATTATACATCGTGGACTTAAAGTCTATGGGAGCTGATGTGTTTATGTATTCATGCATTTTTGTGTATGAATTGAATGAGTGAATTGAGTGAGAAGTGCCTAAGGAGGAGAATGATGTGTATTTGTACATATGTATGAAATTAAATGTGACTGAGAAATGAATCGATTGAGCTGTGAGTTCATGCATATGTGTGTGCATATAAAGTTAAAAATGGATAGAATATTGAGGTACTCTCGGCATGTTTGTGCATATGTATCAAATGCATATGTGTATCTGTATATGTATCTTTCTTCTTGTAGGTTTGTCAGCTTGTTGTTAACCTGCAATGCTTGCAGAGGCATGCAATTTTGATAAACTTGGTTCTAGTTCTGATAAACTACACACATCAGACATGCTAGAATCCGGACAACAGGTTTGCAAACTTGCTATATAAAAAAAGATATTTCTCATTGGTTGTTTCATAAAAACTAAGTACATATAATACTTTGTTAATTTCTAGTAGGAAACCGACAGGATATCCCTTAATTTTCCTTGTTTATTCACTAATAAAATTGATGGCATACTATTAGTCGTTAGTTATTTCTTGAGAAACTGACTACATAAATGCCAATACCTCGTTGGTTCTCATTCCATAAGTGACGAGGAAAGGTCAAGGGAAACCATTTTTACTACATAATTAGCATTATTTCATCAGTTCTCTTTAAATAACGGATGAGGAAAGGTCAAGAGAAACCATTTTTCATGCATGATGCATGTTATTTTATTAGTTGGGTATAAAATGAAATCGACAAAATGTATATGTATGTCATGGTTTTCTTTCTTTTCAAAATAACCGAAGACATATGTCCTCACTTTTAGCGTAGCCCACTTAGTCGTGAGTTTATAACTGATGACATATGTCTAAAGTAACTGATCATGATATCCCATTTATGTACTAGTGAAAGGAAGTGGTTTGTTCCACCTACAAGTTACCAGGACCAGCTAGGATTTGGTGAGAAAATGATTGCGTAAAAAGAAACATCCTTATCAACCCTAACCTAGTGAACTCAAGGGCATAACCATGCACACACGATGCAATATCTGAATCTAAATATTTAACAAGAGGTTAATTTATGAAACTAGCCATGGGAATAAATATATGGAAGTCTATGTATATAAATACTTATTTTTGGATTTTGATTTTCTATATATAAAAGAATAAAGAATAATTTCTTAGACCATTTGTGTATGTCCCTTAAGATCCTAGTTCGAGCTACTAGTTCTCACTCTTGTAATGAGATTGATGGAATGTCACTACAATGGGAACAGACCTTAGGTTTACATATGAAAATATGACAGGCTAATTAGGGTTTGTTGATGGCTTAGTAAAGAAAAAGAGGTTTAACTATACTCACAAACAAATCAAGTGTAAGATAACCCTTTCAAGGTAAGTGAGGATTATAGGAAAGACATGCATAGTCTAAAGTTCTATATTGTGGATGTCACCATATTAGGAGCATGATAATATGACAAACCATGTTTCAAATTCAAGAGGAGTCTATATCATGGTATTTGTCCTAGGTTGTCAAGGGAAACATGAGTCAGAGTACCTACTCTAAAAGAAAAATCATGTTTCCTCCCCTAACAGGGGGTATTGGCCTTGTAGGATATATTTGTGGAAGTTTTTGGAACGAATTTGTGAATTGTGACAATGAAGGTCAAGCTAATGAAAGGATTGGAAGGACCAATAGTGATAAACTAACCATGTTTTTCTTTACCCAAACATAGTTGGACGAACCTTGATTAGCATGTGAATAAGCTCTTGGCTAAGTACACCACATGAAAATGCTACCATGATGTAAACCCATAAGTTTGGGACAACACAACTAACTTTCAAATACTATGTACCATAGATCTGCATGCATGCAAGTACATAAGGCACCAATTAGTTTTCATGTAAGTATGTATCGTACAAATTAATGGTCATGTAAGCATGTAGTCATGTAATTTTGTATGCTATAAGTGAGTAGTACATAAGGTACATATAAGTTTTTATGCAAGTAAGAGAAACACAAGTGCTCGATTGTTATGTGAGGAAATATGTGAGACTCAAACTCTCTTATAAAAAGTACAATTTAAACATTTTTTATCATATGAATTGAATTGGAATGACCTTAAGGAGGAAATATAATCCAAAGTCAATGGGGGTATGCATAAAGAACCGAACATCCTAATACTTATGAAAATTAAGAGAATATGAGATTCAACTACTCATATAAAAATGAGCTATACAACCTTACTTTTTGCTTTAATTTTTGAGATAACTCTAGATTTCTGAGAAGGAAATAGCCTAAAAGACAAGATGTGTTATGACCAAGTGGCATGGAGGTAGTATATGAGGTGTGAAATCCCTTATAAATACCTAGTTAAAACATGTGTAAAAATTTTCAAATTGATTTGATGTTTTGAATAGTGCTTTCAAGATATATATGAGAATCTTTGATGGATGAATTATGTGAATGAATATGTGATTTTAGAACAAAAGAAGTTATGAAGAAATACATGTAAGCATAGGGGATGCCTTTCTCAGGACTAGTCAATGAGTAATAATTTATACAATGTTAGAGACCCTTATTTTGAAATACATCATACATGATAATGTAGCTTCTATGATAACCCTATGTATGGCAGGGACATAATCAAACCTATAGTTAATTATGGAAGATATAGAGGAATATGAGACCCTAGGGATTAGGAGAAAACCACTCCATAAATACCTACATCCCTAGAGATCTTAATGGAATATATAAAGGACAATGATACGTGTGGAATATTTGAAGAATGAAAAAAATATTATAATGGTTTGTATAAGTAGAAAGATTCTTTGAAATTTATAATATCAAGTATGACTTTGTATCACACCTAAAGGAGATAATCCCTTGACTTTGGTATGACCTAATCATAGTGACTATATCTTAATAAGATCACCTTCAAAATAACTTAAGAAAAATAATATAAACATTAAGGGAAGCTATACACAAACTCAAGGGCCCTGAGAAAGTCACTTCTCTACGGCTTACTAATGATTAGGAACATATTGGAGTAAAAAAGGTTCATGGATGAATATTTTCATTTAGAATGACTTAATCTAACTTCATAACCTAAAGATGACATGTGAATTCACCTTTTATACATGTGAAATGAAGTGAACTTTGTATTCTGAACCAGCCAAATATTTAGTTCATCTTATTGTATGTGTAAGAGATTGGCTTTCCATTTTTTATACATACAAGTTCTATATGTGATGAATATCTTGAGTTTGATTTAATGATCAGATTATAAGACATAGATGAACTTCCTCAAAATCTATAAATCTAGATTGATGGTAGTTCATGTGCATTAATAGCAACTAGTTCAATATATGATCATAAAGTGATGAAATATTGCAAAGAATAATGATGTGAATCATACCTATTAAAGTCATGGTCCTAACCATAAATTTATATGCCAATGATAGGATAAATAAACCTTTCTAAGTGGGATTTTAGCCCCTAATAGTACATATATAATCCCTTATACATTTGATGACACTACTACAGAAACAGCCTTTGGCGTCAGTTGTTTAACCCCCTTTGGTGACGGTTTTCAAGCGATGCCTATGTGGGCGCCGCTAAAGGTCGAACTCTTCGGCGTCGGTTTTCTAACCGACGCCTATATGACATATAGGCGTCAGTTATATATAGTTGGCCGACGTCTATAAGGTTCGCGCCACAAAAAAGAGCACCACTTAGGACACTTTCTGCGTCGATTAACAACTTAACAACTGACGCCATACACCCAGACGACACGGCGAAGCACGGCCGTGCTTCACTGCACGGCCGTGTTTAGTACTATAGGCATCGGTTTTATACTAATAAGTGACGCCTTTTCCACTACGGTCGTGCTTTCCTGCACGGTCGGGTTGTTTATCCTATTAGACGTCGGTTTTTTCAAATAACCGATGTTGTAGGCCTTTGATGACGGTGTTCTATACATAACCGACGGCTATACTTTAATTTTTTTTCTTATTAGTTTGCAGGCCTACTGTGGCTGGTCAGCAGGATGAGAACCTGCAGTTCAGTTTTCTGAACTGCAGGTTTACGACATCCATTGATATCAGCCTACAAACAGGCCACAAACCTGCAAAATCAACAAATATTTTTTCACACAAGTAGATACATTCAGACATCAATTCAATTCTCACATTCACACATGTAGAAACATTCAAATACATGTAGAAACATTCAGACATGTATAAACATTCAGAAATATTCATTTACAAAATATCATTCAGCATCGCTATCAGCATCCCAATTATATCTTACAATCGCCACTGCTTGTATGGCTTTTGCCCATTCTTCTCTTATTTCATTTAATGCTTCCATCGTATATGGAGCATGTACATTTTTTAAGCGTTTACCTATAGTGTGGTCAGTTTTAAACACCTGCAAAGAGAATGATGTATATATAAGTAATAATATAAAAATAAGATTGATATATTTCATACTAACTAATGAGACTATATATAATACCTCATGTATGGTATTAATATCCAATGCGGCATGTCGGATAATCATCTGCATAAAGCGCATCACATAGTATGCGCATGCCCAGCCGTTGTCTTGTGTAGCGCACTATAAATTGAAACATACAAAATATTAAAAAATACAACTAAGCACAGTTCACATAAATAATATATACATTGGAGTCGGGAACTTACTTTTACGTTCTCCCAAATTATTGGCTGGTTCTTTCTCCTTGGGACATTTCCTCCAGCATTTTTGAATGCATCTAAACCCCTACATGTTAATGTAACATAGTAAATTGCATAATTAAATAGTAATGTAATAACAAATGTTAACGGATATAAAAATTGAAATATTTCTCACCAGAATAATGGCATTCTCAATATGTGTCCAATTTTAGTGTTCAATGTACTTCCCGCAGGATCTAGATAATAAACAGTGAACGTCCCAGGGACAATAACTAGTAACTCCCAATGTCTACCGCTAGAGGTAAAAAAGTTAATAATTAATAACTCAAAATGCACAATAAAAATGGAATTTTCTTATGTCCAAATTATAAATAATGTAAACTTACTTGACATTGAATGGAGCTATTATTATCGTCTTCTTTCGCTGACCAAAAATTCTAAAAGCATCTATACAGTATTGTTGAACACTATCAGGGTCTTTAGCTACCATATTAATCAATGATGGAATCAAAAAAGCCACATGACCAAATGCAAATTGTTTGCATTGATCTTCGACTAAGTAGCTGCAAAACATGTATTACGTATGCATTAATATATAAGAAACCAGATCACCGGATCTTACACAAGGTATATGGATGTATAAACAAGATCTCACCTTATACATGTCTCTATCATTGATGTATTCAGCCAATCATACATAAACAGCTCAATAATATCCTGTATAAATAAAGAGCTATCGTATGATTGACCTGCATAATTTGCTTCTAAAGAAACAATTATAGGGAAATGTATATTATGTGCCCATATCCAACATGCCATTCCCCTACAAGCAGGACTTAACGGGTATTTTAGGTCAGTTGGAACCCAACTTGGTAATGCAGGAAGTGGAGGTGGAGGCCTAGGTGCTCCGGGTGTCTTCTTTTTAACCTGTATATATAATTTCAGATCAGTTGACCTCATATATACACATTAACAATCTAAAGTAATGTAAATTTGTCTTACAATTTCAGTAGTGTAGACGACATCTGCTTTGGGCCACAATATCACCCCGCCTTCTGCCTCAGCAAGTGTATCAATATCTGGGTGGGGATATGACAATGTAGCTTCCCTCCAATCGGGTAACACACGTATTGGGCTCACACGAACGTAGCCCTGTGGCATTGGAGTCATGTGAAACATTGCCCCAGGAAGGTACGGGTAAGCTTGTTCCTCTGCAACAACATAATCTTGCATTCTTAAGCGGCATGGCTTCAATGCCTACAAATTTACATAAAGAATATTATACATATATACATATCATCTTGAAAAGACTAGCTACAATGTCATAAACAATACTTACAGCAGATGTACTAGGTGATGGGTCTCAAGGATTACTCGTAGTATGTGCATTAGGACATATAGGACACGCTTTAGCTCCTTTGACACTATATCCAGACAAATTCCCATATACTGGAAAGTCATTAATAGTGCAAAACAACATAGCGTGCAAACGAAATGTCTCTCTTCCTGAAGCATCATAGGTCATCACAACTTCAGCCAAAGTTTCTTTAAGTCATCAATCAGAGGTTCAAGATAAACATCGATATCATTTCCGGGTTGTTTAGGGCCCGATATCAACAACGACAGCATAACATATTTATTTTTCATACACAGCCAGGGAGGAAGATTGTATATAACAAGCATGACTGGCCAAGTGCTATGTTGGCTGCTCAATGTCTCGTATGGATTCATCCCATTTGTACAAAGCCCAAGTCTTAGATTCCTATCTTCTTCACCAAATTTGGGGTACAATAGATCAATCTTCTTCCACTGTGGGGAATCAGACGCATGTCATAGGATCCCATAATTATTTTTCTTAACATTTGCGTGCCACCTCAAATTCTTCGCATCTTTCAGATTTGAAAACAAGCGTTGAAACTGTGATATTATAGGTAGATACCACAACACCTTAGCAGGAGAACCAGTTTTGGACTCCCCCGAAGTCGTCAATTTATACCGTGACGCACCACATTTTGGACAATCTTTCAAATCTACATAGTCCTTTTGAAATAATACACAATCATTCGGGCATGTGTGTATCTTCTTCGCCTCCATTCCCATTGGGAACAACATTTTCTTTACCCGGTATGTTGAGATTGGCAGCTCGTTTCCTTCAGGAAGCATTTCTTTCAACAAAGTCAACAATTCAGTGAAGCTTTTGTCGCTCCATCTATTGTTAGCTTTCAACTTATACAATGTCAACACAGCGCTAAGCTTCGTAAACTTAGCACATCCTGTGTATAACGGTATCTCAGCATCATGCACAATGTTTATAAAGATAGGAGATGGATCGGTGTGCTCTACCCTACAACTATCCAGCATCGCATCAACGATGTCTACTAGAACTAGTTTGTTCACATCTACGTCATCGGAGGCAATTTCTTCTTCCACCCAAGCACTGCTATCGACATCTATTGGTTTCGAGTTTGAAATCTCTCCATGCCAGTGCCATTCTGTATAACCTTGTACAATCCCGTTGCACATGACATGACTTTTGATTTCCTCACTAGTGTTGACTTTCAAATTGTTACCGCAATGCCTACATGGACAGTAGAACCTATCTATAGGTTTTTTCCTATGTTCCTTGGCAAATCTAATAAACTGATCAAGACCAGATATAAGGTGCAGTGATTGCGAATGGACATCCATGATCTATCCATTCTATGATCAAAGAGAAAACAAGTATATATTAGGACAATATTAGGGTATACACTTACATCCTATCCAAGATTTACTCCTATTATCTACAATGAAGCCGGACTCCATACAAACAGTATATAATTTAGTGATTGTTCATTCTAATTTATACCAATGTACAAGTAATATAAAGAACAATGATTGTTCACTTTCTAGGCCAACAAACACATGTGATGTCATTCTTATATATAATAAATGTGTACCACCTATCCCATCCTTGAACACCTAATCTCACTAGTAAGTGTATAATGTTTATTGGGTTTTCAAGAAAATTTCGGCAACATTTCCCCGTTGTTCTCTAAGTACATATGTACTTAGAGAACAAACGGGGAAATGCTACTGAAATTTTCTCGAAAACCCAATACACATTATACACTTACATCCTAAGTGAGATTAGGTGTTCAAGAACAGTCCCAAACCAGGGACTATCCAAGATTTACTCCTAATGAGTAAATCTTGGACAGGTTTCTAGGCCAACAAACACATGTGATGTCATTCTTATATATAATAAATGTGTACCACCTATCCCATCCTTGAACACCTAATCTCACTAGTAAGTGTATAATGTGTATTGGGTTTTCAAGAAAATTTCGGCAGCATTTCCCCACTATTCTCTAAGTACATATGTACTTAGAGAACAAACGGGGAAATGCTGCCAAAATTTTCTCGAAAACCCAATACACATTATACACTTACATCCTAAGTGAGATTAGGTGTTCAAGAATAGTCCCAAACCGGGGACTATCCAAGATTTACTCCTAATGACTAAATCTTGGATGGGTTTCTAGGCCAACAAACACAATAATAGATATATACATGTTAGGGTTTCATCACAATTAATGTTAGGGTTTCATCACAATTGATGTTAGTGTTTCATCAATGTTAGGTTTAATCAAATCAAATTAGGATGCTAGATTTGACAAGTTTAAATCTTATTTCAACATGCATCAAAATTTACTGAATTAAGTCAAACATTAGGATTAGAAGCACAAATATATGCAAGCAAAAAATTTGTTCATATCCTAGGATTTATATAAAGCATTACATAAAAATCTGTTCATATCCTTACCAACAGCAAGCACGGCCGTGGTAGGCCAACACAGCCATGTCCGTGCTTGCTGTTGGTAAGGAGCTAGGGAGAAGGAAGCAAATAGGCTAGCCTACCTGGAGCTAGCGTGGAGAAGAGCGGCGGCGAGCGGCGGCAGCAGTGGTGGCGAGCAGGTGAAGAAGTAGAGGGGCGGGCGGTGGGAAGAAGCAACTGATTACTGGAGAAGCAGAAGGCGCCGACCGGAGAAGCGGCAGGAGAAGAAGCAGCAGCGGTGGGCGGCAGGCAGCGGCGACGGCTAACAGAAGAGCACCAGAGCCACGGCGGCGAGCAGCAGCAACCAACGACGGGCAATTTTGGGAGAACGGCAGTGAGCAGCAGCACAGAAGAGAAGTCGCGATGAAACAGGAAGAAAGGGGGAAGAACCGGGTGTGATCGGGTCTATTAAGTTGGTCAACGGCGTCAGTTATCTACAAAACCGATGCCTATTATGCTTTAGCGTCGGTTATTAGTAAAACATCGACGCCGAACTAGACAACCTTTACCCTAAATTATTTGGCGGGAACCATTATCAGCGTCGGTTATCGAAGGATAACCGACACTGAAAGTGGGACTTTTCGTGCAAATTTTCATTTTCAATAGGCGTCGGTGAATAGTTAAAAAACTGACGATGTAGGTGACCTAAAATGTTTTCGCTCGAAAATTGGATTTCGTGGGCAATTTTAGGCATCGGTCTGTTATAACCAGCCGACACTGAATACAAAGTGGTACCCATGTCTGGCTGGTCTTCGAATATAGATGTCGGTTTGCATAAATAACCGATGTTTAATATTATAGGTGTCGGTTTTCCTTAATAACCGACGCCCAAAAAAGCGACACTGAATGCTATTTCTGTAGTAGTATGACATAATGTAGACGAGAAACATGAAAGCATTATCATCATGGGATATAGCCTCAGTGGTAACTTGTATTGTTCCATTTGGTATACGAGTACTTGAATATATATAATTGCATATGATCTAAGTGATATTTGATGTGAGGTGAGGACCTACTTAAAGATAGTGCTCCTAGGAATAAGTAGAAATAGGTTTCTGACAAATGTAGCTTTCTCTAGTTTGGTTCCATGAAAGGAGGGTCTGAAGATTGAAAAATATTTAGCCTCAGTAGAGGAGAGACTCTGGTATGATTATATATTTATATAGACACACACACACACACACAAACAACACACACACAAACAACACACACACAAACAACACACACACACACAAACACACACACACACACACACACACACACACACACACACACACACACACACACACATATATATATATATATATATATATATATGTGTGTGTGTGTGTGTGTGTGTGTGTGTGTGTGTGTGTGTGTGTGTGTATTTGTATATATATGTATATGTGCATATATATGTGTAGCTATGGGTATATATATAAATATAAATATAAATATATGTAGTCCTAAAATAAGATTCCTTTCAATAGGTGAGACAAGACCTTTTGAAGGGGTAAGGTCCATATGGAATTATGAGCTCAACATTTATTGAGAACGACTTAATGCAAAAAATGAGGCTAGTATGACCTTTGCATTTGGGTGAGGGGTAAGTACAAGAACATGGAAATGATGAATGAAGCTTGGTCATTAGACAACCTCTTAAGTAATGTGTTGTCTTACATTAATTATACAGAAGCTTGTGATGAAAAATTTCATACCCTAGAGAAAGAAAGTCATATAAATTAGTTAGGATTAACTTTAAAAGGAGTCAATAAATAAAGTTTATGGGGATCATCTTCAATAGTTCATGTTGTAACTTTTATTTTTTAATTAAGATGAGCATGGGATATTCATATGCCCCGATAAAATGCACTCCCCTTAGTATAAAAGAAATTTTTTGTGAATACGTCACTTCAGGTAGCTTGTCGATGTATAATTAGTCACGTAGTGGTATTGTCTTAATCTAGTAGAAAAATAATTTCATGTTAGGAATCATGAAGGATTTATCATATGTGATGATGACGAAATCTTCCGTACACCTTGTAAGTGTTTTGACTGAATTTTTAGGGTAACATTTTTAAAGGGAGGATCGAATTTGATAATGTGACACCCTTTGTCACACAAAACAAGATTACTCAAAACTCAAACCACGATCAACCATAAATAGTGGATTTCTGAAAATCACAGGAAATGAAAACTAGTTTGCAACAAGCACCATGAACTGTGAATTGTTACACAAGAACCAAAACTTGCATTTAATAACTTATAATCAAGGTGCTACATCATCACATTCCAAACATCCTGATACATAAGATAACGGTTCCACATATATACATACTACCAAAGGCACGCCAGTCTGAAACCACATATCGAACATCATGTCTACAAACATATTGAGAACACCCCCAAGGACCTGAGTGTATAGGCACGACACGTGCGACTCTATTACTAGACACTTATCCATATACCATATTCTCCATGTGTAGTTTTGGTCTTGTATTATCTTCAACCGCATCATCTTTGACTCAACATGCATGACCACCTAAAAAGTTGTTTAACCAATAGGGTGAGACACATAGTCCCAGAAGAGATATAACTCTCCGCCAACTTTATTATTATCACATATAACAAGCAGATAAATTAACATACTAAGCAGACTGAATCAACAATTAACCAAATGACATATATCTCATGGGTGAAGTAAATAATGCAATAACATGCACTTTCCAATGAGCAATAGAATAATTAATAATTAAAAAATAATATGAAGAACATGTATAATTGTTATAAAATAAATAGTACAACATCAAGGCAAGGCTTCATCCAATGTTTCCGTGTTTGATCCTATATGTGCACACTACATGACTGATTACATATATATTATACCCTAAGGATTTGAGTCGTACCACCCAAATCCAACCAACCACTACTAAGTCAAAATCGGTGCCATACAAGGTCAATGGAAGAGCCGGAATCCATGACCTTCCCACACCTCATGGTCAGTACACGAGAACACTGGAGAGACATATCAGTCAACTGCCAAAGTGACATATAGTCAAATTGAAGGGGTTGGCTCACACATGGCAACCCATATAATATCTATCCCACCTTGGTACAAGCAACAGTGCTAGGAGAATAGGCTCATGCATAGTCGTTCTTAATAGGAGGATTGGCTCACTCATGGCCATCCTTAGAATATTGAGACTGACTCATGCATGGTCATCTCACACACCTTGTATTTAAGTATACAAGGAATTACTCAACTTGTACCCCGCATATTCAAAAATGTGTGCTCTGATTTAAACTTGTTTCACCATCCAGTAATAAAAGTGATACTAGAATGGATCTATTGCACAGGTCAAACTACACTATTAGATTTCACTTGATTAATTAGATCAACTTAAACATCTTTAGCATCAATCAAGTTACAATGTATAACCTCTAAACAAGATCTACATAAATAGGGCATAACTCATCACCAGAACATATTGAATCACATTAAGTGTCATATCATCACATCATGTTTCTTTATTCTCACTATTCATCATATGTCCATCACAAGGACCAATATCCATCACAAGGACCAATGTCCATTAGATCATAACCACCATAGCTCATACCTGGCTATCTACATCAATTAGTATCACCTGCATGGTTAGAAACTGATAACAAGAAGGCAATGCATCATCAACATCATAGGACTACATATCTTGGGATAACAACCCCTCATCTCATAACTAAGAAACCCATGACATCACACTGGTTATTCAAAATTAACTCATCGTGCCTTATTAGTATATAAGTATTACTCGTACCACATCACTTATGCCAGATTGCTTATGTCACATTACTGGTACTTGCCATAACAAAAATTAGCCATAATATTTAGAGAGTGAATATGTTAAACATATTAAACACCTTTAGCTACAACAAGCCAAGCATCATAAGATTTCTAATCTAAGCTTAGGCTTAATACTAATTACACATAAAGTCTCCAAAAATCATTCTACTTCACATGCACTTCCTCTCATAACTTGAGTGTATAAGAGAAGAATTAATTAGTGTAACCAAGTATGCACATTCACATTTTATGCTTCTCGTGTTCCCTTTGTAAATTTCATAACCAAAGCTCGATATTATTTAACCATCTTCATAGTATTTACAAGTCATAACACTTGATTAACTCATTAGGTTATAGAAATGTATTTAAGAGGGAAAGGTACCATGCTTTATATTATACTCACTTAACATTATGACCTCCCTTTTGAGTTAAGGACAATGTTCTTCACTTTGAGCTGATTAGAATTACATTTCATGGTTACACCACCAAATCCGAAACACACTAAAACACATTTTCCTAATCCAAAAATGGTTGAAAAACATTAGTTAGATATGAAACTCTTATCGTATCAGTTATCTCACATTATAACTGCATGTGTGTATTATCTTCATCAAGTTATGTGTGGTTTACAATAGTACATTATAGTAACATTTTGACAATTGCACTTCTGAGACGCTTCAACCTTAGGTGTCCCACATATTGTCACTTCTTACAAATCACTAATCATATATGATCCAAGGAGATTCAAACCATAAGCTACATAACTAGAGGGTATCACTTCAAGCTATCCACAAAGCACCTATCAAAACATTAGACGTGTTATACCATTTCTGCACCAAGGTTTCCACCATTTATTTCAATAAGACTTATCACCACCCTCATGTGTATACACATTGTAGTATCATTAACCTTACTCCACAAGTTAAGAATATATGAAAAGGGAATATAGAAGATACTTTTCGTGGTTTTTAACCTTTCCTTAAGATGAGCACATGAGTCATATTATTCCATAATTAAGGTTATTATATGGATATGCAACCTTTAAACCCTACCTCCATTATTCCCCACTTAGTTGAAGAGTTTAGGCTAGGTTATTCAATTAAGGGTGAACCAATCATAGTATCATCATCCTATGGTGCATTTGGTTTAGGACAAGCGGCTAAGATAACTCATACATCATCAATACTACTATCTCTTAAGTTTCATGCCATTACCACTATATCATTAGGGTTAAAGTTCTTCTTACTCAATTAAGGGTTTACAAGGTTAGATCAACAACCATCTTTAGATCATTACTTACTTCATTGTTATGAAGTATATTTAGAATTTGTGAAAACATATTTGTATCATTATTATGAAACATTTATAGAGAGAGAGTTAGCTTTCAACATCATACACATGATTACATCATAGGGAATCACATCACACCATGTGACCCCAGCATCAACACAATGCATCACTACACATCACATAGGGTATCGGTTAGGGTTAGGGTATCAGTTAACACTAGATATCAGGCAACCAACCTAAGTAGGGTATCGACCTACCAACCGCAAGGTAATTATCAGTTTATCATCATTTGGTATCAGTTTATCATCACTAGGTATCGGCCACCACAAATGATATCGGTTTAGAGGTGCATGAGAAAGTGTATCACCCATACAATCTCATAGTGTATCAGCCTCAAAGATCACCAAGGGAAATCAGCCACTAAGGTTCAAGGGAGATGTTCCCCTCTTCGACTCTAGGTGTATCGGGCTGCATGTGTGTTAGATTATATGTATATCAGATTAGGGTTACCCATGTCGACTTCCATACTCAACCAAAAGCATGGAGATTCAACCCTCTTTCTCACTAGTCATCACTAGATCATAACATACCCCATCATTGTAGGTATATTGGTTAAGACAAATGCATATCGGTTTAGAATGTTGGGATTCATTGCATATCAGTTTAGCATATCATATCAGTTTAGAATATCATATCAGTTTAATCATCTTCTGCCTTAAGATGACAATACTAACAAGGCAAAAGAAAGGTCCATCTCATGGCAGCAACTTAGAAAGGTTCTATTCTCAAAAATAAAACATAAGTCTACCAAGAATAGCTACTAACAAGCAAGGAATAACAAGATAAGGACAACTAGCATGGTAACAAGTAGAAATATGTTAATAATGAAGTAGGTTTAGAGTTATATAACCATCCTCAAGAACAACCACCAAGCTCTAAGCTCCAAGGTTAAGCTCCAAGCTTCATGAGCTCAAGGTAGAAGAAGGTCCTCCAAGCACAACACCTCTAAGAGATAAGATAGGACCATGGTTAAGAAAGCAAAAGAGAGGAAAGAAGATATCAAGGTCCATGGCTGAGAAGGAGAAAGAAGGAGAGAAAGAATGCTAGAAAACCATGGCTTTCCAAGGAAGAATATAAAAGAGAGAACCATAAGCTTTTGGCTCGCCCACCAAGCTCCAAGGGAGAGTGCTCTTCAATCTCAAGGTTGGCCACCAAGGAGAGAAAGAAAGGATCACTAAAAGGGTTCTCTTGCATGGGCAGAAAGGGGTATATATGCATGGCCGATGAGAGAGAGAGAGCAAGGGGAAGGTGTCACCACCTTAGAACCCTAGAAGACACATGTCCAAGAAGAAAGGTCACATGTAACACCATGCAACAAGGTGATAGGATCTATGTCTCACTCACTTATTCACTAAGGAAGATCAAGGTTGATACACTCATCCATCCCCTCTACAAACTAATAGGGATGGAACCCTAGGTCACAAACTGATATGGCACAGCTCTTGAGTCATCACAAAATGATACGGTGATCCTCAAGTTACCACAAAATGATAGGATGTCCCTCAAGACACCCTCAACCGATATTAATCCTCCTCAAGGAAACCACAAACTAATACCAGGAAACTCAAGTACTGAGATTAGGTAGTATGCACCATATTTTATGCCATGTTCTCATCTTAGACACCAGCCTAATCCTAGTCCTAGTGTCCCTGTAGACTCAACGAACCTAGACCTCTAATACCACCAAATGTGACACCCTTTGTCACACAACATTGTTGGATCAAGGACTCTAGGGGGGTTAATAGAGCTTCAAAAATCTCACAAAACAAATTAGACCACCAAATTATATTAAGTGTAGAAACTTAAATTTTCAGCCAATTTGATATCCTAACTAACATGCATAGGAAGGGTGAGAAACAAGGAAGAACATACACTTGGACAAAGTGGTTTAGAGTGGTTCCACACTTCAAACTAGAAGTGAGTTAGTCCACTACCTAGAGGTGGTTAGGCTCTAGGACATTGCGATCATGATGCTCTTATATTCATTCATAAGATTACAAGACAACAACCACATTCATCCAAGGACTTAATACCTCAAGCAAGGATCTTCAACCTACCAAAGGAACTTACCCACTTTAACCATGGAGTCTTCAGCCTTCAACAAGGACTTACCCACACCTTCTTCAAGTCTTTGTCCTTCAAGGAATTACCTATCCTTCTTGAACATCTTCCTTGCCTATCTCCTTCACTTGGAGATCTGGAACACCATTCTTTCTTCAACCTTAAACAACAACAACTCCTTCTCCTTCACTCAGAGAAGATCTTCATCCTTTTCTTCAATAGGAAAGTGGGTAGAAAGATGGAGGTGGAGAGATGTACATGGATACAAGAGGTAGCTCTCTTACAACAGAACCTATCTAACTCATACTCATAGATTTGACTTGAAGGTAGAGAGACAAAGGGGCTCAAAGGTGTGCAACACTCTCAACTAAGCAAGAACTAAGCATATATGGAATGAGCAACCTTGGAATGAACTCCAAGAGGTCCTATTTATAGATGAGGGTGCCCCTTGTGTTGGGGTGCACTTAAGGTCAAAAAATAGTCGTTTTTGCTCATGGCAACATGTCTATTTTCGCCCAAATAACTTACCAACGGTCACAATCATTTTTTGTGCAATTTTCACACAGTGCAATCGGTCGAGTTTCAATAAAGGTAACTCAAGCAATAGGGTAAAAGACAAACCCAAATTTCAAACCATCAGTCGAGTTTGTCCGGAGTAAACTTGACTGACCAATGAAAGTTGTGTTTGGTCAGTAACCCCATCGGTCGAGCTCTGTGAATGCACAACTCGACCGATGCACTCTTTAGAGAATTAATCCTAGTGGATCAGTCGAGATTGAAACTCGACTGATTGACTACCTCTGATCAATTTTATAAAGTGCAACAAAAGTGATTAGAACTCAGTTCTAAGTGTCTCAATCAATTTTCTAATCTTAGTTACAAGTCATATCATCAATACAAGTGATTACAAAATTCTTCTAAGGTCATTTACATGAATTTCCAAAATTTACACACTTGTATAGCTTTTGACTTGAACTTGAGCAAATTAGGGCTTGAGTGTTTTGATCCTTTTCATGTACCTAACACCTAAAATCAATCTTGAATACACATATTAGATACATATGAATGGAATGGTTAAGTCATTATCAAAATATGGACAATGTATAACTTCTAGGTCAACAAAAATGAGATTACTCAAAACTCAAACCACGATCAACCATAAATAGTAGATTACTAAAAATCATAGGAAATTAAAACTGATTTGCAACAAGCACCATGAATTGAGAATTGTTACATAAGAACCAAAACTTACATTTAGTAACTTATAATCATGGTGCTACATCATCACATTCCAAACATCCTGATACATAAGATAACAGTTCCACATATATATACATACTACCAGATGCACACCAGTCAGAAACCACATATCGAGCATCATGTATACAAACATATCGAGAACACCCCAAGAACCTAAGTGTACATGGACAACATATAAGACTCTATTACTAGGCACTTATCCATATACCATGTTCTCTAGGTGTAGTTTTCTTCTCATATCATCTTCAACTGCATGATCTTTAACTCGGCATGCATGGCCACCTATAAAGTTGTTTAACCAATGGGGTGAGACACACAGTCCCAGCAAGAGATATAACTCTCTGTCAACTTTATTATTATCATAGATAACTAAGCAGATAAATTAACATACTGAGCAGATTGAATCAGCAATTAACCAAATGACATATATCTCATGGGTGAAGTAACTAGAGCAGTAACATGCACTTGCCAATGAGCAATAGAACAATTTATAATTTAAAAGGAATATGAAGAACATGTATAACTATTACAAACTAAATAGTATAAGAGCAAGGCAAGGCTTCATCCAATGTTTTCGTGTTTGATCATATATGTGCACACTACACGACTGATTATGTATTTATTACGCCCTGAGGATTTGAGTTATACCACCCAAATCCAACAGACCATTGCTAAGTTGAAATTAGTTCCATACAAGGTCAATGGAAGAGTCAAAATCCACGGTCTTCCCACACCTCATGGTCAGTACACGAGAACACTACAGATACATATCAGTCAACTACTAATGTGACATATAGTCAAATTGAAGGGGTTGGATCATGCATGGCCACCCATATAATATGTAGCCCACCTTGGTTCAGGTAACGGTGCTAGGAGAATAGGCTCATGCATGGCCATTCTTAATAAGACGATTGGCTCACACATGGCCATCCTTATAATATTGAGATTGACTCACACATGGTCGTCTCACACACCCTGTATTTAAGGATACAAGGAATTACTCGACTTGTACCCCACATATTCAAAAATATGCACTCCAAGTTAAACTCGTTTCACCATCCAGCAATAAAATTGACATTGGAATAGATCTATGGAACAGAGAAAAATACACTATTATATTTCACTTCATTAATTAGATCAACTTAAACATCTTTAGCATTAATCAAGCTACAACGTATAACCTCTAAAAAGATCTACATAAACATGGCATGACTCATCACTAGAACATATTGAATCACATTTAGTGTGATCTCATCACATCATGTCTCTTTATGCTTTCTATTCATCATATGTCCATCACAAGGACCAATATCCATCATAAGAACCAATGTCCATTAGATCATAACCACCATAGCTCATACTTAGCTATTACATCAATTAGTATCACCTTCATGGTTCAAAATGGATCACAAGAAGGCAATGCATCATCAACATCATAGGACTACATATCTTGGGGTAACAACCCCTCATCTCATAACTGAGGAACCCATCACATCACACTGGTTATTCAAGATTATCTCATCGTGCCTCATTGGTATATAGGTATTACTCATACGACATCACTTATGCCACATTGCTTATGTCACATTATTGGTACATGCCATGACAACAATTAGCCTTATATTTAGAAAGAGAATATGTTAAATGATGCGATGATTTTGAGTCGCATTTATAGACATATTTTACTTGCGTTTTATGCAATTATTGGTCTTTTTGGTGGTTAATAATGCATGATTCATGTACTTTGGTCTATGATCCTTCTCAGTGTCAAATCTCCCTTATTTTGGTATTTTGAGCATAAATGATTACAATAATATGTTTTATTTCGGCTTATGCGGATTTGTGTTGCAATTTCTAGAAAAATGAATATCTGCTACTGTCGATACCATCAACAGTGGTTGATACCATCGACACAAGCACAGGTTGCCAGATGCAAGGAGCCGCACAGAGTCGATACCATCGACACGGAAGTCGATGGTAGCAACTTACCATCAGGTTGCTGGTGAGAAGCAAGTCGATACTATCGACTCCAAAGTCGATACTATCGGCCCCATAAGATTCAGCGACGGAAAAGGATAAGAACCGACGCCTTAGGGTGTCGATACCATCGACCGTCGTCGATGGTATCGAGTCAGCATCAGTCACGAAAAAGAAAAGAAAAGAAGACCAACCGATACCGCGCAAGGTCGATACCATCGACACGCATCGATGGTATCGACACCGTCAGATAAAAGTTTGATTCAGATCGATCTAAATCCGACGACTGTGATATTTTTGCAACCTAACTCGGTGATTATACCTAATGACGGCGGCTAAAGGCAAGGAATCACGTCATTAGCCGCTGCACACGTCCCGAGAAGGTGTGGAGAGAAGAACAGAGCCCAAAAGCATGTCCCAGCCGTTCCGGGCGCCGAAGAAGATGTTTTCCACCACCGAAAGGCGGGAGAATGTGTATTCTACGCCAAGGAGCGCATGGATCTCCTCCGTTCAGGGGTTTCAATTCTTATTTCACGTTTTTCCCTATGTGTCCCTTTGTCTCTACCATGTTTTGCTCTGAGATGAACATGTGGGGCTAATCCCCTTTATCTTTAGGACTAGGAGTAGCCCGGGGAATCATTGTATGACAATTTTATCATAGTAATTCATTATTTATCTCTTAAATCTGTGGTATGATTTTGTTTTCTCAATTATATTGTTATTCTTGATCACCATAATAATAATCTAATGCCCTTAATTACTTTGAAAGAAGAATTAACGGTTGAAAAGAGATGAAATTCACATTAATTGACAAATCCCTTGAATAAGGTGGTGTAAGGTTAATGGTGGATACCTAGAGATCGATTCTAATGCACCTAGTTTAGGGTATAGGTTACTATGACGGTGGAACCGACCTAGACATAGGTAGTGAATTGTACCACGACAGTGGCAAATTCTGATTACAGGCCACTACCCGGATAGAGAGATGAATCTGAGTAACTATATAGAAATTCATGCAATGATAACCCGTGGTGAAACTGCAACCCTAAAGATTTCCACTTGAATTGATTAAACTAAACCTTTAATTGATTACTTTGTTTTGTTTTATTTCATTTTCTTTTAATTTTACAACAACTTCCAACTTTTTAATCGATCTAGATGATTGCAAGTAGTTAGTAGTAGTCTCGGATAATTTAGTGTCCCTGAGTTCGACTCGGGCCTCACAAAGGCCTATATTACATTGACGCATACACTTGCGTTCTACGCACGTAAAATTCGTGTCAAGTTTTTGGCACCGTTGCCGGGGACACAGCAATTGTCGGCACTACGAGTGCTGCAAGCGGCCACTCTAGGCCATTTTTTATTTTTTTTATTAGTTTGAAATCATTTCCAAAATTCATAGTCTATCTTTCCAATTTTTGTAATCGTCTAGCACAGTACTGAACTCAAATTTTCACTTTGCAGGTACTGTGTATGGTGCAAACGCGTAGCACCGACTACTCACAACAGGCACCAGAGGTTCCACTGTTGGGACCTGACGATGAGGAGAATTACAATCAAGACCACGTGGAAGAAACAGATTCAGAATCTGAACAAGAAGAAATGGCAGAGGAACAAACAATGTGGGAGAAGGTCAAGGCTTCTTCTTCATCTACGTCAAAGGGGCCAATAAAGAAGTAGGTTATCAACATTCCGACTTACAAGATTGATCCTGCATTAATCAACTTGGTCAAGTCAAATGTGTTCCATGGGTTAAAGAATGAAGACCCAGTCACTCATATAAGCCAATTCATGGAGAATTGTGACATGATTAAAATTGATAGATTTCCACAGGAAACACTCTACCTGAAGTTGTTCCCGAGTTCTCTGGCAGGAAATACACGGGAATGGTTGCAAAATCTTGACGATGAATATGTGGAATCGTGGAGCCACATGGTGGAGGTATTCTTTTAAAGGTTCTTCCCGCCCGAGAAGACTAATGACATGATAAGGAAAATCTACAATTTCACCCAGAAGGCAGGAGAGACCTACTCTGAGACCTGGGAAAGGTTTCAGATCATGCTTAGGAGGTGCCCGCATCACGGGCTTGACAAGGAGACACAGGTCAAAATCTTCTATTTTGCTCTCTTTGAGCATGATAGAAGCAACCTAGACTCCGCAGGCTCAGGATTCTGTTTAAACAACACAGATACGAGATGTTGGGAAATCCTGAAAAATATGGCCAAGAAGCAATCTTGGGGCGATAGGGATGTCGTAGAGCACGTTTGAGTAGCAGGGGAGTCAAAGTATTTCAAAGAGCTGAATGAAAAGATGGACCTTCTAGCAAAGAAACTACTTGCAAAAGAAGATATTGAATCCGAGGATGAAGCCCAGGTCAAATTCATGCGCTAGCAGCAGGGTTACAGAAATAACGATTACTCATGGAGGAAGGACAAGAAGTTTTCTTGGAAGGATCCGAATAACTTTTTGCAGGACCCCGATGCAAAACCCCAGCCAGTGGCAGAGGATAAGAGCACAGAGTTGCTCAACCAAGTGATAAAGCAGAACCATGAACGTATGAACACCTTTGGTCAGCAGATAAAGCAACAGGGGGAATTTATGAATCAGTTTGGACAGACATTGCAGAGCCATGGGGATCAGATCAGGACGATTGAGACGTCTATGGCACAATTGGTAGCTGAGATAGCCAATCTGAAGAAGCCAGTGCAGCAAGGTTTCCTGGGTAACACAAACATTCCAGGAGGAAACCAATAGGCGAAGGCAATCTTTCTAAGGAGTGGCAAGAAGCTTTTAAACCCTAGGGCCGATGAACCAAGCAAACCCCAAGCAGAAACTGAAGGTGAGGCCACTGAGGAAATGCCACACTCAGTCACAGAGCCAGTTGAGTAAATAGCAGAGGATGTCACTGCGGAACCCATTGTTGTTGAGGAGGAGACACAGAAAAGGACACCTTATGTGCCGCCGCATCAAAGGGCACAGGCTGTCCCGGTCCCATATCTGAATAGTGTGAAAGCAAAGAAGGTGGACGCACAGTTCAAGAAGTTTTTGGACAGTTTCAGAAAGCTCTCCGTCAACATCCCATTATTAGAGGCAATAGAGCAAATCCCTTCTTACGGAAAGTTTTTGAAAAACATTGTTACTAAGAAGAGGAAGATCCCTGACACAGAGGTTGTAGTTCTCAAGGAGCAGGTGAGTGCCTTCATCATGGGCATATTGCCACATAAGAGGCAGGATCCGGGCTGTTTCAATATTTCATGTTACATTGGTAAGGTGAAATTTGGCGAAGCACTGTTTGATTCTGGGGCAAGCATAAACTTGATGCCTCTCTCTACATTCAATAAATTGGGATTAAAAGAATCAAGGCCGAGCAATATGACAATTCAGCTCGCGGACAATTTAGTGGTGAAGCCCTATGGAATTTGTGAAGATGTATTGGTGAAAGTAGATCGGTTTGTATTTCCAGCAGACTTTGTCGTAATGGAGATGCAGGATGAACAAGGCAATGAGTTACTACTTGGACGACCCTTCCAAGCTACAGCTGACATGATACTCAACATGGGGAGAGGTCGTTTGACCTTAGGCATTGCTGATGATCGCTTCGAGATGGTCATGCCTTCCAGCACCACGTCATCTAAAACCAAGGAGCAATGCCGCATGGCGAAGCTTTATGATCACAATATCTCACTTTGTCTAGGGAAGCCATTTTTAGATATGGCTCATGTAATGACTAAGGTGGAGAGAGGGACATTGGCTATAGACATCATGGAGCAGACCAAGGTTGTGTCCCTTAGCAAATCTATAGGTTTTCCTAATGATGAAGAGGAGGACATTCCCCCCTCTACTGAAGATGAGGCCATAGCGAGTTTGGTTTTCAATGCATATACAGAACTACCACTTGAAGCCTTCTTGGTCAGTATAACACATGATTGGATGAGAAGCAAATCACTACAGGAGTGTGCCAAGATGCTTCAGTTGCTTCCGTGCTTTTATGCTAGGTACTATGAAGACCTTGGCAAACTCCCACCACCATTTAAGTCATCCTTAATCAGCCCGCCAGAGTTGGAATTGAAGCCACTGCCACCGCACTTGAAGTATGCATTTCTAGCTGAGGAAGAGAAGCTACATGTGATTATTTCAGCATATCTGAGTGCCTAGGAGGAAGACCAGCTGCTAATTGTGTTGAAGAACCACTAAGGTGCATTCGGGTGGTCGGTTGCAGATATAAAGGGGATCTCCCCTACATTGTGCCAGCACAAGATTCGGCTCGAGGAGGGAGCCAAGCCGGTGATTCAGCCACAACGTCGACTAAATCCTAGCATGATGGAAGTCGTTAAGAAGGAGGTGATCAAGCTCCTTTCTGCAAGGATCATCTATGCTATATCAGACTCGACGTGGGTGAGTCCCACACAGGTATTCCCTAAAAAGGGGGGAATTACAGTTATAAATAATTTGTTAAATGAACATGTCACGAACCGCTTGGTAACCAGGTGGCGGGTATGTATAGACTACCACCGATTGAATGCTACTACACATAAGGATCATTTCCCTCTTCCATTTATTGATCAGATTTTAGAGCGTTTAGCCGACCGATCGCATTTTTGTTTTCTTGATGGTTATTCGGGGTACAATCAGATTTCGATTGATCCTAAAGACCAAGAGAAGTCCACCTTCACTTGTCCTTACGGAACATTTGCATACCGACGTATGCCATTTGGGATGTGTAATGCACCGGCAACCTTCCAGCATTGCATGCTTGTCATCTTTTCGGATATGGTTGAACGCTGCTTGGAGGTTTTTATGGACGATTCTCCGTCTATGGAGCGTCCTTTGATGAGTGTTTATACAATTTGGACAAGGTTTTGCAACATTGTGAGGACACCCATTTGGTCCTCAATTGGGAGAAATGCCACATGATGGTAAGCGAAGGAATTGTACTAGGACATAAAGTGTCTAGCAAAGGGCTGGAGGTAGACCCGGTTAAGATCGAAGTTATTTCCAAGTTGTTCCCACCGAATTCGATTAAAGGGGTTGGGATTTTTCTAGGTCACGCCAGTTTTTATCGCCGCTTCATAAAAGATTTCTCTAAAATCACCAAACCATTATCTGAGTTGTTGGAAAAGGATGTTGTTTTTTATTTTAATGACAAGTGTTTACATGCGTTCGACGTGCTTAAAGAAAAAATGGTGCGCACCAGTTGTGCAAACACCGGACTGGACTAAGCCGTTTGAATTAATGTGTGGCGCGTCCGATTTCGCAATTGGGGCTGTGTTGGGACAACGTGTGGATAATAAACCCATTGTGATTTTTTATGCATCCAAAACCTTGAATGATGCTCAACTTAGTTACACGACAACCGAAAAAGAACTACCCGTCGTTGTTTTTGCTTTTGAAAAATTTCGGCAATATCTTGTTGGATCAAAAGTCATGGTATGGACGGACCACGCCGCCATTAAGTACTTGATGGAGAAAAAGGATGCCAGACCTAGATTGATTAGGTGGATCTTACTCTTATAAGAATTTGATATAGAAATCAAAGATAAGGCGGGCATTGAAAATGTGGTCGCGGACCATTTGTCTAGGTTGGAGAGGGTAGATGAGAAGGATTTACACATATACCCATTACCGAGACATTTCCGGATGAACAAATTTTAAAAGTGAAATCGAAAGACCCTTAGTTTTCTTACATTGTTAACTATCTTTCCTGCAAAATTGTCCTGGATGATTGGACATATCTAGAGAAGAAGAAATTTTTCCATTCGTTGCATTATTATTTCTGGGATGACCCTATTCTGTTGAAGCAGTGCATGGATGGGATCCTACGCAGGTGTGTACCGGAGGTGGAATATGAAAGTGTTCTTCATCATTGTCATACACTACTGACGGGTGGACACCATGCAAGTTCTCGGACTGCAGCCAAAGTACTTGAAAGTGGCCTATACTGGCCTACTTTGTTCAGGGATGCTTATGATTTTGTGCGGCAATGTGATTCCTTCCAAAGGGCAGGTAACATCTCAAAAAGACAAGAGATGCCCCTCAATGTATTTCAAGAGGTTGAGGTGTTCGACTTGTGGGGTACAGATTTTATGGGACCCTTTATGTCCTCAAATTCTAACGTGTACATTCTTTTAGCTGTTAATTATGTGTTGAAGTGGGTAGAGGCAATACCCACAGAGACTAATGATGTCACTGTAGTGTGCAGGTTTGCCAAAGAATATATTTTCTGTAGGTTTGGTGTACCAAGAATGATCATTAGTGATGGTGGTACGCATTTTCGGAATCAAAAGTTTGCGGCACTGTTGAAAAAGTACGGGGTAAAGCACAACATTGGTACCCCATAGAATCCGTAGACACAGGGGCAAGTGGAGGTCTCCAATCGGGAGATTAAAAAGATATTGGAGCGCACTATGGCTTCCATGAGAAAAAATTGGAGCACCCTGCTACCGGATGCTTTGTGGGCATACAGGACGGCGTTTAAGACACCTATAGGCACTACGCCTTTTAGGTTGGCTTATGGTCGGGCCTGCCATTTGCCGGTGGAATTGGAGCATAAAGCGCATTGGGCGCTGAGGAAGTTAAATTTGAGCTATGATGAAGATGGAAAGAAAAGGTTGCTTGAGCTTAATGAACTTGACGAGATGTGGATGAATGCATATGAAGCTCGCTGATCTACAAGGAGCGAACAAAGCTGATTCACAATCGCCATATTCAGATGTGCGTCTTTAAGAAAGGAGATCGCGTACTTTTGTTCAACTCCAGGTTGAAGATGCATCCTGGGAAATTGAAATCCCGATGGAGTGGACCGTTCATCGTAGAAGAGGTCAGGCCACATGGCGCAATCATGGTTCGTGATGGCGAGACAACATTCCTGGTCAATGGACAATGATTGAAATTGTACTTCGGTGAAGATTACACGAGGAAAGTGAATGCGGTCAAACTCATTGCACTTCCAGATGCATGAGGAGCTTCATGTCGTCTAGCCTAAGATGTTAAATAAGGGCTCTTCTTGGGAGGCAACCCAGCTATCAGTAGTTTAGTTTCGTTTCATTTACATTTGTACTTTGATTTGATTTGAGTTCATTTTTAGTGTAAAAAAGATACTGTGATTGTTTGCTTTATGTGCAAGACTGAGGCAGAGTCGATACCATCGACCCTTGTGTCGATGGTATCGAGATGGGTACAGGTTGGCGGCTGCAGAAATTGCTCTGCGTCGATACTATCGACGGCCTCGTCGATGGTATCGACACACCAACAGGTTGATCGTAAAGTCGAGGTTGATAGTATCAACATCCATGTCGATACTCACGAGATCTCTGGAGATTTTCAGACAAAATTGTCTCAGTTAAGTCGATACCATCGATGGGCCTGTCGATGGTATCGACCAAGTTACTGGCAGAAGGAAGCGGTCGGGCCTCGCGAGGGTGTTGCCCTTACCAGAAGTCGATACTATCGACTTGCGTCGATAGTATCGATGCGACACGTCACCGATTCACGAGAGGAGATCAACGGCGATCACTACATCGAGAGAGTCGATCCGTGGGACGGGTCGATACCATCGACACCTGTCGATAGTATCGACACGTCATTGATCTGGGCCCCCACATCAAGCCATCGACGACCGTCGATACCAGCGGCAGTACAGATTGTGGTACGTGAGTCGATACCATCGACTCGCGTCGATGGTATCGACGGGCATATAGCAGCGTTGGTCACGACTATATAAGAGATGGATTGTCGTCATATGACGTCACAACTCCAGAGCAATCCTTCTCCACTTGTGTCGTGCGTCTTCTAGAGCAATCAGAGCCCAGCTACGAGCATCCAAGGAGCACGTTCTTCATCGAGCAGAGATTATCTTCTCCAACCTGCACCAAGCTCCTTCTTTTATTTCTTCTTCTTCTTCGACAATGGTGCACACCGCCGGCGCATCTTCTTCACGCGCGACACCGATGGAGATCCCGGTGTTCGTTCCTCCACCGACTGCATCCATTCCACGTCCGCGGATTGTCCATCCTTCCACAGAAATCAAGAAGGCCTATGAGGAACTGATGAAGCGCAAGATTGAGCCGACCCGCTATGTTGATCGGGAGATGATCCGCAACCTGGGGTTCGAGGCTAATCTGGCCTACGTTCTTAAGGGACAGGCAAGACATACGGGCAGGAGGCCCGATGAGATAGAATTCCATGCCGACCGCCAGCCATTCTTCAGAGAATGGCCGACATACAAGGATCTCATGGCAGAATTCATGGCGTCGCTGGATATCTGCGTCGTGCCAAACGACGTTATTGCTACTGATCGGGAATGGATCAACGACAGTGTTTCTTTCCGGCTGTACAAAAATGACTACACTCTCACACTCAGGCAGTTCAGTAAAATCTACAACTGGAATAATGGGCGAACTGATTATCGGAGGCCAGACAACAGGACAAATTATGATGCTATCTTCTCCGAGCTAGTGACTGTGCCCCCGGGCAAATCGGTGAGCTACCACAACACGGTGGTAGCAGATTTCGAGCATCCTTTCGTGCGGATTCTTCACCGCATGTTGTGCACCACTCTCTTTGCTCGTGGTGATCTGTCTCTCAGCAAGTTTCAAGAGACAGACCTGTTTTTCCTACACAAGCTACTGAAGCGGCAAGAATGTAATTGGGGAGCATTCTTCTTGCAGCACGTGTTGGCTGTAAAGAGGAGTACGCGGAAGGCTCCAATTCACTTTGGAGGGCTCATTACACTGCTGACCCATTATCTCGGATTGAATTTCTCCCAGTTGACTCCTCTCTCCAGCAGAAGCAAGGTCAACTGGCAGCACATTCACCGCTCCAACCTCATTTTGTTGTGTGATGGATTGGCGTATGCACACTGCCATGTTAATCACGCTTATCAGGAGTGTTCACTCCCAGACCCCATCTTCCATATTGAGGGTGCTCAGCATTTCCGATGGACAATCATAGCCATTGTTGATTCAGATGAGGACGGTGGCAATGACAACATTGACAATGACAGCGATGAGAATGAAGAGGAAGAGGAGGCTTTCACTCCTCTTCACGCATGAGTGGCACCTAGGAAGCGTCCCCGCATGCATCCGGGTGCATCTTCTTCTTCACAGCCTCCGCCGCCGCAATCACCACAGCCCTTGCAACAAAGTGAGGATGCCTACTCGATGCATGGAATGTATGCAATGCTGCAGGATATCCAGCAGACACAACAGCACCATAAAGCAGCATACACAGGTATTCAGGAGACGACGAACCGGCTGCTTGACAACCAGAGGGCTATTTTTGAAAATGAGCGCCTCCTCCTCGACAACCAACAGAAGATTCATGACAGGTTGCATAGGATGGAGATGCAGCAGCAGCGTTTCTATGATCATTACTGGAGCTAGAATTTCTTTGGGGGGTATCCACAACCTCCGCCCATGCCCCAGTATGATCCGAGTTTTCAGGGGCAGTACCTGTCTTGGGACCCCACGGCCCCACAGTACTCGCCTCCACCAGAAGAGTGATCGGTATCTCTGTTCTACCTTCTAAGGTTGTTTTTTACTATGAGGCCATAGTCGAATTCAATCTTAGGGGGAGTGTTGGAACAGCTCTATCCTTTAGTTTTCTCAGTTTTTAGTTTTTATTGTTTTGTTTTGTCATTTCTATCTTGCATTTTTTTAGTTTGTTTGTAGGATCCACACTCTATCTAGTGTAATTGTGGATGTCTTAAGTCTTGTGTCATCTCAATTGCTTGTACATGGGAATTAAGGAAAAAATTTTAAAAAAATTAGTGTTTGCAAGCTTGTGTTGTTCAACTTTGAGCACATAACTTAAGAAAATGATTGGGTTTATCAACTCTAAAACAGAATATCACAATTGTATTTGCCTAGGATTCATGAAAAGTGGACGGAATTGGTTGTTTGAGCCTAATATGATCAAATGATAATGAGACTTTAATTTGAAATAAGAGAAAGAAACCTCTCAATTACTACACAGGTCAATAAGGAGGGATATATAATAATTTACAAAGGTTCAGTCAATTAGTCTTGTGATCTATCCACCTCATTGTTTTCACAATCCATCTTAAGAACTGGAAGTACATTACGGTTTTAACTTCTTTGATTGCATTTCATGTAGATAGGACTTGCATTGCAATTATTTCCACATGTTTTGCATGAATATAAAAAATTAGAGTAGTTATACATGCACATTATCCTTAGGTGCATGTCATTTAGCTGCATTCATAATTTTTATGCATACAGTACATCATGTATCTTATTTCTTCTGAAACAATAAGGGTGATTAACTTGTTCCATACCTTCTAAATGCTTCAAATATTTGAGCTATGCAGAAAAAGTGAGCCCTACAAATAATTCATTGTCATTTGTGGATATAAGGGCCTAATAAAAAAAAGAAAAAAAAACTGAAAAAAAAGAATTTTTTTTTAGAAGGAAGTAGAATAAGAAGGAGAAAGGAACATGTTTTCACTACATATTATGAAGAATAAGAACATGATGTAGTTCTTTTAGATATTCTATCTCACTTTGAGACGGGATGTTAGTGCATGCATCATTCCACCCAAATGTAGGCATTAGGGCATTTGTACTTGCATATGCAACATTTAGGCCATTTTGTTTTATGCATGTTGAAACCGTATAATGCTTCCATTTCTTCCATGAGCCACCCATTCCATCCACCCGTTGCTCGAATTGGTAGGCCACCGTGATTTTCTCCTCACTTGTGAATATCAAGAGAGTTGCTTCCATGTAGATGGTAGTTAGGGCGAGCAACGTAGAATAGGAGATCACAAGATGCACCGAGTCTGAACCGATGAATTTTATTATGTTAACTTCCTTATATGATAGTGTTCATCAATTGTGAGGTAGATATCTTTTATGAATGATTATTTCCACCTTTAGGGTAATTATCATTCTGTGGTTAGTAAGGGTCGGTATGTGAATGTCTGGCAGGGATCATTTGGTAATGTTTTTTGTGATGATCTGTTCTTTAGTTGACCCTCACAATTCTATTCTAAGGTTTTGTTGCTCGAGGGCGAGCAATGTTCAAGCTTAGGGGAGTTTGATGCGATGATTTTGAGTCACATTTATAGACATATTTTACTTGTGTTTTATGCAGTTATTGGTCATTTTGGTGGTTAATATTGCATGATTCATGTACTTTGGTCTATGATCCTTCTCAGTGTCAAATCTCCCTTACTTTGGTATTTTGAGCATAAATGATTACAATAATATGTTTTATTTCGACTTATGTGGATTTGTGTTGCAATTTCAGGAAAAATGAATATCTGCTACTGTCGATACCATCGACAGTGGTCGATACCATCGACACAAGCATAGGTTGCGAGATGCAAGGAGCCGCAGAGAGTCGATACCATCGACACGGAAGTCGATGGTAGTGACTTACCATCAGGTTGCTGGCGAGAAGCAAGTCGATACTATCGACTCCAAAGTCGATACTATCGACTCCAAAGTCGATACTATCGACTCCAAAGTCGATACTATCGACTCCAAAGTCGATACTATCGACCCCAGAAGATTCAGCGACGGAAAAGGACAAGAACTGATGCCTTAGGGTGTCGATACCATCGACCCTCATCGATGGTATCGAGTCAGCATCAGTCGTGACAAAGAAAAGTAAAGAAGACCAACTGATACCGCGCAAGGTTGATACCATCGACACATGTCGATGGTATCGACACTGTCAGATACAATTTTGATTCAGATCGATCTAAATCTGACGACTGTGATATTTTTGCAACCTAACTCGGTGATTATACCTAATGACGGCGGCCAAAGGCAAGGAATCACGTCATTATCCGCTGCACACATCCCGAGAAGGTGTGGAGAGAAGAACGAAGCCCAGAAGCACGCCCTCGCCGTTTCGGACGCCGAAGAAGACGTTTTCCACCACCGAAAGGTGGGAGAACATGTATTCTACGCCAAGGAGCGCCTAGATCTCCTCCGTTAAGGGGTTTCAATTCTTATTTCACGTTTTTCCCTATGTGTCCCTTTGTCTCTACCATGTCTTGCTCTGACATGAACATGCGGGGCTAATCCCCTTTATCTTTGGGACTGGGAGTAGCCCGAGGAATCATTATATGACAATTTTATCATAGTAATTCATTATTTATCTCTTAAATATGTGGTATGATTTCGTTTTCTCAATTATATTGTTATGATTGATCACCATAATAATAATCTAATGCCCTTAATTACTTTGAAAGAAGAATTAACGGTTGAAAAGAGACGAAATTCACATTAATTGACAAATCCCTTGAACAAGGTGGTGTAAGGTTAATGGTGGATACCTAGAGATCGATTCTAATGCACCTAGTTTAGGGTATAGGTTACTACGACGGTGGAACCGACCTAGACATAGGTAGTGAATTGTACCACGACAGTGGGCAATTCTGATTACAGGTCACTACCCGGATAGAGAGATGAATCTGAGTAACTATATAGAAATTCATGCAATGATAACCCGCGGTGAAACCGCAACCTTAAAGATTTCCACTTGAATTGATTAAACTAAACCTTTAATCGATTACTTTGTTTTGTTTTATTTCATTTGCATTTAATTTTACAACAACTTCCAACTTTTTAATCGGTCTAGCTGATTGCGAGTAGATAGTAGTAGTCTCCGATAATTCAGTGTCCCTGAGTTCGACTCGGGCCTCACAAAGGCCTATATTACATTGACGCGTACACTTGCATTCTACGCACATAAAATTCATGTCATTAAACATATTAAACACCTTTCTCTATAGAAACCCAAGCATCATAAGATTTTTAATCTAAGATTAGGCTTCATACTGATTTCACATAATGTCTCCAAACATCATTCTACTTCACATGCACTTCCTCTCACAAATGTAGTGTATAAGACTAAGAATTAATTAGTGTAACCAAGTATGAACATTCACATTTTATACTCCCCGTGTTCCCTTCGTAAAGTTCATAACCAAAGCCTGCTATTATTTAACCGTCTTCATAGTATTTACAAGTCATAACACCTGATTAAGCCATTAGGTTATAGCCATGTATTTAATAGGTAAATGTACCATGCTTTCTATTATACTCACTTTACTTTATGACCTTCCTTTTGAGTTAAGGACATTGTTCTTCAGCTTGAGCTGATTAGGGTCACATTTCATGGTTACACCACCAAACCCTAAACATAATAAACCCATTTTTCTAATACAAAAAGGCTTGAGCAACATTAGTTAGATATGAAACTCTTACCATACCAATTATCTCATATAATAACTACATATGTGTATTATCTTCATCAAATTATGTGTGGTTTACAATAGTGCATTATAGTAACATTTTGACCATTGCACTAGTGAGATGCTTCAATCTTAGGTGTCCCACATATTGTCACTTCTTGCAAATCACTAATCACATATCATACCAAGGAGAGTCAAACCATAAGCTACATAACTAGAGGGTATCACTTCAAGCTATCCACAAAGCATCTATCATAACATTAGACTTGTTATACAATTTCTACACCAAGGTTGCCACCATTTATTTCAACAAGACTTGTCACCACCCTCATGTGTATACACATTGTAGTATCATTAACCTTACTCCACAAGTTAAGATTATATGGAAAGGGAATATAGAAGACACTTGACATGGATTATAACCTTTCCTTAAGATGAGCGCATGAGTCATATTATTCCATAATTAAGGTTATTATATGGTTATGCAACCATTAAACCCTACCTCCATTATTCGTCACTTAGTTGAAGAGTTAAGGCTAGGTTCTTCAATTAAGGGTGAACCACACATAATATCATCATCGTATGTTGCAGTATGTTTAAGAAAAGTTGCTAAGATAAATCATACATCATCAACACTACTATCTCTTAAGTTTCATGTCATTCCCAGTTTCATGCCATTCCCACTGCATCATTAGGGTTAGAGTTCTTCTTACTCAATTTAGGGTTTACAAGGTTAGATCAACAACCATCTTTAGATCATTACTTACTTCATCGGTTTGAAGTATATTTAGAAGATGTGGAAACATATTTCTGTCATTAGTATGAAACATGTAGAGAGAAAGTTATCTTTCAACGTCATACACATGATTACACCATAGGGTATCACATCACACCATGTGACCCTAGCATCAATAAGATGCATCAGTACACATCACATAGGGTATCAGTTAGGGTTAGGGTATCGGTTAACCCTAGATATAAAACAACCCACCTAAGTACGATATCAACTTACCAACCGCAAGGTAAGTATCGATTTATCATCACTAGGTATCGAGCACTAAAAATGATATCAGTTTAGAGGTACATGAGAAAGTGTATCAGCCATACAATCTCATAGGGTATTGGCCTCAAAGATCATGAAGGGATATCGACCACTAAAGTTTAGAGTAGTATCGTTTGAACCTCAAGGGAGATGGTTCCCTCTTCAACTCTTGGTGTATTGGGTTGCATGTGTGTCGGATTATATGTATATCAGATTAGGGTTACCCATGTCAACTTCCATACTCAACCAAAAGAATGGAGATTCAACCCTCTTCCTTAATAGTTAGTTCATAACAAAACCCATCATGGTAGGTATATCAGTTTAGACGAAAGCATATTGGTTTAGCATGTCGAATTGCATTGCATATCGGTTTAGCATATGATATCGATTTAGTCATCTTCTACCTCAAGATGATGATACTAAAAAGGCAAAAGAAAGGTCCATCTCATGGCAGCAACTTAGCAAGGTTCTATTCTCAAAAATAGAACGTAAGGCTACCAAGATTAGCTACTAACAAGCAAGGAATAATGAGCTAAGGACAACTAGCAAGGTAACAAGTAGAAATGTGATAATAACAAAGTAGGTTTAGATTTATATAATTCACCTCAAGAACAACCACCAAGCTCTAAGATCTAAGGTTAAGCTCCAAGCTTCACGATCTCAAGGTAGAAGAAGGTCCTCCAAGCACAACACCTCCAAGAGATAATATAGGACCATGGTTAAGAAATAAAAAGAGAGGAAAGAAGATACCAAGGTCCATGTCCGAGAAGGAGAAAGAAGGAGATAAAGAAAGCAAGAAAATAATAGCTTACCAAGTAAGAAGATGAAATAGAGCACCAAAAGCTTCTGGCTCACCCACCAAGCTACAAGGGAGAGTTCTCTTCAAGCTCAAGGTCGGCCACCAAGGAGAGAAAGCAAGGATCACTAAAAGGGTTCTCTTGTATGGGAAGAAAGGGGTATATAGACATGGCCAATGAGAGAGAGAGAGCAAGGGGAAGGTGTCACCACCTTAGAACCCTATAAGACTCATGTCTAAGAAGAAAGGCCATGTGTAACACCATGCAACAAGGCAATAGGATGTATGTCTCGCTCACTTATTCACTAAGGAAGGTCAAGGTTGATACACTCATCCATCCTCTCCACAAACTGATAGGGATGGAACCCTAGGTCACAAACTGATATGGCACAACTCTTGAGTCATCACAAAATGATACGGTGATCCTCAAGTTACCACAAATGATAGGATGTCCATCAAGACACCCTCAACCGATATTAATCCTCCTCAAGGCAACCACAAACTAATACCAGGTCTCATCAAGGCTCTCAAGCCCGAGACAACACTCTTATGAGAAAAGCACACCTCAAACATGTGCCCTAAACATCACCAAGGATGTCACCTACTCAACCAAGGCCAAACAAGGAACCCAACATTTACTCTCTCCTCTAGATAATGTCAAGTGAGAGAAAAAACACTCTAGAGGTGGAAAACTTACACATCAACCCCTACTCTGGGTGAATTGTGTGTTTCACCAAAACCTCTCCACAAAATACTAGCATCAAGCTAAAATAAGGAACTTCAAGCTTCCAACATGTCCTAATTACATCTTAGATGATTAGAGAAAGGTTCTAAGTAACATGCTTAAGTAAAGCAAATAGGGTTAGCCCAAAACCCAGGTTAGGTTATAGAGAACAAAAAATTTCATCCTTCTTATAGAACTTGTAATTAAAATAATAATTAATGCAATGGAGTGTTGATAATTATTATTTGTTGCATGTTGCTTTTAAGTCCCTTGCAAAAGATCTTGATAATTCATGGTCAACAATGTAAAGGTCAATAAATTGACATTTATTACTTATATTATTGGCTTATGGAGACATAGCCAAATTCTGAACAAAATATTATTTTCTAATGATGATTGGAGACCATTAATTTGAATTAATAGAAGGATATCTTATAGGACAAGAAAAGGACTTTCAACATATTTATCTATTTCCATAATTTTTACTATAATAAGAGGAGAGTATCATGGAGGCAATTCCAAACTTCTAATGCAAAAATACTTTACTAGAGTTGTATAGAAAATACAGATTGAATAAAATTTTGATTTAAATAGGACTATAGTTTGGGAAGAAATAATGCTAGATGAAATGACTAGTGAACACAGAACTTTTGGCACCAAGATATGCCCCCCTTGATGTGTAACATTGCTTAGCCCCTAACCATCTATTTTTGGATCTTAGTCCAACAAGACTGCAATCATTATTTGCTTGGTCTTAATCAAGAAAGTAGGTACTATAATCCATGGCTTACCCTATCTCCACACTTTCTTTCCAATCATCTCATCATCTCATATTAACCCCGCCAATAATACCCTATCACAGTTTTGAGTCATTACCCCACAAATCCTACTTTGTTTGGCTTGTTTTTTAGGGAGTTATAGACTCCACTCCTTTACCTCTCTCACTTATATCGAAGGAGGTTTTAGGAACCCTGGAGCTGGACTCAAAACCACCTATAAAGGGATGCTTCAACCCTTTAAATTATCCCATTAACTTTTCAAGATGTTACATACCTTGCTCCTTTTTCCTTCTTACTACCTCCTCTACGATGTCGCTGCATACCCTTTTCTAGGAAACTTTTTCTTGAGCCGTCATAGGAGAGGGAGAACCCCCCTTTGAGTTTGAGAGGCCAAGACAAACTCCTACAATACCTTTTCACATCTCCTTGTGTCCCCTCTATTTTTTGTGTGGCATACAACTCGCGAAAACAAGATTAACTAATGCGGAAGCATTTACTAAACAACGGATTACCGAAAATCACTAAAAATTTAAAACTTTTTGCAAAGAGATCCACACATAGGAAATCTTTTTCTTCAAGAGCCAAAATATAACACATTTACATTCTAGGTCAAAGGTACATGTCATGTATCATCTCTTTATGAGAATTACAAGTAGTATAAAATCTTGAGGCACTGATCCAAAATCTCAAAAGCACTAACTATTACTCCGAGGACCTGAGAGTACAGAGACGACACATAGGACTCTATCTACATCTATACAAGGCATAACAGCTAGTGTCTCCACCTGAGACTTCACTGTTGTCCTTGCCGCTGCTGCTATTGTTGTCCTTCACCTACTGAAGGATTCTTGCCTCCTTGTTCGCATCCACCTAAAAATGTAGTTCCCACGGGGGTGAGACAATTTTAAATTGCCCCAGTGAGAGATATAACTCTCCTCCAGTAACATTATTATTGCAGCTTAAGAAGTTACATATGAAAAGAGGAATCATATTTGTTTAATAGCAGTTACTTCAATGTCTAACAGATTAGAATATTAATCTTATTCAACATTGCAGCTATAACTTGAAAGAGCAACATATCACATATCCATTAAGGAAAATGAAGAACATGTATAACACTTATTCACTATAAAATCATTATCACTGCATTAACTCTCTTCAGGCTTAGATCATATATCTAAAGCCTGGCATTGTCATTGTGGAGTCATGGCCTGTAACCATACTCTTTCCAAAAAGTGTTGGGATCTTAATCCCTCAATTCACCACTGGGAATTGTCATCCTTTCACAATTTGAATACCCTAACCATGTGATTCTGTGTATTTAAACCCTTAGTTCATCCCCTGAGCATTGTTACCACATTCTCAAGTAACTAACACCTTTAGGTCATCTGACCAAGATATGCATGATACTTGTTACACAAGCATCCATCATGACACTTGAGGCCCATTAACTCTCTTGCTACCTCTTACCAGGCAACAAGGTATATTATGGCACACAAGTCCCAATAAATAGATTCAAATTAATAATACATCATAGCTCATACCTAGCTATGCCCATCATCTCACGATACCTGTATGGTTAGCACATATGATAACAGTACATCAATTATCTATCAACAACATGCAGAAATAAATGTACTTATTATTTTAAGGGTATCACCCTTATTCCTTTACCAGGATTAGGATTTTCATCACACATCTTATGTATCATTCATCCTATTGTATTGGACTTATAACACAACAAGGTATACCAGTATTTGGGGTGTTGGATATGATATCTATCATATCTAGATGTTTCACTTCCCTCAACATCATCATCTTACTTGAGTTTATTCCCTTAGCTTGTATTAGGGTATTTCCCATCCTAATACTTATGCCCCAGATCATCACATTCATCATGCAATGTATTGGTCATGATTCATTTACTTAGAAAATACAACTATTTCCAATATTAAGGATTCATCCTTAAGTTAGGAACTAACAAAATGGCCATGTTAGTTCACTTACAAATCATTTTCAAGTCAAGCATAGAGCAACACGACCGTGCAACCAAGAACGGCCGTGTGAGGGGAAGCCACCACGGTCGTGCAAAGGGAAGATACCACGGCCGTGCTACCTTGCACGGTCGCGCTACAGAAGATCACTACATGATTCATATTTATATATGAATTCTAATCTTTCATCCTTTCAACTTGATTAGGTCACATCAACCCTTCAATCAAGTACATACAACTATGATTATCCTAGTGCATCAAGTTATTGATCCTATGAGCAATTAAGAATTCATCCCTTAATTGATACTAATCACTTAGGTACTATTAGGGTTTCAACCTTTGTACCTTCATTGATTATCATTACTAATCATTATTGGATCAATAAAACATTCATCATCTTAATTCTCAAAGATTCAATCCCATTGGACCTCCATTACATAAGGTATCCAATTGAATTAGGGTTTTCAATGTTGATTCCTTCAATCATTGAATTCATGGAACCAATCATCAATTGGACCTATACTCATACTTCAATTGAGTTAAATAGGTCAGCCTTCAACTGATTTGACCCTTAATTAACCCTCAATTGTTCATCAATTAGGGTTTGATTCAATTGAATTAGGGTTTGGAATCGATGATCCTTCAATACTAATCAATGTAAGACTAGGTACTTTGAAACCATAGAACCATCATCAAAATTGGGTATGACCTGACCCCAAATGGTCTTGAGGTCATTTCGATGACCTCCAAACGGTCTTGAGACCGTTTGCCCATCATATCATCAAAATCCAAGTCAACCAATTAAGGTTTGTATTATTGGATTGATCACCAAATCAGCAATTGATTACACTTTAACTTAGTAACATTGAATCTTTAATTGCTTAACCATACTCACCCCTAGACCTCCAAACGGTCTTGGGTGACCTCCAAACGGTCTTGAGACCATTCGGATGAGCTCCAAACGGTCTTGAGACCGTTTGGCTCATCCAACCTTTGGATTCTAGTGAAATTCCATCAAGGTTTGGTCTATCGAGTTGATCAACAAATCAGCACTTAATTGTAATATGATTTGGTACCTTTGGACCTTCAATTGGTCAACTATATGTAACCCCAGACCTCCAAACGGTCTTGGGTTATCCCCAAACGGTCTTGAAACCGTTTGGGTGATCCCCAAACAGTTTTGAAACCGTTTGGGCCAATCAACCCAAAACATCATCTCAATCACTTGCAAAATGAGCACTTAGCCAATTAGGGTTCATACCACATCTTTGGATCTTCAAACACATATCCATACTTGACCCTAGACCTCCAAACGGTCTTGGGTGACCCCCAAACGGTCTTGAGACCTTTTGGGTGATCTCCAAACGGTTTTGAAACCGTTTTGGCTAATTAACCCAAAACCTCAAATTAACTCATTGGAATTTCAGCACTAATTTCAATTAGGGTTTGCCTAATTGATTAGCCTTCAACTCATGATTCCTTGGGAATTAAACCCTCAAATTTGGTGAGTCATTAACCAACATAATTAGGAACTGTAATCTCAAACGGTCAACCCTTGGTAAACTCACTCAAACGATTTTGAAACCGATTTCCCAAAAAGGTCAAGTTAATCAGATTGAAAATCAGCACTTAATCCAATTAGGTTTACCTAATTGATTAGCCTTCAACTCACGATTCCTTTGGAACTAATCCATAAAATTTGGTGAGTTATCAACCAACATAATTAGGAGCAGGAATCTCAAACGTTCAACCCTTGGTAAACCATCTCAAATGGTTTTGAAACCGTTTTCCCAAAAAGTTAAATTAATCAAGCTGAAAAATCAGGACTTAATCCAATTAGGTTTTCCTAATTGATTGGCCTTTAACTCACGATTCCTTGGGATTTAACCCATCAAATTTGGTGAGTTATTAACCAAAATAATTAAGAACAGGATTCTCAAACGCTAAACCCTTGTTCAACTCCCTCAAACGGTTTTGAAACCGTTTTCTTCTAAATGGTTTGCAAACCGTTTGGTCACCAAACGGTTTGGTGAAACTGTTTGGTCCCAACTTCCAAACCATTTTGCCCAAGATATTTGGGGAGGTGTGTGCTTATGATGATGTCATCATCATCAAGCTTCGTCCCTGAAGTTCTAACAACTTCAGATTTCATGAATTAACCATTTTCAACCAGCAATTAATCAAGATAATGAAGGAATCATTGAAATTACAAGATTAATGGTTGAATAACAATGTAAAAGGGTTCAAGTTATAAAACCCGCCTCCAATTGAGCTCCAAAGCTCCAAGATCATGCCATTAATGGTGGATGAAGCTCGTGCAACTCCCCTTAGGATCGTCCTTAAGCTTTTGATTGTAAAAGTTGGCAACAGGTAGGGAGTCGTCCTCCTGCTCCTCCCTAGCTCCTTGGTCGGTTTTGCAAGCAAGGGAAAGAAAGAAATCCGAAAAATCCTTTGTTTTGGCTTGGAAAGGGCACTTTTATAAGGAAATTGATGAGAGAGAAAATGCCTTTATAAAAATCAATTAATTCCAAAAATAGTACCACCTCTTCCTCCTTGGTTTGCTTGTGTACAAAGGCAACTCAAAGCCACCGAACTCCCTTCCATTATCCATTGATTAAGGGAAAAGAAAATAAGCACCTCAATCCATTATAATATCAATATATATTTTTGAGTGGAAATTCTTTTCCTTGTAATAAGGTGAGTGGAATTTCACCTACTTAAGATATTTCCGTTCCTTATCTTGGAAAAAGAACGTCCATCCTTATTCAAAATCAACCAATAACATTTTTGTTGAAGGTACTTTAATTAATACATTCATTTTTGCCCTAAATTGAATTAGGGTTTCACTTAAGATTAAATCTTGATTATTTTAATATGAAGATTCTCTCTCCTCCAACTTAATTCAAATGAGGCACCCCTCTCATTTTCTTTGCTCTACTTGATGCCAAGAAACATTAGGGACCTTATTGAAGTGGTAATTTGCATATTGAACCCTAGGTTTTGGGTAAATTACACATTACACCAAAATTGGGTTTTAATGCATAAACATTGCTTTACAAGCTTAATCTTGGTGCCCAAGCTTGTGAGAACCATACCACTACATTATTTTCATTCTTATGATGTCTCAACATCAGAGGAACATCTTATCATGCAACATTTGCAATTCAACCCCTCGAATTTGGTAATTTGCACTTTAGTCCAAAATAAGCAAACATTGCTTCAACATTGTTCAAACAGGACCAAAATTGAAACATAAGTTTCTCATGAGCCATAAATACTTTTCCCAAGATAAGATTAATCATCTACTCAACCTTATTAGGTAAAAATCTAGGGTTAATTAATAACCCAGGTCAGGGATGTTACAAATTATAAACCCCTAACAAGGATTTCGTCCTCGAAATCCCAAACAAGAAGAGGAACAGATTATTCATTAATCATGCCCTCAAGTCTCCACATCTCATCTTAATGTTGTGGAGATATCATGAATTCTATAATTCACACATAGTTCCTTTCATTAATTCCTCTTTATCACTGTTTATGTTTATGCAAAGCATAAACCCCTAACATATGATGTCCATGTCATTGAAAGGAAGAAGCATAAAAGAACATACTTCAATAATCACTCAATAATACTTATCAAAAGGAAAAACATATATATCTAACAGAGATAATTCACTTAGCAAACTCTATGTAATTGGGAATGTTCACATAGTTCTTCCTATTAGTTAGGAATGTCACATAGCTTCTCCCTTTTTGTTTAGGGTTGGAATTGCACAAAGCATCTTCCTTTATTGGAATTGCACAAAGCATCTTCCTTTATTGGAATTGCACAAATCATCTTCCTTTATTGGAATTGCACAAAGCATCTTCCTTTATTGGAATTGCACAAAGCATCTTCCTTTATTGGAATTGCATAAAGCATATTCCTTTATTGGAATTGCACAAAGCATATTCCTTTATTGGAATTGCACAAAGCATCTTCCTTTATTGGAATTGCACAAAGAATCTTCCTTTATTGGAATTGCACAAAGCATCTTCCTTTATTGGAATTGCACAAATCATCTTCCTTTATTGGAATTGCACAAAGCATCTTCCTTTATTGGAATTCCACAAAGCATCTTCCTTTATTGGAATTGCACAAAGCATCTCCCTTTATTGGAATTGCACAAAGCATTTTCCTTTATTGGAATTTCACAAAGCATCTTCATTTATTGTAATTGCACAAAGCATCTTCCTTTATTGGAATTGCACAAAGCATCTTCCTTTATTGGAATTGCACAAAGCATCTTCCTTTATTAGAATTTCACAAAACATCTTCCTTTATTGGAATTGCACAAAGCATCTTCCTTTATTGGAATGGCACAAAGCATCTTCCTTTATTGGAATTTTGCACATAGCATCTTCCTTTATTGGAATTGCACAAAGCATCTTCCTTTATTGATTCCATATTTCTTATTTCATGATACTCATTAGATTGTATCTGAATGACTGCTTGATCAGAGCAATAAAAAAGATACCAATCTAAGAGTTTCCATACTCACTTTATCATCAATAGTTGTATACCTGGCCAGGGTTTACAAATACTAAGATCAAGTAGTATGCACTTACATGCTATCATATTCCTTGCTTTTCATATCATTATACACACATGATTTTCCCTTGTTCCAACATGACTAAGTCATTTAGGAACTCTTTTAAAGCTCAAACTTTCTATATTAAGGACTGATAACCTAGATCGTAAGGCTAGTATCCAGTCCACTATATGCATTACTGTTGCCCTAATCTGCCCAACAAGAGCATGATCATAGGATTCTCTATCCTGATTAGGTATTAATGGGGATTCTCAGGCACTTGTTCTCCTCTTGCCTGGTCCCATGCACCCTCTCCTGGTGCAATAACATTGCCCTTAGCAATGTGTTCCTCGTGTTCTCCAGTCATTTTCAAGTTCTTCTTCTCCAATGTGAGCAGAAGATACTATCAAATAAACTGGAAGACACTTAGAACAGACTCTACAACCTTAGTCCTATGTCTCTGTAGACTCAGCGAACCTAGAGCTCTAATACCACTTAATTGTGGCATACAACTCGTGAAAACAAGATTAACTAATGCGGAAGCATTTACTAAACAGCGGATTACCGAAAATCACTAAAAATTTAAAACTTTTTGCAAAGAGATCCACACATAGGAAATCTTTTTCTTCAAGAGCCAAAGTATAACACATTTACATTCTAGATCAAAGGTACATGTCATGTATCATCTCTTTCTGAGAATTACAAGTAATATAAAATCTCGAGGCACTGATCCAAAATCTCAAAAGCACTAACTATTACTCCGAAGACCTGAGAGTATAGAGACGACACATAGGACTCTATCTACATATATACAAGGCATAACAACCAGTGTCTCTACCTGAGACTTCACTGTTGTCCCTACCACTACTGTTGTTGTTGTCCTTCACCTACTGAAGGATTCTTGCCTCCTTGTCCACCTCCACCTAAAAATGTAGTTCCCACGGGGGTGAGACAATTGTAAATTGCCCCAGCGAGAGATATAACTCTCCGCCAGTAACATTATTATTGCAGCTTAAGAAGTTACATATGAAAAGAGGAATCATATTTGTTTGAAAACAGTTACTTCAATGTCTAACATATTAGAATATTAATCTTATTCAACATTACAGCTATAACTTGAAAGAGCAACATATCACATATCCATTAAGGAAAATGAAGAACATGTATAACACTTATTCACTACAAAATCATTATCACTGCATTAACTCTCTTCAGGCTTAGATCATATATCTAAAGTCTGGCATTGTCATTGTGGAGTCATGACCTGTAGCCATACTCTTTCCAAAAAGTGTTGGGATCTTAATCCCTCAATTCACCACTGGGAATTCTCATCCTTTCACAATTTCAATACCCAAACCATGTGATTATGTGTATTTAAACTCTTAGTTCATCCCCTGAGCATTGTTACCACATTCTCAAGTAACTAACACCTTTAGGTCATCTGACCAAGATATGCATGATACTTGTTACACAAGCATCCATCATGACACTTGAGGCCCATTAACTCTCTTGCTACCTCTTACCAGGAAACAAGGTATATTATGGCACACAAGTCCCAATAAACAGATTCAAATTAATAATACATCATAGCTCATACCTAGCTATGCACATCATCTCATGATACCTGCATGGTTAGCACATATGATAACAGTACATCAATTATCTATCAACACCATGCAGAAATAAATGTACTTATTATTTTAAGGGTATCACCCTTATTCCTTTACCAGGATTAGGATTTTCATCACACATCTCATGTATCATTCATCCAATTGTATTGGACTTATAACACAACAAGGTATACCAGTATTTGGGGTGTTGGATATGATATCTATCATATCTTAATGTTTCACTTCCCTCAACATCATCATCTTACTTGAGTTTATTCCCTTAGCTTGTATTAGGGTATTTCCCATCCTAATACTTATGCACCAGATCATCACATTCATCATGCAATGTATTGGTCATGATTCATTTACTTAGAAAATAAAACTATTGCCAATATTAAGGATTCATCCTTAAGTTAAAAACTAACAAAATGGCCATGTTAGGTCACTTACAAATCAGTTTCAAGTCAAGAATAGAGCACCACGGCCGTGCAACCAAGAACGGCCGTGTGAGGGGAAGCCACCACGGTCGTGCAAAGGGAAGATACCACGGTTGTGCTACCTTGCACGGTCGTGCTATAGAAGATCACTACATGATTCATATTTATATATGAATTCTAATCTTTCATCCTTTCAACTTGATTAGGTCACATCAACCCTTCAATCAAGTACATACAACTATGATTATCCTAGTGCATCAAGTTATTGATCCTATGAGCAATTAAGAATTCATCCCTTAATTGATACTAATCACTTAGGTACTATTAGGGTTTCAACCTTTGTACCTTCATTGATTATCATTACTAATCATTATTGGATCAATAGAACATTCATCATCTTAATTCTCAAAGATTCAATCACATTGGACCTCCATTACATAAGGTATCCAATTGAATTAGGGTTTTCAATGTTGATTCCTTCAATCATTGAATTCATGGAACCAATCATCAATTGGACCTATACTCATACTTCAATTGAGTTAAATAGGTCAGCCTTCAACTGATTTGACCCTTAATTAACCCTCAATTGTTCATCAATTAGGGTTTGATTCAATTGAATTAGGGTTTGGAATCGATGATCCTTCAATACTAATCAATGTAAGACTAGTTACTTTGAAACCATAGAACCATCATCCAAATTGGGTATGACCTGACCCCAAACGGTCTTGAGGTATTTTGGATGACCTCCAAACGGTCTTGAGACCGTTTTCCCATCATATCATCAAAATCCAAGTCAACCAATTAAGGTTTGGATCATTGGATTGATCACCAATTCAGCAATTGATTACACTTTAACTTAGTAACATTGGATCATCAATTGCTTAACCATACCCACCCCTAGACCTCCAAACGGTCTTGAGTGACCTCCAAACGGTCTTGAGACCGTTTGGCCCATCCAACCCTTGGATTCTAGTGAAATTCCATCAAGGATTGGTCTATCGAGTTGATCAACAAATCAGCACTTAATTGTAATATGATTTGGTACCTTTGGACCTTCAATTGGTCAACCATATGTAACCCCAGACCTCCAAACGATCTTGGGTGATCCCCAAACGGTCTTGAAACCGTTTGGGTGATCCCCAAACGGTTTTTAAACTGTTTGGGCCAATCAACCCAAAACCTCATCTCAATCACTTACAAAATGAGCACTTAGCCGATTAGGGTTCATACCACATCTTTGGATCTTCAAAAACATATCCATACTTGACCCTAGACCTCCAAACGGTCTTGGGTGACCCCCAAACGGTCGTGAGACCGTTTGGGTGATCCTCAAATGGTTTTGAAACCGTTTGGGCTAATCAACCCAAAACCTCAAATTAACTCATTGGAATTTCAGCACTGATTTCAATTAGGGTTTGCCTAATTGATTAGCCTTCAACTCATGATTCCTTTGGAATTAAACCCTCAAATTTGGTGAGTCATTAACCAACATAATTAGGAACAGTAATCTCAAACGGTCAACCCTTGGTCAACTCACTCAAATGGTTTTGAAACCGTTTGCCCAAAAAGGTCAAGTTAATCAGATTGAAAATCAGCACTTAATCCAATTAGGTTTACCTAATTGATTAGCCTTCAACTCATGATTCCTTTGGAACTAATCCATCAAATTTGGTGAGTTATCAAACAACATAATTAGGAGCAGGAATCGCAAACGTTCAACCCTTGGTAAACCATCTCAAACGGTTTCGAAACCGTTTTCCCAAAACATTAAATTAATCAAGCTGAAAAATCAGCACTTAATCAAATTAAGTTTCCCTAATTGATTAGCCTTTAACTCACGATTCCTTGGGAGTTAACCCGTCAAATTTGGTGAGTTATTAACCAAAATAATTAAGAACAGGATTCTCAAACGGTCAACCCTTGGTCAACTCCCTCAAACGGTTTTGAAACTGTTTTCTTCTAAATGGTTTGGAAACCGTTTGGTCACCAAACGGTTTGGTCCCAACTTCCAAACTGTTTGCCCAAGATATTTGGGGAGGTGTGTGCTTATGATGATGTCATCATCATCAAGCTTCGTCCCTGAAGTTCTATCAACTTCAGATTTCATGAATTAACCATTTTCAACCAACAATTAATCAAGATAATGAAGGAATCATTGAAATTACAAGATTAATGGTTGAATAACAATGTAAAAGGGTTCAAGTTATAAAACCCACCTCCAATTGAGCTCCAAAGCTCCAAGATCACCCCATCAATGGTGGATGAAGCTCTTGCAACTCCCCTTAGGCTCATCCTTAAGCTTTTGATTGTAAAAGTTGGCAACAGGTAGGGAGTCGTCCTCCTGCTCCTCCCTAGCTCCTTGGTCGGTTTTGCAAGCAAGGGAAAGAAAGAAATCCGAAAAAGCCTTTGTTTTGGCTTGGAAAGGGCACTTTTATAAGGAAATTGATGAGAGAGAAAATGCCTTTATAAAAATCAATTAATTCCAAAAATAGTACCACCTCTTCCTCCTTGGTTTGCTTGTGTACAAAGGCAACTCAAAGCCACCGAACTCCCTTCCATTATCCATTGATTAAGGGAAAAGAAAATAAGCACCTCAATCCATTATAATATCAATATATATATTTGAGTGGAAATTCTTTTCCTTATAATAAGGTGAGTGGAATTTCACCTACTTAAGATATTTTCGTTCCTTATCTTGGAAAAAGAACGTCCATCCTTATTCAAAATCAACCAATAACATTTTGGTTGAAGGTCCTTTAATTAATACATTCATTTTTGCCCTAAATTGAATTAGGGTTTCACTTAAGATTAAATCTTGATTATTTTAATATGAAGATTCTCTCTCCTCCAACTTAATTCAAATGAGGCACCCCTCTCATTTTCTTTGCTCTACTTGATGCCAAGAAACATTAGGGGCCTTATTGAAGTGGTAATTTGCATATTGAACCCTAGGTTTTGGGTAAATTACACATTACACCAAAACTGGATTTTAATGCATAAACATTGCTTTACAAGCTTAATCTTGGTGCCCAAGCTTGTGAGAACCATATCACTACATTATATTCATTCTTATGATGTCTCAACATCAGAGGAACATCTTATCATGCAACATTTGCAATTTAACCCCTCAAATTTGGTAATTTGCACTTTAGTCCAAAATAAGCAAACATTGTTCAAACAGGACCAAAATTGAAACATAAGTTTCTCATGAGCCCGAAATACTTTTCCCAAGATAAGATTAAGCATCTACTTAACCTTATTAGGTAAAACATCTAGGGTTAATTCATAACCCAGGTCAGGGATGTTACATTTTGCCCAGGAACCTATGATTAGCACTGTCCCGCCATGTGCCCCCCCCACCCATTTTGAGAGCCAGGGTCAGTGGAGAAGAGACCTCCTAATTGTTGGATCATGTTGGTGTCAATGATGACCTAAATTGGGCAATTACTATGCACATGACTAACCGTCTGTTAAGGGGTCAGGGGAGACAAAAAGCAATGAATGTCAAACCTCCCTATTACTAAAGTGAACCTCCATCTAATGGCCACCGATGCTTGACCCCATCTCTCCCTCCTTGCTCTCTATTTCACTGTCGGGCTCACATCATGTCATCAAGCCTATTCCACTCTCTCACACTCACTCTTCTAAGTGGATGGAGTGAAGCCCAATTTCACGATCATGGCTTCGTCATCGGTTGACCTGTGATCAAGCGACCCTCACTTTTAGTTATAAAGCTGTGTAGTCTCCCCTCACAAATATTGCTAGAAAATACACAGTTCTTAGAATGATAGTTAATTGATACCTTGACCCATTAATACACATAAATATGATAAGAATGAGTGGATCACATTAAAATAATTCCATGACCTATATATAATTACTTATATATTGAAATTTTATAACATGCTCTTTTTATAGAAAACATTATAGTTTATTCAAGCTCAACTAAGATTACAAATGACAAACTAAAATAAAACATCTAATCATAGTATTATCAATACCATTTTAGGTAGTATCTTCTAAACTAATGATAACCATTAGGTCCATCAACCTCTCATATAAATGAGAGTCAAGAATGTTTTTGGGGTGAGTTTTAACCAGGCTTTTAGGAATGTGGAAGGCTTCGGAGGATATTTAGGACATCTTTGAATTCATCTTTAGCATGGTGTAGATCTTCCAAAGCTTGAATATCCAACAAACAAATGGTCTGGTTATTTAGTCATACACATGAACATTTGGGCTTTACATATAGCTACTCTTGTTGCTCATGCATGCTCCCTCAACACCTTGCTCCTCTTGGCCTTCTGGTGGTGTACACTCAGGCTCTACCTCCACTGTCACTTCCAACTATGGTTTCTTCAACAAGGCACTTTGTTCTTATTCTCTTGTGTTATGGAAGTGAAAAATGTGCTCTTTTTTAATATTGGAAAATAATAATATACTTCTATTGCAAATCTCGGCCACTCTACCTAAACCTAAATTAAGTTAGTGATTGGAAATATCCAGAATAACCTAGAACTTGATCTTTTCCATGCTTGTTATGTTAATGTTTAATTTAACTAAAATATTAGTAATAATGAAACCTAGTGTTCCTAATGAAATTAGGGTTTTTACATAAAATAAGAGGTTGAACCAATGAAAACCCCAGTTTCCATCTAAAAATAGCCTAGCCCCGAATCTTAGCTCTAGAACCTTTTATAAAATTCTCAAAAGGGGTTTTCTTCGGGAAATTAATAAACCTTTAAGTATTAAATGACTGTTTAGATTAGGGCTAGGATTGTTAGCATTAATTGAATTTGGACATCTTCTGCTCTCTAAATAGGTACACCAGATACAATGGTCAATTGTCTCAATTATGCATTGTTTTCTATAGTTTTTCTAATGTTTTACTTACTACTAAAAATGTCTTGATTGTTTTAAATTCTAAAAATACTAAGATCCTATGTGTTAAATCTAAATTGATGATGATTGAAACTTATAATCAAAATGTCACAAGGGTAGAAATGAACCCTAAGAGGGTTGATAAAAACCAATGTGAAACTATAGTACAATCCCTTAAGGGATCATACACTACTTCATTTGGTGAGATATCCAAGAGTCCCTTGAGGGAACATATATTGGTTCACCTGTTGAGATATCTAAGACTCCCTTCTGATAAGATACAATGATTCATTAAGTGAGATATCTAAGTTGGGGCTAAAAATGTAATTTGACATTGTGAAGTCTTTTCTTGCAAATACTTGATCAGTCATGGCCATATACATTGTTACTGCTATATGTGTTGTTGTGGTTGCACACACACATACATCATTGTGATATGCTAATATGTTGTTCGTTGGCATTTGAGGTTAAACTTCATATTCTAGATGTAAAGTTGTGCCTATTCAAACAAAAGAAAAATAATGAAGTTCTAAAGAAACTGAGAGGATCAAATAGGGCTATTGATCTCAGTTTCCTAGATGATTTAGGTTTTTAATTTCACTTTTTAGATTTCCATTCACCTCTATTTTAAGTCCAATGTTGTTGAACATCTTTTACCTTATCGCTCTACTGGGAAACTATTGGTTATCTTTAGTTATTTTTGAGAATATAGTCTTAGAGATAATGGTTAATTGTCCTTGCTTCTTTGATCATCATTTATGGGAATAACAGGAGGAGGGAGTCATTACACATACAAATGTGGGTGCCCCTTAAACACCTCACATCTTCATCAGAAACACAAAAAATTGATTACACAACAACAACATACAACACCTATCAACGAGCCACGAATCGAGCCTCAAAGAAGAAACATCATCCATCTACTCCTCCCCATTAGAAATCTCCAGAAGGTATTTAAAGGACATGAAACCATTGGTAGCACTAGGTATTCCATCAAGCTAAAAGTCAAACAATCTAAGACATTTTCTTTATTTGTTTGCACTGAAGCTTCAACACATGGAAAAGGAGGACTAAAGAGAATGAACAAAATGGATAATGTTACTAAGTGAGGCAAAAGTAGAAAAAAATATTATTGTAAACTGTTTGTTTACTTCATGCTGAAGTGCCCAAAGACTGGAAACTCTCAAATAAGATTTATGAACATCAAGATCAAAGTTGATAGATCAAGAGTGAAAAACCTTAGCTCTTTTACAGTATGAAACTATTGTGTGAAAATGTATAAATGTGTCCTAAAAGTTAATAGAAAACACACCAAAAGAAAACATGTCAGACATGTTCCTTGATATTGAACCAAAAACAATAAATATAAAGGCCATAAAATCCTCTTGAGCACTAGTGTGTGCCAATCAATAGTTTCGAATATTCCAATAGCCAAAGGAAGATGTTGCAATAAATGTAACATAGGTCTTCCATATAAATGGACCAAGATGATCAAAGACAAAAAGGTGTATAAGAAATTGTAATCTTAAGGAAGATAGACTTTTTGCCCTAATTAATTTTCAAATAACATGTTGTGAGGGACTGAGTGTGATGGATTCTACACATTCAGATGTATCAACAGTGGATAGATTGTATGAAAGGAGCAAATTTTTTATCACATTAGATCTAGAGGAATATGAAGATTCGACTATTTAAACCTTCCATCATAGACATCTGGATAAAGGTAAGCCATGAAATTATAAAGAGTGGGAGAAATGTCTAAAAGTATACCATTTGGGAGATAAGGATCTGAAGAAAAAAAGTTAATGTTTGATAAGGAACATAGAAGGGTGATGGTTCAACTAGTAAGACTAATCAATTTCTTATGTTAGTTGCATGTTGTGAGAACTAGGAGGGTGATTTATAGCAACAAATCTCTTTTACATGTTGTTCTGGTAGGATTAAACTTCTCCTTTAGGTGACACTGAATAACAATCATCATTAATCAAGTGTTATAAATGATTTATTTTGAAATTTGCTTCAGGACTTGTTATCATTACTTAAGAAAAATATTGCAATCTAAAGCTCATTTGCTATCTTTTATTTTCTCTCTCTGATTGTATCAACTACCCTATGAATAAGACCAAGTGACAAGCTTGCTTACCTACTTTTCACCAACTAGCTTGCTTTCTTGGCAAGCTTTCTTACCTGCTTTTCACCATTTAACATACTTTCTTGCCACAAAAGAGTGGTGATAAATTTGTCTTTGGATAGAAAAATAGTTGTTTGTTTGGGTATTTTTTATAATTATGCATATCATTCTTTTAGCCATGACACTGAATCTACTAATCTTATGAATAAGAGCAAGTGACAAGCTTGCTTACTTTCTTTTTACCATAAAAATTGCTTGCTTGACAAGCTTGCTTACCAACTATTCACCATTTAGCCTACTTGCTTGGTGCAGAAGAGTGGTGATAAATTTGTCTTTGAATCTATTAACCCTATGAATAAGAGCAAGTGACAAGCTTGCTTACCTACTATTCACCAACTAGCTTTCTTGCTTTATAAGATTACTTACCTGCTTTTCACCATTTAGCCTTCTTATTTGTTGTGGAAGAGTGATGACAAATTTATCTTTGGGTAGAAAAGTAGATATTTGTTAGGGTATTTTTCATAATGATGTATATCATTCTTTTAGTCTAGGACACAATTTGTTATGAATAAGGGAAAGTGATAAGCTTGCTTACCTACTTTTCACCATCTAGCTTGCTTACTTGACAAGCTTGCTTACCTATTTTCACCATTTTCCCTACTTGCTTACCGTGGAAGAGTAGTGATCAATTTATTTTTGAGTAGAAAAGTAGATGTTTGTTAGGGTATTTTTTCTATTATGCATATCATTCTTTTTGCCATAACACTGAATGTTAATATATACTTTGTTGCTTGCTTTTAACATTCTTACTTGCATATTTATCCTGGTTGTCTGTTTACTTTTGACATGTTTGTTAGTTTGCTTGTTCTAATTATTTGGATAAATTTTTCATATTCGTATGGTTCCTCTAGTTATATGGATAAGTCTGAAATAAGCATGTTAATTTTGTTTATATGTGCTTCAACAGCCCGACACAATTGTTTGATTGCTTGCTTTTTTTTAGAGCAGAATTAATTTTGGTAGTTACACGATATTGGTAGGAGAGAGTCAATTGACAATTAATCGAGTTATTTTCTTTTAGCAGGTTGGTTAATCGAAGTAATCTCTTTTATTGAATTGTATGAATATTATTGAGAATACTAATTAAATATATTTGTCGTTAATAGGCACATGCCCAAGAAGAGATCAGATGTAATTGTAGTATGACGTGCTACATATTGGAGGGAGTCAGGTAACAATTAATCAAATTAAGCTCTTTGACAGAGTTATATAAATATTATTATAAGTACTAATTATATAATAAATGACAACAATCACATGCTCAAAAGGAGAAATATATAAAATTTTGATAATCACGTGCTACATATCAATAGGAGTCGGTTAATAGTCAATGGCTTTTTTAGGATGTCATATATCAATTATTATAGGTAATAAATATAACAACTGTTAGCGGACAGACGTCAAACACAAGAATATTGATAATTTATGTAACGAAACACTACATATTAAAAAAGATCATTTTATGGGCTGTGTAAATATAATAATGAGTAGTAGTTTGTATTAGTAGTTAACGAACAAAAGTATAAATAGTTTTGCGCCGGAGAGGTTCCACAGGCAATGGAATGCCTACAGCTACCCTTCTAAAGAAAATGACGACATGTCAAGATGTTTTCCCGATTCAATGGGAAGTATTAAAATTTTTAATAACGACACGCTACAAATTCGAAAGAATTAATTTCTTTTAATAATATTAACTACACATTTGTCGTCAATTGACACCAACTTAAAAATTTAAATTCACATGAAAAGCTTATCCAACGGATCTACGTTAGGGTCTGTTTAGTAGGGTGTAACCGGATGATGTAAATTTTTACATTACAAACTCAAACAAATACACCCCACTACATCCAACCAAACTAGACGTCAAACAACTTCTTACACTTATTTAATAGTCACATATTATATTTAATAAATTTGTCCAGTAAGGCTTGAGCTTCCCACGCTCCATAGCCTTACTGCAAAGCTTGATTGGTGGCAGAGTGGCTTCTAGAACAACGCCGGAGAGGTTCCACAGGCAATGGAATGCCTACAGCTACCCTTCTAAAGAAAATCATGACATGTCAAGATGCTTTCCCGATTCAATGCAACGATGACATGCGATAGAGGGGAGTGATCATAAGAGTGGCACCAAAACAGAGTTAGCAGAGCAGCAGCAGCATGCTAGCAAGTGGCCCGCCGGAGACAGTCGATTGCCTCACTGCTCCATGATTGTCTGGGTTTATGCCCTGTAACAAGAACCAGCGTCCCCTCTTCCTCCCTACACAAAGCCCCCTTCCATGACTCTTCTTGGGGTAGAAAGTACGGGGCAGTGTAGTAAAAGGAGAGTTTGCAGGACAGCGTATTCGCGGTTCGCTTGTCGCTGGCGAGTTATGCTTATTGCTCTTTGGGAGAGGCCAGGGCCGTGCTAGGCGGGGACCAACCCTGTTTTTCCTTACATGGAGCACATGGCATCTCCCTGTGTATTAGCGATCGGGAGTTGTGAGAAGCTTCTGCTGGAAAGAATATGCTGATACGGCGACATGGCGCTTTACGGTGGATGAGTATGGGTACAGCTTGTACATGTTCGGTCTCTTTCTTTCACCTTAAAAATACCGTTCCAGATGCAGACATGAAATGTAAATAAATTCTTTGTTCATTCGCCCGAAAAATGCAATTCTTTTGTCTTGGTCGCCCATTCATTAAGATTTAAGAGTGGCAGTGTTTGACTTCTACACCAAGTAAAACAACTGAAATTTTACAGCCTTGTTGAGGCAGCAAAATATGACAGTAACTTCTGGAAGAAGTCGAAATTTGGTTCTGAACTCAGATTCTGTGTGGAACAGTACAAGATTGCATTTTTCCTGTTGTCCATGAGCTGAACTCTCACATCTAACGCCTCACTTGCGTCATTTGCCTCAAAAGAGCCTCGAATCTCAACTTCCCAGTCAGCCAGCTACTGGTCCATTTATTCCCCTCCCATTTCCGGCCTGCTGCCACTGGTTTTCATTGATGGGCAAAGGTCTGAGAATTGATGTAAGAAGAAAAAAACGAGCTGGTTCCTAGCTATCATTCAACCCAATCCTGATGATCCGATTGGTTAGTTAAGGATCAGGCAAGAGGACGACCAACTTGTCGCAGCTAGCAATCCAATTTGAGGGAGCTGTGGTATGTAATCCGAGGGCATTAATTCCGAGGTAATGGCTAAGGTTTGGTGCAGTGTGATACGTGGTCGAGCTGCGGCCTCTCCTTTCTGGTAGCCAGCAACTCACGTGCACCAGCTGCCGCTGCTGCTGCTCTGCTACTAGGATTACCCCCGACCTTCCCTGTTTTATCCCGTGCTCATACAAGAGGGCTCTGAAGGTCAAAGAGGTGCTCATTGCCATGGTGGTCTGTGGGTCTGAGGTAGCCATGATATTGAAGCTTCACCAACAGACATGAACCAAATGGGTGAGTCAGAAAGGGAGAGAGGTTGCAAAAGGGATGGGATTGGTTGGATACTTGACCTTTAGGTTTGCCGTATATCTTATGAGGGTGAAAACCTGGATGCTGAATTTGGAAAGGAGGGTCATGGATTGATGAGGTAGAAAGGCAGGTCCAGGTTGAAGAACGTTTTAATCTAGCCGTGAATTTTATCCACTACTACTTTCGACTTCCCTGAGGGTGGTACTGTTTCTCCTTTCCCTCTCAGTCAGTCAAACACCAGGTCCTCTATCCCCTTCTTTTATCTGGAAGCCTCATGCTGACAATCCGAACTACTCTTCCTCCTCCTGTCTTCCCTCCCTGCTATATCTACGGTGGCGAGCTCCATGTTTTAGGACTCGTGGTATGTGCGAGTACCGGAGGATATTTGGGCACAGAGCACCCGCCTTCCAAGCTCTCCCCTTTCCCTACCTCCTGAACTTCTCAGTCTGATCTCACCGTCTCCCACTGTGTGAGCCAGGCCAGCTCTTGACATTTTGTTTAGTCCAGGGAGCTAGATGCAATGCTGCCGTTTCTTTGGTTCTGATTCTGTGATTCCTTGATGTGAGTATCTAAGTAAAAACTTCTGTTTTTTGGCCTAGTTTGAGTGCTATGTTAGGAGAGTGCCAGAAGTGTAATTTGATGGGAACCCCTCTCTTGGATACTCTTGTTTCGTTTCCCAGATCTGTTCTTTCTTGGTAAAGAGTGATTGCTGTGTATATTCACTTTGTTCAGTTGGATCTTTCCTTATCTCTATCTGTATTGTTTCTGGAATAGCAATCCTGTTTCTCCCTATCTTTCAATATGCATTACATTTAGTGCACTCTGGTCAAAAGAGATGGTAGATACCTTCTTTTGATATTGAAGTTGTGGATGGGAATAGTAACAACTCGCTCCTATAAGCCATTAAACCCCCTTCTTTTTTCCACTTTCCCATTTTTAGTTCTTTTTCTTTTGGGCTTTTTTAGCCATGGTATTGATGTTTGTTTCGCTACCTTTTATTTCCCACAGACATGGGAGAGCAAGACAGGATTCACGCCTCTGCCTCTTGAGGCGGCAGAACTGAAGTAGAGCGAGAAGGAAGAGGAGGAAAGCAAGCTCAAACCTGCAATGCCTGTTCCTCTCGCGCCTTATCCTTCGCCCCCGGTTCCCTTTACACCTCCACCTCCAAACGGTACTTGTGTGCTTCTGCTCACTTGATACTTCTTTCTTTAAAAACTGGTTTTTTCTTTAATTTCTTCTGGGAATGTTTTCTGTTGTCCATGTTTTCCGCTTATTATAATCTGTATGCAAGTTATTCTTAATTAAGCCACTTTCGAAAGGGGTGCACTGTGGAACTAGGCTTTCATTAACTGGATACTAAATGCTTTTTCTTTTTTCTATGATTTGAAAGGGCAGATTCTGTTTTTAAAGAAACAAAAACTACAAGGAATCACCATCATTAAGCTTAGTTAGACATGAAGTATCTCAGCTAAATCTGTTATATCCGGGCATTACTTAAGTCTTCTTAGGATTTAAAACATTATCTGACTTGGCATCTAGCGTGTGCCGAGCAGCCGCTCCACAAGATGTGCAAGTTGAATCTTTGTAGCTACTTAAAAGATGTTCTTTTAGAGTCGTTGGTGTAGTAACAGGTTGCAATGTTGATGCTTCCTGAATATGGTTATGAACCATGATGTATGTTTGCACAGGATTTATTAGAAGTTCATATTAGCATATAACAAATCAAGTCCCAAGAGACATCCGTAGAGATCCCGGCATCATATACTGGTGGAATTGTGCTTCTAGGAAGTGATATCATTGTTATTGTGATGATTTTGACTTTGCCTATTGTTTTTTAACAGCAAACCATGTTAATTTTTGTAGATCTTGTACAGTTTCTCGGTTAACTAACTGTACCTAATATGGTAAAATTCATATTAGCCTTGGAAACAGCTTTTTGGTCATTTGATTTTACTGGAGTTCTACTACTGAAGTTTCATTTAGAGGTTTATCGTAGATTTACTCCATAGTGGTGCATATTCTCTCTTTCTCGTGTTGAATGCTAAGATATGAAAACGTTTTCAGGTGCACAGAGCCAACTCGTGTGTTCTGGGTGCCGAAACCTGCTCCTTTACCCTCATGGGGCAACATCCGTTTGCTGTGCAGTTTGCAATGCAGTTACTTCTGTGCCTCCACCAGGTATATAGCTATTGCTCCACATCTTATCCCACAAATGTTTTCTCTTACTGTTCATAAAGTTTCATTTGAAATTTGCCCGTGTACCTTTAATCCTGATTCATTTCCTCATTCAAATCCACGAATATGTGGTTCCACTTTGCCGAATTCTTGTTTAAACGGATTCACAATATGTGAAAGGATAAACACTTAATTGAGCTTGTTGCTGCTTAGGCAAGCACAAATATAGTTATTAATTAGAAGAAAATATTTTCTGATCTACTGCATATTGATTATAAAGTCTGAGTTCTGATATTAAAATCAACCTGACAACAGGTTAATCATTATATATGTTTCTGGATTTAAAAAGAAAACCTTTTTTAGTTAAAAAATAAACTTTTTCAGTAGGAATTTAATAGTATGACCAAATGATGTGTGCGCGCGCGCACACTCATGTGTTGTCATATAAGCCGGAGACTATTTTCTTTGTTAAGCAATGTTATCTGTGCCAGCCCAAAGTTGCGCCCTTCTTGAAACATGGAATATGAAACAGGAACAGAAATGGCTCAGCTGCTTTGTGGAGGTTGCCACACTCTCTTGATGTACATACGTGGAGCGACGAGCGTACAGTGTTCATGCTGTCACACAGTGAACCTTGCTATGGAAGGTCAGTACACTAACCGGCTTGAACTGTGCTAATGCTAATTCTCCAACCATGGGGGCTTTCTAGTTGTGGCTCCTATTCAACCAAATTTCATATTTCCAGTAAAGCACTCTATAAACAATCTTCACATAATAGTACAGCTGTGAAGCATTACTATTTTCTTAACATGTAAACCTGTAAACTAAATTTCCCTGCAACTTTTTCTCCTCACAGATTTCCCTTATTACTGTTGTCTTTCTTTTTTCTACAGCTAATCAGGTTGCACATGTAAATTGTGGAAACTGTCGAATGCTGTTGATGTATCAGTACGGAGCAAGATCAGTAAAATGCGCAGTATGCAATTTTGTGACATCCGTTGGGGTATGTATCATGCTTCGTTATGTAGGCTATAACAAACCTGCTCCTTTTCTAATGTCAGTCTGTTTGTAGTGAGAATGTCTTATAATGGGTGTCAAAGAACTTGTATTTCTTTCCGACAGGAGATGGACGAAACACTAACAGTAGGCGGCATCAAGTCTTATTATCTTAAGGCAATTCTGTTTTCTACAAAAGAAATAGATATATCTAGGGACTATGAATAATAAAACGTACACATATGTATACTCAATTGTGGAGTAAAACGTAGACATATGTATATGCAATTGTGACGAGAAGAAGGGGAAAACCCCCTAAAGCGTGTAACTTATTTTTTTTCTAATTTGGTTAATTCATGCTTACTATTTCTGCTTGAGTGAAAAAAAGTCTACTAGGTTATAATAAAGTAACATGTTCCTCATATACTGACACTTTGGGTATTTTAACCCGAATGCAGGCCACACCAGGTGCAGATCAAAAGTTTAGTAACTGAAGGACGTGTCAAAGCATCTGACGGACTCCATTTTTTCAGTTTTCCTGCTCTGATCTCCCAAACAATAAAGCAGTTTTGGAAGGCTTGTGTGACAAAACAAAATATAGAGGATATCTATTCCGTGTTTGGAGTTTTATCGAACATCGCTTCATAATTGTCTAAGAACGACAGCGGTTGCCTGTTGTGTTGGCCCAGATGCCGAACGAATTTGTAGGAGCAACATACTGTACTGCCACAATGTTTCTCGGGGAATGCTGATGTGAATAAATCTATCGATATCTGCTCAAAGGCTTTCTTTTCTTTTACCTTTTTTCACAATTTTTTTTATATAATCCTGTTAGATATAGTTTTATATTAAAAAAATCCTTAACTAGGGACTGAGGCTTTTTAGATACTGATGATGATGATAATGATATCAGACAGTTTTCTTTACTTCATGCACTATCCTTAGCCAGGGTACCACTTTCCAGTATGCAAACTACATGCCTGAATTTCTCAATACCATTCGTGTATTTCGTCTTTTCTCTTGTCATTTTCTTACATGTGTGCAAGTGCGTTTAGGTTTGCGCTTCTTAGATTTAATTTAATGGAATACATGGGTGCGTTTAGGTTTGCGCTTCTTAGATTTAATTTAATGGAATACATGGGTGCATTTTAGGTGAGATACAAGTATTCTTTCTTGAAGAAACTCATGATTCGGAAAAAATGCCGATTAGCATGCCCAACGAGAAATGATAGTCAAGGCTAGTTCAAGCTGAAGAGACATGCAACAACTTAAGTCCAAGAGAAACGTCACACGAGATACAATTTAAGTATGCACAACAAAAGTTATGACGGTCCACAACGACAAAGCTAATAACTACAAAATAAATAACTAAACAGAGAATATTTTTTTTTAGAAACAGAGAATATTATTGACAAAAAAGACTGCATAATTTTATTAAGCAACCTCAAAAAAATTACAAGAATTGTCGCTCCCTCACAATCCCATGTCCACAAAAAAATCTCGTAACATACCTCGTTTTCTCTCCCTTTTGGCTATCTTTTGTGACTTCCCATCTTTGGCGCCAATGTTGTTCCACGTTGTCACACCCAAAGTTATCACAAGTTGGAACCCTTACACACCGGTGCATCATATTCCAACGGTGTCTACCCATATTTATATAGATACAGACTCCCGGTTAGACAATACAAGAGGATACAACAATTCTATAGGGATTAGGAAAAGACAATACAAAAGGATAAAGAAATAATATCTTGGACTCCAAGTCTAACATTAATTTTGACTTTTCTAATATTGTTAGATATTATTTCTTATCCAATTAGGATAAGATACAAGCTCCTAACAATCTCGACCTTGTATCTTATACGCTGAAGTTGCTCTTCCAAGAAGTCGGATCCCGTTCTTCTTCTATGCTTCCAACCGTGGAAGATATTTTTGTTTCTGAAAGCGTATCAACAAGCACACTCGTATGGAGTGTGTGTCCATATATGACTGTCCGAGCCCTTCATGTGAGAGCTCTTCGTGTTGTACAGTTTGAGAAACTATACCGCCTCCACCTACGATTGAGAGAACTACATCCATCACACCTTTGGCCCCCATGCCATAGGGTTGTGTCTTGTTTTAGGAACACTCACTCGAAGACACTGCATTGTCGGTCCAACCATGACTTCTTCTTTGTAACAGTTGACAACTTCGCCTCTACAACTGTTGAAATTTACAGTCGAGTTTGCAATCTCTCAACAGACTGCCTATGAGAGTTAAATATATGTAGCAATATTTGGGTTTATGACACCCGTCACCCATACTACTACTTCATCTACGTCTCCCGTGTTGGTAGACCTCTTGTCAGTCGCTCCTCTTTTGGTTAAAAAAAATCCAACTAGTCGATAGAACCAGGTAGCCTCCATTGTTGCTTGCCCCTTGCAAGTGAATTGCATGACTCCACCTCACGTTGATATTTCACAAATAGTGGATTTACGCCCTCCTAATTCTATGATAATGTTTCCATTAAGATTTTCTACCGGATGGCCCCCAATGGTAGTAGTCGACATCGTCATATTTTTATGTGCCTCAATACTTTCTGATCGTCTCGCATGAACCCTACACTGATACTATTTGAAGATATATGTGGAAGCTTCAAGCCCAAGAATAACGTCACGCGAGATACAACTCTAGCATGCACAACAAAAGTTATGATGACCCACGTCGACAAAGTCAATAATCACCAAATAAATAACCAAACAGAGAACATGATTTGATGAAAAACCCACAAAATTATATTAAGCAACCTTAAGAAGATTGCAAAGATTGTTTCTCCTTCACAATCACATGCTCATAATAGAATCGTGTAACACACTCTCGTCCTCTCTCCCTTTTGGCCATCTTTTGTGGCTTCCCATCTTTAGCACACAATGTTGTCTCACGTTGGTACACCCAAAGCTACCACACGTTGGAACCCGTACACACTGGCACGCCATATTCCATCAGTGTCTGCCCTTATTTATATAGATAGGGACTCCCAATAAGACAATACGGGAGGATACTACTATTCTATAAGGATTAGAAAATGATAATACAAAAGGCTAAGAAAATAAGGTCTTGGACTCCGAGTCTAATATTAATTTTCATTTTCCTAATATTGTTACATATTATTACTTCCCATTAGGATAAGAGACAAAATCCTAACTCAAGCCTGCCTATGTAGAAACAGATCAAATTTATTTGAAACGGTAGCATGGCGCCGGTCAAACAAACACAACGGAGGCAAAATCCTACAACAACTGGTTTCTAGAGAAAATAAACTTTTAATTAGAAAAACCAATACATTGCATATTGATGCTTAATAAGCATTTGTTAAATTGGTGTAACACACTGCAATACAGCTATAAGAAGAATAATATTCCACATGAACAATAAATTTGAGTTTTACGTGATTTAATCCAAATGACCTAGTCCATGGGAGGAGAAGAAATTCTATTGTTGTAAGAAGATTGCAAAGGAGATATGCTCTCAAATAGAAAACCCAAAATGAATAAAAGGCTACATCCAAGAAGATAAATAACTCTTCTGTACTATTCGGTACAAGAAAACTTAATTTTACAAAGATCCTTTTAATTGACACCTTGTCGTAAGATTTCTACTCGGAATTGACAATCCTAATAGTAGTCCAAAACAATCAGGAACCCGAGTTACTCACAGAGATTCGTCTCCAACTGCAACTAGGAATACTAATCGTTAGACCCAAACCAATGCAAGACCCAGAGGATTACCACACAATGTAGGATTAGGATTAAGACAGAGTCTTTATGGCATAATAAATCTCCACCTCGACTCAAAGTCAACATCTTGCAAAAGTAACAAACTTTTTCTTCCAGCCCATAAGGGCATCATTGTCGACTATGAAGGCTAACCAAGTCCAAATAGATTCTGAACATGGAAACTGGAAATAAATTTGTCATCATATCAATAGGCTTATCTTTGCAAGGGATCCTCTTGTCAATGGGAGGCTTGACAAAGCTCTCAAATCTAATTTCTATGAAGAGATTCCATCTCTTCACTAATAGAAACAACTCACATAACATAACTTGAAGAAGCCACAATTGTAGTATTAGTAGATGTCTCACCAACATCACCAGTCATCTTGGCAATGGCTAAAACATAAACAACAATGCAATCTGAATGTCTTGTTGGTGGCCTAATTTGTCTTATTTTTCTATGATGAGCAACATTTTAGAGGTGTGCATCAGGTACACATCTTTAACATTATCTGAGGTATCTTGATAGTTTACAATATAGGTGTCAAACTACCATATGGTAAATTATGACAAATCATCAATGTCTAGCTCAACCTGCTTGGTGACACTAGAAGAAGGACATGTATCATAAGTGGTAACAAAATCCCTTTTAGAGAACATAACACACTCATCAAAGGTAATGTTCCTTTCAAATCAGAAATTTAGAGACTTAGGATCTGGACACTAGAGTCTATACATTTTTACACCTTTAACATAACTCATAAATACATTTCTTAGCCCTATGGTCAATATTTCCATCTTTAAAGTACATATAAGTATGACAAAAATATATGAAGATTAGAGTAATTTGTAGAATGACAAGACCAAGCCTATTCATGAATTCTAATAACCAAGCAGAGTAGGTAGAGAGTGATTGTAGAAATATCTTCAACCCTGAAATCTCTATCAATTCCAACATGAATTAGCGTGCATCTCGCTCAATCCAAGAGTGTTCTATTCGAATTCTTTGAAACACCAATTCTATTTTGGTGTATATCTAACAGTGCAATGTCTAGTAAGACCTTTAGCTTTGTAAACAATTCAAAACTTAAATAAGATAGACTCTATTCCATTATAAGTTTTTAATGTCTTGGAACTTTTTCTATTCTTTCATTCAATTAAAAAAATTTCAATCCAAGACTTCAAGTTCTTAATCTTAATAAAAGCTTCAGACTTGTTCTTCAATAAGAAGACCCACTTCTCTTGTAAAGCCATCAATAAAAATGATCATGTATTTAGAACCACCCTCAGACAAATATCGAGAGAGACCTCAAATATCAAAATGAATGTATTTAATAATATCTTTTGTCATGTGAACTATCATAGAGAAGCTAGGTTTGTTTTGTTTTCTCATTATACAATTGTCACAAAAATTCGAATTTCCATGTAGTACTACCATTTAAGAGACCTCTATTTCTGAAGAAAGCAAGACATTTCTCACTTATGTGTCCAAGTCACATATGGAAGAGCGTAATGGTATCTAGACTAAAAGTTGATGAAGAAGAAACATCAATTTTCCTAATGATGAATTCACCAATAAGAGAGTATATATTTGCAATCTATCTTTAATCCTTGATTATAATAGTTTCATATTTTGATACCATCTCTTGTAGCATGTTTATAACCATTTTCTTCAAGTGTTCCTAGAGAGATGAGAATTTTAACAAGACAATGTATGTGATTTACATCAAAGATGGTGCTAATAACACCATTAAACATCATGATGCAAATGGATCCACTTGCAATAGTCTATAGTATAATTCTTTGTCATAGTGATAAATCCACCTTAAACTAAACTACATGTGGAAAACGAATCTCTCTTAGAATCAACATTGTCAAGTTACCAACACTATCAAGTTCTTCTAGTATATCTTTTCTTTCACTCTTCTTCTTATTCTACAACTTGTATTTAATCAAATGTATGTCCCTTATTTGTGCTATATTTGCATGACTTGTTGCTCTTAGGCTTGGGCTTAGACATGTTGTATTCTTTGTTCTTTTGTTTTTTCGATCGATCCCTGATAGTAAGAGCCTCTGCTTGATATTGGTAGAAGAAACATCCAATTCCGATTCCATCATAGATTTTGACATGAGAGAAGGCATTACTCTTCTATCTTGATGGAGTCTTTACCATAGGCAATAGTCTCATAGAAATTCTTCTAAGAAGGGGGAGGAAATCATAGAAGTATATATTCTTCATCTTCATATTCCACTTCAATGCTAATATTTCCTTTATATTTAATGATGGAGTTGAACTCATCAATATGATCATGAATAGATGTGCCTTCATTCATGTGTAGTAGATACAAACATTGTTTATGATGCAATTCTCTTTGGAGAGTCCTTGTCATGTAGAGATTCAAGTTTCCACCACAAGTATTCAGTAGTCTTCCCATTAGAGTCATCACCAAGAACCAAACATAAAAATATCCACTAGATGTAGTTAGGGATTTCTCATCCAACTCTTGCTTCTTCCCAACAGTTAAGGAAATTTTCATGTTCTCCATGTGTAGTAGTGTTTACATTTTGATTTGCCATGAGTGGAATTTGATTGTGCATTCAAACTTCTTGATGGCATAATTGCTCATCATTGTTCTTGATACCAAGTTTGGTTAATGATGCCCAAACCCTTGGGGACACCCACATAACTTTGAACATGCTGTTATGTCCTTGAGTTTCTAATATTAATCATTCTTTTTATCTAAACCTCTTGACCTTATGAATGATGAACCTTGGTTTCCCTATTATGAGTCGTCTGGCCATAAAATGCAAGTAAGTGACATAACCCTTGAAACAATCATACAAAATAGATGGAACATCAAAATAACATGAGACTCGAACTGCACCTTCATGATGGACTCTATATCAATAAAACATTATCAAATGTACTAATATGAATGTTGTAGCCTAACTTGTCCAAAATCGTAAACATGGTTCTAACTAGGGTAATGATGATAATCTAATACATGTAATCTTATTCTTAATCACTTTTTTTTCCGATTAGATATTAAGAATAAATAAGTGAAGAAAATCTAAATTAGGCTTGAGATTTAATATTTATATGATTATGATCTTACAACGTTATTTGTATGTATGATTGTTTACTTTCACATATTACCATGCAATATTATAGTATTATAATTGATTACTTTGTCTCATTGAATTTATAACTTGAACACATAATATACATCTCCATTAATCAAACCCTGTGCACCTACCTATATTCTAAGGGTAAGGACACAAGGATGGGCGTCCTAGTTGAATTGTTAATCTAGGGAAAACTGTGTTAGTAGATAGGGTTAGGTAATGGCTTGATCCCTAAGCACCCTCACCGAACCCTTTCAATGGGAAGCTGGTAAAAGGCCTTATGATGTAGGATGTTTTTAGTATAATGGAGTAATATAAGTAAAATATGGGTTTTTTTATATAAGTATTCAACTCATTTATTCTTTTCAATATACTTTTATAATCATTTCAGATTATGAAAACCTTAGATAAATGTATCTTTCTGCCCTATACTCAACATTTTGTGTGTTGACCAACTTTTTTATCGTATGTTTTATGTTTATATCTATTGAGATTTGATGTCTCTTGAGAAAGCTTTTGGGTTATAATTGTTGTAAGATCCTAGATTGGTGTACATGATTCTACTTGTATAATATACTCCTCAATTTGTTATAAAATCAATGTAATAGACAATGTTGCTATTAGTTGCACTTTTTGAATGTTGAGATTGTGTTAGTGGTTTCATCTTTTTATTTGTTCACATATGCATTTACTCTTATGCATTTCTGCCTTGAATATCACCAAGCTAGAGATGGATGCTTGGGTCAATTCACCGTTGACTTAGTAGTAATTTGGAGTTTGGGTATGGGTAATAAATGGATCCGTGATAGATGGTACTAGAGCGTAAAACATAAATAAACCAAACATATGCTCACATGAAACACAAATTTTACTCAACCTTACATCCCAACCCTATAACGTACTAAGTTTTCCATTATCGACTAAGTCAACTTAGTGTTTAGGTCAGAATCTAGATGTTCTAGAACTAGGTGTAGACTTGTATGAAATTCTAGAACATTTCCTTTCTTATCCTTCTGACATGTAGTATGGGTTGTACATTCAGGAGGTGAGAAAGGGGAATTTTTTTATCCTTATAACCCTAGAAATATGTTCATGATATGTGCTTAGGGTATCTATACAAGTATGCACCATGTTCTTATTACTTCTCTAGGTGTTATGTAGACTTCCTAATGAGTGTGGTAACTCACTTTTGGTTTTGGTTTTAATTGAATGGAGTATGGTTGTTTTAATTGCATGTTTAAACATTGGATAAAACCTATTTCAAGTATTTTTATATATGTACACATGAAGAATATTACCACATGCATAAAGGCAGTGAGTATCCACGTAACCTAAGAGAAAGAGATGTTACACCAGTCTTGCTAAGAGTGTTTAGATGAATATATATTTTATCTAGAGGGTTTAGAGCCATAACAATGGTTAGGCTAGTAAGTAGCCTAAATGATCTAAGTTGATGATGGATGTAGATATAGTAGATGTTGATGATATGAGTTTGCTTCATTGTGACCTAGGATTGAAGATGGAGGATTCAAGTATGTTTGATGACATGTGAAGAGTTGAACAGGAAATCCCAACTATCCTAAAACCATGTATGATATATGCTCAAGAAATCCCAACTATCCTAAAACCATGTATGTTATATGTGTCTTGGTTGATGTGCTACACATAGCTAGCGGGTTGTCATGCTTACTTGTGCCTAGTTTTGAAAATGTTGAGATATGGTTTGAGACCAACACGAGCCTCAATATCTTTAAAAGGTAGGAACTCTAGCATGGGATATCCAACAAGGGTGACCTCTTAATATTGGTCAACCCAACATGGGAGATGGTCAGAATACCTAACCTCCAAAACATATGAAATGTTGAAAAATATGATCACTGATATGCATGATGACTTGTCCATAGCTAGAATACTCTTAATTATGTGAGTTGAGTCACCTAGTATATGGTTCCTTGAATAATGTTAGACCCTATATTTTCTATGAAAAAACTAACCCTAGAGGAATAGGCCTTTGAAAATATGTATCTTTCCCATCTAGGTGAGGGCTATGTCCCAAAACCCTAAGATGATATGTATGATGTATGATCTCCATGATAAGACCCATACTCCAGTTAGTGGTTCTATGTGAAGGAATCTAGCAGTTGTTGTTGTTTTTAGAAGTTGATTAAAGTTGGTATGGGTAGATATTGGTGATTAGTACATTTGGCCTCGTCATAGACATGTCTTAGATTGAATTGCCCGAGCTTATCAAGCCCTTTTAATTACAATTAGGTCAATTATGAAACCTTGATATCAAGGAGAATCTTGTTCCTCAAGAAGATGCATGTATGAAAATAAGTCACTTAAGTATAAATTTTAATATATGTAGATAAGTCATTGCATAATAAGCATGATATAAACCATACCATATATGAATAGATGTAAAATTGAAATTAGGTACTTCGAATGATGTTGTCTTTGGATCTTAATTGAGAAAACATGATGTATAAATGTTAAATTTCTGACCCAAAATAAAAATCAAAGAATAAAATTATGATTGTGATAGAATCTTGGGAATAATCAAAACCATGTATTTAACTTAAAATTGGTGAAGAAATATAGGGATTAGGATAACCTAAATTGAAAGGTACGATAATGAATTGTGACGACCTAGATTTTGATAACACACGTCATGCTTGTGTGAGTTTATGAACAAACCCTAATTCTATAGGGACATGAGTTATGGAACCCTAATGTGAAGATGATGCCATAATATGATACAACACCAAGTAATACAAATATAAATGGAATGGGTACACCCATTATGTTTTACAGGCATAAGATCACCACATATCTGCACCCTGTAAGGGAGGATGCCTTGACACTTAAGCTTAACAATTTAAACATTATGGTTGTTGACTTTAACTCTTGAGTACGACCTTAGATAAATTTTGAGAATGAAATTTATATAAAGGAGGAAAGTATGTGACAACCTAACTATCAATCTTTTATAGTGTAATATTTATCTCTCATCATGTGGCCTTCACACTCAATTTAAAATTAATAACATAGTTTGAGTGTGGTGATACTCCAATTTGGTCATATCAGTGGTTAAATTTACAATAGGTGACATCAATTAGTAAGATTAAACTATATGTCATGTTGTAATGTATCAATATCTTACAAAATTAATTGAACTCTAGCAATGTGCCCTACTTTCTTTCTAATGAATTTCATATTTGTTGAATTTTTAATTATGAATCCAAAGCAAAAAAACCATCCCAATCATAGATATAAATCACAAATTATGGTCACTTTAATATCTCTATTTAGTTCTTGATTTTGTATTTGAAATTGAGCATTATTAGGCCCCAATTTGGAGCATGAACCAGCAAAGGTGGGTGCCCCTACTTTGGCCCCATTCCAGCAAACAATGATTTTGTTAAAATTTTGTATAACCTCGACCCTTTATCTTATGCCCACATATCCACACCCTACAATTCAATGACTGACAACTAATCTTCTTCCTTTGTACACATCTATGGAAGGGGTGGAACTTCCATCACCTAACCACCACAACACTATCTAGTCGCCCCCATCTTTCCTCATTTTGCATATTTAACACCCCAAGCTTTGTTTTCTCATCTCTCTCTTACATTTTTATTTTTAACATTTTTGTGCTCTAGGTCACCTCCTTTTGTCTTCTTCCTTCCTCTTATTTGGTCAAAACCATGGTGGCCTTTGCCCATGTGGGTGTGGATCTCCACCCCCACCCACACTGTGACATACCATCACCACCATTGAGTCCATAGAGCTTTGGCGAGCTTGAGCAGCCAACTTTTGGGATCCACCATCACCCCAGACCCCATGAGAAAAATCCTCCCCCCTCAAGATTCTACTGTGACACACCACAAAGAAATGACATTGCATTGCTCATGTGGTCGTGAGTGATGCAGAAAAAATTAGAGTAGGCACATCGGTCATGGGCCACTCTCCCCCTACATGCGTGGGTTGGACCAAGATCTAGGGCCTGTTTGTGTGGGTTTATTCATCCCTATTCAAGTGGGGCTACATCACATGGGCACATGGTCCGACGACAGTCATGTGGTCACTAGTACATTTTCAACCAAATTGTGAAATATTGTCTCACTTTCCCTATGATTTGCAATCGAAACTTAAAAAAAATCATATCTTCCTCATCCCTTACTAAAATTTGTGACCCAATATATCAAATCAGACAACTCAATGAAATATACAACTTTAACTAGGCTTCATGCTCTAATTACATTGTTTTCTCCCATGCTTCCCTAAAAGATGCTAACTTTAATCATTTTGAGTATAGTCAATGCATGATTATGATAAATCTTAGAACTTAATTAGAATTCGCCCTTCTAATATGAAATAATAGCTATTGTGTAATGTGGAACCTAGTGAATGTCATAATCACCACTTTTGATCAAAGGTTTACTCTAATGCATGATGTAGATTGTTTATTTAATATTATTGATGAACCTTGTGCCTTTTTTCAAATCATGTTTCTTAATGACATAAAATTCTCTCATAACATGAAGTCAATAACCTTTTTCCTCTCTATGCCACTAATTCAACCCCAACCTCTTTTCCCTTGTCTTCATCAATGTGACTTGATTTGCATGAATGCAACCCCTTTTTCTTGAGTCATGTTTTACTTTGACCAAATGATGTGTTTGACCTAACTTATGCAACAAACTCTCTTACATATTCAAAATTTATATCCTTTCTATGTTTCAAGACACTAATGTCTATGATCTTTCTCCTTTCTGCTATGTTGGGATATGTGGCTCTAAGTCCAATGGTGATGACCTAGTGTGAAATATATAGCTTGGTTTTGTCCTTACACTATACAATGGTTATCGATCCTTTTTCTTTTGTCCTATCTTATTAAATTAGGTGTTACCCTTATCATTATGACCCCTTTTATGTATATCCCCCCGTAGATCATATGTTGACCCCTAATGATATAAATGAACTATGTTGATATATGCATGTTATTGGGATGTTTAGACCATTTTTGGACAATGTTTCCTAGACCCTACTGATACAAACTTAACTTTGAGCATTCATCTTATGTTGTTATGTTGCTGATATAAATAATTATTTATGTTTGGATCTCATGATCTTGTGAATCATGAACCTTGGTTGCCTTATTATGAGTGTTTTGACCATAAAAGTCAAGTAAGTGGCATAACCCTTTAAATAATAATATGAAATAGATGACAAATAAAAATGAAATGAAACCTGAACTACACCTTCATGATGGAATTTAAATCAATAAAAGACCATCAAATGTACTAATAAGCAACGTGTAACCTAACTTGACCAAAACTTTAAAAATGGTTCTATCTAGGATTAATGATGAGAATCTAATACATGCATGTAATCTTGTTCTTCATCACGTGTTGTTTGTGACTAGATGATCAAGGATAAGTAAACATTAAATCTAATAAGAATTATAAGAATGCCTTCACAAAAGAATAAGAAACAAGGATAAGTTAAGTTAAGAATTTTTGAATTAGGTACGGTCTTTAATAATTATGTGATTATGGGTTTCTTGCTTGCCACTTTGTATGTATGTGTGGTTGTTTAGTTACACATATTCCAAATAGTATATAAGTAATGTAATCAATTGCTTTGTCTCATTGATTTTAGAATCTGAACACATAATATCAATCTTCATTATACAAATTCCATGCACCTGCCTATATTTTTAGGGTAAGGAGACAAGGTTGGGGATCCAATGTGAGTTCTCAATCAAGGGAAGACCATGTTGATAAATAGGGTCAGCTAATGTCTTGATCCCGAAGAACCCTATCAAATGCCTTCATATGGAAGTTGATCAAAGGCCTCATAATACATGATGTTGTGAGTATAAAGGAGTTAATTGACTAAAATATGGGTTTTTATTTTTCTAACTCATTTATTCTTGTTTGTTGACGTCTACAAATCTTTTCAATTTGTGACACCCATATATGTATGGATCTTTACGTTATGAACCCAACACCTTATGTCTTGACCCACTTGATTCTTATATGTTTTAGGTTTAGAGATAGCTTGGGATTTGATGGCTTGTGAGAAAGTGTTAAAATTATACTTGTTGTAAGATCCTATTTTAGTGTAGATGACCAGACTTGTATAATGTAATCTTCAATTTGTAATTGTATTATGTAATAAATAATACTACTCTTAATTACACTTTTTGAATGTTAAGATGATGTTGGTGGTTTCATATTCTTACTTATTCATGTATGGTAAGACTTACACTTCTGCATGTATGGTTTGATGATTACCTTTCTAAGGATAGACACTTGGGTCCATTCACCATTGACTTACTAGTCATTTGGAGTTTAGACTAGGGTAATAAAAAGTATTGTGACAATAATATTATTTATCCAACTCACACACACAAAACAATCAACTTTGGTCTTCACTATTGTAATCTTAGAAAGATAAAAAATGCACACAAGTAACAAAATGTTGAGTGTTTTAATATCAAGACTTGTTATATTCTAGTCTTACTAGTGATGCTTATTAGTTTAAACCATTCCAAACTTTTCCATTGTTACCTATATAGGAACTAGGTGAAACACATCTAGAGCTTGAGTGTAGGATGTCAATTAGTAACTCCACTATTATGGATATTGACCAATATATTAGTTTAATGCGTAGAAAGCCATAATTTAAGGAATATGTCATTTCCCTATTTTGGTCACTAAACTTCAATGACTTAGTTGGCTATCTTCAAGAATGTATGTCACCACTTAATAATTGAATAATAAAACTACATGCTTTCCCTCTAGGTTAGTGTGTAATATACTAAACATGTAGGTCATGTGATAGTTAGGTTAAGGTAGGTTGTTCCCAAGATATCTATTGCAATGAGTGGAACACCAAGATGGGATCCACTCATTACTTAATGAGTAATAAAACTTCATTAAATCCAAACACACCAATAAGTATCATCGAAGGGAGACATTCTACTTCATATTTAATAAGTATGATGCACAAAAGAAATATAGTTTCTACAACAATAGAATATTAGACAACAATGTCTACACAAAAGGAAAATTTGTAAAGCTATCAAAATGTCTGACCGAGAGCTTCTTGGATTTCAAATCATGCCTCTCACCCTTTGGGGAGAGTGATTGTTGTTTGGGATCCGAGAGTTATTAATCTTGTTAAACTTAGTGAAGATGATCAAATTATTGTGATGGAAGCTAATTGCAGAGGTTCTTGTTTCTCTCTTACTGTTGTCTATGGACATAACTCTGAATACAAGAGGACTGAATAATGGGATAATCTCACTCTTCTCAAGTCTGACTTCCCTCTAGTTCTTATAGGAGACTTTAACTCAGTTAGACTTTCTTATGAGAAATTCGATAAAGACGAACCATCTACCAATGCCATGATTCAATTTAATGATTTCTTTAATAATAATCATCTTGTTAAGCTTGACTTGGTTGGTGCTCATTTAACCTGGGATAACAAACAAGAGGGTAGTAATCTTGTTATGTCAAAAATTGATAGAGTCTTGTATAACAAAGAGTTCATTGAGCTTTATCCTAAAGTTTGGAGGAATATTCTTGGATCTATTCACAGTGATCATAAGAGCTTGTGTATTAATCTGGATGATACCAAATATAAGAATGAAACCCCTTTTTGCTTCATTAATTCCTAGGTTGATGTTCATGGTTTCTTTGATGTTAGAAAGGAATATTGGAATGAAGATGTTGATGGTAATCACACTTTTAAGTTGTGTGAAAAACTAAGGAAAATAAGAAAAGCCTTATGTTTATGGAATAAGGTGAAGGTTAGTGATATATGTGAAAAGAGGAAAATCCTTGAAGTTGAAACTATTATAGCTCAAGAAAGAATGGATGCTAATCCCTCTGATTATTTGATTTCGAATGTCCGGAATAAAAGAAAGGTTGCCATCAAAGCTTATGAAGCTGAGGAGTGCCTTATTCATCAGAAATCAAGGATCCAGAGGCTTAACTTGGGTGATAAAAATTCAAGATTCTTCTATTCCTCTCTTAAAACAATGAGAATTAGGAATTCTCTTAATTGCCTCAATATTAATGGTGAAATCAGCTCTAATGAGGATATCATAAAAGTGCATATTATTCAACACTATTCCACTCTCTTTAAGAAAGATGTGAATGTTAATTTTTTTTGGAATGATAGCTGGAAGCTTCCTAAGATCAGTGAGGATCATTTTAACCTTCTTTGTAGGAAGTTTACAGACAAAGAAATCGATGATGTCATCTACAATTCAAACGGTGACATAGCACCAGGCCCTGATAGTTTCAACTACTTTTTTTAGAAAGTGTTGGGACATTGCTGGAGCAGATGTGAGGACAGTAGTGCATTATTTCTTTGATAGTGGTTGTCTTCTTCGTGAAGTTAATCAAACCTAAATTTCACTCATCCATTAAGTGAGGAATTCTACTGAGATTAGAGATTGAATACCCATTGATCTTAGCAATGTGGTATACAAGATTATCTCTAAACTAATTACAAATAGGTTACAAGTTATTCTGCCTGAGGTTATTAGTCCTACACAATGTGATTTTCCTAAAGGTAGATCAATCGATGATGCTACCCTTCTTGTCAATGAAGTCCTTAATGATATTATGAAAAGCCAAAGACCTAAAATCTATGCCGAAATTGACCTTATCAATGCTTATGACTCAATTGATTGGAACTATCTAAACAATGTCTTGAACAGAATGGGTTTCCCTTCTTATTTTATTCATTGGATTAACATGTTCCTAAACACTACAAGATATCAAGTCCTTATTAATGGAGTCCCTTATGAGGATTTTTTTCCTAGTAGGGGAATAAGACAAGGGAACCCCATTGCTCCATACATTTTTGTCATAGCTATGGAGGGTCTTATGGTAATGCTAAATGATGTTGCTGACTCAGGGGCCTTCAAACCTATTAAAGCTTCTAATAATCTTTCTATTTCTCATACCATGTTTGCTGATGATTTAGTTCTATTTTCTGAAGCTAGTGATGAATCTTTGCAAGGTCTTTACAATGTTCTCTCCGAGTTTGGTAACATTTTAGGGTTAAAAACTAGTAATATTAAATGCCATTTTTTATGTAACAATGTTGTGGATAAGACGAAGGTATCCAATACTCAAAACATGTATATTGGGACTCTTCCTATGAAATACCTTGGTTTTCCTCTATATAAAGGAAGGATTTCTAGGAATCTTTGATCTCTTATCATTTATAAGATCAAGTCCACGTTAGAGGGATGGGAATCAAACCAGGTTTCGTATGTAGGTAGGTGTGAATTGGTGATCTCTACTCTTACATCTTTTCATCTGTATTGGGTGGCTTCCTTCCCAACAACTTGTAGTGTCTCTGAAGAAATCAATCAACTGTGTCAAAATTTTATTTGGGGGGTGGGGCTGAACTCAAAAGAAAGATTCATATAGTTAGATGGGATCATGTTTGTGGTCCAAAAGAAGAAGGGGGTTTGGGTATGAGATGTACTAGAGACATTGTGAAAGCATGTTTGATTAAAATCATTTGGAGTGTGGCCACAAAAAAGACAGGATGTGGTTCAAATGGGTGAATGAAACAGATCTAAAGGGTGACTCTGTGTGGAGAGTGAAGTGTAGAAGTTTGGCTTCTTGGTTGTGGAAACAACTGATGAGTGTTCATGATTATGTCAAGGACAGAATCTTTTACAAACCTGGTAATGGTATAAATATCCTGCTATGGAGAGATCCTTAGATAAAAATGGGTGTTTCTTGGATGATATTCTCTCTGTCAAAGATATCTCTAATCTGGGAAGAGTTAAATTCTTAAATATTAATAGTGTTATGGATCTGAACTCCTTTTGTCAATCCAGAGACTATAGTTGTATTATTGAAAGAATCAATAATATGTTCATTCCTAATATGAACATGGATGATTTAACTCTGGATGATAAGATCCTCAAGAAGTTGAAGGCCTTTTGGGAGTATTGCAGAATTGAGCACGACAAAGTGCCTTGTTATAGATGGGTTTGGAAATTCGAAGCCCCCAATCGCTAAAAATTTCTTCTCTGGATACTTGTTCAGGACAAGTTGTTAGCACAAGATCAGATCAGGAAAAGAGGCATTTATCAAGATTCCTATTGTATCATGTGTGGGAAGGATGGTGAAGCTTTACATCATCTTTTCTGGTCATGTGAATGGGCCAAAGGTCTTTGGAATCAAGCCATGATGAGAAACTTTCTGGATGCAATACACTTTGATATGAATGAGATGCACCATCTCAGGAAAGGTAATATCCTCATTGCAATTTGTTTTCTATGAAATATGGAAGGAAAGAAACGTTAGAGTTTTTGAGACAAATCCAAAGACTCTGAATCAATTTGGTCCTACATTCTTGCAGATCTAGAGGCTATGAAGTGATACCTTTTCATTTCATTAGCTATTTTGTACATGCTTTTTTCTACTTTTTTTCTTTACTCTCTTCATGCATTGTAAATATCCACCTCGATGCATACAAAAAGAGAAGCAAGCTTTGAAGGATAAAAAAATAGAATATTAGAGATTACATTATCATAAGATATTCTAAATACATTGTTCCTCACCACAAGGAGGAATTACTAAAGGGAAAAATATACATATAATTTTTACAAAGGACCATTTGTAGAGGGAAACATGGCCATCCTAAGCCATCATTAAAGTCCATTTTCCTGGTATATATTCATATTGAGTCATGTTCCTCTAAATGACTGATAAATGCATATTCGTCATAGTTTTAGTGTCTATTTTAGCCCAATTTTGCATCCAAATCTCTTGGTCTCATTAGAAATAGATTTGTTTTGATCTACTTAGGGTTTCATGATAATTTGAAGGAATTTGTTACTTTTCTTGACTCCTCATGTAGGTTGGCACCTTATCCCTCTACAACAAAAAGGCCTAGGGGGTCCCACTACCAATTCACCTTCAAATATAATCAATTATTAAACTATGGTGATTGAACTTTTGTCCATTAACCTCAATGCTCGAGCATACCAACAACCTTCACGGTTGATGTCCAAAGATCAAGCTCCAAACTAATTGATATCTTTCAGTCAACCTTGTATGACAATCAGAGCTTGACATCCATTCAATTGACCTATGTCGATTGACCTTTAGGACCAGGTGGGTCGACCGACTACCATTGAACTTCATCAGATTGATAGTCACGATGAAGATAACCACCAATTGACAGTAACCAGTGGATAGCCACAAGTCAAAAACTATGGTCAATAATCCCCAATTGACTACCAGTTCTAGATGTTGGTCAACAATAAAAGGGTGGGCTCGATAACCACTAACCCTAATGCTTCTAGACAAACCTATAGATATATTGTTGTCATTAAAATGGAGGAGGCAGTAGATCCTCATGAGTTTACATATTCCCTTGGTCCGTTCTCCATTGGCCTCTACAGTAAGGAAGAAATATAGGACAAGTGAGTAAGTAGGTAGCCACTTTTCTCCTTCTTTCTTCATCATCCCCTCATATCGATCATCCTCCTTGCTGCCACCAAGAACAAGAAACCACTCCTTCCATCATTGACAACAGTCCCATCCACTATCCACAACTGTTGTCTTGTCACCCACTGGATCCTCATAAGTAAGGGTCGATATGCAAAGAAGAATAAGGAAGTATACTTCCCATCACACACCACACCGTATTGTCATCTTCGTAATCATGAAAATGATACACCTTATTACTTATTATCATGTATTGTTCTCACTATGAGGAGAAAGTAGTCCTTTCACAGGTATTCTAGGACTAGCCCCACTACTCGTTTCTTGAAATTTCATTCTTATTCTAAATCTTGTGTGAAATAATTATCTCATTATCAATCATTTAATTCCCATTTTGTATACTGATCTCCTGCTCTACGTGAAGTATTATACTCTTAGACCATAAGAACTTCAACGGTTAAGATTTGAATATCAATTAGTTTTGGTTGATTCCCTGATGAGAACTTTTATTGGGAAGTCTCTGGAGAAGTACATATACAACCTGTAAGCATCGAGACATCATGCTTATGGCGATGTCCGCTCATGAAAGCTTCTAATGCCAAAAGGGCAAACTTTCATAGCTCTAATTATCTCTTCATATATGTTTTGATTTAAATGAGTGCAAAAATTTAGATAGTGTCAGTGGAACCTAATTCCATCAGAGTGTATTCCATCAATAAAGTCAATTTTATTCTAGATTTTACTTTTCCTATAATTCGCTTAACAAAACCTTATTAAATCTCGGTGCCAATACTAGTATTAGTTCAATTGGATACAAACTTGAAGGTTCCTAAAAAATTTCATTTGGGATTTGATCTTAAACTATGCTACAATAAGACCCATCCTCTTGCAGGTGGCATTATTGTCGATTTGTTTTGGTAGCTAGACTTTAGGAATTATTTTCCTAGTGAATAATGTGATAATCTCCACATAAATGACCTACAAGTAGGTTGTTTTGAAACAATGCCTAGAAAGGGAAGAAACGAGAAGAAAGGTATACATTAACAAAATAAAGATATGTGTAAAAAATGTTGATTGGAAACTGAAAATTTCATATACAAAAGCAAGGGTGCCAATCAAAAGGAGGATATCAACAATTAGGCAAGTTAAAGTGAAGAATTATAGAAGAATTTTTCTTTCAATTTTTAGAGAAGAAAATGAATAAATATGAAGGTTCTTATCATATAAACAAGTCTAATGATCACCTAAATCATACAGTGCAAGCATATATAATGTAGATCAACACTATATACAATAGGGACAAGACAAAATTGGAACTTAGATCAATGGTTGAGTGTAAGTGGCACACACAAGGTGGAATAGAGTGCCTGTAACATCCTAGTATTTTAGGTCCCACTACCCATAGCTTAAGAAGAGTTTCAAGAATGACAACAGGCCCCACAAACCACAACTAGACTTGGATGGGTGCTTTGTCCTCACTCACACATAGCCCCAAATCAACTTCCTCATAGGTCACACATCTTGTACTACATTGGCCTGAGCATGCTTAGCCATAGAGTTATTAGAAATGAGATCCATGAAAATGAGGTGCATCTTGGTGATATGGGTGATCCAATCATTTCTTTAAAGATCATTTATATTGGCACCTCAAATTCCAAGATGTTACAATCTCCCCTACTTATATTCTTGACGTCCTCGTCAAGGCTCACTATAAGACCTCATAGTCATTCTCCATTTCACTGTAAACCTAGACTAACCCATGTGCACCCAACTCCCGATCACATATAACAGTGCAAGGGTGGCTACATCACCATAGATATCCCTTCCCAACATGCCTAGACTGCACAACTCAAACTGGCATGCCACATGCCCATGTGGGCCCTACCTACTGGAGGGGTTATGACTTTGATACCTTTTGTAATGCCCAAGCTCACTTCCCAAGGATCTAGTAGAGTTTCAAGAATGACGGCTGGCCCCACAGACCACCACTAACCTTAACTACACACTTTTTCCTCACTCACACATAAGTGAAGATCAACTTCTTGATTGGTTACCCATCCTAGTACTACTTTGGGCTGATCATGCTTAACCACAAAGTTCTTATTGATGAGATTCCGAAAAAGGAGGTTCACCTTACTGATATGGGTATTTCCAATCATTCCTTTTAAGATCATTTTGTTAGAGGCCTTAAATCCTAAGATGACACAAAAGTACATGCCAAATCCCTCAAGATGACTATGGTATATCACTATGAATGTGTTACAAGAGTAGAAATCAGAGGCTCAAAGCAAGTAAGCCACCGTGTCTGTGTTCATCAGAACAACCATGTTCCTTAGGGCTAAGAATGTTGTGCTAGCCACCACAACCATGTAGAAGCAATACAAAACTATTGTTCCATGAGACATAACCTCACTCCTACCTCCACCACCATGGCAGTGGCACCAAACATGGTTGTGCTAACCATCATGGATGTGGTGTCTGCCACGACTCTGCTAACTTACTTCCAAAACACCAAATTTTGTTTGATCTTTTCTAATCCACAACACTAATATTTTCTACTACCATGGACGTTCCTAGACCTACACACATCTTTGTTGATGACCAAAGCCATAGTACCCACCTAACCCTAATGCTTCCTACTCTCATTCTCCAAATTACCCCCACTTAATCCTAGAACCCCCTACTGAGAGTCCAAGGTTATAAGATCCTAGCCATCATAAACCCCATTCACTCCTACATACTCCATTTTCTTTGTTCCCTTCCGTATTCCACCTCAAACCCAAGTTATCTATGATTTGGACCATACCCCTTCCACTTTTCATGTGTCCTTCATCCATATAGAGAATGAGGATGAGTTGGAGCTACCATAGGTGAAGATTGGAGCTCTTGCATCCACATTAATGGAGTTTCTATCTTTGTATCCCCATTCTTTTGTCATTTCATTGATCATGAGTACATAAGTCCCCTTTGTGAGTTGTTTGAGGGAAAAATATGTAACTAAGATAACATGTTGGAAAATGTCTATATAACAAACTTTGATTTCATTATCTAATGCTATATTATTGCTTGTTCTCCTTCCCTACCTATTTATATGGTTGTTTGATCTATTGTATCACCTAAGGCAAAGAGAAAGGGATGGTTTTGGACTTTTTTGGTGGGAAAACTCATGTGTTCCCTAGAAGAACCTTAGGTATTTTCCTCCCTTCCACTTTATGTCTATATTCTACTAGTTTTAGGTGATAAATATAATGGACTAGGTGTGCTCCTCCATATGCACTTATGAAAAAGGCTTTAGCTGTTAGATGGAGATAGTGGGATGTGAAATACTCTTTACCTAAACTTCACACAACTCCTTTCCCCTAAGCATTTCAGGATAAGTCCATCTAGAAGCCTATAATTGTATTGTATTGATATATATATCTCTACATATTCCTTAGTTAATAGATCCTTGTAAGGGTACATGGAATGTAAGGGTACATGGGAAGTAATAGGGACTCGTTCCCCTATATATCACCATGCTATTCATGGCCAACTAATACAATAACATGCATGTTATACATTAATCCTTGTTGTTTGGTTGATAGTTGTCTTGTTGGATGTTTAATAATTTATGGTTTCATATCCCCTCAAATTGTTCACTACCCAAAGTTCTTGACAGAACCCTAACTTGTTCACTTAATAGTTAGTTGTCCCTTATTTTCTTAGTTCATCTTACTTGTTCTTGCTGGTTGGTTATCTTTTGAGTAATTAGTTCTTGCTTGGTTGATTGTGCTATGTGTTGCTTAGATTAAATAACTTAGTGTACTCCTTTCTTGATTTGTTAGTGTAAGTTATAGTCTAGTATAGTTAGTTTTCTATCTTGTTGCTGATCAATTTAACTTAGTATAATTACTTCCTTATTCTATTAGTTAGAATTGATTGTATAGGGATAATCTAGGTTTGATTGTTGTATTTCTTCCTTGCATGTCCACCTTTATCTTAACTCAAACCCCCATTTAAACCCTAAAAACCATACACTCTGTGCTACAAACCTAAAAGAAACCCAATATAGACTAGTGTCGTACCCCACTCCCTATGGAGTTGACCTTGACTTTCCATTTTTCCTATACTACATCTCAATCCCATGTGCTTGTATAACATTGTGTGTTTGAGAGTGCCTCTCCAAATTTGGTGACTATAAATACTTGTTAGCTCAAAGTGGCCTAGATGCATCAGAACTTTCTCACCTCCAACATCTCAAACCAAAAGGATACTTGGACTGCAAGCATCTAATGATAAATAAAATCTTCACCAAATAGGGCCTTAGGATCTACTTCATATCAAAGATGGCTGGGAGGACTCTCCTTGTCCTATCTTTAACCTCCACTATTTCAACCACATCCATTGACCTTCTGTTGATGAAGGGGAAGATGAAAAGGAGACACTCATGGAGGAAGAATCTGATCTAGCAAGACTAAGAAGGAAGCCTCATCTGATTCACCACCATCACGATTCTTCTTCTTCAACATAAAAACCCATTTGAAGAGAGTGGATTGTTATTCCAACTTCTAGGGCCAAGGGAACTTTAGAAGTAACCCTCAACCACCACCATGTCTTACATACCCACCATACTTCATTGGCACATTCTACTCTCTAGATATAGAGTTTTCTCTATCCACCTTCTTCTTAACTAACACATGATCTGTGGTACACTTGTTTCACCTTTAAGTTTGATTCTATACATTTTGGACATTATTTGACTCAAGATTGGGGGTATGGAACAACTCTCCTTCATGTGTATTTAGCTATCTTAAAGTTTTTTTGTGTTTTATTTTTGAAGATTAGCACCTTGCTTTATTATTTTGCTCCAAATCTATCTAGTCACTACTAGTGATATGATATATTATGTCATTTGTTTTCTCAAGAAAAACTGATGATGTTATATTTAAAGGTGGTTATATAAAGAAAAGTGTTACGGGTTGACCAAATGAGAAAATATGGGCTGCATTTTTTTTGTGATAGTCACATCTCATAGAAACTGACACTATTTATCACCCACCAAAATAGAATTTCTTGAAACTTTTTTGTGAGCATTTAATTTTCCTCCAAAAACCAAACTTCATTGATTTTTTTTTTGAATAATCAGTGGGATAAAGAGATGCATGTGCCATTTGTCCCATGGAAAACAATTGGCATTTCTTGTCAGTTGTATCTACAACGACCGACGAGAAAGGTGTTCACACCATGTGTCCCATGAAATTTTCACAACCCAACTTAGTATTTCTTGTCGATTGTTCTAACCATAACCGCCAGTGTAGGTGTCACTGGGTTGTGAGGTTAGGCATTGAATTGTCATGGATTGCCTATGACAAAGCTTTATTTTGGCCGATGGTTATTTTTCTACAACCAACAACCTGAATCCTAGATCATGATATTATTGAACAACTGACAAGATAGGTCTCACTTAACCCCATGAGAAACCCTTTCCCCTCTTTACCCTACCCATGTTTCTCTAGATTAATCTGATATGATGATTTTATGGTGATTTGCCTCCTCTGCCTCCACTTCTGTTGCACGTCCATCGATGATTGTTGCTCCACCGGCAATTGCTTCTCTACCAGCTCCTCTGATACTCCTCCATCTATGCTCTTATGCTCCTCCATTTGTGCTCCTCATCGACAACACTACTTCCTCCTCGAGCCATGCTCCTTCGTCGATGCCACTACTTCCTCCTCCTCCTCGAGCGGTGCCCCTCTGACACTAGTCATCTTTAACATAGGTGGCCTCCTTCTTTCTATCTTCCTTGATTCTCTCTCCTCCCTCAATTTTCCATCTCTCTCCCCTCTCCTCCTTCCTCCTCTCTCCTCCTTCCTATTCCTATTGAGAAGAAATTGTGAAGGGTAGGGGAAGAAGGAGAGAGGAGGAAGGAGGAGAGGGGGAAGGGAGATGAAAATTGATATAAAATCAAGTTTCATGTTGGAAATTATGTAAGTATAGTGTATAATGTTAGCTTATGTTAGTAAGGATAAATCACCTTCAAATGGATGTCATCTATACTCTAGTGATTACACTTGCATGAAAAAATACTCTAAATTAATTTGGATTGACAACATCGATGTTTATGTTGACTAACTTGATCAAATCATACAATTTCCCATTTTATGTAGATATCCTAATAATTAGATCCTTAATTCATCTGTGATGTGTCACACTAAGTCTAAATGAATTCATGTTATATGATGTAACATGGTAATGAACATGCATGACCTAGTTTGAGATATTGAAACTAATATGGGAATAAATCCTAATTTGTGAATTCAAATATGCAAATAAACCCTAATTTGTGAATAAACCCTAATATGTAAAAAATATATATAAATGTAATATATAAATCCTATATTCAAAGCCCTAATTTCTAAACCATGTCGTTGTCCTAGAAACCCATATGAGATTTACTCATTAGGAGTGACCTTGGATAGTCCCCAATTTGGGACTATTCTTGAGCATTTCATCTCACTTAGGATGTAAGTGTATAATGTGTGTCTAATTTCAATAGATTTCAACATCATTTCCCCTTTTGTTCTCTTGGTACATATGTAGGTGGGTATTTGTCTAAATTTATTGAAATGCTGCCAAAAATTATTGAAATTGAAGATGCATTATACACTTACTAGTGATATTAACTTCTCAAGAATGGGATAGTTGGTACACATTCATGATTGTGAATTCTACTAGATTATTAGGGATCAATTAATCAAAAATATTTTTTCCCTAAAATATACTTACTAGCTAGAACCTGATGAACTACTTGTATCCCATCACATCATATAGAAATGGATCGATCATGGATGTCTAAAATAAAGTGCTTCACTCTGAAGTTTATTAATGGTCTTGATGAGTTTTTAAGATTTGTGGAGGAACATAGAAAACAACTTGGAGATGGGTTCTATTACCCCTGTAGGAATTGTAGAAACAACCTAAAAGTTGACACTATTGACACGATTAAAGATCATGTCATGTGTAATGGGATTGTACAAGGCTATACAAAATGGTACTAGCCTAGAGATATTCCTAGTATGAGATCCACAGACGTTGGTAGTGTTAGTTGTGTCTAATAAGAAATGGTTGATGATGTTTATGAGAACGAACCAATTCCAAAAGACATGGTTGATGTGATGCTAGATTGTTGCAGGGTAAATGTTATTGACCCACCCCCCTTATTTAGAAACGTTATGCATGATGTCGAGAAACCATTATACGAAGGTTGTACTAAGTTTACAAAGTTGAGTGTTGTCTTCAGATTTTATACTCTAAATGCTAACAATAGATGGAAGGATAAAAGCTTCACTTCTATGTTTTCTTTGTTGAAAGAAATTCTCCATGAAGGCAACGAGGTTCCAATCTCAACATATGAAACGAATAATATGTTATTTCCATTTGGAATGGAGGCTAAGAAGATACATGCATGCCCGAATGACTGTGTGCCATTTCAAAAGGACTACGTCGATATGAAAGAATGCCCGAAATGTGGGGGTGTCTAGGTACACAAGGACGACATTGGGTAAGACCAAAACTGAGTCTTCTTCCAAGGTGATGTGTTATCTGCCTATAACACCCCAATTTCAACGCTTGTTTGCTAATGTCGTAGATGTGCAATTTTTTTTGGAGCAGGTAAAATATTACTATCATAAAAAAAGAAGCGTATAGATGGAATAACCATCATATACTGTACAAGAGGGTTACACTACAAAATCCCACTGGGCCAGAATAGCAGAACTGACCCCTCTCATAATCTTTGGTCTGGCTTTGAGCACCAACCTCACACAACTCACAAAATTATCAAAAAAAGGAAGGACATATGTATCCCCTTTCCTATGCATCCTATTGTTTCTTTCTTTCCATATCATAAAGCACAGACCCGCCAACCAGACCCCCACAAAAGGTATTAGACCGGTATTGCCTCTGGTTTTCTCTATAATGACCATAATGCCTTCAAATAGGGTGGGGGGCGCCGCCCCAACCCATCTTCAACCAACATCTACACCAGATATAATGAGAGTAGGTACAATAAAAAAACACATGGGCATGAGACTCATTCACATTCTTACACAACATACATTTAGCATCTACGTTAAGGCCCCACTTTATGAGACGGTCCTTCGTCAGCAATCTTCCCAGCACATTTCTATACGTGCTGCAGCTCCACTTGGGTACATGCCCCTGGTTCCATAGCAAAGGAAACCAGGGAACTGTCAGGATGTGAGTGTGATAGGTCGCCCACGGTTTGGCCAGAGGGTCCTTCAATGCCCAGCCAAGGGGAGGGGGATGGTTCTCATCAGCTACTTCCAGCCACAACATACACATAGCCCTCCATACCTTCGACACATTTTTCTGTCCACCAAGAACTGGATAAGAGCCATACCTTTTGGTCATCCAACAACTCCATAGGGAATCCTTTTTCAAGAATCTATCAATCCTCTTTAAATTGGCTGCCCGAACAAAGTAGCCAGGATCCTTGACATTCAGGCCCCCCTCTTCAAACATCTTCACAATTGTCATACACGCCACAGCATGCCCGCTCCCTCCCCAAACAAACGCAGCCAACAGACTTCACATCTTGTCCAGAATGAAATCCGAAAGGTGTGCTTGCAAACAGCAAAACTGGATCATCCCTTCCAAGACTGAACGAACAAGGACCAACCTACTAGCCATCGAAAGGTTGATAACCATACACACATCAATTCTATTCCGCAAAAAGTCCACGCAGACCTGAAAGTCCTTGCCCCTCACCTCCCCACCGCTCAGGGGAATGCCCAGGTACTTGGTTGGTAGCTGGCCAACCTGCAAACCAACCACATCTTTGATGCACCCTCTTCTACTATCACATGACCAGTACAGGAAAATCCTTGACTGAATGGTGCTGAGATATCACCCTGTAAAGTTCCTGAACTCTGTCATCATCTTATGAAAGTTTCTAAGGGTCTTCCTATTGCCAACCAGGAAGAAGAGGACGTCATCAACAAATGTCATATGGGTAAGGACCTGGAATCCACCCTGTCTGAAGGTAGTAATCAGGTGTCTCTCAAGAGCTCTATCCACTAAATAAGATAGAATTTCCATAACAAGGGTAAAAAACAAAGGGGATAGCGGATCTCCTTGCCTTAAACCATTAGAGGTAGTGAACAGTCCAAAAGGCACACCATTCACTAGCATAGAAAAGGATGTGGTGGTAACACACTCCATCATAAGCTCAACCCACCTCTCATAGAAGCCCATAGTATACATACACTTCCAAAGGGCCTCCCATCTGACATTATCATATGCCTTAGCCAAATCCAGCTTCACACAAGCCTTCCTAGACCCATTCTTCACTCCAAAATCTAGAAGGAACTCTACAACAAGAAGTACATTGTCTGATATGCTCCTCCCTTTGATGAAAGCTGACTGATGAGGGGAGATCACCTTAGGAAGAACCCTTTTGAGTCTACTAGCAAGAAGCTTCGAGATGATCTTAGATGCGCAAAATTTATCATGGCATGAAGAGGTAAAGAAAAACAATGACAGTATTCTATGAAATGTGTCTAATCCCCCAAAATGGGAGAATATTGATTTATTGTATCTGAATTTGGCAAAGAAGCCATGAATTTAAGACTTCAACTTTGCACTGATGGGATGAATCCATATGGAGCATTAAGTAACCAACATAGTACTTGGCCTATCATGATTGTTGTATACAATTTTTCCTCTGTGATTGTGTATGAAGAATGAATATGTCATGTTGTCGTAGTGATATTGGGCCTAAAAAAATCTAGAAATGATATTGATGTTTACCTTGAACCTTCGATTGATGACCTAAAGAAACTATGGGGAGAAGGTGTGATGACTTATGATGCTTTGCATGGATAGATGTTCAATTTATGTGCTATGCTTTTTTGCACTATTAATGGATTACTTGCTTATGGGAACTTGTCTGGCTATAACATCAAAGGAACCAAGTCATGTCCTATATATGAGGAAAATAAAAATTCTATCACATTAAAACATGGTGGTAATATTGTATATCTTGGTCAACAAAGGTTTCTGTCAAAGGTGCATCCTTACCAAAATAAGTAGTGCAAAACATTCAATGGCTCAACTGAGGAATCGAGTGCCCCTAAACCTCTGTTAGGGGAGGATTTTTATGCAAGAGTAAAGAACATTGTATATCATTTTGGTAAGAGACCATGTGCTACCCCACAGGTGAAAAGTCTATATAAAAAAAGGTCGATATTCTGGGATCCTCCTTATTGGAGTTCTTTGACGGTTCAACATTGCATCAATGTCATGCATGTTGAGAAAAATGTTTGTGATAGCATTATTGACACTTTTTTGAATATAATTGGTAAGACTAAAGATGGCATCAAATCTAGAATGGACCTCTTTGAAATGGGTATAAGGAAAAATTAACAAAAGAAGTTACCAAAGGTTGCCACACATATCTACCTCCTTTTTGTTACACTTTATCTACAAAGGAGAAGATAACTTTTTGTGAGTGCTTGCATAATGTTAGGGTACCACATAGATACTTTGCTAATATCTGTAGATTGGTATCAATGAAGGATCTGAAGATGTTAGGTCTTAAATCTCATGATTGCCACACTCTAATGCAACATATATTGCCTATGGCTATACGATCTATCCTTCCTAAGCATGCAAGTTTTGCAATCAATAGGCTTTGCTTCTTCTTCAACACTCTATGTAGAAAAGAAAACTGGTCTTTCAATTCTCGATAAGTTGCAAAGAGAAGTGGTCGTTACCCTGTGCCAACTTGAGCAAAAATTTTCCCCTTTAGTCTTTGATATCTTGGTACATCTAGTTGTCTATTTGACAAGAGAAGTGAAAATGTTGGGTCCAGTTTTCTTGCATTGGATGTATCCTTTTGAACAGTAAAGGTGATGTTCAAAACCATTTTCGCCCCAACGGGAGTATCATTGAGGGATATATTGCTAGGGATGTTATGGAATTTTTCAATGACTTTTTGAGTTGCAACTGAACTCCTACTAATACTGTGAACACTGATGTTTTTTCCGGCAAAGGTATTTTGGGAGAATGATAGATAAATATCATTTGTGACCAATGGGAACTAGCACACTTGTATGTTTTACACAACATTGACTATAAGGGTATTTATATCACCAAACACACCAACAAGATCAAGACAAGTCATCCCCAAGAAAATTCAATGTGGTTTGTTATAGAGCATAATTGAACATTTAAGAGGTCATTTGAAATGAAAGTATTCAATCAACTATCTCAATCACCAAATAATGTTACAAAAACTATCAAATGACTAGAGTATAAGCCAAAGACCCACACTACATGTTACAAAGGATTTGACATAAATGGATTTTCATACTACTCAAAATGTTAAGCTGACAAAGGTTTCATCTAATAGTGAAGATCACCCTTCAGGCATCTTCATTGTATTTTTATAGTGCCAAGGATAAGACTCCACATGAAGGAAAGATGTCTTATTACAATGTCATGGAAGACATATCGCAAATTGACTAAAAAGAGTTTAGAGTCCCATTATTTAGATGTAAATGGGTTATAAAAAGAAAGGAGTTGTAGTTGATGAACTCAGTTTCACAATAGTGAATTTTGAGTGGGCATGCAAGAAGGATGAACTGTTCTTCATGGCATCACAGGCGAAATAGGTATTCTATATCAATGATGTTGCAAAAGAAAATTGGTCTATCATTATTCATGAGAAAAGACAGTTCATTTTAGATCCTATTGATGAAGAAGAGTAGTATGACAAGTATGATGACTCGAGTCCACTTTTTCTTGGCTTACCAAGTGTGAATGCTGATTCTAGCACTGATAACTATATGCTTGAAGATCACACAAAAGGGATATCTTTTTTTTGGTGAACTTAGGGTGTTGTGCCTCTTTACTGATAAAGGAAAAGGGTAGGAACAGTAGGAACCTACCGGTTACAATAAGCTGTACAAAACAGAATAAAAACAAAGAAAACGTTGACCCCTACCAACAATACGGGTAGAGAGCAGCCGAAGAAAGAAGCTGTACAGACACAAAAGCTAAAAGCTAACTGTAAGCAGTAATGTCCTTCCTGCAATAAGACCATACAACAGCAGGGGACCTACTGATATTCCTAAAAATCCTGTTGTTCCTTTCTGTCCAAAGAGTGTATAGGACGTAAACGGCAGAAAACTTGGACCTCTTCTTCAAAAGGAGAAGATCATCAAAAGAAGAAGGAGCAAGATTAGAGGACTGGTCTCTACTCCAAAAATCCCAGACCTGAAGAGAAAACTTGCAGCTGTAGAAAACATGAGAAGAGTGTTCTTCATTATCTTCACATAAAGAACACCTTGAAGCTAAAGAAAAACCGACTCTCTGAAGGTAATTGCAGGTAGGGATCTTGCCAAGGAACCCTTTCCAAAGGAGAAGGGAACACTTTCTAGGAACACCCTTCCAAATCCAATTGCCCCAACTCTTAAGAGAGTATTTCTTCCTAACCAACTCCCAACTATATTTCATCGATAAAGAGTTGCTACCTTTGAACAGAACTTGATCTTTCAGCGAGGAAGGAGTAGGTTGGGTGGACAAGAAATCACGAAGAAGCTGAGATCCCCTAAAATCGGGAACGAACCAGTTGGAATCTCTGATGCAAACATTAGCCTTGCAGTTAAGACCTTTGCCAAACCTACGAGTGAGATTAATGTCAAGCATATCAATTAACTTTTTCTTTTCAGTAGACCAAGGGTCCCTCCATAAAAGGAAGCCATGACCATTACCCAAACAAAAGGAGATTTCCTTTAATAAGACAGGTCTTTGTTCAAGTAATCTCTTCCAGAGCCAAGAAGAATTGACCCTAGGCAGAACAGACCAAAAAGATTCATCCTTAATATATCTGCCATGAACCCACTTGACCCATAAAGAATCCTTGCCCGCTGCGATATTCCAAAGATTCTTAATAAGACCAGCGGTGGACCAATCAGCAATAAAACGAATACCAAGGCCACCCTCTTTCTTTGGCTTACAAATATGTTTCCAGGAAACAGTATGAAGATGCTTCTTGGACTCAGAGTCATTCCAGATGAAATCTCTCATGATTTTCTCCAAAGAAGCAATAACCGATTTAGGAAGGGGAAGGCAGCCGACCAGAAAATACTATAAGAAGATAAAGTAGAGATGACAAGCTCCACTCTACCAGCTTGAGAAAGGAGATTAGATTTCCAAGAATCCAACCTGATCTTGTACTTATCAACAATAGAAGAGCACATCACTGTAGTAAGTCTCCCAGCAAACAAGGGAAGACCAAGATATCTCACCGGAAGGGCAGCAATGTTGATCATCAGAGAATCAGATATGCCATCATCAGTCGCATTCTTGCTAAGGAAGATCTGGCTCTTCACATTATTAAGATTAAGACCAGAAACACTTCTAAAGTTGGACAAGATATTTTTAATGCAGCATGCATCCTTCTTTTTAGCTTTGGAGAACATAAGAAGGTCGTCAGCGAAAATAATATGGGAAACCATAGCATCACCAGCTTGAACGGGCCTGAAATTACCAGAACTAATCTCCGAATTAATAATGGAAGTGAGGCCTTGCATCGCAATGACAAAGAGAAGAGGGGAGAGGGGGTCTCCTTGTCTCACTCCATTCGAGGCCAGAAAACTATCTGTGGGACAGCCATTAACAAGAACTTTATAAGAGGCAGAACTGAAGGATTCCTGAATCCAACCCAACCAACAAGGAGGAAATCCAGCTTCCTGAAGAAGGAAGATGATGTAATCCCTTCTTACAGTGTCAAAGGCCTTCGCTAGATCAACCTTTAAGCACATGCTCTTATGAGAACCTGCAAAGGTGCTAAGAACATCATTTGCCAAAAGAATAGCATCTCCAATATGTCTACCTTGAACAAAAGCAACCTGATTGTTATCAATCAAAGAAGGGAGCACAGTTTTAAGACGATTAGCTAAAATCTTAGCAATGACTTTGTAGAGAATGTTACACAAGGAGATAGGCCTAAAGTCCTTTAGACAAATAGCATTATCACTCTTCGGGATGAGAGTAATAAGGGTGCTGTTACACTCTTTCAAAAGCTTTCCAGAGTTGAAGAAGTTCAGAATAGCAGCAGTGATATCCGGACCACTAGTATCCCAAACAGACTTGAAGAAAACAGAATTAAAACCATCGGGCCCAGGAGCTTTATCGTCCTGCATACTCATCATGACATCATTAATCTCCTTCTTAGTAACCTTGCTATTCAGAAAAACAAACTGATCATCAGAGATACGTGGAAGCTTCCAATCATAATTCCAATGTACAACATCAGAAGGGGCGCCATTGAATAGATTTTCATAAAAGCATTTGACAGAGTCACAAATAATGTCTGGATCATAAGTCAAGACATCATTATCAATCTTTAACATATTTATGTTATTTCTCACTCTCCTTGTCTTCAAAGAAGCATAAAAGAAAGCATTGTTTCTATCCCCAAGCTTTAGCCATTGAACTCTACTTTTCTGCCTAAGAAGCGTCTCTTCATCTTTCAAAGCCTTGATACAGACATTACGCAAGGAAGACAGCCTTTGTTGATTATCCAAATTGAGGGGATCAGAATCAACAACACGTTGTAAGGAAGCAAGCTCATCTTCCAGCTGACGGGATTTAGTAAAGAAATTGCCAACCACATCATTATTCCATTTACGAAGAGCAGCAGAAACAACCTGGAGCTTCCTATAAACTCTAAACATAGGTGTGCCTGAACAATGGGTATTGTTCCAAGCATTAAGAACAACTTCTTTATAAGAACTTTGATTAATCCATGAGTTAATAAAATGGAAAGGGGTAGCACCCTTCTTACGGGAACCAAAATGAAGAGAAATGATTTTATGATCACTAACAGTAGCAGGACAAACTTCACCCCAACAAGATGGAAAGGAAGAAAGGAAACTCAAATCAGTGAAGATGCAATCAATCTTAGAGAAAGTGCTTAATCCTTTCTTGTTATGGCTATCCCAAGTGAAGAAAAGACCTTTAGAAGGGAGCTCAATAAGCTCAGAATTTGCAATAGCAGTATTGAAGTCAACCATACTACGAATGGATGGAGGCTGCTTACCAATCTTCTCCTTTGAGAGCCTAACAGCATTAAAATCCCCAAGCATACACCAATTGCGGGGATTAAGCATGTGGATATCAGAAATAGAGTTCCAAAGATTCATTCTGTCAGCGTCAAGATTAGCACCATAGACTGCATATAGATGAAAGAGTATCAAGTCTTTACAGACGGAACAATGAATAACCTGGTCACTACTAAGAAGAGTCTTGATCTCTAAATCAGGATCCCACCAAACAATAAGAATGCGTGTGTAAGAATGGAAGGCAGAATTATCAATAAAAGAAGCTCCAGGCCAAATGCTATGAACAAAAGCAGCAATGTCAGCTTTTTGTAATCTGGTTTCAAGGAAAATGTAGATGTCAGCTTTATTTCTATGAACCTCATTTTGAATGTAGGGGATCTTATTTCCACCACCCCTCACATTCCAAGAAAAAATGGTGAAAGGACTATCCATTAGGAGGGAGAGAAATTGGGACCTCAACCATCTCACCCAACGGTGATGAAACATTCTCCTTATATAGATCAGAACCATCAAAATTAGATAACGGAGAGTATTTGTTTAAGGAATCAGGAATAACCCTCAAGGAGTTTTTAGGAACAGCCTTGGGTATGGACTTAGACTTTCTCCTCCTGCTGCTAGTAATCCACCCTGGATCGGGAGAGGGAGTAGGTGTAGGTGTAGGTGAAATCACAGCTAGTTGAGCTAGCTGAGGGACGCGAGCTTGAGAAGACTGATCAGAATCTGGAATACCTTCCATGGCGTCGCTGAAAACCTCCAAATCATCATCCTCAATCACAGTTTTTGGAACCCAACGTTTAGTAACCTTCTTCTTAAGCATCTTCTCCTTTTCAGTGATAGAATCTGAACATAGGGAGGGCTCATGACCATACAGACCACATGTCGAGCACTTCACAGGAACCCATTCATATTCAAAGGAAATAGTATCAAGTTGCCCATCATCACTTTCAATTTGCAGCTCCTTAGGATAAGAGAAATCAGAGGGGATAATAACTTAGATTCGAGCATGGTCCAACCTCAGAAATTCCATGGTGAGTTTGTCTGGACGTAGAGGAGTGCCAAGAACAGACCCAATCCTGTTGAACATATCGACATCCCATAGCTCGAGAGGCAAGTTAAATATCTTGAGCCATATAGGAATCTCGTTCAGTTTGATCTTCTCCAGCGGTTCACCACGTTCCCACTTCTTAATGATAAGGGGTCTGCCAGCAACGAACCACGAGCCACCTTCAATGGCAGTCTTCATATCATCATCATCTTCAAACATAATAATGAAGAAGCCTTTCCCTCGAGACCTCACTTCCAGGGATCCTTTGACGTTCCAGATCTGTGCGAGATGCTTTACGAGTGTAGGCCAATGAGGCTTGAGCCCGACCACATATCCAGCAACAGTTCTACTCCATCTTGAGATGTTCCTTTCAGCAATGAGCTTCGGATAAATCAACTTCCCGTCAGACAGAAGAACCTCTGTTTTCTTCAGGGTGACCGACACACTCGACACTGGCACTTTCTCCTTGAAGAGGCTCACCCAACTCAGAGGAACTTTTGGATCAGGGCCGACCTTCTCTTAGAGAACATGTTCTAAACCTGGATCTGGAGGATTTGATGCCGATGTCTTCTCGGAAGAAACCAACATCATCCCCCCCTCAGTCGTCGGCGGGATGTTCTTTACATGATGAGCATTTCCTAGACCAGGATCAAGAGGATTCGATGCCGCTGTTTCCTTGGCAGTGGTCGACACCGACGCCCCCCTGTCACCTTCGTCTTTGCCCCAGCAATCGCCTTCGCCGCCGCGCTACTCATGCGGCCACTTAATTTCATACTGAAAACACAATACACAAAAGGGATATCAGTTTAAGGTATACTACTCAAATGTGATATGGTTTTTTATATGTGATGGTATGACTTTTTACATGTGATATGTCTTTTTATATGTGATCTGATTTTTATATATGACCTAACATTTTAGATGCGATGATCTGGATTTTTATATGTGATCTAAATTTTTATATGTGATCTGACTTTCTTCATGTGTTTACTTTTGATTTTATAGATGACATCTGACTAGTAGCATAATGATCACAAGTGTGAGAATCCTGAGCATCCTGGCCAGGGTGTTGACGGTGCTGAAAAAACTTAACATAAGGGAGTTATAAGGATAATTGTGATAAAAGATGAAACAAATAGGAAAGGGAGGATGGGCATCATTGAATTCAATGAAGCAAGCATGCCACTTACTAAAGATTTTGTCAGCTACCGTGGGGTACCTGGTAAAAGAAAAGTGCCTCTCCTTTTTGAGGATTGAAGATAAGTGAATATGGTCCACAAAGACCTTATCTGGAGGGAGGTGAGATAAGTGTAGTTGCATTTTTATTGACTTTTTTCCTATTATTTCTTTTAACATTTCTAAATAGTTATTGAATGTGGAACCTTTTTAGGGCCCATATGAACTTGATGAAAAGCTGCATCACAAGTCTATTATGCATCTCGTCGGTGGAGAAATAGAGATTGATAGAAAATCCTCACAAGAGACTATGTCATTGGAGACAAGAAGGATCATGACCCTTATCTTATATGGAACTACATTGATTAAACGATTGGAAGGAGAGCTTCTAGAGGAGAAAAACAAATATGTTCAAGGTGTTGAATTAATGGAATTATTATGATTTCTTATGGTTACTTAACAATATCACTTGTATGAATTAATTAGGCCCTTCATAATGCTCAAAAAGACAGGAATGACAACAATGTGCACAACCATATGTTAGGTTCATGTGGTTATTGTAAATGTCACCTTGTGAGAGACCTATAGAGAGAGAAAGAGCAAGGGGAATAGAAAGGGAAATGACAAGAGAAAGGGCAACAACATGAGAAAGGGAAAGATCAAGGGCCTTCTACTTCTACTCCTTCTATTGTTGAGTCTTATAGTGCTTTTAAACGGTTGCCTCTCTATATTGAGTCGATAGATGCAAGGAAAAACAAATTCAAAGAAATCCCCATCCAAGCAACACCGGAGGTGGCTTCAAAACTGGTAAATTTCTTGGTCTCACAATAATGTCCTTATTCTTTTTTTGCTGGATTGTTAAATTTTACTAAATAGTCAGTTTTCGATGATAATTAGTTGAAGTTGGCTGTCCTAGCAAAGGAGGGCAAGTTCACCCCTTTGGGAACACATGATGAATTGACGGTTTCTCTAGAGATAGAAGAGCATCCTCAATGGGTTAGGTGCATTGGAGAGTGGTATGGGACAAAATCCTTTTTGGTGCATTCCAACAAAATTACAAACAAGCTAAGAAAGGGGAAGTGGACCACGAGTACGTACAAAGATTGGTAGATGCAACCTTGGAGAAATATATAGATTCTCAGGTGGCGTAAGCTTCTTCATCAGTCACAAAACATGTTCATCACTCACCCACATAGTGCATTGGGAGTAGTCCTTCAGACCCGCATGACATAGCTGGGGTGATTAAATTCAAGTAAATTTATATATACACTGGGATAAAATAATCCTTCAAGTCAATATTTATGTTTGTCAAATTAAATTTTGCATTTCATAAAATTGTAGGTGGCTAGAAAATGTCATCTTGCCGTCGATGTTCCATAAGAAAATGTCATGGCATATGTCAAGGCTTCTATCACCGATGTGGTTCATGGTATTCCCCTTCCCAGTAATCACTATTGTGTGAGAGTCATATGTGTCTTTCCAAGATTGAGTGACATATCTCTCCCATACGAGCACCCAAATTTCACCACAGTCAAAGAGGTATAAGATGGATGGCCCAAAAGACTTGTTATATTTCTTCAATTATGAAAAATGTATTTTGAAACTTATATAAATAATCAAAAGATAATATGAGAATACATGTATGTAACCTACAATTGACAAGAAGACCGATATGGTTACAAAGCCTCCACCCTGTCATTTTATCACACAAAAGTTGTTTGAATCTTTAGGACCTAATTACAAGACTTTAACAAGATATTTAGACAATATAGACCAAACATATGCCATTGTGATCAACCTTGGGAACGAGATCGTAGTTATACAACATGACACTATTATAGTGTTGACAAATGTTTTTGAGCTATTTAAGTATGATTGGATGAACACACTAGTGATAGAACTTTCGATATGGTGAGTGTGAATACCCCGTCATATATGAAAAATCATTTAATTGTATCACATATATATATCTATGTATATATATAGGGCCCATCTTTATTGCCCGCGCGGGTAGCTACCCACCCCCCATTTCGGTTACATTTTTTCAAGTTGATTACTTTTGACATGTAGAGGGTTACTTTACCTTACAAACTGCTAAGTTTCGTGCATAGATAGTTACATTTGCAACAACAAATTTTAAAACACGGGTATATATATATCTACTGTGTATTTTGTATGGGATTACGTTTTTAGTCGCATAGTTACTTTTTGATCAATATAGTTACTTTTTTTGATAGCAGGGTTACTTTTCTGGCCAGAATAGTTACTTTTTTGGCTGTCGGGTAGCGAAATCCAGGCTACCCACGCGGGCAATGAATGAACGCTCATATATATATATATATATATATATATATATATATATATATATATATATATATATATATATATATATATATATATATATATATATATATATATATATATATATATATATATGAGGCTCGTGACTTCTGAATAGAAAAGGTGAGATTTTTATTTCCATCATTGATTAGAGATGTACTTAGAGATCTGAGTGACATCAAAGAATATGTGACTACTGCGACGTAGTTTTTTGGTGCTTATAAGACAGTGATCTTAGCTCCCTTCAACATTAGGTAAGTTTTTGGCTTATTTTTATATGTCTAACCTATGAATACAATTTATTGTGGGATTTAATATTTATTTTATTTGCCTTCTATTCACTCAGAAATAAGCATTGGAAGTTGTTAGTGATTGTTCTCGAGACTTGAACTCTGTATTTCTTGATCCTTTGGGTGAAAAGCTACCACCATTTGAGGGACACCTAATGAAATTGGCAATTTGTGTGTAAGTATAGTTTTTCAATGCCCAATGTATTTGTTAATGTTTGTATCATATGACAGTTTAATAATGCACAATATCTATTAAGTTAACTTATACAGCTGTGAAAGCACTTCATGCTGACAGAGGGAAAGTAAATAAGAAAAAGAAATCAGTAACTTGGAAGAGTGTTGATGTATATAGTCTTCTCATTCCAATTGCATAATATACGATCAACTCTACTTAATTACATTTATTAACATAATTATAAATCTATAGGGCCATATCTAAGATAATTGATGGACATGCACATAGTACGTGATGTTGTACATGCAAACAATTGTCAATCAAGTGGAACAGATCAAATGTATATAGAATGTAAGTTAATAGTCTTGGACCATATTTGTTATAACCCCAATTTTTGAGTTCAACTAGTGAGAAATGTAATTTCTCATATTAAAGATAATTGAACAAATAATGATATGATTTATTTTGAATAAATGGATTCCTTTCACAATAGCCTTGATTGGTTGCTTTGTGGGCTTTATTGGCTATTGAGCCCGATAACAAGAAAATTCAATTAGTAAATGGATAATTGAATTTTTAAGAAAAGAAATATGTAGAAACCTCTAGAAGGCAAATCCAAAGAGGATTTCGTGTCTCTTGGGTTACTTGAGTACCAAGGAGTCCAAGGTTGCAAAAAAAAAGCAATAAGAAAAGAAAAGATTAATTAAGTATTTCTTTATTAAGAAATAAATGGAAAATAATGATAAAATGTGGAAAACGAGTGGAAAGAGGCATAAATGAGTTTTCTTGGGGAAATTTCGTATCCCAATGATTCCTAATGATAAAAAGGATATCAATGAGGAAAATAAAAGAGAAATGAAGAGAAATCCTCAAAAAGAACTATTTTTAATAATAGATAAACAAGATAATGAGGAATAAGGTGAAATAATGCATTTAGATGCATCTAGAAGGATAATAAGTATCCTTGAAAATGAATTTCGAAACCATAGAGTTTCTTGGGATCTAAGGAGTCCCAATAAGAAGGAAAGAAAGAGAAAATACTAAAAAGGCAAAATAAGGAGGAAATTAGGGAATATATTCAATCTCTTTCTAAAATAGATCTTTCATGATATTCGTGGAGTAGAAAGGAATATTATTTTGAGAAATGCATTAACTTCTGGTGCAAGTGTTTTGCTTTTGGGAAAGAATTTCGAGAACATGTAGGATGAGAAGAAGCGGTTATCCAACAACCCTTCCATACATGTGTATCATGGTACTAGTTGGTCTTCCTGTCATCCTGTATATATATAGTAAAACCCATGCTTTCCTTCGATGTTGTGTATCATGGATTTGTTGATTGGCTTGATAGTATATACATGAAGTATATGTTCAATAATCTGCATGACTCATCAAATCAGGTATGTGGTTACGCTTATGACTATACCGATTAGTTTTCTGAGGATTGAATCCACGTTTCCCTCGATGCATGAAATAACTGTTGGATGTTTTAATTCATGCAACTATAAAGTGACTATGGCTATCACTATGAGTATACATGTATAACTAGCTAGATCTGAGTCCACCCCTGTGGCTATGCAAAGGCTAAGGATAACCTAGAGCAAGGTCTAGGGTATCATGAGTTAGAAACTGGGCTACACATGAGTAGTGCCATGAGACTCTTAGCATACCATGAGTTAAGGAGTGGGCTACCTACGGGTAGTGCCATGTGACTCAGCCCTAAAAATTGATTCACCTATTAGGTGAAGTCATGAGGGGTAAAATGGGAATCTACCATAAGGGAGGTAGTATCCAGGTCCACTGCAGGGACAACACAGGGGATAGGGTACACATGGATCGCGTAGTTATACTTAAAACGTAATCTTATTTGTTAAAATGATAATTGAATGTGACACATTGTTATAGATAATTACATGATTATTGTTTCCCCCACATACCAGCTTCGGCTGACCGACGTTTTGTTTGTCGGTGTTTTAGGAACAAGCCAAAAGGACAAACAGTAAATCGTCACATTGTGAAATACATGAAGAAAAATACAAGGAGGATTAGTTAGCATAGAATCCTTAAGTGGATAGAAGTTAGAAATCCAAAATTTCAAAAGGTATGCAAAGTTTATTTTATTTTCTTACAGCTTTTCAGTATAGTATGTTAAAATTTGATAATTATTCTTGGTTAATTGCTGAACCTTTGATCCGGAAGTCATGGGTGCGGCTTCGACCTCTCGGTCTCCCTTAATTGGGGGTTATCGGGAGGTGGGGTCGTAACATTTGGTATCAGAGCGTAGGTTCCCCAGTTAACCATTAATAATTATTAAATCTTACAAACTCTGTAGAACCAAAGGGAGTTATTAGAGGATTATCTGAAAGACGGAGGTGTCTAGAAAAGGATCACGACCAGGGGCTGGCAATATTTTCCTCCGCACCGCTAGTCGGAATACGAGGACTCCCAGATCCGTGTGACTGCCTGGCCAAAGTCTCAGGGTATGAATCGAAATAAGATACCTTTAGGACTTTCTCATCTTATTCATCCCTTCTCATCACAAATTCTGTTAAGGACCTTAAGGATTAGGATTTTCTCTCTTTTCCTCACCCTCTTGTGGTATGGGTAAGGTTAATAAGGTATAAGGAATCCTCCATCAAATTAATGAAAAGCATGTAAATAAGATGTCATGGACATAAGCTTAATAGATTAAGCACAAACTAAAGAATAGATACATGCTTAGGTCGTATGACATAAGTTGTCATGTCCTCAGAAGAAACCTGAGGCTAGACCTTCTTGTCAGGAGGATAAGTCAGTCTTGGAGATGGAGATCTCCATTGCAAGTAGAGACCTGGCACATCCTCTAAGGATGATGCTAACCCTGACCCTAAGTGATGGTTAGAGAGAGATGAATTAGACATGGGTGTTTGGATGGACGTGCCTGGGATGCCATATGAGCCATGAGAGGATGGATGACCGAGTACCTTTGGCCACCCAACCCTGGAAAGGGGTCGTGTAGGTCAGGACGAAGGATAGATTGATGCGATGATTTTGAGTCGCATTTATAGACCTTTTTCATATGTGTTTTGTGCTCTAATTACTCATTTTTATGGATAATATTGCATAATTCACTCATTTCGGTCTTTGCCTTCATATTATGTCAAATCCCCTTTGTTTTACTATTTTGAGCATTATTTATCATAATATTATTATTTGTGTGGATTTACTTGGTCTTGTTGTGAAATTTCAGGAAAAACAAGTATTTGCTTCCGTCGATACCATCGACGGAAGTCGATACCATCGACCAAGCCACAGGTTGCCAACCGAGAGGAGCAGCACAGAGTCGATACCATCGACCCAAGTCGATGGCATCGAGATCACTTCAGGTTGCTGGCGAGGAAACTGTCGATACCATCGACCCAAGTCGATGCCATCGACACATGGAGAGCTACAGCGTCGCTAAAAGACAAAACCGACGCTACAGAGAGTCGATACCATCAACATCCAAGTCGATGGTATCGAGATGACCACAGGCGCTCAGACTAAAAGAAAGGAAAGCTGCCGCTAATCCGCGGGGTCGATACCATCGACCCGCGTCGATGGTATCGACGCCGACAGATATGCGTTGGATCTGTTTTGATCTCGATCGGACGGCTGTTGTTATTTGATGACCTAATTAGGGACTTATACCTAATGACGTCCGCCCACACGAGAGGGAGCTGATTTTGCATTGCACGAGTGCCGAGGAAGGAGAAAAAGGAGGACGGAGGCCAGAAGCTCATCCCGGGTGATTCGGACGCTGCCGAAGACGAATTCCACCACCGACAGGCGGGGAAGCTCGTATTCTACGCCAAGGATCTACCAGTTCTTCTCCGTTCAGGGGTTTTCCCACTTGTTTCACGTTTTTCTTATGAATTCCCCTATTTCTACCATGTATTCGTGTGAGATGAACATGAGAGGCTAAAACCCTCCATCTTTAGGACCGGGAGTAGCCCGAGAATGCATTGTATGGCAATTTTATATTGTTAATTCATATTTTCTCTCTCAAATCCATGGTATAGATTCGTTTTCTCCATATATATTGTTATGCTTGATCACCATAATAATAGCTTATTGCCTTTAATCACTTCGACAGAAGGATTAACGGTTGAAAAGAGACGAAACCTACATTAATCAATAAAACCCTTGACAAAGAAGTTGTAAAATTAATGGTGGAAACTGAGAGAACGTTTGTAATGCGCTTAGTTTAGGGGAATGATTACTACGACGGTGGAATCAACCTAAACTTAAGTAGTGAATTACACCACGACAGTGGGTAATTCTGTTTTCAGGCCACTACCCGGATAGAGAGAGAAGAGTGAGGAATTATATAAAACCTAATACAATGTTGACCCGCGGTGAAACCGCAATCCTAAAGATATCCTTTTGAATTGATTAAATTAACCTTTAATCGATCGTTTTCTTTGTTCCATTTTATTTTCTTTTAGTTTCGACAACAAACCCTACTTTATTGTCCGGCCTAGCTGATTGCGATTAGTTAGTAGAAGTCTCCAAGAATTCACGTATCCCTGAGTTCGAATCGGGCCTCACAAAGGCCTATATTACTCGACGCGTATACTTGCGTTTAAGCGCGTAGTAAAATACACGTCAAGTTTTTGGCGCCGTTGCCGGGGATACGGCGAATTATTGTCACTTTGAGTGCTAAGAGCGGCCACTCTAGGCCACATTTTTTTTATTTTATTTTATTTTGAAACAATTTTAAATATTCCTAAATTTCTCTATAATTGTGTTTACTCGTTCAAAGCATAGTACTGATCCCCAATTTTCTTATTTCAGGTACTTTGCATGGTGCATACAGGTAGCGCAGACTACGCGAATCGCACACCTGAGGTTCCACCTCCGGGACCAGAGGACGAGGATTACTATGAGCAAGAGCACCACATCGACATAGATTCCGAATCTGAGCAAGAGCAGGAAGAAGAAATGGCCGAACCACAGACGATATGGGAGAAGATCAAAGCGTCTTCTTCATCAGCTTCAAAGGGGCCTATCAAGAAGCAGGCGGTCAATATACCAACATATAAGATCGATCCAGCATTGATTAACTTGGTTAAATCAAACGCATTTCACGGGATGAAGAATGAAGATCCAGTGGCACACATCAGTCAGTTCGTGGAGAACTGTGATATGGTGAAGATAGACTGATTTCCACAAGATGCGTTGTACCTCAAGTTGTTCCCAAGTTCCTTGGCAGGAGCAGCAAGAGAGTGGCTACATAACCTCGACGATGAGTTTGTTGAATCATGGGATCATATGGTGGAGGTTTTCTTTGAGAGGTTTTTCCCTCCTGAGAAGACCAACGACATGATTAGGAAGATTCACAATTTCACCCAACAGGCGGGTGAGACATATTCTGAGACCTGGGAGCGATTCCAGGTTATGTTGAGGAGGTGCCCACATCATGGGCTGGATAGGGAAACACAAGTGAAAATCTTTTATTTTGCTCTCTCCGAGCACGATAGAAGTAATCTCGATTCAGCCGGATCTGGATTCTTTCTGAATAATACGGATACCAGATGTTGGGAGATATTAAAGAACATGGCTAGGAAACAGTCATGGGGCGACAGAGGTGCAGTGGAACAGGTCAAGGCTGCTGGTGAATCCAGAATAGTTAGGGAGCTGAACGATAAGTTAGATCTTCTAGCTAAGAAACTGCTGACTAAGGAAGATGCAGTTGACGATGAGGAGGCCCAAGTAAAATTCATGCAACAACAGGGTTATAGAAACAATGACTATGCATGGAGGAAAGATAAAACGTTTTCATGGAAGGATCCAAATAATTTTCTGTAGGATCCGGATGCCAAGCCACAGCAGAAAGTCGAGGATAAGAACACTGAATTGCTAAGTCAAATGGTCCAGCAAAACCAAGAGATGATGGCCATGTTTGGAAAACAATTGCAATCTCAAGGTGATATCCTAACCAAGTTTGGGCAGACGCTGCAAAGCCATGGAGCACAAATGCGGGCATTAGAGACCACCGTGGCACAGATTTCGAGTGAAGTGGCGGCCATCAAGCATGCCAATCAACAGAAACCAGCCGAGAATGCAAATGTGGCCCAAGCACACCATCAGGTCAAGTATATTTCTGTGGTAAACAGTGAGGAGGAATCTCAGGTGCAAGAAGTTGTAGAAGAAAGAAAAATGACTTTCAATGTGAATGCAACACCGGCGATACCATATCCACGCACGTACTATGGATTGCCGGGTGGAAACCCTTTCTTCAGAAAAGCACAAAGAGTTATGAATACTGTATCTCCATGTAGGCAAGAATAAGAATTGCAGGTTGCTTGTGCACGTGCGGAGATAGCGAACGTGAGAGAGAAACCACAACAAGTTGCTACTATTGAGGATGTTTTGCCAAAGCACACGTCGGAGGGAGTGATTGAAGCAAGCTTAGGGGAGGTACCCCCGAAAAGCTATTATGTGCCACCTCATAGGCGTGTTGAGGCAGCAGATGTTTCAAATATGGTTAATCCTAAGTCAAAGAAAGAGCATCGTCACTTTAAGAAATTCCTGGAGATATTCCGAAAACTCCACATCAATATTCCATTAGTGGAGATGATCGAGAAAGTACCCACCTATGGGAGGTTCATCAAGGAAATCATCAATAAGAAGAGGCGGATAAAAGACGATGAAATTTATTGGATGAATGAGACGGTGAGCTCTATGATTCACGGGAGTTCACCAAAGAAGAGAAAAGACCCAGGAGGTTTTTATATTCCGTGCTCAATAGGTGGTCAACATTTTCCTAAAGCGCAAAGTGATTCTGGCGCTAGCATAAATCTCATGTCTTTGGCGACATTTCAAAAGCTGGGGTTAAAAGAGATAAAGAAGTTGGCTGCAACAATTGAATTGGCGGATGGGTCTACAGTGAGACCCTATGGAGTATGTGAAGATGTTCTAGTCAAAGTGGACAGATTCATATTTCCGGTGGACTTTGTCGTCATGGATATGCCACCACTCCAAAGCTGTGAAATTCTCCTAGGGAGGCCGTTTCAAGCAACGGCGGATGTCGTGACTGCCTTAGGGAGAGGTACTTTGTCATTGGGCATTGGAGGAGATCGGGTTGAATTCAAATTACCGAATGATCCTCTAAGTACAGTTCCCAAGGTGAAAAGATGATGATCGTCACACCGTCTAGCCCAAGACGTTAAAGAAGGGTGCTTGTTGGGAGGCAACCCAACCATTGGTACATTAGGTTAGGTTAATTTTAGTCATAGATTGCTTTTATTTTGTTTAATTTTAGTGTAAAGAAGATACCTTGATCCATTTGTTCAATGTGCAGGCACAGGCAGGGTCGATACCATCGACACACTGGTCGATGGTATCGACATGGGTTCAGGTTGACAGCTGCAAAAATCGCACTGAGTCGATACTATCGACGGCCCCGTCGATGGTATCGACATACCTACAGGCAGGTCGCAATAAAAGTGTCGATGGTATCGACATGCCAGTCGATACCATCGAGATCTCTGGAGAAGTTCAGACGAATTTTGCTCAGTCAACTCGATACCATCGACGGCCTCGTCGATGGTATCGACATGATCACAGGTTGAATGCAACAAAACGGCGGTGTAGCAATAAAAGCAGTCGATACCATCGACCCTCGTCGATGGTATCGACATCCATGTCACCAATCCACGCCAAGACATTGACGACGATAGCGAGTCCACGTCAGCGATCCGGGTGCTGCGTCGATACTATCGACTTCGGTCGATGGTATCGACACGTCAGCAATCCGGGTTTCTCGATCCAACAAACGTCAGCCGTCGATACTCGTGAGGGAGGCAGATACCAGAGAGACGTGTCGATACCATCGACCCGCGTCGATGGTATCGACGGGCAACAGTGGCGCCGGCCAAGTCTATTTAAGGAGACTTGCAACGTCATTTGACGTCACATCTTCAGATCAAACTCCTCCTTTGCGCCGAGCATCACCCCCGAGCCTCCAAGATTGAAGAGAAGCGACATCAAGCGAGGATCTTCACCGAGCGGAGAATTTCTTCTCCATCTTCACCGAGCTCTCTTCTTCAAATCTGATCTTCTCGCAACCATGGTGCATGTCGCCGGAGCTTCGTCATCGCACGCAAATCCCATGGATATCGAGGAGTTCGTTCTTCCCCCGACCGCTTCCGTTCCTCGCCCACGCCTGGTTCACCCTTCCATGGAGGCGAGGAAGGTCTACGAGGAGATTATGAAGCGGAAGATTGAGCCGACCCGGTATGTGGACTGGGGCATGCTTCAGGAGCTTGGTTTCGAGGCCAACTTGGCCTATGTGCTTCACGGACAAGCACGTCACACCAGCCGACGTCCCGACGAGCTGCAGTACCATGCGGATGGGCAGCCGTTTTTCTGCGAATGGCCCACCTACAAGGAATTCGTGGCAGAGTTTATATCATCCCTCGACGTCTGCGTCATGCCAAACGATGTGGTGGCGTCGTATCGTGAGTGGATCAGGGGCCAGGTGTCCTTCCGGTTGTTCAACAACAACTACAACATCACGCTGGTCCAGTTCAATAAAATCTTCAATTGGTTCCACTCTCCACATGATCACCGACGTCCGGACTCCCGCACTGACTACGACAAGATCTTCGCCGAGCTAGTTACAGTGCCGGCAGGAAAGACCGTGAGCTACCATAATGCAGCGGTAGCAGATTTTGAGCAACCTCTCGTCCGGGTTCTTCACCGGATGTTGAGCTTGACGTTCTTTGCTCGGAGTGATTTGGCGTTGAGCAAGTTTAAGGAGAGCGATCTCTTCTTCCTCTACGCACTCCTGAAACGACAACCATGCAACTGGGGGGCGTTCTGGCTACAGTGCGTCCTGGCGGTGAAGAGGAGTACAAGGAAGGCTCCGATCCATTTTGGTGGGCTCATCACCAAATTGGCGTCCTACTTGGGGCTAAATTTTCAGTCCATGACTCCGATTTCCACAAGGGGTAAGGTGAACGTGCAACATCTGCACCGTTCAAACCTTATCCTTCTCCGGGATGGGTTGGCGTACGCGCACTTCCACGTCAACCAAGCTTATCAGGAGCGCTCACTGCCGGACGACGTCTTCAACATCGAGGGCGCGCATCATTTCCGGTGGCCAATAATAGCCATCGAGTCCTCCGAAGAAGAAGGCGGCAACGACGAGCAAGGAGGCGAGGCTGAGGAGGAAGAGGAGGCCTTCACACCTCTTCGTGCACGAGTAGCACCACGGAAGCGTCCTAGGATGCATCCGGGTGCGTATTCATCATCTCAGCCCCCGTCGCCATCACCAGAGCCCTCACAGCCAGCCGAGGATCCCTACTCCATGCAGGGAATGTACATGATGCTGCAGGATATACAACAGACTCAGCAGCAGCACATGTCTATGTATACCAATATTCATGATACTACGAGCCGGTTACTTGATAATCAACGGGCTATGTTCGAGAATGAACGTCTCCTCCTCGACAACCAACAGTAGATACACAATCGGTTGCAAAGGATGGAGATGCAACAGGAGCCCTTTTATGACCATTACTGGAGTCAGGACTACTTTGGAGGCTATCCACAGCCTCCGCCGAGGACCCATTACGATCCGAGCTTCCAGGGGGAGTATCCTTCTTGGGATCCTACGGCCCCGCAGTACCCACCGCCGCCTCCACAAGAATGATCAGGGTATCTCTGTTCCACTCTTAAGTTTGTTTTTGACTATGAGGCCATAGTCGAATTCAAGCTTAGGGGGGTAGCTGGAACAGATCTATCTTTTCTTTTGTTTGTTTTTAGTTGTTATTTGCTATTTGTTTCTTGCATTTTTAGTTTTTGTTTAGGATCCGCATCTATCTAGTGTAATTGTGGATGTCGTAAAAGTTGTCATCTCGCTGTGTATTCATGGGAATTTAAGGGAAGTTTAAAAATTTTTTGTGTCATTGGATAGCTTGACTTGGTTGTCCTTGGGGAACTTATCCTATGAAAATGATTGATTATGTCAACTTTAAAACAATATGTCACACCTATACTCCCATTGACTCATGAAAAGTGGATAGTAACGGTTGTTTGAGCCTAACCTAACCAAATGGTAATGATACCTTAATTGGACGTAAGAGAGAGAACCCTTTGAATCACTACACATGTCAGTAAGGAGGGACACATAATACTCTTCTAAGGTTCAGTCATCTAATCTTGTGATCATTCCACTTCATTTTTCCATAATCCACCTAAGAATTGGAAGTAAAGCACAATTTTAATTCCTTCTTGTGTGCATAGCATTTAGATAGGAATTACATTGATATTTTCCATACTTTTGCATAAAAAGAGAAAAATATAGGGATTCATGCACATTACCTTTAGGTGCATGCCATGTAGTTGCACTCATGACTTTCATGATTATCATACATAAAGTACACCATGTATCTCAATTTTTCTTTAAAAGTGATCTAAACTGTTCCATACCTTCGAAATATCGCAAAGATTTCCAATCATGAAGAAAACAGCCCAATACATGTATCTCTAAGCAATTATGGATATATGGGCTAAAAGAAAGAATTTTTTTTTTCTAAAAATCTGAAAAAAAATTGAGAAAAGAAGAAAAAAAAGAGAATTTAGAAGGAAATGGAATAAGAGGGAGAAAGGAACATGATATCACTTGCATTACAGGAAAATTGAGTACATGATGTGGCTTAAGTAGATTTCCATCTCATTTTGAGGTGGAAGGTTAGTGCATGCATCATTTCACCCAATTTTAGGCATTAGGGCATTTCTAATGTGCATTCGCATCATTTAGGACATTTTGTTTTTATGCATATTGAAACTGTGCAATACTTCCAAGTTCTTCCATGAACCACCCATTCCATCCACCCGTTGCTCGGATTGGTAGGCCACCGTGAAATTCTCCTCACTAATGATTATCAGGAGAACTACTTCCATGTAGATGGTAGTTAGGGCGAGCAACGTAGTGCATGCGATCACAAGATGCACCAATGCTGAATCGGCGAATTTTATTATGTTAACTGCCTTATGTGATAGTGTTCATCGGTTTTAAGGATAATTTCTCTTATTGATGATTATTGTCACCTTTAGGGTAATTACTGTAATGTGGTTAGAGAAGGCCGGTATGAGAACGTTCAGTGGGAGTCACATGGGATGTGGGTTGGTGTGTTGATTTTTAGTTGACATCTGCAATTCTATTCTAAGGATTAGTTGCTCGAGGGCAAGCAATGTTTAAGCTTAGGGGAGTTTGATGTGATGATTTTGAGTCGCATTTATAGACCTTTTTCATATGTGTTTTGTGCTCTAATTACTCATTTTTATGGATAATATTGCATAATTCACTCATTTCGGTCTTTGCCTTCATATTATGTCAAATCCCCTTTGTTTACTATTTTGAGCATTATTTATCATAATATTATTATTTGTGTGGATTTACTTGGTCTTGTTGTGAAATTTCAGGAAAAACAAGTATTTGCTTCCGTCGATACCATCGACGGAAGTCGATACCATCGACCAAGCCACAGGTTGCCAGCCGAGAGGAGCAGCACAAAGTCGATACCATCGACCCAAGTCGATGGCATCGAGATCACTTCAGGTTGCTGGCGAGGAAACTGTCGATACCATCGACCCAAGTCGATGCCATCGGCACATGGAGAGCTACATCGTCGCTAAAAGACAAAACCGACGCTACAGAGAGTCGATACCATCGACATCCAAGTCGATGGTATCGAGATGACCACAGGCGCTCAGACTAAAAGAAAGGAAAGCTGCCGCTAATCCGTGGGGTCGATACCATCGACCCGCGTCGATGGTATCGACGCCGGCAGATATGCGTTGGATCTGTTTTGATCTCGATCGGATGACTGTTGTTATTTTATGACCTAATTAGGGACTTATACCTAATGACGGCCGCCCACACGAGAGGGAGCTGATTTTGCATTGCACGAGTGCCGAGGAAGGAGAAAAAGGAGAACGGAGGCCAGAAGCTCATCCCGGGTGATTCGGACGCTGCCGAAGACGAATTCCACCACCGACAGGCGGGGAAGCTCATATTCTACGCCAAGGATCTACCGGTTCTTCTCCGTTCAAGGGTTTTCCCACTTGTTTCACGTTTTTCTTATGAATTCCCCTATTTCTACCATGTATTCGTGTGAGATGAACATGAGAGGCTAAAACCCTCCATCTTTAGGACCGGGAGTAGCCCGGGAATGCATTGTATGGCAATTTTATATTGATAATTCATATTTTCTCTCTCAAATCTGTGGTATAGATTCGTTTTCTCCATATATATTGTTATGCTTGATCACCATAATAATAGATTAATGCCTTTAATCACTTCAATAGAAGGATTAACGGTTGAAAAGAGACGAAACCTACATTAATCAATAAAACCCTTGACAAAGGAGTTGTAAAATTAATGGTGGAAACTGAGAGACCGTTTGTAATGCGCTTAGTTTAGGGGAATGATTACTACGACGGTGGAATCAACCTAAACTTAAGTAGTGAATTACACCACGACAGTGGGTAATTCTATTTTCAGGCCACTACCCGGATAGAGAGAGAAGAGTGAGGAATTATATAAAACCTAATACAATGTTGATCCGCGGTGAAACCGCAATCCTAAAGATATCCTTTTGAATTGATTAAATTAACCTTTAATCGATCGTTTTCTTTGTTCCATTTTATTTTCTTTTAGTTTCAACAACAAACCCTACTTTATTGTCTGGCCTAGCTGATTGCGATTAGTTAGTAGAAGTCTCCAAGAATTCACGTATCCCTGAGTTCGACTCGGGCCTCACAAAGGCCTATATTACTCGACGCGTATACTTGCGTTTAAGCGCGTAGTAAAATACACGTCATAGATCCTTCCTTAATAAGGATAGAGAAGAACCCATGGAAACCCCACGAGATGATATGAGCATGGCATACCCAGTAGGCATCAGTGGTGCGAGCAATAGGTTTAAACCCTGGCTGAGGGAGTTTGATGGATAGCTTATGGGATAAGTATAAGGGGTTATGGATAACCTTGAGCAAACATAAGTTGACCATAGGCTTCATCTAGCTAGGGGCATGATTTTGAGGTTGACCCTTCACAAAGATATGACCTCTAATGGTGAGGTTAGTTATAGGATTAGCCCTAGAGAGAGAGCAGGAAACCCAGCAAGAAGGTCGTAAACCTAGACCTCGAGATATGAGGAACAATGGATGATAGTGGTTGCCTCATGATCGATCCCTGGAAGTTGATGATATCTTGGTTGCCTTTAGAGGGACAAAACCTTAGAGGGAGAATGAGGCTTTTGGCACCTATGAGCCTATGGTATAAGTGTTTACCTTCTGAGAAAGGAAGAAGATGTTCTGTATACCCTGAAGAGGATTTGTAACAGGTTATGAGGCCTTGTACCTTATGGTTTGTCCTTGAGTAAGATCCAACTCTAAGTGTTGCTCGAGTTGAAGGATGACAGGTTGTGCACGTTATGCCTATTGCAAGCTTGATTCATGGTTAAGAGATAGAGCATGCAGTTGGGCACCTAAAAGTGAACCTAGGGTTCCTAGGCCTAAGAGGGGAAGTGGTATACCAAATGCTCATGACGAGAATTAAGTTGCTATAGTTTCGAGCATGGTACTCCTCAAGTATAGAGGAAAAAGGAAGTCCCTTAAGTTAAGGTATGCTTGATGAACCCCTCACAGCTAGGTTGATGATAAAGGAAGGTATGATCTTGATCCAACATTGAGGAAAGAGGACAAGTATGACCTAGCATGGTTCAATAGGTGATCTGCTTGTGCCTTAATAGCTTACTAGGGTTAAGTAGGCTCATGTGGATGTAAACCCTAGACCTAAGAGATTTTGTGACCTTGCTGTCAAGAGATAGTTTTCCTCCCATCCTGGGAAAGGGACACCTTTGGTAGGGTGTATATCAGTTTTGTTAGTTTAGGGTAACCTAAAGAGGTCTCATAGGATCTTGAGAAGCTAAGTGAAAAGTACATGGTATGAGAATGAACCTGTAGACCCATAGATATCCATATCTAATTGCATATGAATGTGTTACCATGGAGGTAACTAGTATGGGACTTGACCAAGGTAGGTAGGTTGCCATGATCCCTATGAAAGGATGAAAGCCAGCCCCTAAATGCTGAAAGAGAGATGATGAGGACTTGGGTAAGGTTCTAAGTGAACATGCACTATAATGGAGAATCCTAAGTCTATCCTAGGGTCAGGTAGGGATAAGACCGATGAAGGTAGGAGTTGCCTAATTCTCCAGTTGCACATGACCATAGGGTCGGGAGGTAACAGCTATCATTGTCTGAGGGCCATGGGTTAGGAGATTGATCACCTTCATGAACTCATGGGACCCAAAGGGCAGATGAGTAGGGCACTCTCTTGATGCATGAGGGAAGAGGGATGACTCCAAAAGAGCCGGTACCCTATAGACATAGAGGAGATGACCAAGGATATAAACCTCAGTAGGTTCAAGACTAGTATGATACCATGATGTCTGTGACATAGAGACATGTGTTGCATGTTGCAACTTAGATGTAAAGGTGTATTGGCAAGGTGGGATGTACCATCTCTACTCTTGGAACAGGAAGAACTCTGTATTTGGACTGCAGCCAAATGCTTATTTCCTCTTGTTATGGGGGTGAGAGATAGGACATTACGCATGCCATACATCAAGGATAAAAGATGAGGTAGGTTGGAACGTTGCCACGAGAAATGGGGATAGAGAAGATAACCTACTCTGGTATAGTGAATGATACATGGATGGTTTACAAACACTAAGAGGAATGAGGTAGTCACCTTATGAGGATGTTTTTATCCTGAGTTAAGAGGAACTTACAAGTTATACCAGGTTGAGTTTGATCACCATGATGATGAAATCAGAGAGTGTTCGTGAAATACATGGAAGTGTATGTCTTCAATGTTACCTAATACCTAAGGATGTGAAGTAGTAATGGATGCTCTGGTTGAGATAAATCTGACTTGTTTGACTAGAAGCTAGAAGGGATTGTTTGGCTAACCCTAAAATTTGGAAAGGAGAGGTGTTTGGGATAACACTCAGATGTAACAAGATACGTTGAAAAGATTAGAGTTGTTTGGTTAGCCAGTCTAGTCCTGGATACGATGAAAGGATGGTGGTAGCACCTCATGTGCACTTCTTTGGAAAAGAAGGTGATGAAAACTCGACTAGATTGGTTTAGGGTTTCGGAGGAATCGATCTTGAGGAATCATGACATATAGGAAATCATGATTGAAGATCACCATACACCTTGGTTCTACCAAGATAATAAGTGATAGTGGTACTTTAAATAACTATGATAAAGTTGCATGTGGTATATGGCCATGCAAGCCAAAGGTAAAGGAAGAACACCACTACCACAGTGCATTGATATAAAGGATAAAAAGTCCCCAAGAGAGAAAGGGAGTTCATCACTATGGATGTTGTAAGTCTCCCCTGGACCAAGGAAGGTCAAGATGCAATATGGGTTATGGTAGATCACCTTACCTAGATGACATGAGAAAGAAAGAGTTCTATCAGGGGATAGATCTGGTTGAACTACCCATGAGAGAGATGGTTCAACTACACCGTGAAGCAAGTTCAAAGGTCCTTGAGTTTGACCTAAAGGCTCCCTTCCAAAAGATGGAAGTAGGTGCATAAAGGACTCGATGTTAGTATAGTGTATCACCCCTAACTACTGGTTAGTATGATCCAGACTAAAGGGTCTGATGAGAGCAGATGTGCTCGTTCAGGGTGATGGCTAGAGACAGTTCTTTTCCTATAAAAGATGTAATAATGACCACCATAGCCAGTATTGGGATATAAAGAAGCTCTGTAAGGGAGGTTGTGTCGGTCACCACTCCAGTAAGGTGATGTTGGTGAAGGGACCACAATGGGTGTAGATGAGGTCACTTTGATCGTGCAAAGGCTCAAAGGAGCCTAGAGATGACAAGAGTCGTGAGCAGATACAAGGTAGACTGACATACAGTTCACTGTGGGAGTATATGTGACATGAAAAATCCGACCCCTCTAGGTTATAGCTAAGAGAGCTGAGTCCCTGATGCATGGGTTCTTTTGACATGGTTTGGTGGAGAAGGTTAAGTTTGACCTTACCCCTCAGGATAAAGTAATGTGTGATGAGTTCCATGTGTCCAATTTAGAGCACTATGTGAGGTACCCAGACCATGTGCTGAGCAATGAACCTAGAGAGCCCCAAGGGAGGCTAAAATGACCTGAGTCACCTATGCAGTTTATAGACGCCCAAGTGAAAGAACTCAGAGAAAAGAATATGTGATGATAAAGGTTCTTTGGAAGCGCCATGGGTAAGGTAAAGCCACATAGGGGCCAATGATGGATACAGAAAGGTCTTATCCTGAATTGTTTGTTTTCTTGATAGAATTTTGAGGACAAAATTCCTATAAGAGGGGAAGGATGTTATAACCCCAATTTTTGGGTTCAATTAGTGAGAAATGTAATTTCTCATATTAAAGATAATTGAACAAATAATGATATGATTTATTTTGAATAAATGGATTCCTTTCACAATAGCCTTGATTGGTTGCTTTGTGGGCTTTATTGGCTATTGAGCCCGATAACAAGGAAATTCAATTAGTAAATGGATAATTGAATTTTTAAGAAAAGAAATATGTAGAAACCTCTAGAAGGAAAATCCAAAGAGGATTTCGTGTCTCTTGGGTTCCTTGAGTACCAAGGAGTCCAAGGTTGCAAAAAAAAAAGCAATAAGAAAAGAAAAGATTAATTAAGTATTTCTTTATTAAGAAATAAATGGAAAATAATGATAAAATGTGGAAAACGAGTGGAAAGAGGCATAAATAAGTTTTCTTGGGGAAATTGCGTATCCCAAAGATTCCTAATGATAAAAAGGATATCAATGAGGAAAATAAAAGAGAAATGAAGAGAAATCCTCAAAAAGAACTATTTTTAATAAGAGATAAACAAGATAATGAGGAATAAGGTGAAATAATGTATTTAGATGCATCTAGAAGGATAATAAGTATCCTTGAAAATGAATTTCGAAACCATAGAGTTTCTTGGGATCTAAGGAGTCCCAATAAGAAGGAAAGAAAGAGAAAATACTAAAAAGGCAAAATAAGGAGGAAATTAGGGAATATATTCAATCTCTTTCTAAAATAGATCTTTCATGATATTAGTGGAGTAGAAAGAAATATTATTTTGAGAAAAGAATTAACTTATGGTGCAAGTGTTTTGCTTTTGGGAAAGAATTTCGAGAACATGTTGGATGAGAAGAAGCGGTTATTCAACAACCCTTCCATACATGTGTATCATGGTACTAGTTGGTCTTCCCGTCATCCTGTATATATATAGCAAAACCCATGCTTTCCTTCGATGTGGTGCTATCCCTCTCCTTACTTCTTGTTCTTCCATTGTAGAGCCTATAAGAATGAGTCCTGGTGTGCCGCTTTGGAAAAAGGAACCTGAACCCTCGAAACCATCGCCCTCCTCCCCGGCCATGAATGTCGGCTGCCTTCAACAGAAAAAGACTTGTTGATCGTTAGCCCTGAAGGAAACTCAGAGGCGGATGTCTTGGGTTTCTAGATGCACCTGGGTGGTCCTGCAACCTTGCCGGAGGCGTCTGTGCATGCGTGGAAGGAGATCGGGACGTCAAGAGGTGGCAGAGGTGAGAATCAGGTGCTGCAATACTAGTAAGGGTTCACACACAGCAAGGGGTCGCGCCCCGGCGTCTCTCCGTCAGGGAGGTCGGTCTGGTCCGAGGAAGAAGGATAAACGGGGAGGGGTAGATTAAGACGGTGGCGCCTCGAGGAGAAGGACACAACCGCAGGCTCTGTTGCGGTCGTCCTACGCGATGCAGAGACCTGCATCGCGAGGAAGGAGACGAGTCATAATGAAAAGACCCGCCTACCCCTAGCACGCGTGCAAGAAGGAAAGGCCAGGGAGGTCATTCACCTCTTAATAGCCGGCCGCCTAAGTGATTAATTTTGGGGTAAGTTACTAACGTGTCGCCTAGCGATTGGTCCATAATTGATTTATCTTGCAATTTTCATAACTAGAGATCGGTAACTCAGATTTAAATGAGGTATATATGAAAATTTATCAGGAGAATGATAGGAATCCAACAAAAATGATATAAAAACCTTATTCTGTTCCTATTTGCAAAAGTACATTAAGTTGGTTGTAAAGAGCATGAAACTTAGGTTAAAACCCGAATTGTGATTAAAGATCAGTTCTATGATACCTAACTAGTTAAATTGAACATTATTAACCTGTTAGATGATAAAATAAGAATCAAATCTGTTTTAGGTGAGAAATTGCTTGTTTTAGGGTTTTAATCTATGAATCCATGTTTAAGCATTTAGAAACCCTAATTTAGGGTATAAGAGGATACGATCCTATTTAATTTGAAAATAGTGAAAATATATTGTGAAATAATGGTTCTAAGTTATTTAAATACAAAAGTCCTTAATTCGGGATAAATGCCCTAAATGTAGTAATTAGTGTTTTCTCATGAATAAAAGGTAGAAGTGATGGCAAATCGAGTTATACGTGAATTAGACCTTAATGAACTTTGAATTGTTGATCAATGCATATAATGATCTTGTCGTGGATTTAAAGGATAAAAATAGTAGCTTTAATGTAAAATAAGCTTAATGAAAGTAATTAATGGTTAATGGTGCCTTTAAATCCAAAAATATGGTTATATGTTGTTAAGAAAACCTTAATATTAAAGAATAGATGAGATAATTAGGGTTTATGAGTAATGGCATAAAATTAGGGTTTAATATGGTAACAAATGAAGGGAAACCCTAATTGCAAAATGAAACCCTAAAATGGATACATAAACCCTACAAAGTGAATCCAAGTAAATAAAATAGATTCTTGATAAAGTGTGTAATAAATAGAGTACATATTCTTTTCAGGAATTATGTGATGATTAAATTACTTGCTTGGATTTGTTGATTGGCTTGATGGTATATACATGAAGTATATGTTCAATAATCTGCATGACTCATCAAATCAGGTATGTGGTTACGCTTATGACTATACCGATTAGTTTTCCGAGGATTGAATCGACGTTTCCCTCGATGCATGAAATAACTGTTGGATGTTTTAATTCATGCAACTATAAAGTGACTATGGCTATCACTATGAGTATACATGTATAACTAGCTAGATCTGAGTCCACCCCTGTGGCTATGCAAAGGCTAAGGATAACCTAGAGCAAGGTCTAGGGTATCATGAGTTAGAAACTGGGCTACACATGAGTAGTGCCAAGAGACTCTTAGCATACCATGAGTTAAGGAGTGGGCTACCTACAGGTAGTGCCATGTGACTCTGCCCTAGAAATTGATTCACCTATTAGGTGAAGTCATGAGGGGTAAAATGGGAATCTACCATAAGGGAGGTAGTATCCAGGTCCACTGCAGGGACAACACAGGGGATAGGGTACACATGGATCACGTAGTTATACTTAAAACGTAATCTTGTTTGTTAAAATGATAATTGAATGTGATACATTGTTATAGATAATTACATGATTATTGTTTCCCCCACATACCAGCTTCGGCTGACCGACGTTTTGTTTGTCGGCGTTTTAGGAACAAGCCAAAAGGACAAACAGTAAATCGTCACATTGTGAAATACATGAAGAAAAATACAAGGAGGATTAGTTAGCATAGAATCCTTAAGTGGATAGAAGTTAGAAATCCAAAATTTCAAAAGGTATGCAAAGTTTATTTTTTTTCTTATAGCTTTTCAGTATAGTATGTTAAAATTTGATAATTATTCTTGGTTAATTGCTGAACCTTTGATCCGGAAGTCATGGGTGCGGCTTCGACCTCTCGGTCTCCCTTAATTGGGGGTTATCGGGAGGTGGGGTCGTAACATTTGGTATCAGAGCGTAGGTTCCCCAGTTAACCATTAATAATTATTAAATCTTACAAACTCTGTAGAACCAAAGGGAGTTATTAGAGGATTATCTGAAAGACGGAGGTGTCTAGAAAAGGATCACGACCAGGGGCTGGCAATATTTTCCTCCGCACCGCTAGTCGGAATACGAGGACTCCCGGATCCGTGTGACTGCCTGGCCAAAGTCTCAGGGTATGAATCGAAATAAGATACCTTTAGGACTTTCTCATCTTATTCATCCCTTCTCATCACAAATTCTATTAAGGACCTTAAGGATTAGGATTTTCTCTCTTTTCCTCACCCTCTTGTGGTATGGGTAAGGTTAATAAGGTATAAGGAATCCTCCATCAAATTAATGAAAAGCATGTAAATAAGATGTCATGGACATAAGCTTAATAGATTAAGCACAAACTAAAGAATAGATACATGCTTAGGTCGTATGACATAAGTTGTCATGTCCTCAGAAGAAACCTGAGGCTAGACCTTCTTGTCAGGAGGATAAGTCAGTCTTGGAGATGGAGATCTCCATTGCAAGTAGAGACCTGGCACATCCTCTAAGGATGATGCTAACCCTAACCCTAAGTGATGGTTAGAGAGAGATGAATTAGACCTGGGTGTTTGGATGGACGTGCCTGGGATGCCATATGAGCCATGAGAGGTTGGATGACCGAGTACCTTTGGCCACCCAACCCTGGAAAGGGGTCGTGTAGGTCAGGACGAAGGATAGATTGATGCGATGATTTTGAGTCGCATTTATAGACCTTTTTCATATGTGTTTTGTGCTCTAATTACTCATTTTTATGGATAATATTGCATAATTCACTCATTTCGGTCTTTGCCTTCATATTATGTCAAATCCCCTTTGTTTTACTATTTTGAGCATTATTTATCATAATATTATTATTTGTGTGGATTTACTTGGTCTTGTTGTGAAATTTCAGGAAAAACAAGTATTTGCTTCCGTCGATACCATCGACCAAGCCACAGGTTGCCAGCCGAGAGGAGCAGCACAGAGTCGATACCATCGACCCAAGTCGATGGCATCGAGATCACTTCAGGTTGCTGGCGAGGAAACTGTCGATACCATCGACCCAAGTCGATGCCATCGACACATGGAGAGCTACATCGTCGCTAAAAGACAAAACCGACGCTACAGAGAGTCGATACCATCGACATCCAAGTCGATGGTATCGAGATGACCACAGGCGCTCAGACTAAAAGAAAGGAAAGCTGTCGCTAATCCGCGGGGTCGATACCATCGACCCGCGTCGATGGTATCGACGCCGGCAGATATGCGTTGGATCTGTTTTGATCTCGATCGGACGGCTGTTGTTATTTGATGACCTAATTAGGGACTTATACCTAATGACGGCCGCCCACACGAGAGGGAGCTAATTTTGCATTGCACGAGTGCCGAGGAAGGAGAAAAAGGAGAACAGAGGCCAGAAGCTCATCCCGGGTGATTCGGACGCTGCCGAAGATGAATTCCACCACCGACAGGCGGGGAAGCTCGTATTCTACGCCAAGGATCTACTGGTTCTTCTCCGTTCAGGGGTTTTCCCACTTGTTTCACGTTTTTCTTATGAATTCCCCTATTTCTACCATGTATTTGTGTGAGATGAACATGAGAGGCTAAAACCCTCCATCTTTAGGATCGGGAGTAGCCCGGGAATGCATTGTATGGCAATTTTATATTGATAATTCATATTTTCTCTCTCAAATCCGTGATATAGATTCGTTTTCTCCATATATATTGTTATGCTTGATCACCATAATAATAGCTTAATGCCTTTAATCACTTCGACAGAAGGATTAACGGTTGAAAAGAGACGAAACCTACATTAATCAATAAAACCCTTGACAAAGGAGTTGTAAAATTAATGGTGGAAACTGAGAGACCGTTTGTAATGCGCTTAGTTTAGGGGAATGATTACTACGACGGTGGAATCAACCTAAACTTAAGTAGTGAATTACACCACGACAGTGGGTAATTCTGTTTTCAGGCCACTACCCGGATAGAGAGAGAAGAGTGAGGAATTATATAAAACCTAATACAATGTTGACCCGCGGTGAAACCGCAATCCTAAAGATATCCTTTTGAATTGATTAAATTAACCTTTAATCGATCGTTTTCTTTGTTCCATTTTATTTTCTTTTAGTTTCGACAACAAACCCTACTTTATTGTCTGGCCTAGCTGATTGCGATTAGTTAGTAGAAGTTTCCAAGAATTCACGTATCCCTGAGTTCGACTCGGGCCTCACAAAGGCCTATATTACTCGACGCGTATACTTGCGTTTAAGCGCGTAGTAAAATACACGTCATAGATCCTTCCTTAATAAGGATAGAGAAGAATCCATGGAAACCCCACGAGATGATATGAGCATGCCATACCCAGTAGGCATCAGTGGTGCGAGCAATAGGTTTAAACCCTGGCTGAGGGAGTTTGATGGATAGCTTATGGGATAAGTATAAGGGGTTATGGATAACCTTGAGAAAACATAAGTTGACCATAGGCTTCATCTAGCTAGGGGCATGCTTTTGAGGTTGACCCTTCACAAAGATATGACCTCTAATGGTGAGGTTAGTTATAGGATGAGCCCTAGAGAGAGAGCAGGAAACCCAGCAAGAAGGTCGTAAACCTAGACCTCGAGATATGAGGAACCATGGATGATAGTGGTTGCCTCATGATCGATCCCTGGAAGTTGATGATATCTTGGTTGCCTTTAGAGGGACAAAACCTTAGAGGGAGAATGAGGCTTCTGGCACCTATGAGCCTATGGTATAAGTGTTTACCTTCTGAGAAAGGAAGAAGATGTTCTGTATACCCTGAAGAGGATTTGTAACAGGTTATGAGGCCTTGTACCTTATGGTTTGTCCTTGAGGAAGATCCAACTCTAAGTGTTGCTCGAGTTGAAGGATGACAGGTTGTGCACGTTATGCCTATTGCAAGCTTGATTCATGGTTAAGAGATAGAGCATGCAGCTGGGCACCTAAAAGTGAACCTAGGGTTCCTAGGCCTAAGAGGGGAAGTGGTATACCAAATGCTCATGACGAGAATTAAGTTGTTATAGTTTCGAGCATGGTACTCCTCAAGTATAGAGGAAAAAGGAAGTCCCTTAAGTTAAGGTATGCTTGATGAACCCCTCACAGCTAGGTTGATGATAAAGGAAGGTATGATCTTGATCCAACATTGAGGAAAGAGGACACGTATGACCTAGCATGGTTCAGTAGGTGATCTGCTTGTGCCTTAATAGATTACTAGGGTTAAGTAGGCTCATGTGGATGTAAACCCTAGACCTAAGAGATTTTGTGACCTTGCTGTCAAGAGATAGTTTTCCTCCCATCCTGGGAGAGGGACACCTTTGGTAGGGTGTATATCAGTTTTGTTAGTTTAGGGTAACCTAAAGAGATCTCATAGGATCTTGAGAAGCTAAGTGAAAAGTACATGGTATGAGAATGAACCTGTAGACCCATAGATATCCATATCTAATTGCATATGAATGTGTTACCATGGAGGTAACCAGTATGGGACTTGACCAAGGTAGGTAGGTTGCCATGATCCCTATGAAAGGATGAAAGCCAGCCCCTAAATGCTGAAAGAGAGATGATGAGGACTTGGGTAAGGTTCTAAGTGAACATGTACTATAATGGAGAATCCTAAGTCTATCCTAGGGTCAGGTAGGGATAAGACCGATGAAGGTAGGAGTTGCCTAATTCTCCAGTTGCACATGACCATAGGGTCGGGAGGTAACAGCTATCATTGTCTGAGGGCCATGGGTTAGGAGATTGATCACCTTCATGAACTCATGGGACCCAAAGGGCAGATGAGTAGGGCACTCTCTTGATGCATGAGGGAAGAGGGATGACTCCAAAAGAGACGGTACCCTATAGACCTAGAGGAGATGACCAAGGATATAAACCTCAGTAGGTTCAAGACTAGTATGATACCATGATGTCTGTGACATAGAGACATATGTGGCATGTTGCAACTTAGATGTAAAGGTGTATTGGCAAGGTGGGATGTACCATCTCTACTCTTGGAACAGGAAGAACTCTGTATTTGGACTGCAGCCAAATGCTTATTTCCTCTTGTTATGGGGGTGAGAGATAGGACATTACGCATGCAATAAGAAAAGAAAAGATTAATTAAGTATTTCTTTATTAAGAAATAAATGGAAAATAATGATAAAATGTGGAAAATGAGTGGAAAGAGGAATAAATGAGTTTTCTTGGGGAAATTGCGTATCCCAAAGATTCCTAATGATAAAAAGGATATCAATGAGGAAAATAAAAGAGAAATGAAGAGAAATCCTCAAAAAGAACTATTTTCAATAAGAGATAAACAAGATAATGAGGAATAAGGTGAAATAATGCATTTAGATGCATCTAGAAGGATAATAAGTATCCTTGAAAATGAATTTTGAAACCATAGAGTTTCTTGGGATCTAAGGAGTCCCAATAAGAAGGAAAGAAAGAGAAAATACTAAAAAGGCAAAATAAGGAGGAAATTAGGGAATATATTCAATCTCTTTCTAAAATAGATCTTTCATGATATTAGTGGAGTAGAAAGGAATATTATTTTGAGAAAAGCATTAACTTATGGTGCAAGTGTTTTGCTTTTGGGAAAGAATTTCAAGAACATGTAGGATGAGAAGAAGCGGTTATCCAACAACCCTTCCATACATGTGTATCATGGTACTAGTTGGTCTTCCCGTCATCCTGTATATATATAGCAAAACCCATGCTTTCCTTCGATGTGGTGATATCCCTCTCCTTACTTCTTGTTCTTCCATTGTAGAGCCTATAAGAATGAGTCCTGGTGTGCCGCTTTGAAAAAAGGAACCTGAACCCTCGAAACCATCGCCCTCCTCCCCGGCCATGAACGTCGGCTGCCTTCAGCAGCAAAAGACTTGTTGATCGTCAGCCCTGAAGGAAACTCGGAGGCGGATGTCTTGGGTTTCTGGATGCACCTGGGTGGTCCTGCAACCTTGCCGGAGGCGTCTGTGCATGCGTGGAAGGAGATCGGGACGTCAAGAGGTGGCGGAGGTGAGAATCAGGTGCTGCAATACTAGTAAGGGTTCGCATACAGCAAGGGGTCGCGCCCCGGCATCTCTCCGTCGGGGAGGTCGGTCTGGTCTGAGGAAGAAGGATAAACGGGGAGGGGTAGATGAAGACGGTGGCGCCTCGAGGAGAAGGACACAGCCGCAGGCTCTGTTGCGGTCTTCCTACGCGACGTAGAGACCTGCATCGCGAGGAAGGAGACGGGTCATAATGAAAAGACCCGCCTACCCCTAGCACCCATGCAAGAAGGAAAGGGCAGGGAGGTCATTCACCTCTTAATAGCCGGCCGCCTAAGTGATTAATTTTGGGGTAAGTTACTGACGTGTCGCCTAGCGATTGGTCCATAATTGATTTATCTTGCAATTTTCATAACTAGAGATCGGTAACTCAGATTAAAATGAGTTATATATGAAAATTTATCAGGAGAATGATAGGAATCCAACAAAAATGATATAAAAACCTTATTCTGTTCCTATTTGCAAAAGTACATTAAGTTGGTTGTAAAGTGCATGAAACTTAGGTTAAAACCCGAATTGTGATTAAAGATCGGTTCTATGATACCTAACAAGTTAAATTGAACATTATTAACCTGTTAGATGATAAAATAAGAATCAAATATGTTTTAGGTGAGAAATTGCTTATTTTAGGGTTTTAATCTATGAATCCATGTTTAAGCATTTAGAAACCCTAATTTAGAGTAAAAGAGGATAAGATCCTATTTAATTTGAAAATAGTGAAAATATATTGTGAAATAATGGTTCTAAGTTATTTAAATACAAAAGTCCTTAATTCGGGATAAATGCCCTAAATGTAGTAATTAGTGTTTTCTCATGAATAAAAGGTAGAAGTGATGGCAAATCGAGTTATATGTGAATTAGACCTTAATGAACTTTGAATTGTTGATCGATGCGTATAATGATCTTGTCGTGAATTTAAAGGATAAAAATAGTAGCTTTAATGTAAAATAAGCTTAATGAAAGTAATTAATGGTTAATGGTGCCTTTAAATCCAAAAATATAGTTATATGTTGTTAAGAAAACCTTAATATTAAAGAATAGATGAGATAATTAGGGTTTATGAGTAATGGCATAAAATTAGGGTTTAATATGGTAAAAAATGAAGGGAAACCATAATTGCAAAATGAAACCCTAAAATGGATACAAAAACCCTAGAAAGTGAATCCAAGTAAATAAAATAGATTCTTGATAAAGTGTGTAATAAATAGAGTACATATTCTTTTTCAGGAATTATGTGATGATTGAATTACTTGCTTGGATTTGTTGATTGGCTTGATGGTATATACATGAAGTATATGTTCAATAATCTGCATGACTCATCAAATCAGGTATGTGGTTACGCTTATGACTATACCGATTAGTTTTTCGAGGATTGAATCGACGTTTCCCTCGATACATGAAATAACTGTTGGATGTTTTAATTCATGCAACTATAAAGTGACTATGGCTATAACTATGAGTATACATGTATAACTAGCTAGATCTGAGTCCACCCCTGTGGCTATGCAAAGGCTAAGGATAACCTAGAGCAAGGTCTAGGGTATCATGAGTTAGAAACTGGGCTACACATGAGTAGTTCCATGAGACTCTTAGCATACCATGAGTTAAGGAGTGGGCTACCTACGGGTAGTGCCATGTGACTCAGCCCTAGAAATTGATTCACCTATTAGGTGAAGTCATGAGGGGTAAAATGGGAATCTACCATAAGGGAGGTAGTATCCAGGTCCACTGTAGGGACAACACAGGGGATAGGGTACACATGGATCGTGTAGTTATACTTAAAACATAATCTTGTTAATTAAAATGATAATTGAATGTGATACATTGTTATAGATAATTACATGATTATTGTTTCCCCCACATACCAGCTTCAGCTGACCGACGTTTTGTTTGTCGGCGTTTTAGGAACAAGCCAAAAGGACAAACAATAAATCGTCACATTGTGAAATACATGAAGAAAAATACAAGGAGGATTAGTTAGCATAGAATCCTTAAGTGGATAGAAGTTAGAAATCCAAAATTTCAAAAGGTATGCAAAGTTTATTTTTTTTTCTTACAGCTTTTTAGTATAGTATGTTAAAATTTGATAATTATTCTTGGTTAATTGCTGAACCTTTGATCTGGAAGTCATGGGTACGGTTTCGAACTCTCGGTCTCCCGTAATTGGGGGTTATCGGGATGTGGGGTCATAACAATATTAATGAAGTAATCTCATTCAATAATACTAATAGTCAAATCTAATTAAAAGTCTCATTCTCTTTGTAGTTTTTTTAGAATACTAAGCCTTATACATTGTAGCAGCCGAATGACCTACGTGAACAGTGGGCAGACAGTTTCATAAAAAATGTGGACTTGAACAAAATATTTGACTAATTATTGATATTTTTTAGTAGTTCAAACTTTGATGTTAGATTTTTGATATGATTTGATAGTATGAATTGAATGTTGATATGTATTTGTTATATAATTATTTAATACATTGTGACTTAAAATGCGAGATGGTAGTGGTTGTACATATGTATTTGAGTGTGTGAATTTAATGTGTAGTGTATATGTGTGTCTGAATTGAATGTGAAGGCGTGAGGAATAGAATAATGTGTATTTGTGCATATATGTATGAAATTAAAGTGTAGCTAAAATAATGAAACAATTGAGGTGTGAGTTCATGGATTTGTGCGCATTTTGAAGTGAAAAAATGAAGAATGTGGCATGTTTGTGCCTATTTTGTATAATATATATTTTTCTTGCAGGTGTTCCGACCTGTTGTTAAGCTGCAATTCTTGCAAAGAGCCTTCTATATTTCAGAACTTTCAGTTCAGAAGAACAACAGTCTCCAGACAGGCTAGTTGGCTGGACAGAAGGTCTGTAAACCTTTGATATATATAAAAACATAGACATTTCTTGTTGGTTATTCATAAATAAATGACTACATATCAATTCTACATAAATTATTTACAAAAAACTAATGAAATATACCTAAAATTGTCACTGTTCAATCATCGATAAAACATACATCAAGTTATTTGGCATCGGATATTTGTCATCAACAAACCAACAAGAAAATATTAATGGTGTTAGTTGTTATTCTTGCAACAGATGAGCGATGTTCAAAGAAGACCACAAATACGTCACCCATTACAGGTTACATCGTTAGTTCCTCTGTAAAACGAACCGATGATGAAAAGAAATGTGATCAGTCTATGGAACTGACAAAGAATGTTTGAGTTTTAGTGCCGCCCACTTGGTCATCAGTTTAAACCAATGCAAAATACCTGAAATAACCAACACAGTTTCCCCATTCTGCAGTAATGACTGTAATTGTTGATGTACAATTTTGAAAATTAGTTTGGACTAGTATTGCTTTTGAAATGGTATCGAATTCAAAATTTTATACATGAGTGCATTGACAAAACAAATTGTTTGGAGTATTCATCTTCAAGACACACTTAAAGAAACAGATACCTAAATTAACTTTAAGGCCTGTGTTGCACTTGTAACCAAACATGTGTCTTATTTTCCATGATGGCTCTTGCTCAAAGATAATTCTATTTTCATAGATCTTGTTGTCAGAATCTGTTATATGAATGATTGATATCTTCAGAGTAGTTAATTATTATGTGGTTGATGAGGGCCAATTCGAGACTGAATAGTAGAGGGAAACTCAAAGAGTTAAGTTAATTGTGTTATCTTCTTACTGACATTTTTAACCAATAGTATAGTGATGTTTCTCGAGGAAAACCAGTATTCACTCCTAGGGGTGTTTGATGCAAAAAAATATAGTGTTAATTCATAGTCTATATTATGTTATTTTTCATGATATTTTCTCTTAGACATATGTGTTCTCACTTATATTATGCAAATCTATCATATGAAACCCTTGTGTATCAATCATCAACTTCTTTCATCACTTTGTGAATTTTAAATCTTAGTTATGAATCAACTACCTCAATGTTTTCTATCAATTTAGCTGATTTTGTTTTAGTTATTCGTATTTTCTAGCCTCTCAATTTCATGAGTTTGATGCCTGAAACACAAATTCTGATATGACTATAACACATACACTTGAATTTTACATGAGCTATAAATGATTATCAAACTGTGATAATAAATAACAACACTATGAATATAAGAAAATGTAGAAAAGGATAGTTGAAATGCAAATCATTACTTCTGAAAACATAATAGACAAATTGATCAACATTTGGGTTCAAGGACAAAGAGATTAGGCATCCAGAGGACTTGTCCTTTTATTAGTTATGGACAATAATAAATTCTCTAGTTTCTATGAGAATACCAAACTGGAAGTAATAGATCTAAAGAGGAACTACAACAAATTCCTTCAAAGGGAACACCTAAGAAAAGGGGCAAGACATCAAAGTCCTCATAGGGAGTTATTTCTTCCAAACAAACTTTCACTAAAATGGAACCTTGTGCAACTCAGGTATGTTATTTGTATAGACTAATGAAATATCATCTCATAAAGAGATATGACACATTCATCTAAGTAGTTAATTAGATACACTTTGACATCCTATTCTTTGATACAATGGAGGATGTGCCAACCTATGCCAAGTTCTTCAAAGACCTTATCATAAAAAGTAACTTGAGAATGAAGTAGAGACTATCAAACTTGATAACTACTCTAGCTCTTTAATTCATTCAACTATACCTACCAAGCAAAAAGAACAAGGTGCATTTGTAGTACCTCTCTTTATTGGTGAATTCATACAATGGCATGGTTTGGTGGATCTTAGAGAAAGCATAAGTCAAATTCCTCTAATTTTCAGAAACACGTTGGGTTTAACAAACCTAGAAGATATGAGATGATCATATAGATGACAAATGTTATCTTCTCAAGATCAGTTTGAGTAGTAAAAGATGTGCAAAATAGAGTGGGAAGGTTATTAGCTCCATGTAATGTTTTCACAATCGAAACCCAACCTACCATATGATCTTTTCAAGACCCTTCCTTAAAACATGTAATACTTGATAGATGTCAAAGGAGGTACAATTACCATATACATGGGAAATGACTACTTCAACTTCATGCTTCTCAACATAATGAAGGGGCCCTCCCAATTGGAGTTCGTTTACTTCTCACATTGTTGCACCCAACTTTGTGGTGAAATCCCAGAGATAACACTTTCATGGACCTTCTTGTTGGTTATTGATGCGAGGATTTTGAGTCGCATTTATAGACTTGTTTTTTATGCGTTTTATGTGTTTATTGGTCACTTTGGTGGTTAATAGTTCTTAATTCACTTACTTTAGTCTATAATCTCTTTCAGTATCATATCTCTCATATTTTACCTTTTTTTATCATAAATGATTATAATAATGGGTTTTATCTAAGCTGATTTGGCTTTGTCTTGCAATTTTAGGAAAAACGTATATATACAGCTGTCGATACCATCGACATCAGTTGATAGTATCGACACAGTCGCAGACAGATAGCTGGTAGGAGCCAAGCAGTGTCGATACCATTGACTGGGAAGTCGATGGTAGCGAGTTACCTTCATGTTGCCAGCGATCAGCCGTTCGATACTATCGACACAAAAGTTGATACTATCGACAGTCTACAGCTTCAATGTTAGAAAGGTGACAAAACTGACACCTAAAGGTGTCGATACCATCGACCTGCATTGATGGTATCGAGTCAGCATCAGGTGGAGTGTCAAAGAAGAAAGGAAACCTGTCGATATCACAAAGAGTCGATACCATCGACTCGCGTCGATGGTATCGACACCGTCAGATTAGTGTTTGTTTTAGATCGGCACGGATCCAACAGTGGTGATTTTTCGACGATCCAAGTTGGTGTTAATACCTAAGGATGGCGGCCAAGAGCCATCTATCACGTCAGTAGCTGTTGTACAAGTCCCAAGAAGAGGTGGAGAGAAGAACAGAGTCCAGAAGCATGCCCTGATCGTTCCGAGAGCCGAAGAAGACGTTTTCCACCACCGAAAGGCTGTAGAACGTGCACTCTATGTTGAGGAATGCTCAGATCTTCTCCGTTCAGGGGTTTACATCACTTCATCCACGTTTTCCCCATGTTTTCCCTGTCTTCCACCATGTCTTGCTCTAAGAAGAACATGCGGGGCTAATCCCCTTTGTCTTTAGGACCGGGAGTAGCCCGGGGAATCATTGTATGATATTTTTATCATTGTAATTCATAACTTGTCTCTTAAATCTGTGGTATGATTTCATTTTCTCCATTATATCATTATGATTAATCACCCTAATGATAATCAAATGCCTTTAATTGCTTTGAAAGAAGAATTAACAGTTGAAAAGAGACGAAATTCACATTAATTAATAAATCCCTTGAACAAGGTGATGTACGGTTAATGGTGGAAACCCACAGGTTAATTCTAATGCACCTACTTTAGGGTATAGGTTACTACGATGGTGGAACCGACCTAGACTTAGGTAGTGAATTGTATCATGATAGTAAACAATTCTGACTATAGGCCACTACCCGGAATAAGAGGTGAATTTGATTAACTATGTGGAAATTCATACAATGAAAACCCATGGTGAAACCGCAATCCTTAAGATTCCCACCTGAATTGATTAAACTAAACACTTAATCGATTGCTCTGTTTTATTTTATTTTATTTTATTTTTCAACAACTCTCAAAACCTTTTAATTAGTCTAGCTGATTACGAACAGTTAGTAGTAGTCTATCGATAGTTCAGTGTCCCTGAGTTTGACTCGGGCCTATATTACATTGACACGTGCACTTGCGTTTTACGCACGATAAAATTGTGTCAAGTTTTTGGCGTCGTTGCCGAGGACACGGCAACTGTCGGCACTATGAGTGCTGCAAGCGACCACTCTAGGCCAAATTTTTATTTTATTATTATTTTTGAAGTTTATTGTTTATCTGTCATAGTTAGCAATCGTCCAACACTGGACTGAACCAAATTCATTACTTTGCAGGTACCAGTGCATGGTGAGGATGCGTAGTACAAACTACATGCGGCCTTCACCAGAGGTTCCACCATTGGGACCAGACGATGAAGAGAACAATATTTATGATCAGCCTGAGGATATAGAGTCAGACTTGGAAGCAGAAACCATGGCTGAACAACAGACAATATGGGAGAAGATAAAGGCTTCTTCCTCTTCAACATCAAAGGGACCAATAAAGAAGTAGGAAATCAACATTCCAACTTATAAGATTGATCTGACACTGATAAATTTGGTCAAGTCTCAAGCATTTCACGGGCTGAAGAATGAAGACCCACTTGCACACATCAGCACATTTGTAGAGAATTGCGATATGATCAAGATAGATAGATTTCCACAGGAGACACTGTACCTGAAATTGTTCCCCATCTCTCTTGCAGGTAATGCATGTGAATGGTTGCATAACCTTGACGATGAGACAGTCGAGACTTGGGATCAAATGATCGAGGTCTTCTTTGAGAGATTATTTCCACCGGAGAAAACCAATGACCTAGTACGGAAGATCCACAATTTCTATCAAAGAGATGGCGAGACATATTCAGAGACGTGGGAGCGGTTCCAAATAATGCTGCGGAAGTGCCCACATCACGGGCTGGACAAATAAAAACAAGTGAAGATCTTCTACTTTGCCCTAAATGAGCATGACAGGAGCAATCTGGACTCAACAGGTTCAAGTTTCTTTCTGAACAACATCGGTGCTAGGTGTTGGGAAATCCTAAAAAACATGGCCAGGAAGCAATCATGGGGCGACAGAGACACAGTTGAGTAGGTTCGAGTCACAGGTGATTCAAAGGCCATCAAGGAGTTAAATGAGAAGATGGACCTTTTAGAAACGAAATTGCTGGAAAAAGAAGACGTAGAATTTGATGATGAAGCACAGGTGAAATTTATGCGCCAGCAACAGGGGTACAAAAACAACGATTACTCTTGGAGGAAGGATAAGAAATTTTCATGGAAGGACCCAAATAATTTCCTTCAGGACCCGGATGCAAAACCACAATCGTCGACAGAGGACAAGAGCAACGAATTGCTCAATCAAATAATTAAGAAGAATCAAGAACTCATGAGCACATTGGGCCAGCAGATTAAGCAACAAGGAGAATTTATGAATCAATTTGGACAGACCTTACAAAGTCATGGGGATCAGATGAGGACTATAGATACATCGTTAGCGTAGATGGCATCTAAGATAGCAAATCTGAAAAAGCCAGCGCAACAAGGTTTTCCCAGAAATATAAACATTCCGGGAGGAAACCAACAAGCTAAGGCAATTCTGCTACGGAGTGGTAAGAAGATTTTAAACCCCATAGCCGATGAACCGAGCACACCCCAGGCAGAAACCACAGGTGAGGCCACAGAGGAGGTTACGATTCCAATCACAGAGCCGATAGAGGATGTGGTAGAGGATGTCACATCAGAACCCATTGCTGAGGAGGAGACACAGAAGAGGACACCATATGTGCCGCCACATCAGAGGGCACAGACTGTCCCAATCCCATATCCAAATAGTTTGAAAGCCAAGAAAGTGGATGCTCACTTCAAGAAGTTCCTAGATAGCTTTAGGAAGATCTCTTTCAACATTCCACTATTAGAAGCAATAGAGAATATACCCTCTTATGGCAAGTTTCTGAAAGACATAATCACAACAAAGAGGAAGATTCCTGATACCGAGGTCGTGGTTCTTAAGGAGCAGGTGAGCACTTTCATTATGGGAACATTGCCACCTAAAAGACAGGATCCGGGCTGCTTCAATATTCCATGTTACATCGGTAAGATGAAATTCGGCGAAGCATTGTGTGATTCCGGGGCAAGTATAAATTTGATGCCTCTCTCCACTTTTAAGAAGCTGGGACTGAAAGAATCAAGACATAGAAATATGACGATTCAGTTGGCGGACAATTATGTGGTTAAGCCGTATGGTATTTGTGAGGATGTTATGGTTAAAGTCGACTGATTTGTATTTCCAATAGACTTTGTGGAAATGGAAATGCAAGAGGAACAAGGAAATGAGCTACTCCTTGGAAGACCCTTCCAAGCTACTGCATATATGATACTCGAGATGGGAAGAGGCCGTTTGACTTTAGGGAATCACTGATGACCGATTTGAAATGGTTATGCCCCCAAGCACAACACAATCAAAAGCAAAGGAGAAGTGCTGCATGGTGAAACATTTTGATCAGAATATTTCTCTTTGTCTAGGGAATACATTTCTAGATATGGCTCATGTAATGACCAAGGTAGAGAAGGGGACACTGGCTGTAGACATTATGGAATAGACCAAAGTTGTTTCTCTTTGCAGGGCTGTGGGTTTTCCGAATGATGAAGAGGAGGAAATCCCTCTTTCTACTGAAGATGATGCCATAGCAAGTTCTGTCCTCGATGCATATCCATAACTGCCTCTTGAAGCTTGCCTTGTCAATATAATGCATGACTGGATGAGAAGCAAGTTGTTACAAGAATGTGTCAAGATTCTTCAGGTGTTGTCGTGTTATTATGCTAAGTATTATGAAGATCTTGGGAAACTCCCACCACCACTTCAGTCATCTTTGATTAGTCCACCAGAGTTAGAATTGAAGCCACTGCCGCCTCATTTAAAGTATGCATTCTTAGCCGATGGTGAAAAACTACCGATGATTATCTCAGCATATCTGAGTGCTGAGGAAGAGGATCAATTGATGATCGTGCTGAAGAACCACTGTGGCGCATTCGGGTGGTCAGTCACGGATATCAAGGGGATCTCACCTACACTTTGCCAGCACAAGATCCGGCTCGAGGAAGGAGCCAAACCTATAATCCAGCCATAACACAGACTCAATCCAAGCATGATGGAGGTAGTCAAGAAGGAGGTGATCAAGCTCCTTTCTACATGCATCATTTACGCTATCTCTGATTCGACGTGGGTAAGCCCCACACAGGTAGTCCCTAAAAAGGGGGAATTACTGTCACTCACAATTTGTTAAATGATCCGCTCATGACCCGTTTGGTAACCGAGTGTCGTGTGTGCATTGATTACCGTAGATTGAACTCTTCTACGTTAAAAGATCATTTTCCTCTTCCGTTCATTGATCAAATTTTAGAGCGACTAGCAGGTCGATCTCACTTTTTTTTTCTGGATGGTTACTCTGGCTACAGTCAGATTTCCATTGATCCTAAGGACCAAGAGAAGTCCACCTTCACTTGTCCTTACGAAACATTTTCATATCACCGTATGCCCTTTGGTTTATGCAATGCACCAGCAACCTTTCAGCGCTACATGCTTGCCATTTTCTCTGATATGGTTGAGCTCTGTTTAGAGGTCTTCATGGACGATTTTTCCATCTATGGTGCATCTTTTGATGAATGTTTATACAATCTGGATAAAGTTTTACAACGATGTGAGGACACACATTTAGTTCTCAACTGGGAAAAATGCCATATGATGGTTAGTGAAGGGATTGTGTTAGGACATAAAGTGTCTAGCAAGGGGTTGGAGGTAGATCCAGTTAAGATTAAGGTTATTTCCAAATTACCCCCACCTAATTCAGTTAAAGGGGTAAGGAGTTTTCTCGGTCACGTAGGATTTTATCGCTGCTTTATCAAAGATTTCTCAAAAATTGCTAAACCAATATCTGAACTACTTGAGAAAGATGCGGTGTTTGATTTTAATGAAAAGTGTTTGCATTCTTTTAATGTGCTCAAAGAGAAGTTAATTTCTGCATTGGTTGTTCAAACGCCAGATTGGACAAAGCCATTTGAATTAATGTATGATGCTTCGGATTTTGCAGTGGGGGCTATTCTTGGGCAACGTTTTGAAAACAAACCCGCTGTGATTTTCTATGCATCCAAGACCTTAAATGAAGCACAACTTAATTACACTACAACTGAAAAAGAACTTCTCGCCGTCGTTTTTGCATTTGAAAAATTTCGGCAATATCTTGTAGGGTCAAAAGTTGTGGTATGGACAAACCACGCCGCCATAAAATATTTGATGGAAAAGAAAGATGCCAAACCTAGATTGATTAGGTGGATCTTATTGTTACACGAATTTGACATTGAAATTAAAGATAAGGAGGGAATAGGGAATGTGGTTGTGGACCACTTGTCTAGGTTAGAACGTATAGATGAGAAGGACATTAATATACCCATTACCGAGACATTCCCTGATGAGAAAATCCTTTCTGTAAAACCCAAAGATCCATGGTTTTCATATATTGTTAATTATCTTGCCTGTAGAATAATCCCAGATGATTGGACATATCAAGAGAAATAGAAATTTTTCCATTCTTTGAGATATTATTTCTGGGATGACCCCATTTTGTTGAAGCAATGCAGGGATGGCGTTTTGTGCAGGTGTGTACTGGAGATAGAATATGACAGTGTACTTCATCATTGTCATACTCTACCCACTAGTGGCCATCATGCAAGTTCCAGAACGGCGGTCAAGGTGCTTGAGAGCGGCCTTTATTGGCCTATACTTTTCCGGGACGCATACGATTATGTGCGAAGATGTGATTCCTGTCAAAGGGCAGGTAATATTTCCATGCGGCAGGAGATGCCCTCAATGTGTTTCAAGAAGTTGAGGTGTTTGATCTGTGGGGTATTGATTTCATGGGACCATTTGTGTCCTCGAACTCTAATTTGTACATTTTATTAGTTGTTGATTATGTATCGAAGTGGGTAGAGGCAATACCCACAAGGACTAATGATGCTGTTGTAGTGTACAGGTTTGTAAAAGATTACATTTTCTGCAGATTTGGTGTACCAAGGATGATTATCAGCGATGGAGGTACCCATTTTAAAAATCAAAAATTTGTTGTGTTGTTGAGAAAGTACGGGGTAAAGCACAATATTGGTACCTGTACCACCCACAGACACAAGGGTAGGTCGAAGTGTCCAACAGAGAAATCAAAAAAATCTTGGAGCGCACAGTGGTTTTGACAAGAAAGAACTGGAGTACTTTGCTACCGGATGCTTTATGGGCATATAGGATGGAATTTAAGACATCTATAGGCACTACACCTTTTAGGTTGGCTTATGGGCGGGCCTTCCATTTTCCGATAGAATTGGAGCACAAGGCGCACGGGGAGCTAAGGAAGCTGAACTTGACTTATGATGAGGCAGGGAAGAAACACATGCTAGAGCTCAATGAGATGGATGAGCTGAGGATGAACGCCTATGAAAGCTCGAGGATTTACAAGGAGAGAACAAAGCTTATTCACAATCGACACATTCAACTGTGTGTCTTCAAGAAGGGAGATCGTGTATTATTGTTCAACTCGAGGTTGAAGCTGCATCCCGGGAAATTGAAATCCCGGTGGAGTGGACCTTTCATTGTGGAGGAGGTACGACCACATGGTGCCATCATGGTGTGTGATGGAGAGATGACATTTTTGGTCAATGGACAAAGGTTGAATCTGTACTTTGGCGAGGACTACACAAGGAAAGTTCATGAGGTCAAACTCATAGCACTCAATGATGCATGATAACCTTGATTTTGTCTAGCCTAAGATGTTAAATAAGGGTGCTTGTTGGGAGGCAACCCAACCATTGGTAGTTTTGTCCATTTTATTTTGTATTTACAAGTTTGTTTGGTTTAATTTTGTTTTTAGTGTAAAAACAATACCTTGATCATTTGTTCAGTGTGCAGGTCTAAGGCAGAGTCGATACCATCGACCATTGTGTCGATGGTAGAGACATGGGTACAGGTAGGCGACTGTAGAAAATTTTCTGAGTCGATACCATCGACGGCCTCATCGATGGTATCGACATACCATCAGTGACGCTGAAGAAACAACCAGGTCGGGGTTGATAGTATCGACATGGATGTCGATACTCGTGAGATCCCTGAAGATTTACAGACGATTTTGTCTCAGTGAAGTCGATACCATCGACGGCCTTGTCGATGGTATTGACCCGACTACAGTCAAAAAGTGGTGCCCGTGCCTCGCGAGGGTTATTGATCCTTTAAGAGTCGATACCATCGACACCCCGTCGATGGTATCGATGCGACATGTCACCGATCTGTGAGAAGAAATCAATGGCGGCCGCTAAATCAAGGAAGTCGATCCGTGGGATGCGTCAATACCATCGACACCCGCGTCGATGGTATCGAAGCATCATCGATCCGGGCCCCCGCATCAAGCCATCGACAACCGTCGATACTAGTGAAGACCCAGATTGTGCTACAAGTGTCGATACCATTGACAACCCGCCGATGGTATCGAAGGTGCAACAACAACACCAAGTTCAGTTATAAAAGCGAGGGTTATTTCTCCGATCTCTTCACACCTTCAGAGTTTCTTGTTTCCTCTTGTGCATTGATCGTTGATGTACGACCGGAGGCCTGCTACGAGCATCTAAGGATCGCGATCTCTTCATCGAGCACTGCACTGAGCAGAGGTCGTCTTCCCCGACTTCAACAAGCTCTCTCTTATTCCCTTTTTCTCTACGACAATGGTGTGTACGGTACGAGCCTCTTCTTCCCAGGTGGCCCCTATGGAGATCGAGACCTTTGTTCCTCTGCCACCTGGATCCATTCCATGTTCGAGGATTGTTCATCCTTCCGCGGAAGTACGGAAGGTATACGAGGAGTTGATGAAAAGGAAAATCGAGCCAACCCTCTGCGTCGATCAGACCATGGTTCATGACCTTGGGTTTGAGCCAAATCTTGCTTATGTTCTTCAAGGGCAAGCAAGGCATACGGACAGGAGGACTGACGAGATGGAGTTCCACGCTGACGGCCAACCCTTTTTTGGCGAGTGGCAAATGTACAAAGAACTGGTGGCAGAATTTATGGTGTCACTTGATATCAATGTCGTACCCAATGACTTGATCGCCACCGATAGGGAGTGGAAGAAAGGGTGCATTCCTTTTAGACTCTACAGCAACAATTACACCCTCACTCTCGCCCAGTTCAATTCAATGTATAACTGGTATCATGATCCTTACCAGCACAGGAGGCCAGACAACTGGACATATTATGATGCGATTTTTTCACCGAGCTAGTGACCGCGCCTCCAGGAAAATCCGTTAGCTATCACAATGTTGTTGTCTCCGACTTCGAGCATCCTTTTATGCAAATTCTACATCATATGCTTTGCATGACGCTCTTTGCTCGAGGCGATCTTTTTCTTAGTAAATTCTAAGAGACAAATTTGTTCTTTTTGTATAAACTGCTAAAGCGAGAAGAGTGCAACTGGGGCACTTTCTTCTTGACATGCGTGTTGGCCGTGCAGAGGAGTACAAGAAAAGCCCCTATCCACTTTGGGGGGATTATCAAGCCTCTTGCTCTATATCTTGGGTTGGACTTCTCCCAACTCACTCTGCTTTCCAACGGGAACAAGGTCAACCTACATCATCTACACTGCTCCAATTTCCTGATGCTCCGTGATGGCATGGCATATGCGCATTGCCATGTCAATCACGAATATCAAGAATGTGCGCTTCCAGACCCCGTCTTCAACATCGAGGGAGCTCAACATTTCCGGTGGCCTATCATCTCCATCGAAGACTCTGATGAAGACGGCGGTAATGATGACAACAATGATGATGACGACGAGCATGAAGAGGAAGAGGAGTCTTTCACTCCTCTTCGGGCACGAGTGGCACCGCGGAAGCGTCCACACATCCACCTGGGTGCATCATCTTCTTCGCAGCCTCCACCACCTCAGCCCTCTCAGTAAGGAGAGGATTCCTATTTGATGCAGGGGATGTATTCGATGCTGCAGGAGATTCAGCAGACCCAGCAGCAGCATACTACTTCTTTAGTCGGTATTCAAGATACCACGAACCGACTTTTTGTGAACCAGTAGGCTATCTACAAGAATGAGCGCCTCCTCCTCACCAACCAACAAAATATCCATGACAGGTTGCATAGGATGGAGATGCAGCAACAACCCTTCTACGACAACTACTGGAGCCAGAACTATTTTAGGGGGTATCCTCAACCTCCATCGATGCCCCAGTATGATCTGAATTTTCAGGGGCAGTTTCCATCATGGGACCCCACCGCTCCGCAGTACCCGCCACCACCTAACCAATGATCGGTATCCCTATTCCACCTTTTAAGGTTGTTTTTAACTATGAGGCCATAGTCGAATTCAAGCTTAGCGGGGGAGTTGGAACAACTTCTATCCTTTATTTTTCTTAGTTTTTATCATTTATTCCTTTGTCTTTTATCATTTATTTTTCTTAGTTATTAGTTTATTTTTAGGATCCACACTCTATCTAGTGTAATTGTGGGTGTCTAATGTCATGTGTTATCTCTGTGTTTGTACATGGGAATCCGGGGTCAATTCGAAAAAATTTCATGATTTTGCAAGCTTGTGTTGTTCAACCTTGAGCACATGACTTAAAAAAATAATTGGGTCAACTTTAAAATAGGAAACCACGACTGTACATTCCTATGATTCACGAAGAGTGGACGAAATTGGTTGTTTGAGCCTAAACTGACCAAATGATAATGAGACCTTAATTTGAAATAAGAGAGAGAGAAACCTCTTAATTATTACACAGGTCAGTAAGGAGGGATATATAATATTTTCCAATGGTTCAGTCAATTAATCTTGTGATCTATCCACCCCATTGTTTTCATACTCCACCATAAGAACTGGAAGCACATTACGGTTTTCATCTTTTGATTGCATATCATTAGGTAGGATTGCATTTTAGTAGATTGTGCATAAAAAATGGAAAATGAAAAAATTTGAAGATGAATCATGCATGCACACATTCTTGACTGCATGTCATCATAGTTACATAACTGATCTCATGTAGTTGCATGTTTGACATATTTTTGAGCATATAGGACAATATGTGCCTAATTTCTTCTGAAAAATAAGAGAAGCGGGTGATTCGTTCTATACTCGCTAAAATTAAGTTGTAATGCCTCAAGAATAAAAGCTATGTGAAAAGAATCCTGAAATGAAAAATTTCTGAAAACTATTGTACATTTTGCATTAGCCAACTTGAGAGAAAGAAGGGTTTTGAAAAAAAAATGAAAGAAAAAAGAAAAAGAAAAAAAGAGAGGCTGATTTTAGAGGGAGAAAAGTGCTTGTCTCACCCGTGTCACAGGAAGAATAAGCACATAATTTAGTTTTTAGACATTCTATCTCGCATAAGATGGAATTGTAGGAGCATGCATCATTCCACCCAAAATGTAGGCATTAGGGCATTTTCATTTGCATTTGCATCATTTAGGTCATTTCAGATATTTGTGCATGTTAAAATTGTATTATGCTTCCATTTCTTCCACAACCACCTATTCCATCCACCCGTTGTTCGGATTGGTAGGCCACCATGATTATCTCCTCACTCTTTCATATCAGGAGAGTTGCTTCCACTTAGATGGTAGTTAGGACGAGAAACGTAGATAGAAGATCACAAGATGCACCGAGTCTGGACCGGAGGATTTTATTATGTTAACTGCCTTATGTGATAGTGTTCATCAATTTTGGGGTAGATTTCTCTTATGGATGATCAGTGTCACCTTGAGGGTAATTATCATTCTGTGGTTAGTGAGGGTCGGAATGTGAATGTCTGGCGAGAATCATACGACAAGGTCTGTTGTGATAATCTATTCTTTAGTTGACCTTCACAATTCTATTCTAAAGTTTTATTGCTCGAGGACGAGCAAGGTTTAAGCTTAGGGGAGTTTGATGTGAGGATTTTGAGTCGCATTTATAGACTTATTTTTTATGTGTTTTATGTGTTTATTGGTCACTTTGGTGGTTAATAGTACATAATTCACTTACTTTAGTCTATAATTTCTTTCAGTATCATATCTCTCATATTTTGTCTTTTTGATCATAAACGATTATAATAATGGGTTGTATCTCAGCTGATTTGGCTTTGTCTTATAATTTCAGAAAATATATATATATATACAGCTGTCGATACCATCGACATCAGTCGATAGTATCGACACAGTCACAGATAGACAGCCGCAATGAGCCAAGCAGTGTTGATACCATCGACTGGGAAGTCGATGGTAGCGAGTTACCTTCAGGTTGCCAACGATCAGCCTGTCGATACTATCGACACAGAAGTCGATACTATTGATGGTCTACAACTTCAGTGTCAGAAAGGTGACAAAACTGACACTTAAAGGTGTCGATACCATCGACCTACGTCGATGGTATCGAGTCAGAATCTGGCGGAGCGTCAAAGAAGAAAGGATACATGTCGATATCACGAAGAGTCGATACCATCGACTCGCATCGATGGTATCGACACCGTCAGATTATTGTTTGTTTCAGATCGGCCTCGATCCAACGGTGGTGATTTTTCAACGATCCAAGTTGGTGTTAATACCTAAGGACGGCGGCCAAGAGCCATCTATCATGTCATTAGCTGTTGCACAAGTCCCGAGAAGAGGTGGAGAGAAGAACAGAGCCCAGAAGCACGCCCCGATCGTTCCGAGAGCCGAAGAAGACATTTTCCATCACTGAAAGGCTGTAGAACGTGTACTCTACGTTGAGGAACGCTCAGATCTTCGCCTTCAGGGGTTTACATCACTTCATCCACATGTTCCCCATGTTTCCCCTTTTTTCCACCATGTCTTGCTCTGAGATGAACATGCGGGGCTAATCCCATTTGTCTTTAGGACCGGGAGTAGCCCGGGGAATCATTGTATGACGTTTTTATCATAGTAATTCATAACTTGTCTCTTAAATTCGTGGTATGATTTCGTTTTCTCCATTATATCATTATGATTGATAACCCTAACGATACTCTAATGCCTTTAATTGTTTTGAAAGAAGCATTAATGATTGAAAAGAGATAAAATTCACATTAATTAATAAATCCCTTGAACAAGGTGATGTACGGTTAATGGTGGAAACCTAGAGGTTAATTCTAATGCACCTAGTTTAGGGTATATGTTACTACGACAGTGGAACCGACCTAGACTTAGGTAGTGAATTGTATCACGACAGTGAACAATTCTGACTACAGGTCACTACTCGGAATAAGAGGCAAATTTGATTAACTATGTGGAAATTCATACAATGAAAACCCGCGGTGAAACCGCAATCCTAAAGATTCCCACCTGAATTGATTAAACTAAACACTTAATCGATTGCTCTATTTTATTTTATTTTCTTTTATTTTTCAACAACTCTCAAAACCTTTTAATCGGTCTAGCTGATTGCGAACAGTTAGTAGTAGTCTACTGATAGTTCAGTGTCCCTGAGTTCGACTCGGGCCTCACAAGGGCCTATATTACATTGACGCGTGCACTTGCATTTTACGCACGGTAAAATCGTGTCAGTTATATTCCCTATAGCCATTATGTAGTGATCGTGAAAAAAGGAAATTTTTTTACTGTGTTTGATTAATAATGAAAGGTAATTACACTTTTTTTCCAGTATTGAGATAATTAATGGGCCTAATAATGTCCTAGGAATGTTTTAACTTAATGACTATGCTTTGGGTCAAGAACTTGAACATGAGATCATATGTATAATAAGAGTACTCATTTTTTATGTACCTATTCAATTAATACTTTGGATAGCATAGGACAATAATAATACACAAGATTAGAATGTATGGTCAGCGATGACTATGTCTCTTTAGTCATGATATTAATATCAACATAGGTACATGGGTACTTGTTAGATAACAAGTTGCACTATGTAGAACCAACTTGATATTTTACACATGGGATTCATATAGTTACATGTTAGAGTCATATATCAAAGTGACAATGGTGACTGTGATCCTTATACCTAAAGTCACTATGGTATTCACAAGTTGTTCTTTGTACTTTGATACTAGCCCAATGTGACTTTGAAATATGAGTTGCTAGAATTGTGTTAATTGGGTACATTATGACACATGGGGATTATTATGAGTTATGTAGATCTAATTTGTCCCTTATGTAGGAGTGATATCATGACCACTTGATAAGTGAGACTATGAAAAACATGGTCATGCTCATGTGAGTTAATATACAATATTGAGATCACATCATTTCAAATAGTATTCTCTATTTCAATGAACATAGATTGAATGATAAGAGGACGACTTTCCATGCTTTAGTTTTAATTTGGATATCTATGACAAAGGGATTATACATATACTATAACACTGGTCACACTACTAGGTTGAGGTTGTTTCTTAGATTCTCCAATTACTTGGGTATTAATGAAGCCTTTCTAGATACTAATCATATTGAAGAGGAGTATAATCATTGACATATGGTTGATTTATACCTAAAGGATTAGGCAATTGATAAACTCATTGATGGGCCAACTAGACCAAGTTCATTGGTCGATCAAATGGAAATTTATAACATCATTGATAAGCCAACTAGACCAAGTTGACTAGCTTACCATACTGAGTTTGTTTGACTGACCATACGGGATCTAGAACCACATGGACTAGGCCAATCAAATGATGAGAGTCTGGTCAACTAACTAGTTTGTTTCTAACTGATTGGGTGGATATAATGATCAACCAACATGACTAAGTCTGGTCGATTGATTGGATTGAGTTCAGGCACCCGATTAGGCTTTCTAAAGGCACTTGTTGAAAAAATGGGTATCCTTTGTTTTTCTTCCCACTATTTATTAAAAGGTTCTACTTCCTTGCCTTTCTTATGCATAGGGGTATGAAAACTAGGGTTACACATATATATGTATGGCACCTTTCTGATAACACTTAAGAGGAAACTTTCGTGAGAAAAAGGAGGCATATTTGAGAGGATTTTGATCATCCATCATTACCATTAAAGAAAGAAGGGGAGAGGAGAGGTTGTGCCATACTAGCACATTTATAATGGAAAGAAAACTCCTTCCACACTGTCTCTTGGAGCAAAAAGCATTTTACCTGTCATTCATGTAGACGACATACAAATGTGTTTGCGTTGGTGGCCACATTAGGAGATTAACTTAGTCACCACCTTCATTCTCTATCCTTATGAGATATGTTGCTAGATCTACTCCACAAAAAAGGTACAAACACAAAAATGTTCCTTCCTACTATATTGTTGTTGACAAGATCTATCAACAGAAACATGGTGAGACAAAATATTATTCAATTATTCCATTTTTCTTGCCGCTCAAGTCACTCTCTGGGTTTTCCTACAGTGGTATTAGAGTCACATTAATCTACGATATATCGAGATTCAAAATCCATTTGATTGGATTTACTTTTATAGCACTTGTGTTATTATATATGATGTGAATGATTAATTATTGACATGCATGCTCAAATAGATCCACATATCTTCTTTAGGATTGTCTTGTATGAAATGATGTGATATTTTTATATGTAATATGTGATATATCTATAAACCATACACATTGTTGTCGAAAAAACATTTATCTTGGTGGATGTGTGCATGGTTATCACTGAATACTCTTTATGTGTTTGATTATGATGGACCCTTTTCTAGTTGATAAGTATTGGGCTTACATGTTGAGCCTTCCTCTTAAATTACACATGTAATGGTTTGTATTCCTACTTACTCACCTAAAATGTCACTCGAGGTTTCTACTAATTATGTAATAGAGATAGGAATAGAATAGGCTGTAGAGGACTTGGCGTCATGAGGAAACCTTGAAAATTCAAGGAGAGTCCATGGAGCCATTTTGCTACACAAATGCAATCTGAAGATGAATGTCATGCAATAGACCACAGGTGGATGGTAATCCTTTGTGGCTCCAAAGGATTACATTATTATGGCCATAACCTTTGTTATGTATTACATAATTTTGAGTATAATATGTATATGATACACATAATAAGTATGTGGTACGTGGATATGTATATGTAAATATTTCAAACCTTCAAATAAATATTAAGTCTTATATGCTTTCCAATAAGAGATACACATGAAAACATTGATTAAGAAAGTGTGGGCACACCAAATATGGTGCACTATCTATCTTGTGGAAGTGTGAGAATAGCTATATGGGTCATCTAAAGTATGGTATATATCCTATTGTATTAGCCTTTGGGTTTGACTTAACCAGGTGAACATCTATTGTATTGGCCTTTAGATCTGACTTAATTAGGTGAACTTAATAAGATTAAGCACCATGATACATAAATATGGTTATGAGAAAGAGTTGTGCATCCATCTATTCAAGAATTGCATATGATGCAATTGGTAATTATTACATACCTTAATAATTATGTTGTGAGTATTGACGTTGGTTGAGTCATGACTTAATGAATTTTGGATCTTGGATCACTAGAGTGTTGCTCCCTGTAATATTCCAAATTAATAGTGATGGCTATTAATTTGAATAAAATAGTGGGAGCATAATAACTAAATTCCAAATTGATTCTAACAAAATAAGTTTTTTGAAACCAAAATTAATTTTTTAATGAATGTGTAACTCATACAAATATTTTCTATTTGATCAATGAAAAACAAAAACAACTCTTTCTCACTTTTATACGTCCTTCAAAAGGAAAAACTAAATGAGAATAACTGCAACCAAAGGTACAGGACATTGAGAACTATTTTCACACACGAGTGTAAGCTCTATGTCTTGGAGACACCAATACCTTATGAACAAACTCCAAATGCACTAGGACAAAAGGGGAGCTCACACGAAGCATTCTGATGATGCAATGGACATCCAATGTGTTATGATTTTCTCCATGAATGACGAGCTTCATAAACAACATGAGAACATGGATGCTATTGATATGATAAAACATATCAGGAACATGTATCAAGAACAAGGAAGGCATGAGATGTATGATGTCTCCAAGGATCTATTTAAGTGCAACATGGGGAAAGATCATCTTGTTGGACCCCATGTATTCAACATGAGTGTATATGTGGAATGTCTTGAAAGTTTGGGATTTCATTTGAATTAAGATTTGTTTACATACTTGATTCTGCAATCATTTCTAGATACATATAAACAATTTTTCATGAACGACAACATGAACAATTTTGTTAAGTGTGACACCCCGCTACACTAAATTAGATTACAAAAAATAGAACACGTAATCGATCACTAATTAATCTCATATCTAGAAAAGAGGGTAAATTAAAACCGATTAAAACATCACCAACATATCTAGGGATAATTACATCTAAGTCCAACTACATATATAACACCACAAACCATATCAAGTATTTACATATTTGTCCAGTGGCCTCAGCCACAACCTGTATACAAAAGCACATGTACCACATATATACATGGCACATACAACATCAGGATACTGCCAAAAACTTGAGTCGACGTACATATCATTTACAAAAACACCCTTGCCAGGATCTGAGAGTATTAGGACAACTCTACGACACACTAGTTAGTAGCCAACCATCTGCTCCTACTGATCTATGAGCTTCTCTTCCTCACCACCACGACCCTGACGATGCCACTGACGATCACCTTAAAAGATGTGGTGACCCATGAGGTGAGACCCATGACCTAGTGAGAGATATAAATCTCAACAATGATTATTGATTACAATAGGTTACTCAATAAACAAGTTAAACTTATTAAGTAGATTAAACATATAGCATAAAAACAAGGACGGTTAACATGATATTTAAAGGAACTAATTAACTATCATTTCTACACAGTTGATTTCTCTTAGTGCATTATATAACAACTAAACATTATAAGAAACAAGTCAACATCAACCATTGTGAATTGCATTTTAACCCAACAAAATATACAACATGGCTATATCACTTCTTTTATTAAGACCTGGGGAGTTTGAGGTATACCACTCAAAGTCCAACTGACCTCTAAGAAGTTGCAATCAGTTATGTACAAGATCTAGGAGAGTCGGAATCTTAAGATCTATTCCACCCTCAAACAATATGAGTATACCAAAATGACACATAAGGTCAAACTGCAAAACAACCTAGTCCTCCCTTGGTATATAGGTCACGACACTAGTAAGACATCCTAGTCCAGCTTTGGTATAAGGATCATGACACTAGTAACCTGGGTGTGCAAAAACTCTTTCATCCAAGGTACAACTGCAGTTGCCCTCAATCTTATCACATGTACTAGTATCTGAGGCATGACCTTGATCACTCCTAATCTAAGGCATGACTTCAACCATCCTCCATAACCTTGGGATCAGGATGACAAGGGCACACAATCACTTGCACCTACATATACTCAAAATTATATGACTATGGGCTTCCCTTCAGGAATACCCGTTTCCCCCATCCAACAAGTCTTGACATTGGAATGGTTATAAGACACATGGTACTACATTATTAGGGTTTCACTTGATTAATTATTGGCAATTGGGTGAATTTAAGGCTGCACCAATCAAGTTACATACAAACCCTAAAAGATTTCTACAAAAACATGGTTGTATAACAACTCCAAAACATATAAAACATATGAGATATAATTCTTATCACATCATCACATGATTCCAATCCTTGTCACATTATGAAGAGAATTACACCTCCATTAGGGATTGTACTATGCCCAAAAGTATATTGGGAAAATTCGCATACCTCCTGCAAGAGCATCATTATCTTTCCACACCTTATAATAGGTTCAACAAACCATCACCATACTTGTGATACACAAGATTATTAAATATTTATGGTATTCATAAGGTAACAAATTAGAGTTACCACTAGAATTGTAGAAGTATTTCTTCACCATAACAACATACAAAGAAGCAAAGTATGAGTATCCTCATCACTTATTTGTATTAGGGTTAGGTTCAACAAGGTAGATTAGATTGATGTTGCAATTCAACATTCAACTAATCATTGGTTCATATACTTACTTAGGAAAAAGCACAAATCCTAACCCTAGAACCTCTATTGGATCCTAGGTACACTCAAGATAAATCACTATCATCAATTACCATGCTTCAAAATCAAGCCATCATATTATAGCCCTTGGGTTGCATCATCAAACCAAAACCATCAGATGTAGTAGAGGCAAGACCTTTAGATTTCATATAAGCAAAACCTTTGAATCATACACATAGGAAAGCCATCAAATGTCAACAATAGAACCACCATCGTTTGTTGAAAATAGAGTAACCATCAATTGTGGACATTGGAACCACCATCAGATGTTGTCACCAAGAATATCATGGTTTGATGACAAGCAAAAGAAACATTGTTTGTGGGCCCCGGTCTACCATCGGTTGTGGCATCCACCAAGCCATCGACCAATACCCAGTAAGGCCATAAAATCTTGTAACCAGTGAAACCATGGGTTGTGAATCCAATGACACCATCGAGTGTCACCACTAGGTGGTGAAACAAGTCCAAAACATCAATTAAAACCATTATTTGGTAGGGCTTATGAAACCGTCGATTGAAACCACTTAAGGAGAGCACTAAGACCATAGATTGTGTGAGAAAGAGTATTCATGGGTTTCAAGAATAAGAGAAGGTCCAGAAAATCAACTTAAGCACTCACCATCGGTTAACACAAAGAAGTTGAACCATCGGGTTCAAGAAACAATGTAGAAAATAGTTCATAACACCTAATGAAAAGTGTCATTTGTGGGGACCAAAACCATTGACTCCCACATCCATGAAAAGTTTAGAGTTCCACTACCAAGGAAGAAACGTACCTAAGATTTAGAAGTACGCCAAGAAGGATTGTCTATTCAAGATCTGCCACATAAGCTCAAAGCCTATGCAAATATATAATCTTTCAACTTAGCACTACATTTTAGAGCAAGATTTTGCACATATAAGATAATTTTAAGAAATAAACGTGAAGACATTTATATAAATCACCTCAAATGTGATGATGAAGGTCTAAAACACAAGGTAGCTTGAAGAAAGAGAGAGAAGAAACCCTAGATCAAGCACTCCTCTCGTCCAACCTAGCTTCTTCTCCAAGAACAAGTGAACCCTAGTTCAAAGAAGCAATAAGGAAGGTGTTCTTCAACATATAGCACATGATCCCACAAGAAACACCATGGATCTGACCAAGAAGGAAGAGAGGGAAGGTAGGGAAGAAAGGAAAATGAAGAGTATGAGGAAGATATTACATGTTTAGGTCAAGAACAAGCTAATGAAGCTCTACAAGCTTGAAGAGAGGGTAGATCCAAACCCTAGGTGCACATGTAAGAAAGATCAATCAAGATTCTTATTCATCAAGCTCCTTCTCTTCCACCATGTAATAGGGATGAGATCCAATAAGAAAGAAGGAGAAGATAGGGTCTAAAGAGCTCTTTTGCATTCCAGGAGGAAGGTATATAAAGCTTGGTGTGAGAGAGAAAGAAAGGAAGAGATGTCAAGCCATGTGTGTGATGTGTCGAAGGTCAAAATGTCTCATCCATCCAAAACTAGGTCATCCATAGAGTCCTAACACCAGGGGGACCATCAGATGTCAAACCCAAAAAAACCATCGACCTCCAACAATAGGTCATCCATCAGGTCATGCCTTCACTTGGTCCCCAAAGCAAAACCTAGATCACCATCGGTTGTTGCACCTCATTTGGTGAACCATCGACCTATGAGACTCAAAGACAAACCATCAACCAAGAGATATCGAGGGACCACCATCAGATCCCACCACCTAGAGGTGGACCATCAGATCCCAACATCTAAATGGGCAAACCATCGAATTAGGGCATCTAGGTGGGGAAATACTAGATTCCAACCCTAAGTTAGATGTCACCACTAAACGAAGGTACAACAAGGAGCCCCAAGATACAAGTATATCAAACATGATATGAAAACATGTGAGGCACAAAAAGCATGTGACAAATTATAATAAAAACCCAAGATATGTGTGAATTGTATAAAAGTCCAAAACAAGCACATATATAGTAAAAATTGCTCAAACAATGTCCAAATTGGACCAAACTTGAAAATTAAGTTTTTCACATGATATAAAAGGACATATTATGGTTCATACTATGGTTTTATTAAGGTTTTAAGCATTTAGTTAAGATAATTAAGCATGTTAACCCATAAAGCAAATTTAGGGGTCTTCCAACCGTAAACCCCTAACATGGATTTCGCCCCCAAAATCCTACGCAAACAAGGACAAGTACTTCCTACACATCTCATCCTCTATCTCCCATGTGGCTTCATCCAAAACATGATGATGCCACAAAAAATTCACTAAGGCTACATCCTTCTTCCTCAACTTCTGCAAAAATTTATCAAAGATCAACAACAGACCCTCAACATAAGACATATCCTCCTCCAACTCAACCTCTACTGGCTGAACAAATGCTCTATATTAGGGTGACATTTCTTCAACATGGAAACATGAAATAAATTGTGCAACATGTGCAACTCTGGTGGTAACTCCAACTTGTATGCCACCTTCCCCACATGTGCCAAAATAGGGTATGATCACATAAACCTAGGAGCCAACTTACCCTTCTTACCAAACCTCAACACACCCTTCCAAGAAGAAACCTTAAGATACACACCATCATCAACTTGGAACTCCAATGGTCTATGACAAATATCAACATATGATTTCTACATGTCATGGGATGCCTTCAACTGTTTCTATACACCTTGGTCTTCACTATAGTCAGTTGTACTAAATCAGGACCCAAAAGTTGATACTCACTTTTCTCATACCAACAAAGAGGGGAACGATAACGTATACCATATAAAGCTTCATATGGTTCCATATCTATGCTTATTTGATAGTTTTTGTTGTAAGAAAACTCAATAAAACTTAGATGCACATCCCCACTGCCCATAAACTATAGGACACATGCCGTCAAAATATCTTATAGCATTTGAATGGTCCTCTCTGATTGACCATCTATCTGTGGGTGGAAAGTTGTACTAAACCTTAGGTGCATACCCAAAACTATATGCAGACATTCCCAAAACCTTCTCATAATCTTAGGACCTCTATCGGATACTATGGTAACTGTGATACCATGCAAATAGACTATTTTATCAACATAAATCTATGACAACTTCTCTGTTGTATAAGTTGTCTTGACTGGAAGGAAGTGGGCTGACTAGGTCAATATATCAACTATCACCCATATGGAATCATGACCTTTGGCTATCATAGGAAGGCCAACCACAAAGTCCATGGTTATATAATCCCATTTCCACTGTGGTATTGACAAAGGTTGTAATGTCCCTATAGGCTTCTAATGTTCTACCTTGACTTGTTGACAAACTGGACACTTAATAACAAGCTCCGCCACACCACGCTTTAGATCGGGCCACTGATACAAAATGTTCAAATTATGGTACATCTTTGTACTACCAGGATGCATCACACACATCGAGGAATGAGCCTCCTAAGGAACCATCTCCCTTAGACCATCAACATCTAGAACCATTATCTTCTTGTGGAAAAAAAACTATGCCATCATTTGACTCATGGAAACCATCATGCTTTTGGTATCAACCTTCTAAGTGTCTCTGGTCTACTATATCAAGGTAGTCTTAAGCTATAGCTGTGCCAACAACCCAACCAACAAGGAAACTCCAATAGTATGTTCATCTGATGAAACAACACTAGAATCTCTTGCTTGTGACACATTATGAAATGTAATTATTCATTGTCTACAGATGACGAAGGAGATGGTTTTCTACTCAACACATCAACCACCACATTCCAACCGTTCTTCAAAGCATCACAAAAGACACATATCCTTTTCCTTGCTCTGGAAGCACCAACACTTAAGCACTGGCCAACTTTTCCTTTAGCAACTGGAAAGAATGCTGACACTTGTCATCCTAGACAAAAGGAACACCTTTCCTAGTCATCTTGATTAGGGGTAATGTTATAGTGTTGAAATTCTTTATGAATCTCCTGTAGCAACCAACCAAAACTAGGAAACTTTAGACTTCATTTGGTGTCTTGGGCTGTTCTCACTCCAAAAATGACTCCACGTTCTTACAGTCTAGACAACCACCCTCAATAGATATGACATGACCAAGAAAAGACACCTTGATCAACCAGAACTAGCACTTGCTGAACTAGGCATATAACTAGTGATGCCTCAATAATGCTAATGCCTAGAGAAGATGTTGCCCATGTTGTTGATTGTCCTTGGAGTATATTGAGATATCATCTATGGACACTACTACAAACTAATTTAGGTATGGTCTGAACTCTTTGTTCATCAGATTGATGAAAGTTGTCGATGTACAAGTTATCCCAAATGGCATAACCATAAACTCATAATGACCATACCTAGTCCTAAAAGCAGTTTTAGGTATGTCGTCTGCCTTGATCCTCAAATGGTGATATCTTGACCTTAGATCTATCTTGGAGAACACTATTACACCTCTCAACTGATCAAATAGATCATCAATCCTAGGCATCAATTACTTGTTCTTTACTATAAACTTGTTCAACTATCGATAATCTATGAAAAGCCTCATAGAACCATACTTCTTCTTCACAAACAACATGGGAGAACCCCAAGGGGAAGTGCTTGGTTTGATAAAACCCTTCTCTAGAAACTCTTACAAATGTTTCTTCAAATCCTGCATCTCTACTGGTGCCATCCTGTAAGGTGATTGTGCTATAAGATGTGTTCTAGGAACAAGAGTGATCTCGAAATCAACCTCTCTCAGAGGTGGAACACCAGGAAATTCTTCTAGAAAAACATCCTCAAACTCTCACACTATTGATACCTCCTAGATACTAAGATCTCTCACCTTGGTATCCACAACATGTGCCAAGAAAGCCTGACAACCTTGTCTCATCAACTTTTCTTCTATAACAGCCGACACCAAACACATAGGAAGAATCCTCCTATCTCCTTGGAAAATCCATGAGACATCTCTATCATATATCATTTCCACCTTGGAACTATAGTCCAAAACAACCTTGTACTCCTCCAAGGTATCCATTCCTAGGATCACCTCATATTCATGCATGTCAAGTGGCATAAGTTCCACTTGAATGTTGCATCCTAAGAAAGAAAGAACACAAGATGGACACACCTCCCATAACTCAGTGGAACCAACTAAAGGGTTTTTTGGAAAAATGCTACCAGATTTACTACAAACAGGCAGATAACAACTACTTATCACCTCTCTGGTGATAAAATAGTGCATCACACCAGGGTCAACCAAAAATAGATACGAAAGAAGAAGCAAATAAGTTATAATGAAAAAGTTCCATCTGACCTGTCGTGATCTGTGGGTCGACCACTCCGTCTATCTGACTCATAGCATATAACTTATTCATCGTCTGTTGTCATTCTTGACCCCTGGCAGCTGGTCCAGGTGACCCCACTCTACGATGCATGTCTTTGTCCTCTACCACCACCACTAATGTACTATTGTTGTTTCTAACCTCGTTAAATCTACCTTGTCTGTTGCATTACTTCCTCATCCTTCATAGGGAAAGACCACCGCAAGTTCCCTACTTGTCCACACCTGTGATAAGTTCTCAAATCATACTATGGTCTAGGCGGGTATGTCACTGATACTGACATTATACTATGTGCTCTTACTGGCAGAAAGTGGCAACCTCTACCCTTACTCAGGGACCACTGTGATGGTACTCCTGACCTCGGCTCAAAAAAAGTCTATCTCTATTGTGACTGTTGATATTGTGGCAATGAAAACCTGAACTTCTTGAAGCCACCAAATGACTATCCTTAAAACTGAGTTGGCCTTTTCTTAATGTTGGATTCACTAATCTCAAGAGTAGACCTCTCAATCCTCCTTACTGGATTAATAAAGGTAGAGAACCTCTCTCTATTCTCCAACGTAGATGTTTTCATAGACAAATCTGAACTCAAACCCTTCTCAAACATGCATATCCTCTAGTTTTCTATCACTGCCATATGAGGACAAAACCTCAAGATCTCCATAAACGTTTCCTCATACTCATTGATAGACATCAAACCTTGGTGAAACCTCTCAAATTGAGCTATTTTCTCATCCATATATGTCCCATGGAAGTAGCGACTCACAAACTTCCTTTAGAATGCTTCCCAACTCAGCATGACTCCTAGTTTTTTTTCTTTTTCTATTGCCCACAAATGGTAAGCACTACCCTTCAATAGGTAGACATCGTGCTTCACCTTGTCCTCCTATGGGATGTTTAAGACAATGAACGCCTTCTCATGATCGGTTAACCACATGTAGACATCTATCGGGTCTGTTGTACCTGCATACTTGGTATCTCCCACATGCTTCAACCACTCAAAAGTCTTCCTCGGACCCTGGGATTCTGCATTAGTGATGGCTGCCCTAGGTTGGGGTGTAGCAGACATGTCCGCTGAATGTGTAATCATCACCATGAGTTATCAAAACATGTACTGGAAAGCTAGGTTAACCAGGGTTGTAGGGTCGGACTCAGGCAACGCAGGCTATTCTGGCCCCATCCTAGGCACTCTACCCTCATGTGTCTGCCTCCTACCACCACCTCCTAGCATGAAATCTACTCTCTGCATGCTCTTCATGTTCTCTAGACATATGTGCATTAGAATAAGCTATGATCAGGTATGTTGGATCGCATAAGAATAGACACAAAACCTAAGTCCTATGTCCTTGTAGACTTAGCAAACCTAAAGCTCTGATACCAACCTAAATTGTGACACCCTACCACACTAAAAAAGATTAGCTCAAAACAAAACATGTAGTCGTTCACTAATTAATCTCATATCTGGAAAATAAGGTGAATTAAAACCAATTAAAACATCACCAACATGTTAAAGGATAATTACATATAAGCTCAACTACATATATAACAACACATACCATATCATATTTTTACAAATATGTACAGTGGCCTCAGCCACAACCTGTTTACAAAAGCATATGTCCCACATATATACATTCCATATACAACATTGGGATTGTACTAAAAACACAATCGATGTACATATCATCTACAAAACATTCCATTGCCCAGACCTGAGAGTACAAGGACGACTCTAGGATACACTAACTACTCGTCAATCTTCCGCTCCTACTAATCTTTGAGTTTCTCTTCCGCACCACCACGAGCTTGACGATGCCGCTGATGATCACCTAAAAAGATGTGGTGACCCACGAGGTGAGACCCACGTCCCAACGAGAGATATAACTCTCAGCAATGATTATTGATTATATTAGGTTATTTAATAAACAATTGAAATAGATTTAGTAGATTAAACAGACAACATAACAACAAGGATGATTGACATGATATTTAAATGAATAGATAAAACTATCATTTCTAAATAGTTGATTTCTTTTACCACATTATATAACAACTAAACGTTATAAGAAACCAGGCAAGGGTTGTCAACCAATGTGAATCACATTTAACCCTAGCAAATATACTACACGGCTGGAATACATTTTTATTAAGACCTAGGGATTTTGAGGCATACCACGCAGAGTCCAAATGACCATTGCAAAGTTGCAATCAGTTCCATAAAAGATCTAGAAGAGCCAGAATCCTAAGATCTCTAATGCCCTTAGTCAGCACGAGTCTGATGCACTGACATATAAGGTCAAACTACAAAATAGCCTAGTCTTCTCTTGGTATATAGGTCATGGTACTAGTAAGACATCCTAGTCTGCCCTTGGTATAGAGGGTCATGGCACAAGTAACTAGGGTACACAAAAAACTCATCATCCAAGGTACAACAACAACTTTCCTCAATATAATCACATGTAGCAGTATTCGAGACATGGTCTGGACCACTCCTAATTTGAGGCATGACCACATCCATTCTTCATAACTGTGGGATCAGTTGACAAGGACACACAGTCACTTTAACCTGCATATACTCAAAAGTATACGACTTATGGCTTCCCTTTAGGAATACCCGCTTCCCCATCTAGAAAGTCATGACAATTGCAACATCAGGCACTATATGATTAGAGTTCACTTGATTAATTACTGTCAATTGGGTGAGTTTAAGGATGCATCAATCAAGTTACGTATAAACCCTAAAAGAGTTCTACAAAAACATGGGTGTACAACAAATCTAGAAGATAGAACATGTACAAGATATAATTTTTATCACATCATCACAAGATTCCAATCCTTGGTACTTCACAAAGAGGACTACACCTCCATTAGGGATCGTACCATGCCCAAAAGGTCATTAGGACAATTCACATACCTCCTGCAAGAACATCATTATCTTTCTACACCTTATAACAGGTTTAACAAGCCATCACTATACTTGTGATACATAAGATCAACACAATACTAAATTAAATAGCTATGATATTCACAAGGTAACAAATTAGGGTTACCACTAGCACTATAGAAGTATTCCTTCACCATGACAACATACATGAAAGCTAAGTATGAGTATCCCTCATCACTTAGTCATATTAGGGTTAGGTTTGACAAGGTAAATTAAGTTGATGTTACAATTAAGCATTCAACTAATCATTGGTATGTGTACTTAGGAAAAAGTACAAATCTAACCCTATAACCTCCATCAGATTATTGGTACACTCAAGATAAAGAATTATCATCAATTTCCATGATTCAAAATCAAACCATCAGATTATAACCCTTGGGTTGCATCATCAAACCAAAACCATCAGATGTATTAGAGATAAGACCTTTGGATTTTATAAAAGCAAAACCTTTGAATCATACACATAGTAAAGCCATCGAATCTCACTACTAGAACCACCATTGTTTGTTGACATCAGAGGAACCATCATTTGTGGACATCAGAACCACCATCAGATGTTTTAACTATGAAGACCATCATTTGATGACATGCAGAAGAACCATCATTTGTGGGCCTAGGTTCACCATCGATTGTGGATATCCACCAAGCCATCCACCAAGACCCAATAAGGCCATCAAATCTTGTAACTAGTTAAACCATCAGTAGTAAATCTAGTGAAACCATCGATTGTCACCACAAGGTGGAGAAACAAGTATTAAACATCAAATAAAACATTATTTGGTATGGCTTATGAAACCATCGATTGAAACCAGGTGATGAGAGTAATAAGACCAACAGTTGTGTGGGAAAACATAGACATTGGTTTCAAGCACAAGAGAAGGTGCAAAATAGCAACTTAAGCACCACCATCGGTTGACACAAAGAAGTCAAACCATCAAGTTCAAGAAACAAGGTAGAAAATAGTCCCATAACGCCTAATGGAAACCATCATTTGAAGGGACTAAAACCATTGATTACCACATACCTACAAGGTCTAGAGTTCCACTTCTAAGGAATAAACAAACCCAAGGTTTAGAAATACATCAAGAAGGATTATCTACTCAAGATCTACCACCTAAGCTCAAACCCTAGTTAAAGATAGCATCTTTCTACCTAGAACTACATTTTAGAGAAAGATCTTGCATATGCAAGCTAAGAGTAAGAAATAAACATGAAGAAAGTTATATAACTCCACTTAAAGATGTTGAATAAGGTCCAAATAATAAGGTAACTCAAAGAAAGAGAGAGAGAGGAAACCCTAGAATGAGCACACCTCACGTCCAAGCTAGCTCCTTCTCTAAGAACAAGCGAACCATGGATCAAAGATGCAAGAAGGAAGGTATTCTTCAACCTCTAGCACATGCTCCACCAAGAAACACCATGGATCTGACCAAGAAGGAAGAGAGATAAGGTTCGTAAGTACGGAAAACAATGGGAAAGAGGCAGATCTTACTTGCTTAGGTCAAGAACAAGCGAAGGAAGCTCCACAAGCTTGAAGAGAGGGTTGATCCATACCCTAGGTGCACTTGCAAGAAAGATCATCCTAGATTCTTAGTCCTTAAGATCATTCTTTTCCACAAAACAAGAGGGACAATATCCAAGTAGAAAGAAGGGGAACAGAGGGTTTAAAGAGCATGGTTTCAGGGAATGAGGGAGGCACGTAAAGCTTGGGGTGAAATTGAAAGAAAGGAAGAGATGTCAAGCCATGCATGTCATGTGTACAAGGTCAAAATGTCTCATCCATGAAAAACCAATTAAGAAATAGATTTTTAAAACTATGGGGACCATTGTATGTTAACCCCCCAAAAAAACCATCGACCGCCAACAATAGGTGGTCCATCTGGTCATGCCTTCACTTGGCCACCAAAGCAATATCTAGCTCACCATCGGTTGTTGCACCTCACTTGGTGAACCATCAACGTAGGAGCCTCAAAGACAAACCATTGACCTTTATCTACCAAGGGACCACCATCGAATCCCACCACCTAAAGGTGGACCATCGGATCCTAAGATCCAAAGGGGCAACCATCGAGTTAGGGAATCTAGGTAAGGAAATCCTAGATTCCAACCCTAAGTTAGATATCACCACTAAACTAGGATACAAAAAGGTGCCCCAAGGTAAAAATATATCAATAATGATATTAAAACATGCAAGACACAACAAGCATGTGACGAGTTACAAGAAAAACTCTAGATATGGGAAAATTGCATAAAATCCCAAAACAAGCACATATATAACAAAACTTGCTCAAACAGTGTCCAAATCGGACCAAACTTGAAACTTAAGTTTGTAACATGATATAAAAGCACATATTATGATATTATTAATGCTTTAAGAATCCAATTAAGTTAATTAAGCATGTTTATCCATAAATCTAGGTCAGGGGTCTTATATTAAGCCATTAACTTAGATACTTGGCATGTTAAGAATAGTTGAGTCAAAAATTAAGGCAAGTCCAAAGTCATGTTGATGGTCAGAAATAGTTAAAGAAAATTTAAGGGAAAAGGTAAATCCAAAAAATTATCCCAAAAGTCTTATGCACTTGAAGAAAAAGGAGGTGTGGTGAAAGGACGAAATTGTCATCAACTTGGACATTGGAAGAGAAATTATCCTCTCTACCATGAGGAACTAAAGACCAAAAAGTGGATTAAAGAAATATCACTTCAAGGATATATGTTATAGAAATAAACATATCCACTTTTTGAGCATGGGTATAGGATACCATATGTGGACCTCACATATGCTCAAATATACATGATCTAAAAAGAATTTGACCCTTAAAGATAGGGATGGTGGTGCTATGCATACCAAATGGAGCATGAGTTGATGCCATTATTTTAGGAACCTACTATGTATCTATGCCCAGTGGCCTTGTAATAGAGTTAGAGAACTAATATTACGTACCTTTAATAAATAGGAATGTCATTTATGTTCCATGGTGGGACAAAAGTGGTATTGAATTTGATATAAAACAATGATCAATAATTTGTTTCTAAGGATGATGTTTTTTATGATAGCTCCCCTATGTCTTATGGTATTTATTTGTAATATCTTGAGATACATATCTATAAGATAAATACTATAAGGACAAAACTTGATGGCTCAAACAAAACTTATCTTTGTCATTTCTGTTTAGGACACATAAATGATATGCATATTTCTAGACTCCAAGAAGATCGATACCTACACTCATTTGATTTTGAATCGATTGAGACATACAAATCTTAATTTCTAGGAAATATGACAAAAACACCTATTACTAGAAATTGTTAAAGGGAAAGTGATTTATTATGACTCATACATACTGATGTATGTGGACCTTTTACCTCAAATGCCAGAGGTAGGTACCACTACTTCATTACATTTATAGATGATCTCAATATATTTGGCTATGTGTATCTAATGAAAAACAATTCTGAATACATTGAAAATTTCAAGGATTTCTATACAAAATCAACTTGGCAAAAGAATTAAAGCACTTCAATCATATCGAGGTGGTGAATACTTAAGACAAGAGTTTGAGGCCCTTTGGAGGGATTGTAGTATTGTATCACAATGGACACCATCTAGAACACCTCATTATAATGGTTTATCAAGAATAAGGAATAATACCTTGATGGACATGGTATGATATATGTTGATTTTTGTTGTTCTTACAAATTCCTTTCAGGGACATGCTCTAGAAATCACAATGTATACACTAAACCACATACCTTCTAAATCAGTTCAAAAGACACCATATGAGATGTGGAATGTGAAACATCCCAATTTGTCTTTTATGAGGATTTGTGAAGGTGAATCTTAAGTTAGGAGACAATTTTCTGAAAATCATGGACCCAAATCTGACAAATGTCATTTTCTTGGGTATCCTAAGGACCCAAAGGGATATTAATTCTATATTTCATATGACAAAAAGTGTTTGTTGACAAAATAGTTGTATTCCCGAAAAAGGAATTCAGTTCCAGAGTAACTAGTGGGAGGAAAATAGAATGTGAAGAAGTTCAAGTCTGACAAGATATTATTGAACCTACAAAGGTCAATTAGGAATAAGAAAAACCACAAACTCTCATGATATTTCAAGTTTCTATGACACAAGAACCTCAAAGAGAGCCTGAGAGATATGGATTTCTCATGACTCAATAAGATGATGTATTAGTCATTGATGATGATGAACCATCAACCTACAATGAGGCCTGAGCAAAAAGATTATGAGAAATAGTTGGAAGCCATGAAATTTGAGATGTACTCCATTTACACTAACAAGGTAAGGACCTTGGTGGATTCACCTAAATGGGTAAAACCCACAGGATGAAAATGGATCTTCAGAAGAAGAATGACATGGATGATAATGTACAAACCTACAAAGGTAGATTGTTAGAAAAAAGTTTCAAATAAGTTCGAAGTGTTGACTATGATGAAACTTCTTCACCAATTTTCATGGTTAAATCCATCAGGATCATGTGTTCCATTGCTTCTTATAATGAGTATAAGATTTGAAAAATTGATGTTAAAACTACATTCATTAACAAAAATCTTCTTGAGGATGTGTACATGACAGAACCTAAAGGTTTTATCTCTCCAAATGAATCCAATAAAGTTTGTAAGTTACAAATTCCAATCTATGGATTAAAGTAAGCATTTCATAGTTTGAATATTAGTTTTGATTAGATAGTCAAATAGTTTGGATATATCTAGAATGAAATTGAAACTTGTGTTTACAAAAGGGTTAGTGGGAGCATAGTTATATTACTCATATTTTATGTATATGACATACTACTAATGGGGAATGACATCCCTATCCTACTAATGATTAAAACATTATTGGGAAATGCCTTCTTTATAAAGGACTTAGGGGAAGCCTCTTATATACTAGTGATCAAGATTTATAGAGATAGATCGAAAAGTCTTCTTGGTCTATGTCAAAGTACATGCATTGAGAAAGTGTTCAAAAGGTTCAACATGCAATAGTCTATGAGAGGAAACTTACCCATGTAACATGGATGAAGTATTTTTTGGGTTGAATGTCCCAACTCTGTTAAAGTGAGGGAATGCTTGAATAAGATACCATATGCATTGCAATTGGATCTATCATGTATGCAATGTTGTGTACACATCCTGAAGTCTTATATGATTTAAGCATGATGATTAGGTACTAGTCAAATCCAGATGAAGGTTGTTCGACTGATGTGAAGAACAACTTTAAGTACTTGAGAAGAATTGAGGATCAATTTATCATTTATGGTGGTCAAGAAGAGTTAGTTGTAAGAGGTTACACCAATGCATGCTTCCAAACCAACAAGGATGACTACCAATCCAGTCAGGTGTGTTGTTTTGTCTTTATGGTGGAGGTGTGAGCTGGAAAAGTTCAAAGTAAGAGGCAGATGTTGATTTGACAGTAGAGGTAATGTAAATTGATGCCTCCCTTATAACAAAGAAAGATGTATGAATCAAGAAGTACATTAGTGAAATAGTAGTAGTTCCACCCTTTGAAGGTGTAATAGAGATGTATTGTGATTATGGAGCCATGGCACAAGGTACTGAACCCTGATCACATCAGTCCTCTAAGAATATAGTACAAGGATATTGTATCATACAAGAGATAATACAATGAAGAGATGTGAGGATTTGTAAAGTACCAACTGAAAGCGACGTTGTTGATCCCCTAACTAAAGAACTTTCATAGTATAAGTATGATGGTCACATTAAATCGATTGGACTTAGGTTCATGAGTGATTGTATCTAGTACAAGTGTGAGACTGTTAGTTATATGCCCTGAGAGGCATCATGTGATGATTGTACAAGGGATATTTTGTATTTAATTTGATATTGACAAAAATAAATTCCACTTATTATGTTTTTTAAGTATTTAGATAATGAATGAACCTATTAATATGGTAAGAATGTTTTACCTTAATTACACATCATTTTGGATGAGCATCTAAACACAATATAATTTGTATAATAAGAGTTCTTAATTCTTATTATGTCTGTATATGGTTATTATTGTGGATAGTATAGGAAAAAAATAATACACAAGACTAACATGTACAACGAGTGATGACTATGTATCTTTTTTCATGATATTGATATCAACTCAAATATATAGGTACTTATTAGAGAACAACTTGTATTGAATAGACACATCTTGAGATTGACACATTGAAATCATATAATGATATATTAGAGTCATATATCAAAGTTAAAGTGCTGACAATGATTCTTAGACTTGAAGTCACTACAATATTCACATCTTATTCTATTTACTTTGACACTAGCCCCACAGGACTCTGGATTATGAGTTGATGGCAAGTTGGTGATTGGGTGCACTATGACACATGGGGAATATTATGAGTGATGCAGATGGAACTTTTACCTCCTCTCGGAGTGATATTCCACCCACTTGCTAATCTAGGCTATGAGATGCATGGCCATCCTCATGTGAGTCAATATATGATATTGAGCTCACAATATATCGAATAGTCTTCTCTAGTCCAAGAAAATTACATTGAATGATAATATGATGAATTTCCATGCCTCGCTTTCAAAATAGGGTATTCGTGAGAAAGGGATTATACAATCATTGTAATATTGATCCCAATACTATATTAAATTTGTTCCTCAACTTCTTCAATTACTTGGGTGAGAGTAAAGTCTTGCTAGATAGACATCATATTTTGTGAAATCGAAATAAGATTATTGATATCACGTCCAACCTAATTTGGTGTCTATGTGATCACATAAAAATGATGGATTAGTAAGAGGAGTATAATCATGCTCATATGATTACTTGGTTGCTAAAATATGTAGACAATTAATTAAGTCATTGATGGCCCAACTGGACTAGGTTAATCGATCAACAAGACTAGATTCAGTATCCCACATGGACTGAGATGATAGGCCGACCATACTGGGTCCAACTGATCGAGTGGACAGCCTTATCGAGCGATTGGAATAGGTCAAGTGGACATATCGGACTGTTCAGAGGTGGATGTTGGAAAAAATCTAGTGCGTCTTTTTATTTCCGATGGTTTATTAGGAATGTTACTTCCCTGCCTTTCATTTATATATATATATATATATATATATATATATATATATATATATATATATATATATATATATATATATATATATATATATAGGGCGTTCATTCGTTGCCCGTGCGTGTAGCTTGGATTTTCGCTACTCGGCATCCAAAAAAGTAACTCTCCTGGCCAAAAAAGTAACTCTGCTGTCAAAAAAGTAACTATGGTGAATAGAAAGTAACTACACGAATAAAAGAGTAACTCTGTACAAAATAGACAACATATATATATATATAAGGATGGGTTTTTTTGCTTTTGGAGGGGAAAATGATATTATTTTTGGCTAAATTTTTTGTAGAGCTAGACAAAATAGTCCTCTACAATTGTGATTTTTTTTTAAAAAAAAAGTGGTCGGAAGGGTGGGTGGGTAGCTACTCGTGCGGGCAATAAAGATGGGCCCATATATATATATATATATAAGTTTGATGGCCATGACTTTACATATATATGTTTGGCACCCTTTGGATAACTCTTGATAGGAAACTCTGGTGAGAAAAAAGAGACACCTTTGAGAGACCTTTGACAACTATCATTACCATCAAGGAAAGAAGGAGGAGAGGTTGTGCAAAGCTAACACATTATCAACTGAAAAGCAACTCCTTCCACAACAGCTCTTGGAAAAGCAAAGTGGAGTTCCCTATCATCCAAGTGGATGGCATAGAGATGTGGACTCTTTGGTGTCCATGTTAGGATATGGAATTCATCATCACCTTCGTTCTCTATCTTTGGGGGTTTGGTTTCCATATCCACTCTACAATGAAGGTATAAACTTAGAAACCTTCCTTTCTTCTATATTGTTGTTAATGAGATCCATGGATGGAAATGTGGAGAGAGAAAATTTTATACCACTATTATTGCCATTCTAGTCTCTCTATAGATTACTACACTTAGAATGAAAGAACTAATGAATCAATACCTAATATATATGTCCTTGAATTCAAAGAGTTACTAGCTTACTAGAAGCAAATGAGGATGCAAAGGAAAAGGTAACCCAAGAGGAGTCAAAAGAATTATAGATCGAGACAGTTAATAATATTTAAATAAAGAGGATGATTGTTGATTATATGACCCATGATCTCCTTCCAAAGTAGAAGGAACTCCTTGATGACATCAAATACAAATTTCCCAATAATAAAAGAAGAAATTGGTCATTATCAACCCCTCCCACTCAAAATAACAAAATATTCTAATAGTTACTAAAATGAACATAATAAGGAAGGCCTTGGGGTGTTCTATAAATAACCTCAAATGCCTGAGCCCAACAATTTGCAAGCATATAATTCATTTGTAAATTTATTCCAAACTAACAACTCAATGACAACAACACCATAACAAAAAACTATGAGAAGTGTTCAAGAAGGAAGTAGTAGATTGTATGACATCAATAATATATACTCCATAAGTGATGGTACATTTTTCAGTTCATTCCATGTCATACCTAAGAAATGGGAGGAGAACTTGTGACCCAAATCATGAGATGGTGGCAAATGTGTATAATGTAATGAGACTTGAACGTGTCCACTAAGAAAGACCCTTTTCCCATGCCCTTTATTGATCATGTTCTAGAGAATTTAGCTCACCAGTCTTAATTATTCTATATGGACAATTACTCTACATTCTGCCAAGTCCCCATCCATTGGGATGACGAGGGTAAGACTACTTTTACCTGAATTAATAGAACATATGCATTTGGAAAAATTACATCATGACTATGCAATGCTCCCGCTACTTTATAAAGATGCATGTCTTAATATTTTCAAACTTCATAGAGAATAAAATCAAATTCTTTATAGATGATTTTTATATGGATCATAACTCAAGGACTATCATAAGTACCTTTATCTAGAACGTGAGGGATGTGTGCAAAAGCATCTTGTTTTGAATTGGGAGACATTCCACTTCATGGTGCAATAAGGAATAGAACTAGGAACATGATATATTAAAAAGGAATCAAAGAACATCAATTTGTGATGGGACTAATATCAAAGTTGGTCCCACATACTATTAGTAATTTTTTAAAGATTCCTATGATTTTTTTAGTTAAATTTGGTACTATCGTGTTTCATCAATGATTTTTTAAAGATTTCTAAGCCACTTTTGAAGATGCCCCATTCATTTTTTATGAGAATTCCCTCAAATAGTTTTCATACCCTAAAAAACATACTCACCTCAGATCCCACTATTCAATCCTCTATCTAGGATTTTCTTTTTGAGATGATATGAGACATGAGTGATTATGCAGTAGGTGTTTACTAGGGCCAAGGAAAGACAAAAAGCATCACATTATATACTATGCAAGAAAAAAATAATGTCAAGCACACATGAATCAATCCACAATTGGAAATGATATACTTGAGATAATATATGATTTTTATAAATCCAAATCCTATTTCCTTGGAGAAGAGATAATTGTTTACACAAACCAGAGAGTAATCAAAAACCTAATGATAAAGACATACATCAATCATGGACTATTATGATGGGATATGATTTTGCAAGAGTTCTATCATGATATAGTGGAGGGGAAGAGATAAGAAAATGTTGTAGGAAATCACCTCTCTAGGTATGGGTAGAGGGATATATACATCTACAAAATATGATTCATATATAGATGAGTCGTTAATGTCTGCTCAAGCTATTAATTTTGTCATACCTAGGTTGTATATATATATATATATATATATATATATATATATATATATATAAAGAGAGAGAGAGAGAGAGAGAGTCAGGCTAGTGTACACTCGAGTGTACCAGAGGCACCGTGCACCTCAGTCATTTTTGAAGATGCAGTAAATTTTTGAAAAATCTAAACCGTTGATCTTCTTTATTATCATAAGAACATACTATATAATAAATTTTAGCTCATTTGGACACTTATAAGTCGTGCATCTAAATGAAGCAAAAATCATGTATTTCAAATTAGTTTTGTGCGTCGATTTTGTTGTCCTTGGATGAGTGACTTACACTCATCCAAATGAGTTCAAATTTTTTATATGACCTATTATTATTGTAACCATGAAGATCAGTGGATTAGATCTTAGAAAAACATGGTCTAGATAGGAAAACACCATTGGGGTGTACAACGTGATCTGTACACTCGAGTGTATTCTAGCCTGACTCTCTCTCTCTCTCTCTTTCTCTCTCTCTCTCTCTCTCTCTCTATATATATATATATATATATATATATATATATATATATATATATAGAGAGAGAGAGAGAGAGAGAGAGAGAGAGAGAGTATTCTAGCATCATGAAAAACTACTTGAGTGTATTCTGCTCTGAATACACTTGAGTGTATTCTAGCCTGACTCAATATATATATATATATAAAGAGAGAGAGAGAGAGAGAGAGAGAGAGAGAGAGAGAGAACTACCTTATGTTCCATTATCTACAACTGTATATAGCATATAATCAATATAAGATTTTTTTTATATAAAAATTTACTACTAGGAGGGCCATCTCATGTTTCAAAAATGCACTACAATCCTTTACCATGGATGCATACTGGAGGAGGCAACCTCACTTATCCTTAAAAAATTACATGTGATATCTTATGCAGGCCGTTTTGGAGCTGATAAAACTTCATTATGTAATGACTCAAAAGTTTATCTCAAACTGTGTAATGCTTGTCAAAGAATAAATAGTGTATCAAATAGAATGATCTATCTTAGTGTATTGGATTGAAATGGATATATCTGATGTTTGGCATATAGATTAGTGGGTACCTTCCCATCTTCATATGAGAATTAGTTCATTTTTGTGTTTGTTGACTATAATTATATAACTGTTGAATTAATGTCCAAGGTAGTCATGAAAATTTTCAGCAAACTGACATTTCCAAGGTGTAGAGTCCCCATAACTATCATAGACAAGGGCTATAACTTTGTAGCAATAATTTAAATCACTACAATAAAGTTATGTGGTGAAATATATGATAGTTATTGCCCAACACCCACAACATCTAGCAACATAGATGTATCTAGTTCATAAATTAAGCATTTTGGGAAGATCCATGCAGAACTAGAAATAGATCTAGGTGACTCTCTATGAGCATACACAATTGTGTATAAAACACCTTTAGAACTATCTTTAGTCTACAGAAAAGTATGTGATTTGCTACTAGAACTTGAACATAAGACTTTTTGAGCCATAAAAGTCCTTATTATGAACTTTGAGCTAGTTAAAGAGAAGAAATTGCTTCAAATCTAGGAACTTTAGAAACATAGGCTCTAGGAACTTTAGGAACATAGGCAACATGTCTATGTAATGTCCGTATCTACAAGTGAATGACTAAGATCTGGCATGAATGCATTTAGAGAATGGATACAAATGAACGAGACAAGGTTCTTTTATTCCTTCATTGCTAGAGCTTTTTCTAGGCATGCCAAGGTCAAGGTGGCCAAGACTTCCACATAGTAACAAATATAACCATGAAGAATGATGGAAATTATAGAAAAAAAGGTACATTTCCAATAAATGGGAAAATGCTTAAGAGATATTATGAAGATGAGGAACTCACCAAAAGGGCTGACCTACACTTCTCAGACCCAAATATAGACAATTGATTTGCAAATAGTCAAGATAATAACTCTAAATTAGTGTTTCTTGGAAGGAAACTCAAGTGTATTTTGGTATATTCTATTTTTTATTTTACCATGTATTAACTTTTAGGAATTTAATTTTCTTTTAGTAGCGATTTATCATCTTGAAGTTATAATAAATAAGTATGAGCTCATACTAAGATTCATTACCTTGTTTGAACATTGACTACCAGACGTTATTGTCAGACAATACTAAAGCTAATGTTTGCATATGAAAACCAAGATATTTTCCTACCACTGTCTTTCATATTCCTTTTTGTATATGATTGATTTTAACTTCAATCAATATGGATAGATGTTGACATGTGTATGAAAACTAACTTGGATCCCATACAGTATATACTATATTCCATATAGACATGTTAATTTAGATTGTATAATAATACGTTGAAGTCTTTCAATATTTTGGCGAGTTAGGCCTAAATATTTGGAGAAATAATATTCATATATTTAAAAAAAACCACACTTAGTAAATATTTGTATAATCTTTTTCAAATAAATAATCTTATTTTTATAAAAAATATTAATATTCACTAGAAATAGTTAACCAATGTTATTTTGATTAATAAATTAACAATTAACTAAATTTAGAGATAGAAATCATTTACCAACGTTCATATACATCTTTTGTAACCATTTTGATCCTATTATAATTAAGTTCTTCATATAGTTTAAAACCCAAAAGTACTATTTTAATTAGTGTCATATATTTTATCATAAGCTCTCTTATTAATTTTGGTGGTCAATATCTATCTATATATACACATATAATTATAATTAACTAAAAATGTAATTAATATCTTGTACACACTTTTTATGAATCAAGACATTTAAATTGATCAACTCAGTTAAACTATGTTGAAATAGTCTATAAAGTTAGTAAATTACTTATTTTAGATTAGGAAAAAAACTAGAGAACAAATCAACTTTAATATTCATCTAGATATGTGGAATGATTAAAATTCCCATTGTGTATTATTTGGTCTTACCTTTTCCACAATATCAAATTAGCATTTTAGTGTGATAAACTTCATACTCTACCATTCTCCTAGATTTGGTCCCAATCGAACTTCATTTGCCTATTAATTAAAATGTTTGAAGTTACAACATATAATATACATTCAAATCTTTTACCGACTCTCAGTTCCTATCTATGTCAATTCATTTACTCCTTACCTATTCACATAACACCCCATATTACTCTATTCCTCCCAAAAGGTGCATCTTTCCTAAAACAGTGATTGTCAAAATTTGGTTAGAAATGTAACTAGTGTTGTTTCTACCCTCCATCTCTTAGTCTTCCTGTTCAATTCATCCCATTGTCTTCCCTATTTATTTGTATACTCCCCATACAAATCTTATGAACCCTATCCAGTCACTTCCATACCTTCTTATCACCTCATGACTTCACAGTGAGGATAGACGCCACCCAGTGTTTACAGAAGGAAGTAGCTTTGCAAACCACCTAGAAACAAATTGCATCCCCCCTAAATCCAAGAAAGAAGCATGTCAATATCTTTAGGTCAGTCCAAGAGATGCCTCTCTTATGATCATGATGATGCAAGACCAAAGTTGTGGAAATCCAACTGGCCTTTACATCTACTTTCCTCCTTGTCACTCATCACCACCAACCATGCCATTCACATTCTATTCATCTATCAGTGATAATCGCCCCTCATTTATGATCTCCATCACACACTACTAACCAAGAATTATAACCTCATGAGACATCATCTCTTCAAGCATTGCCATATACTAGATCCTATCCACACTTAACCACCTATGACCTTGATAGTGTACTATACATTTCACCTTCGAAAACCTTGAATCAACAAGGACTCTACAAGGTTATCAATTTAATCATATCAAACCTATAGTAATTGTGAAGTCCTTCCCTCTTACTATGGTGTCAGGCTGCACTAGAGATTGAGCCAACAATTTCAACATATCAAACCTATTGAAGCATGTTTGGAAAAACTAAACAAATCTTTCTTTCCTATGCAAGCCATGCAATTGAGAGAGATCCATCAATCTAGTGTTGGGAAGTCGTTGACCGAGGAAATATTAATCTCAAATAGAAGAATTCAACTCAATAATGGGCATCAACAATAACTAATGTATACAACATATGGAAGGTCATTGAACATGTTCTTGTATTTCAATTTATCAAGAAATCAATCTGCGAGATAACTAAAGGTGAAATATTAACAAATAACATTAGAGTATACAACTTAGTTATAATGGTTAATTTATCACACATGCATACATCATGTTATTGTTTACGCATGCAAGTGTATATACACCATTACTAACAAATAACCAGTATATATTGATAGTCTTAGTTTTACTATTATTCAAATTTGAGAAAATTATGTTTACATAAGTAATAGATGGATTTATAGATTATAATTATAATATGATTTTTTAATGTTGTTATTATGATAATCTATCTTAATGTATCTGGTATCTTAATCACGAGAATATTAATACACATTTGCATTAATAAGTAATAAAAATGGTGACATAGAAATTCCAGTATTCCATAGTAAGAAAAACAAGTCTATAAATCTTATTTTAGTTATGAGTTCAAAAATCTAAGTTATATATATATATATATATAAATATAAGTTATTTAGATATATAATAAGGATCTGGGAATTATATCTTACTATTTAACCTTATTTAATAATTAAACGGTAAAAATAGAGAGAACATATATAAGTAAGTTTTTTATGAGCATTTGCATATATGAATGGGTTTAGGGTACATGTTATTTTGGACTATATATGAATTTGATTTCATATAACCATGTTGTACATAATTGTATTCATTTACATAATCGAGATCTATACATGAGTATGTGTCTAGTAAATAATAAGGTATGTTGGATGTTAAACCCTAGATATTCCTAGTAAGGGTATTTTGAAAAATTATATATATATTGCATTGAAGGTATTTGACCTCAAATATTAAATGGAATTATACTTTGTTAGATATAAAAATCTTTAGGATCAATTATATAGGAAATTATGACATAGTTAAATATGTAACATTGATCATATATAACCTAGTTGCTTAAAAATATAAAGATGTGGAAAATATGAAATAATAATCCTAGATGGAAGGAATCTTAAATAATTCAAATTAAACCACATTTAATTTTGAGCCAAATAGTAACAAATATTCTTGTATGTTGTATCTATCTCATCACAAATTCATGGAGAACTTTGAATTATGAATATCACCTCTAGAAATAGGTTAGTTATGAAGTTCATTTATGTAAAATTACCCTATTCGGTTCAAACATTTTATGATATATATTCATTTTCCTACAATCAGGAATTTTCTTAAATATTACTTTTTTTAGAAAAAATATAATTCTATCTTTCATGAAATACAAGCATATAGTTTCTCTATAACTATTGTGTTATCTTTTTAATTGGGTTATTATATCACTTTCCATCTTTACTTTGGATACCATAGAATCTATTGATCATTGAACCATTTTATCATTCCATACTATTGTACATGCTTGATAATTGGACATGTTAATCTTGAGTGGTGGTACTTTTGTACACACACACACACACACACATATATATATATATATATATATATATATATATATATATATATATATATATATATATATATATATATCATGTGTATCACTACATATATTTTTGGATGCATGTTTTAGTCCCCTTTTCCCTTAGGGTATACTACTTTTTTTCTTTCTTTCCCATTGGTTCGGATTCTATGGTATCTCTGTCCTAAAATAGAGGCTTAGTCTAACTTTCATGAAACTCTATTATAGTTGTTAGTTTTGGAAATGATAACTGGGCAAGATATTTAAAATATTCATATTATTTGCATAAAATTAAGGTATCTTTATTTGAGTAATCATTCTCGTGAATTGTTTTCTTCTTAAATTTCACTTCTTTATATCCTCGTCCTGTATGGAAACACCATCCTTTTTACATAAAATCCTTATGATGCACAAATATCTATATTTATGTACATATATAGCTGTCTTCAATGACACATACCACTTCATATTTCCTCCTCTTCTAGGTGGTGTTCTCAAACCACTCATACATAGTTGTTCTAGCTGATGACGATCTAGGATGAGCTTGTACCAAGAAATCAAACTTGAGGATAGATTGGGATTTCCTAGTTGTCCTTTGCATTGGTACTTCATAATAATTTTATGTACCTTTATCTTTTTAATACCTCCCTTGAGGTTAGGACCATGCAAAAAGAATAAACCTGAAATTTATCTACTTGTGTAAAATGATTTCATCTGATATATCATATTTTAGAGACAAAACTACATCTTTTCCATCATACATATTAGTTTGTTTGTATTGAATGGGATACTTCCTCAATTATGTAAGGATCAGATCTCGTTTCAGGTGGTACTCCTTATAGCAAGATAAAAAAAACTATATCTCATTTCTACCCCCTATCTGTCACATGCAAAATGAACTAGGATGAGCAACAAGATTAAATATATAGATTAAGCTCATGGAAATGCAATTATTTTCTACGGAAGAAGCCACACATATATAGGAAGACATTATTTATAGAAAATTGCAATTTTGTCACATTTGTCCTTAATGATCAAAGAATTGATGATATTGGTTTCATGTGCTATTTTGGATGCAAGCTTAAGAAGGTTTTGACCTATTAGTTCAAGAGAACATCAAATATTATTATCATCAATTAAGAGTCTCTTAAGTTTTTACTGTTGGATATGCATTGGAAAATAAAGATATCTACCTTCAACTGCTAAAAATTATCACCCATATGCATTATTTCTAAAACTCTAACACCTATGTGGATTGAGTGGACGATAAGCTTAGGAGTGTGGATAAGTGAGGTAGGTACGTTCCATATTTATCCTTTCCCTTTTTCTTTCTTATAGGAAAACTTGATATTTATGAAAATGTTTTCCTTCCATATAAAGACATTTACTTTATGTTGCCTCCCAATTTCTATGAATTTTCTAAAAAAGGGGGTAAATTTTGTACTTGATTTTGAACCACTCTCTTTGTTGTTTATGAATGTCTCTATATTGTATCTACACGATGTAAAGCCATCTTCTTACGCTTACTATCAGGAGGAAAGGAATAAGGATAGTTCTAAAGTGCATAGTTGAAATGCTTTACATAGTCCTCCTTTCAAGATTTGTAGGGATTTCTTAGACATCAAAATCCCTAAAGTTAGAGGGAACAAAGAGGATCCTAACCTTGGGCACGTCTTCGCATGTGATCGTACACAATATCAAGCACTAGATAGAATTTCTTAAATCCATCAAAAAGGAATACTATAGCAAGTCTTCCACCTTGAGGATACCCTAAAAGGAAAAAAAAGTCTTGACAGCTCACTAAAGAATAAAAAATTTGAAAACCCTAAAATAAAAAAGAGATGGAATAAAAGCATGAGTTTTGTTCCATGAATTGAAGAAAGAGGTGCATCCATGTGTGTGTATGTGTGCTCTCACAAATGCTTACACATCTTGATCAGTTGTATCCCAGAAACTCAATAGAATAACCTTTATACATAGACGATGTTCACTAAAGCATGAACACTCAAGGAATTTGGTATGTGAAATGTGAAATCACTACTCTAAATCTAATTGGTTGGACTTTAAGAACCACTTTCTTACTAAAATAACCAATTGTTGAGTGACCTACATAAGTATATGTTCCACCTCTCATCCCAAGCCTACTCACACAAACTGCCTCATCTTGAAAATAAAACATATGAGTGAAAACTATATTTAGGGAGATGTGCAATGAAGACTGTAAACAACATTTGGAGTTTATACCATGAGAGATGCTCCTAAACTTGACTAGTAATCTTACAAGTAAATATCAATGCATAGTAAACCTCCCATGAAAATTTACTAGGAACCATCAAAACAATAAGGATGGAAATTATAGCCCATGCATTTATCATGGAAAAAGGCTGATGGAGAAGCTTCATCATTACTTTCTAACCTTTCCATGATGCTTTCCCTACTCAGTTATGTTTTAATCATATTATTAGCCTAAGGAAAAGATATATGTGATGATTTGGGGTTAATAATAACCATATGTTTGTGAACACTATATGTCTCTTTAATCCTTTTCTCTTCATGTAATTTAGGACTTTATCATGTCACTTCTACACCACATTCATTGATATCCTACATTATTGAGAGCCTTTAGAGTTGTACATATAGGACTAATTTTGAGACCTTAAATTGGTACAATTAAAGGGAGGCATCTCATTGACTTGAAGGGTAAATCTAGACTCTCATTGGGCGACTGAAAGTCCTAATGAGATATAAATTCTTCATCATACTAGACATTCTTTGGGAAAGCCCACATCAATTTGGACAAACACTAATGTTGAGTTTCCATTAAAGTACCATCCTTGTCAACCCAAGCCATTTCCATTAAGAAATCAATCAAACATTCATTATCCTAACACTCCATTGGATGACATTTTTGTATCACCCTGATGAACTCCCATCAAGTGCAAATGGACGATACACCACCACTAGCCGACTTTCTCATCAACTAATGAGATGGTAGATCAAATATCGTAACAAACTATACCTTATCTAATTTTTAATCTGTCACTCACCAATGACGAGGTGGAAGCCATACAAAGCCTCAACAATAGTACATGTTGATGAAGGTACATACCAATGGTGAGGAATATTAGGTTCGTAAATGAGGCATCTAATCTGATGAGGTTCATGTCTAATCGATCGACAACATCACAAAATAAAATAAATATTCATTTTTAGGCCCCATCACAGCTTCCACCGCACATGCCTTTGGCGTATTCTCCTTTATTTGTGGCCTAACTAAAGTACTATTTATTCAGGGTACAAGGATCAACATCAACCATTGAACATGTTGCCATGCATAAGAGCCCTTTGCCTTACTTCTAGACATCTTAATCCCCCCATGCCAAGGTGTTGTTGGTTCATTAATTGACCATCAACATAAATGAGAGTTTCTTAGACTACCTTCATGTAGAAAAACCTATGAGCATACTCCATATGTTCTTCAAGAGAGGAAAGGTCGTGAGGCTATTCTTCCAATTCTTGACCCTTAATGAGGAGAATAAGAATGTATCTATAGCTTCAATTCCACCCCTCAACAATGATCAATCTATCCATCAATTATTCTTATCACATCCTCTCTTTTAATCAACATATATGCCAACCATTATAAAGATACCCTAAATCTAAACCATCTTAAGGAAGAAAACACTAAATTCTAAACCAACACATTTAAAAAGTATATATAATACATCTTTCATAAAATCATAAACTGATGCCACATCATATGAAAATATATTTAATTTTCACCAATCTTATTGCTCACATGCAATTCAGTTTACATCAAGTACACATACTTGAAAAACAAACTTGGTGCACTACTCATCCCGATAAGGAGAGAGCACATGGACATTCCAATCTACATTATTCTATTTACATCTTCTTTTTCATGACTTATTCTCGATAAGACTTTATACCTAAAAACATTTACCACAACCTCATGAGACTCATATAGAGCCCTAGTAAGTGGTTACCACCAACTCAAAATAACTACATGAGTCAACATCTTATTAAATATATTGAACTCATAAGAAACTTTTAGATAATACAAAGACCAACAGGTAATTCTAACATATAGTAAAATCTAAGTAATGATAATGCTCTAATCAATCTGATAAGGAATTCACCTTGACCAATTCCAACTATAAAACATCTTTAAAAGCATGTATATGAACATGTTAGTAAATCTGAATTACTTCTGCATGATAAACCAATTATATGAGTAACAAGTCAAGATATAAAGTATTAGACTCAAGAGATAACAATAATATCTTCTTTGTAACATCCCACCAACAATACCAGGTACAAAATCCGTTAGTCTTGAAGCTAAAGTACACATTAGCCTTGTCTATCAAACAAGTCTATTCAATTGAACTATATCCAAATCATATTCATATTGAATATTAAATCCTAGCATCGACAACATTTATGATAAGGCTCTAAAATAGACAAATAAAAATATGGAAACAAATCATCTTATAAAAGATTGACTAATTTCCAAAATTCATCACTAGCATGTATATCATCTAGTAGTAAAACATATGTAACACACATGTGCTACATATTCTACACAACTTGGCTTCTTTTATTTATTTTTCCTAAAACTACTTGGCTCGTACCACACCAAGTATAAGTTACAATGCATGATTCTTGTGTCAATGATTCACCCTCACTATTTTAGAATTTACCTGACCACCTTACGATATCAACAATAGACCTTGGTACTCGATAGGGTTTCCTAAAGAGGCTCATGTCCTTATCTTGGGTATGTGATATAGGAACCAACATAACAACATATCACTTACCATCATATTTTTTATGTTTCATTATTTCAATTTATCAAAGTCTATTCCTCATGGACATTTACTTTCACAACACAGGGTATAAGGCCAAAGTCACACCACATGACTCACCCCTAAATCTTGGTGGTCTAACCTTTAGAGTCTCAATCCACACTCTAGATATCCTTTTAATAAATCTCTAATTACTAGACCGTGATCTGTTTCATTACCCCTATATGGACCTTGAGGGAAAATCATGATTTTTAGGGAACCTATTTCACTTGTTACTAATCCTTTTCAATCGCTTATAAAGAATTCAAATAATCATAAATCAAGTGTGTGTGTTTGCACATCTATAATGATATAAAGTAGATTATAGTTATAAGGAAGACAATAAATGAAACAAGAAACACAACAAATACATAATTTGCAACATATATGTTTCCTTCCATTTTCACATCATCTCATAGAAATCATCGTTGGTGGACTATCATCCTGAGACATCATCTCATTACCCAACATTTACCAAATAAAATTTTGTATATATAATCGATAATTGTTAATTCAATCCCAACATCTTTCTTATTAATTAATTTCATATCACATTTGTTAACAAAAATTCACAGAGTCAATAGTTATAACAATAATATAAGCATATAGACATCAAATATTATTCATATGCTTGAAACAATTTTATCATATAATATATACTTATTCCATCTGATATCTATAGATATGAATACATATCAAAGAATAAATGTGCATAACACACATAATTCTCCTTTTTTACTATTTACCATTCTTCATTAGGGTCACTATTTAACACATATGTGATCTCATTTGAAATCCATCACAGTGGACCATTCTAAGGATACAAGTCTTATATAAAAATATACAACTTATGAATTGATTCACATCATCAAACTTCATCTTATAATTCAACTAAACTAAACTTATATACATTACTCAATCCCTCATTTGAGAAATTATTATTATCATATAGTTAAACATTTTAGGGTTAAAATTAGGTTCTTAGATCCAACTATTAAATTTTTTTCATCTTTACTTCATTTCATAATCATCAGTCATGACTTCTTTCTTGTCATGTTCAAAGTATTCTTGGAATCAATCATTCTAAATTTACTTAGTGCATAACAAATCTCTCATTTAAATCCTTTATAATCTGATTTTAGTGTATTTCATTCAACATAGGTCATCCCAAATACAATTAAAGTAAATGGATGAAAGACTTCCTTATACTAATTTCATTAATATTTCACTCATTACTTATCATCACAATCCAATTCAACCTTTTCAATTTCTTATATTGCATTTATATTCATGTACCATGTCCTTTGACTTCTAATGTCGTTTTAGTAATTAATGCAACCTTTTATTATTATATAGTTCCCAGTTTAGGAAGTACAACATATTATCCTTTCATGTTCTTACCTCTTATCTCTTGTTATCTTCTCAGGACATTGTTATATGACTTGTATAAAAGCCTGCATCTATATGAGTTTTGCTCATTATTCCAAAAATTATACTATGATAGATGAATTAGGATAAAATCATTTTAATAGGACCTATCACCTTCCATAGAAGTAGTAATACCTAAAATTGAACGTTTCTTCACATTTTATAAAATTATTTATACGACCATGTTTTATCTCTCATACTAAACTTAGTACATAATTTCTAGGGTTTTGAAAGAAATGACTTTGTTTAGTACAACATAAGGACCTTATTATTCACTAATCTCATCAATGTGTGCAGGGCTGTTCATCAAGGTTATTCACACACACAAAAAACCTAGTTTAAATTTCTACATAATTCATCCGACAATTATAAGTATGCATTGATTCATTAGCTCATTTGATTCAATCCAAAAAAAGTAACCTTAGACGTGGAGTACCTCCATTTCAGACCCTCATACTAATCACTATGTACATTCCATATACAATTTGAGAAAATATCAAATAATATAGTTGAGCACCTCATTCTTATCAACTAGAAATATGATTTTATACTTGTCAACTCAATTTCCAAGCATATCAATCAATTAGGCTAATTTTTAGGCAATATATGTATAAAAGAGCATAGTTTTCTATTAATAAATTTTTGATTGAACATCAATCAATAGATCAAGAATGAAACATATAAAATTCAATGAGAATGAATCTAAATTAGTAGCATTTGATTTTGTAATACCTTCCCAAATGAATAACCAATTGCATACAAATACAAGCAATAATCATGATGATTTTCTAGATAGAATAAGCCTTTCAACATGAATATAGATCTTAAGAGGGTGATAAGTACTCATCTCAGGTGTAGAGAACCTTAGAAAATATGACGTAATCTGAGTTCTTAGAAATCCATCAAGGTTTTATCCATAAACTCCTTTTCTTCCTCCTTTTTGTATGGAATCCCTATAGAATGAGAGTAGGAGATAAAAAAGAGAAAATATGGTGTTACAACCCCAATTTTTGGGTTCATTTGGTGAGAAATGTAATTTCTCATAATAAAGATAAATGAACAAATAATGATTGAATGCATGAATTTCATTTAAAATAACCTTGTTGATTTATTTGTGGGCTTTATTGGCTATTGGGTCCACTAACACGGAAAAGACAAAATAAAAATGTAGAAGCCTCTAGAAGGCAATAGAGTGTAATCTAAAGGTGGATTTCGTGCCTCTTGGGTTCCTTGGGTCCCAAGGAGTCCAAAATTGCAAAGATAAAGCAATAAGAAAAGAAAATATCAATTAGATATTTCTTTATTAAGAAAGAAATTAAAAATAATGATTAAATATAGAAAACAAGTATAATTGAGTTTTCCTTGATGGATTTGCGTTTCCAAAGGATTCCTAATGATAAAAGGGATGCCAATGAGGAAAATAAAAAGAAAGATAAAGAGAAATCCTTGAAAAGAGATATTTTACTAAAGAAATGAATAAAAAGAAAGAGAAAATAGATAAAGGATAAGTAAAAGGCTAAGGAATTTTCTCAAGATGGGATTCCAAGCCATTAAGGGTTCCTTGAGGTTCAAGGAATTCAAAATAATAGTTTAATGTCAAAGAAATAGGAAATACCAAATTAAATGGACTTAATTTAAAAGATATCTTGGAAGTTAATAGCGGACAGAATACAAACGTTTGGAAGGATAGATGGATTGCCGGCCACTCTATCCTGGAGTCCCATCCAAATTGGACTATTCCTTACGATCTCAGTGACCTTTCAGTTGATTACATGGTCACTCCCACAGGAGGGTGTGACTGGGACTTCATTCATAGCTTCCTTCCTGAGTCCACCTCGATAGCTATTTCTACCATTCCTCCACCCTACCCCGGCTCAGGGAACGACGATTGGTCATGGCCTTTCGAGGAAAACGGGCTGTTCTCTACCAAATCAGTCTATCGTTGGATTAGACGTGAGAAGGAGGTATCCACGCCTAGTCACTGGAGGAATATTTGGCAAGCCAAACTGCCGGAGCGCATAAAAATGCACCTCTGGCTCATGATGCATGGTGCGCTCATCATGAATATGGAGAAGCGGCATCGACACATGGAGGTGTCGGAGGACTGCCATATTTGCAATAACGGCCAGGATACTATGACTCATGCTCTTCGGGACTACCCGTCCAGCCGGGCTGTGTGGAAACTGTTGTTTCCTAACGAAGACCATCAAGCTCTCCCTGCCAACGACTGGCTCCGGCAGTGCATCATGGCGCCGGCCGAATCTGCTACCCTGCGTGCGGTTTCCTGTTGGCATATCTAGTCATGCCAGAACCTACAGATTCACTAAAATCAAATCACACATGTCACAAAGAAGGTGGAGTTCATTAGACTCTGGGCGGAATCCATTCTCATGCTTCCCAAGGAGCTTCCCATAGTTCGTCCTTCTACGTACCTCAACACCATAAGGATCAATGCCAAGTCAGTCTATGTTTTCCTCGATGCATCTTACCAACTTGGGCAGAGTACTGCGACTGTCGGGATTCATGCTTTTCAGGAAAATGGCTCCCACATCCTGGGCGTCTATCAAACTATTCAATCCACCTCTTCTCTTGTGAGTGAAATCACTGCTATCTTGCTGGGAGCGCAGCTTTGCAAGGACAGATCTTTGGATTCCTTTTGTATCCTCTCCGACTCCATGGTGGCCATCAGGCATATCATATCCAACCCCCCCCCCCCCCGAAGTTCCTAGCCTACACTAGGGAAGTCAGGAATCTTCTTGGACACTCACCTGAGGTGGTTATACACCATGTTCCTCGTGAGTTCAATGTCCCTGCGGACAGCTTGGCAAAATTTGCTAGGTCTTGTAAAACTTCTCTTAGCTTCACCTCCACTGTACCCCATTGGTTCCTTGACCGGTGCCATGTGGATATTCCAACTATTTTGTCCACAATAGAGCGCGGAATGAATAACTAATTGCTCTATTTTCTCAAAAAAAAAATTAAAAGATAGCTTGCTTATGGAGAAAACACCCTTTTCCTTTGGAATTTGGGTCTCCAATTTGGTACACAGGTAGATGATATCCATCCAAAGCTTCATCTAAAATTTGGTGGAAAAAGGATAAAGGAATAATGAGTTGTGATTTTTATAAGTTTCCTAAAGTAAATGGATAATCTTGGAACCGTAATAAATGTCACAATGAAATTGAATTTCAGATTAAACGAGGATCGTTGATCAGGAATCAGAGGGATGGGACTAAGTCCCAGTCACAATGGGCTGTGAAGCAGGGGGAGGAGATTTCTTTTCCCACTTTGGTTGAGTTTCAAAGGATGTGCGCAGATGGAAATTATTCCATTGAACTCAGGAGGTCTTTCCAAGTCTGATCATCCTAGGTTTCCATTGGTTTCGTAGAGAAACCAGGAAAACCCCAAATCCCAGGAAGTAATGGATGTGCCTGTATATATATGGAGGGTGCTCCATGATGCTAGCATCCCCACAAATTGTTCTCGCATGTTCAGACCCCTGAGAGGAGTTCACCAGTACTTTCAATTTGGTCAGAAACCTCGACCCTCTCCCTCGTCGAGCTGCTACCGTCGCCGGAGTAGCGGAAGCTCATCAGCAGTGAAGGGACAATGCCAAGGAGGAATTGACACCCCAAGCAAGTTCGATAGGGGCTGGCAGAGCTCCTGAACCGGTCGAATTAGTCACAGATGCGTGGATGGCCAGAGTCAACCCTTGAGTTGACTCGGCTAGGTTGCTCGCGAGCCAGCGCGAGGAAGATGATGACTAAGGGGTAAAAGACCCCTTTGCCCTCCCTCCTCTATTGTTTAAGGTAAGGGCATATCCGCCTTTTCATTCTTTTAATTGCAAAAGAGACGCATCCCTGTGGACCGTTAGATCTCGCGTGGTCCTCTGGACCACGGATCAGATGGTCAGCAATTTTCTAAAAATAGAAGATAAATCCATTACTTTGCAAAAATCACAACTTCTGCTAGAAAACTCAGATGAGGAATGTAAATACATGAAAAGTGATCAAAAAAATATGAGGAATACATAAAAAATAGTTTGAAGGCCTAAATATGTCTATTTTTGCAAAAGTATCTAATTTGGATGGAAAAGACATTAATTTGTGGTTAGAAACCCTAATTGTTAATCAAGGATAGATTTAATACTGCAATTAGGTTAATTCAAGCATGCTTAACTTGTCTAATGATAAAGTTAGATTTTATCCTATTTTGATGATGGAATTGCAAAGTTTAGGGTTTTAAACCTAATAATGTAATTAGTACCCTTAGAAACCCTAAAGTGAGGAAAAAGGGAAGAAAAGATATAGTAATATGAAAATTAGGGTTTTTTTTGGTCCAAACCTGATTTTAAGGATCATAATGGAAAATAAGACAAGGTAATTAGGGTTTGATGGATATTTTGATAAAAGTAAAATAAAAGTGGTAAAAAGGAAATGAAACGCTAATTATGGTCGAAACTTTAAAAAGGGCTAGTAACCCGAGGGCACGATTAGGCCTATTAGACTTGGATACCATGATCCATGATAGAGAATATTAGATGTTTATTTCAGGGCCAAATTGTGTGCTTGCTTTCTTGATTCTGGATTACTTGCTTGTTCGGATTAATTCTGAATTCAAGACAACTTGACAGGTATGTGGTTAATTACGATTAATCACATTAGTTTTCCCGATGGTTTCCTAGTTGGTTAATCGCATTGATTGAAACTAAACAGTTTGGATGTTCATACTACAATTATAAAGTCACTATGGTTATCACAATTATAAATACATGTGTATTCTCACACCTACATGCCACCCTAATGGAAGATGCCAATAATGTCAGGCCCAAGAGGGTAGACCGATGGGCACCAAGAGAGGTGACCCCAGACACCAAGCTCGGGAATGAGAAAGTGGTCTATGATGCATGACTATGGGGCACCATGAGAGGTGACCCCCAGGAACCAAGCTCGGGATTGAGAAGGTGGCCTTAAGTCAATGGCAAAAGAAAAACCCTAGAGGGGTAACCCAGGGTTAGGACAAAAGCGGTGGAGAATGACATATTGAAAATGTAATTTGGTTTGCTAAATTACCCTGATTGTGATAATTAAATTGTTAGCCATACTTGTGAAATTATGGTTGTTCCCACATACCAGCATATTCCTATATGCTGACCGACGTTTTGTTTGTCGACATTTTAGGAACAACAATTGAAAGAACAAATAGTAAAGTGACACATTGTGGAAATAAGAAATAAAGTGCAAGGAGGATTAGATAGAATGTATCCAGGCTATGGATAGAGTAGCTTACCAAAGTTTTAAAAAGGTATGCAAGGTTTTATTTTATACTAGTTTTCAGTTTAGTTGGTAAAAATTGATAAGTTTTATTGATTATTTGTCGAACCTTTGATCTTGTTAATTGAGAAAATGACTCTGATCTCTTGGTCTCCCTTAATTGGGGGTTACCGGGAGGCAGGGTCGTTACATATGGGGATTTGTTATTTTTTTAAATAAAATCAGAGGGATGATGAATTTTTTTTAACCGAAGTTAGAGGGAATTTTTATTCATCTCGCCCCTCTCTTGCAAGCTGGTTCAAGAAAATATTATTACAAGTTGAATTACTCATAACAGAATTAAACTTGGTAGTACTACTACCATTACACATATCCATGTTGACAAAGTCAACTATGTTTCTAGGAGGACACCTATAGTAATAGGGGCCCCTCTTGTTTTTAATATGAAATGTAGCAATATGGTCAACGACCTTGTTCCCCTCACGATTGATATGAACATAGGTCCAGCTTGGTCTAAAACCTCTATTCGCAGCAGCAATCCATCTTCCCAGTCTAGGGAACTCCTTATCATCTCCTACCAGAGCCAACTTAGCATTCCTACAATCAGTTTCCACACATATTTTATTACAATTCAGAGTTTGTCCGATCTCCACAGCAAACTCTATGGCTTGAGTTTCTACTTCAAGAGCACTGTCAGCTCGAAATGATTTGCCCCAACTGCCACACCAGTGGCCCTGATCGTCTCTGCATACAATAGCTGCAGCATCTTGGAAGGATGTAGGATTGAAAGTTGCGTCGGTATTCATCTTCAAAGTCCCTAGTTTTGGTTTCTGCCATCCGTTGTGAGGACCTTCATTCTCCGTCATTGTTTTTTTCTGCCGCACAAGATTTCAAGCTGACCATCACCTCTTTGGAAATAAGAGCCTTCAGCTGACCAACAACAAGTTTCTTCTTCTCGAAGACATGGAGGTTGCGATGCTTCCATATCTGCCAACAACTAATGGCAAACTGGATATCATGCGGTGTGGATGTTGCCACGTTATCGTGTATCCAGTTCCAAAGGCCATTTTCACCGAAGAATTTGTTCCAACAGTTCTGTGCCAAAATCTCCTTCCACACGAGTGTCGCCTGTTCACAGTCCCTTAGAGAATGGAAAACAGTTTCTTCCTCAGTGCCGCATATCGGACAGAGCACATTAGTAGTCAGGTTTCGGGCTACTCTCCTATTGTTTGTCAATATGGCATTGTGCCCCAAAAGCTAGAAGAAATATTTGATCTTCGTGCTTGCCTTCAGCTTCCAAACTGTCTCCCATTTGCCATCAGTTCTAACATCTTTCCCTTCTCTCAGAATGTCATATGCACTCCTGGTGGTAAAGATACCTGAGTCAGTGTGGCTCCAGGAATGGGTGTCCTGGCTATCAGTCTCCAGGGGGACATCCATCTGTGTGATCTTCTTTACAATGTCCTACGACAACCAGTCTTCAAGGAACTCCTCATCCCATCTATTCTCCAAATTCACAAGGGAAGAAACTCTTAAATCCAACAGCTCACCCGGCACCGGTTTTAGGACGTGGTCCTTCAGCGGTGTAGTATTACCCCACCATCTGTCAAACCACACCCTAGTGTTTTCTCCATTCACAGGAATCATCATGGAGTTTTTATGGATGAAGGCTTTGCCACTCAACACAGCACACCCCAGTCTGGAAATATTAGGCATACATCCTCCATTGAAGTTCATGAACTTGTTCAACAATCCCCCGCACCACAGAGATTTCCTTTGAGTACTCAAATGCCATGCATGTTTGTAAATCATAGCTTGGTTCAGTTCCCTCATCGACCTCACTCCCAGCCCGCCATATTTTTTGTCGCTTGTAATTTGGTTCCAAGCCACAAGAGAGAGAGTATGTTGTTTCTTATTCCCGCCCCAGATGAAAGATCTAATCCTACTGTGTAGGCGGTTACAGATCTTTGCCGGTAGCACTGTTGTCTGCATGTTTTAGCTGGGGATCGCCGTGAAAGTCGCTTTAGCCAGACACACCCTGCCTACAAGACTCAAGGTTCTAGCTGACCAAGAGTTTATATTGTTCAAGACCTTTTCTAATATGTTGTCGTATGTTGCCACCTTCACTCTACCATGGATAAGAGGAACTCCTAGATATTTCCCCATGTTCTCCAAATGAGTGAAACCACTTTCTCTACATATATGTCTTCTGAGACTCAACGGGACACTCTTAGAAAAATGAATACAAGATTTGTTCACTAAGATTTCTTGACCAGACACTGCACCAAATTGTTTAAAGCAATCCATCACCGTTCTCATTTCCGTCACATCCACCTTACCAAAAAGGAATAGGTCATCAGCAAAACAAAGGTGGGAGATCCTGGGACCCTTATGGTACATCTTATTGGGTGTCCATTTCTTCTCACGCACCAGATTTTCTATAGATTGGCAGACTCTTTCAAGGCATAGCACAAATATATGGGGATAAGGGGTCTCCTTGCCTGAGACCTCTAGTAGCTTTAAATGAGACTACTTTCTTCCCATTCCAGACTATGGAGGCCTCTCCACTGGAAATAGAATTTAAGATATAGGTTCGTATAGACTCAGGAATGGCCACTTTCAGAAGTGTGTCTGCTATAAAAGGCCAGGTCAACTTATCATAAGCTTTAGTAAGATCCACCTTAATGGTTATCATCCTTGGAGCAGTCTTCCTTCTCATGAGATGAATGATTTCCTATGAAACCATGATGTTGTCAAAAATTCTCCTGCCAGGAATGAAAGCACTTAGGGTAGGAGATATCCAGTTAGCTAAGAAGTGTTTTAAGTGTTCAACAACAACCTTGGACGTTAACTTCAGCACATTATTGTTAAGCGAGATGGGTCTGAATTGATCACATTTCTCAGGCTTCGTCACTTTGGGAATGAGGACAATGGTTGCATCACAGAGAGATTGCTCAAGCTCTGCACCTGAGAGTGCAATGTTGATGGTTTCCAGAAGAGAATGCTTCACCGTGTGCCAGCTTTTTAAAATAAAAGAGTTGTCTACCCCATCCGGGCCAGGTGCTTTGTGAGGATTGGCTTTAGATAAGATGTTATGGATCTCCTGAAGGGTGGAAGCTTGCTGGATAAACTGCTTTTCTGTGGAGGACAAAGGTTTGAAGGCTCCCCAATAAAGGCAGATCGCCTCCTGGTTAGAATAGACAGGTTCTGTGAAGATCTTCTTAAAATGATTTCCAACCATATAAAGAATAGCATGTTCATCCGTCACCCAATTACTCATTTCATCTTTAAGCATGGAGACTGTATTTTACCTTTTTCGCTGCTTAACAAAAGCATTATAGAACTTAGAGTTATTATCCCCTTTGATGGTCCAATTAATGTGACTCTTCTGTCTCAAGTCCATTTCCTCCTTTTTCAGAATATTCATGTACTCAGATTCCATTTAAGCAATGAGTCCAACAGTTTGGAACTCACTCTAGGGAGATGCTCCACCACATACTGTGGGAATTGTTGTATAAATTATGCATTAGCAACAGCCCTATCCAATCGTTCTCGCAATCTTCCATGGACATATGTATATTTTGTGCCATTGAAACCCAAATCCGAAAGTTCAGTTTCCAGAAGGGTGTTGTGGAAAAGATTAGCCTCATGAAAGTTGTAGTACACACTTCCCATCTTTTCCTCAGGCAGGAGCGTTGTATTGAAATCCCCCATAGCTACCCACGGCATACGATCATCAATCCTGATGTCCTTGAGGGCCTCCCACGGAGTTTTTCAGATAGAGATGTGAGGACTAGCATAGATAAATGTAACCAACACTGCGTCATTGATCTTGCAAGTTACAAACTGCCTGTGATAGTTAACAATCTTGACCTCGACCTCCTCCTCCTTCCAGCAGATCCAAATTCCTCCTGTGAATCCTCTCACTTTGCATCTGAAGGATTTGGTGAAGTCGAGCTTAGTTATAGTGTTTGTGGCAGCTTGGCCACTGATCCGTGGTTCTAGGATAGACACAATAGGTGGTTTCTTAGAGCTGATGATGTCTTTAAGGACTCTCACTCTGTTATCGTTTCTTGTACCTCTTACGTTCCAGCACACGATGTTTGCCTTAAACATTAAAGATGGATTGTCAAGATGTACAGTGATATACTTCGACAACTCAAGTTGAGATGGTTTCCCACTCATCTTCGAGATGGTGATGAAATTTAAACATATGTATTATGAAATTTAAACAAAGGATATAAGATTAACCATGAAAAGATATCTAACTAAGACCAACTTACTTGATGTCATCAACTCCATGAAGATAATACCCTAGATCATTAATTCCACCTCTTTCTCCTCTTAAACCCTAACTTTTAATTTTGTGTCTCAAATAGGGATGACATTATGGGAGATACTAGGATTTTAGGTTGATGATATATGTCAATTTAGTGCTTCTAGTAATGATAAACAAGCCCTATTGTAATTTTTTGGGCAGACTTTGTCATCAACCAATTTTGTTCCTAGTAAATATATTTATTGATGAAGGGTGTGGGTAAGTCAACCATACTTATAAAATTATGAACATTTGATAAATTACTTGAAGTTTAGTTTTTGGGATACAGTTAAAATTTTATCCCAAACAAGTAACCCAACAAATAAATAAATTTCAATATTCAATCTTCTATATTTTAGCCTTATTGCATGGTTGGCTGAGTTCGTCTTGGGTGGCATCTCAGCTAATGAGAAGACCCCAATAAAATTTAAAATTTCTTGTATTTTCCAGGAACACATATATTAAATTATACAAATCATATACAAACTTCAAAGAAATCAGAGTTATAGATAAAATACTAAATGTCTTTTACTGCAACACCATATTTATCAAATTACACATTCATATTCTAGAAAAATCCTAATTTTTTCTGACTAGATTTTACTCTTCTCAAACCCTAATTATTAAAAATAAAAGCATGAATAGAGTTTCTTATTAGGTTTAAAACATGAAAAATAGAATATCCAAATATAGAAAACTTAAATAATGATTATTGTATACAAGGAAGTAATCATCCAAGTAAAATCTAACTTGATGACTGAGATGAAATCAAGTAATTACAAATTGTCCCCTCCTTTTTGGACTTTCTCCCAAAATATAAGAAAAGAAATAAATGAACATCATAACATATTATCATTCATCTGTTTTAACGTTCTCTTAGAATGATTTTTAGGTTATCTTTCTTCCTTATTAATTAATTTTCATACTTTTTGAATCTATTAGTTTGAAATTCTAACTTTGATACATTTGATGGATTTTTCATCCCATTTCATCATCATATCTAGTATTATAGGAACTTGTTTTTCACATATGTTAATGATACATCAATATTAACACATAATTCATATATCCTTTCATTTAGTTTCAATTTTTGATGATATATCTCATAGATTTAGATTACGTTCATTGTGTATTATTTTCCACATTCATCAATTCTCTTAAAAAAGAAGGTAATTTAGTAGACATCATTCTCAATCCTATTTTTTCTTACAAATTTTAGATTAATACTCCAGTTCAAAAAGTTTTGGAATTATCTTATAATCTATCAAATTCATTGATCTTTTTCATGTGAAATTTCCAAGTTGTTATAGGTTCCATACTAAATAATTATAATCCTTTCTCTTTCTCCATTTTACTATTCCTTCATTTTTACCATCACACATTATTGTACTCCCAATCGTCTTCATTTGAATGTCTGGTTAGGGCATCTAAAAGAAGTATACTCAATAATTTGATACTAACTTATCCCAACATTCAGGTACTTGAATAGAGTATCCAACTACTTACTACATTCAATATGTGTATCATTATAGGTTACATTCAAAATCCATTTTATAATTGTGTACAAGATCCTATTATCTCTACAGACGCATCTAACCTAGGCTCTGATACCACTTTGTCACATCTTCTCTTTTGAACAACACAAATTCCAACCATTAGAGAGAAACCCTAAACCTAAAAACCTCTTAAGGAACAAAACACTAAATTCTTGACAAACATGTTTAACAAAGTATATGAAAAAAAAGAGGCATATGTTCCGTTTTCCTATATCAAGAAACCTCATAAACCAATGTCACATAAAAGGATAATATATTTAGTTTTCACCAATCTTATTGCTCATATGTGGTATAATTGGCATCAAATACAGCGACATGAAAGAACAAACTTGAGTATAGGGACATTCTAATCTAGATTTTTTGATTTACATGTTCTTTCACAGATCTATCTACTAAAAGAATTAATACCTAACACTTTTGAAACAACCTCGTTAGACTCATATAGAGCCATAATGAGTGGATACCTCCCACTCAAAATGAGTACATGCATCAACATCACATTAAGCATATTGAAATCATAAGAAACTTTAATATAATATGAAATCTAACAGGTCATTCTAACATTTAGTCAAATTAGACAATGACAATAATCTAATCAATTGGATAAGGTATTCACATTGACCAATTTGGACAATAAAACATATTTAAGAGCATGTCTATGAACGTACTAGTAAATGTGACTTGCTTTATAATGATAGTAGGATTGTAGGAGTAACATATCACGATATAAACAATTAGGATCAAGACATAACACTAATATCATCTTTGTAGCACCTCGTCATCAGGAGTAGGAATACATCATGCAATCCTAAAGCTGCAGTAAACATTAGACATGTCTGCCAAATAGGACTATTCAAATGACAAGTAAATGAAAATCATATTCATAATGGATATTGAATCCTAGCTTCAACCATCACTCAACATTTATGATCATATTCCAAACTAGACAAATAATATATGGAAACAAATTATCTTTATAAAAGAAGTATTAGTTTTTGCAAAAAAGAAATATATTTATTAATAGATCTATCAACTAGCAGTAATTGGAATGTAAAAATTATTCAACACATACTCCACATGGTTTGTCATCTTTTATTCATCTTCCCTAGAACTAGTTGGCTTTTACCTCCCAAGTAGAAGTCCTCACATCTATTTGTCATGTCAACGACTCACCATCACTATCTTAGGATTTACCTCGCCATTGTAAGGTATCAAGCAATAGACCCTGGTCCACCATAAGGTTTCCTAAAAAAGTTCATGTCCTCATATTGGGCACACGAGATAGGAACCAACATAATAACATATCACATATCATGATATTTTTCATGTTTCACATTTTTCATTTCATAATAGTCTATTCCTCATGGTACTTTCATAGTAGAGGATTTTAGGCAAGAGTCACACCAGATAACTCACTCATAAACACTATTGGTCTAATATTTAAGGTATTGATCCACACTCTGGAATTCCTTCTCATAATTCTTTGATTACTATAAGAAGATGCATTGAAATTATCCAGTATGGACCTCGGTAGAAACTCACAGTGTTCATGGAACCTAACTAGAAGCGTCATCATCTCACTTGTTATTATTAATTTTTAATCATCTAAAAAATAATTTAAACCATCATTTATCAATTGTGTGTTCTCTCACACTACTAGAATGATGTAAATAAGATTACAGTTAACATGGAAGACTATTGGTAAAACAAGAAGCACAACAAATATGTAGTTTGCGACATATATATATATATATATATATATATATATATATATATATATATATATATATATATATATATATATATATATATATATATATATTTCTTTCCATTTCCTCATCATCTCATAACAATCATCATCAATGGGATATCTTCCTGATAAATCATCTCATCACCCACCATTTATCCATAATGGGGTTTCTCAAATATAATAATGCTTGTTAATTTCAATCATAACATATTTATTATCAGTTCATTATATATCACCATTTTCATCAATTAATCACAAATACATTAGAATTTCCTATGAAATATGCATATAGAAATCTTATATCATTCATCATGATCAAGTCAAGTTTTATATATAGAATATACTTATTTCATCTGATTTCTATTGATATGAACAAATATCAAAGAATAAACATACATAACACACTTAATGCTCCTCTTTTTTATGGATCTGCATGGGCCGAAGCCCACCCCCTCTCCAAACAGGTGCTAGAGCCTGGATGACCCAAGAGGTTGGTAAATACAGCTGACCCGAGCGGGGAATCGAACCAGCGACCCTTCATGAGGGGCGCGCTGGCTTGACCGCTCGGACTACGCTGGCCGGGTAATGATCCTCTTTTTTAGTTAGAGTTACTATTTAACGCTTTTGTGATCTCATTTTTAATCAATTAGAGGAGTAGGAAATTATTAAAAGAAAAGTATTCTAATAGGAAATTACAATCTAGGAAAACATTCTTATGAATCAATTCACATCCTTAGACTTCATCGTGTAATTGAAACTAACTGTACTTATAGACATTCCTCAATCCCTAATTTGAGAGTTATACATTTAATCACATAGTTCATCATATTCAAGTTAGAGTTAGATTCTTAGATACAACTATTAGTTATCTTCATTTTTGCTTCATTTCATAATCATTAGTCATAACGTCTTTCTTATCATGTTTACTACTTCTCTTGGAATCAATCATTTTAAATTTAATTATCCATAACATTTCCCTCTTTGAAATCCTTCATTCAATTTAGGTTAAACCAAATATATCTCAATTAATTGGATAAAATATTTCCTCATACTCAATTATTTATATTTCACTCATTACTTATCATCACAATTTGGTTCATGCTTTTCCATTTCTTATCTTTCATTAAGATACACGTACCATATCCCTTGAAATTCTAATGGAATTTTGATAGTTCAAAGCAATCTATCTATTCTTATATAACTCTCGGTTTAGGAAGTACCACATATTAGGACTAATTATTCTTACCTCCTAATCTCTTATCAAATTCTAAGCTAATTGTTATATGACTCGTTGATGTATGCATAAATTATCGTTATTTTGATATCTAATTTGGTTATTTTCTGTGTCATTTGTGCTTAATTGAATATCTTTTTAATACATATTTTACCAAATTAGTAAAAATCACTTGTCCATCATTTCTTATATTTTTACATGTATTTTACATGCATTTTACATGTTTTAATTATTATAGTAATTATTTGATTTTATTCATTGATTATTTTATTGCAGATAATTATTATTTACTGGAGCAAAGTCGATACCATCGACTTGCAACTCGATGGTAGCACCATGGCATCAGAGTACAAATATTTTTTGCTCCAGATTGAAAAGGAAAAGGACGTTTTACTGTGAAGAAGTCGATACCATCGACTCCTAAATCGATACCATCGACTCAGATGTTGCGGACCAAATTTTAATGTGTTAAATCTAACACATGTTTGTATTCAAAAATACATTTTAGGTTTCCTCTTGACCTAAACATGTACGACGGCTATAAAAGACACCATTAAAACCGCAATTGGGAGATCTATCATGGGGGGACGATAATACAGCGGAACGGAGGGAGAAAAGTAGAGGAACCCTACACGGAAGACCTCGGAGGCGTTTTGGCGGCGGAAACGACGGCAAATTCTCTCCATCTTCTCCAGATCCACTCTTTAACCCTTTCTCCAATTTACTGTATCTCGAAATTCATGTTTTACATCTTTTCGACTTACTGTGATACCATGTCGTCTATTTCCGGCTAAAAACCATAATTCTTTAGGACCGGGAGTAGCCCGGATAATCATTGTATGATACTTTTTTTTATCATAGTAAGTCATCATTAATCTCTTAAATCTGTGGTATGAATTCATTTTCTCAATTATATTGTTATGCTTGATCACCATAATAATAACATAATGCCCTTAATTACTTTGAAAGAAGGGTTAACGGTTGAAAAGAGATGAATGTCACATTAATTAACAAATCCCTTGAACAAGGTGATGTAAGATTAATGGTGGAAACCTAGAGGTCGATATTAATGCACCTAGTTTAGGGTATAGGTTACTACGACGGTGGAACCGACCTAGACATAGGTAGTGAATTGTACCACGATAGTGGACAATTCTGACTACAGGCCACTACCCGGAATTGAGAGATGAACCTGAATTATTAGATAAAAATTCATACAATGATAACCCGCGGTGAAACCGCAATCCTAAAGATCGTCACCTGAATTGATTAAATTAAACCTTTTATCAATTGTTTTGTTTTCTTTTTATTTTATTTTCTTTTTTAATCAACTCTTGTTTTTGGCTTAGCTGATCAATCCTAATTAGTAATAGTCTTTAATCTCACAACTCCCTGTGTTCGATAACTCGAGACTCATAATCACATATTACTTCGACACGTACACTTGTGTATTACACGCACGTTATACGCGTGTCAAGTTTTTGGCGCCGTTGCCGGGGAGTTGGCATGGTTAACACTATGAAAAGTTAGGATCGTCCACTCTAGGCCATTGTATTTATTTTCTTTTTTTTTTATAATTTTTTTTATTCTTCCCATTTTTCATTACATAAATCTTTACTTTTAGTTTAGGCATTGTACATATTCATCTAAATATTTCTTTGTAGTTAGTTTTCTTTCATTAAAAAAATAAATAAAAAAAGCACATGGCCCCTATTTGTTCTGAGTGTGGAAATGCACATGTAGGTTATAAATGTCTGAGTCCACCTTCATTACATCATGAGAAAACCTTAAAGGAAATTCATCATGAGCATATTAGGATTTTGGTTCAATATGTTTTAAATCGCAAAGGTCCTATTTCTAATGGAGGATGGGGTAGAATAGAGAAAATGGAAGAAGTTGAGATTGAGGATAAGGAATTAGAGAGCGAGGATAACATACTGGAAGAAGTTTTAGAATCACCTCTATCATGTCCTTCCATTGATCCCACACCCACACCCTCGAATCCTAGGATTGATTTTGAATATGATTGGGGATCTGATGAGGAAGATGAGAATAATGGTGCAAATAAGGTGGAAGACAATTTTGATACATGTGTTTGGGATATGAGTGAAGGAGAGGAGGAACCAGAAGGTGCTTTATTTGATAGTGATCTTAGAGAGGAGGAAGAGAATGAGGAAGAGGATATTGAGAGTGAAAAGGTGGAGGAATTTCCCATTACTCATCACATAATTCCTTCACCACAAGACCCATCTCTTCATTTCCTTATGGGGGATCCTATATGGGATATATATCCAGATGATAATTTTGAAAGTTTTTGTGAGGATATTAAATGTGGGGGAATTGAATTACTAGAGGAGGAGGCACATAAATTCACCTATGATATAACCCCTCCATTATGTGTAGATAGGAGTGATCCATTGGGGATGGTCATAGAAATTAAGGAGCAATCATCATTATACCTTTCACCTCATGTCTATCTATTTCTGCATGTGCTCCCACATCAAGATTTGATTGTGAGTCGTGTTCATGTTCATGTTCATTATAATGATAATTTACTGTTGAAATGGAATGTCAACCATACATGTTGGTCTTCTGACTATTATTTATTTTTTCTCATTGTTGCAAGGAACCAAAAGTTTAGAAGGAAGAGGCGGAGAGAGCTTTACCCTCCTCCACGACCACCTGATTATTGTTGATTGACATGTGTCCATCCTAGGACGTTAAATAAGGAATCTTGTGGGAGGCAACCCACCAATTAGGTTTATTTTGTTAAACTTTTCAATTCTATTTTTACATTCCTATTTGTAGATTGTGATATCTAGTTTGGTGCAAGTAAAAAAGGTTCCTTGATATGTGCATTCAGTGTGTAGGGACGCACTGAGTGGGTACCACCGACTTCACTGTCGGTAGTACTGAGTTTTCATTAGTGACATCTCACAAGCTGAGCAAGCATAGACACTTCACTGAGCTTGAGTGCATATTGGAGGGCAGACTATCATGTGGATCGCAACTACTCATATTTGACCCTAGAGTTCACCGTCCATACTGGTACAGTCGTTCCATGTATCTTCCTTTGCTTTTGACACTGAGGACAATGTCATATTCAAGCTTAGGGGGAGGAATGGAATGACACTTCTATCTTTATCTTGCATCTTTACTTTTTATCATATCTCTACATGTTTTGCTTTTGTTGTTTGAAATTTTTTTTAGGGTCCACTTCTATCTAGTGTACTTGTGGAAAAAAAAAATTATGGTTAGGATTAGCCATTTTTTGATGATGTGGTATCAATTCTGATAATTGTTGAAAACTGAATGTGCTTTTATGCTTTGCACTTTAAGCTAAATTTGCTATGTTTAAGAGTACATAACTGGAGGAATTGTTTGGATTAGTCAGCTTGAAGACATACTGATTGAATGAAAAACCTAACTTAACCCTATGGCTTGTGTTATGACTATGATGTTTGAGTCCAAACCAACCAAACAGTAACGTGATCTTTAATGTGAATTCTAGAAATAAACTCTAAGGTTACCCTGTTACACAAGTTGATAGAAGAGGGACATATCATGGTTGGGAAAAACATTGTCTCTTAGTCATGTGATCTCATCCACCTTCCATTCATCTTCAATCACCACCATAGGATGATAAAGTGTAATCCAAGTTATTTTCCTCTTGTTTGCATTACAAGGCATGATAGGAAGCATATAGTTAGTACATTTTATTATGCATTAGAAAAGGAAAAAAAATTCATAATCTCTTTTGAGCATTTGTAGTTTGCATAACAAAATTTCATATAGTTGCATTTGCATTGCATATTTCATAAGATGTTACACATTTATTATCTTCTACGGTCTTCTCTCATGAAAGAGCGTAAAGAAAAAGTTGTATCTCCTTACTCCTTCTCCAAATAAAACAAAAAGCAAAAAAAAAACCCAAGCATGAACTGTTCATCTTGCTAAAAATAGGGTAAGAAAAAAAGAATTATTGAAAAAGAAAAAAAAGAGGAGAAAAGGAGGAAAAGAATTTCAAGTTCAATGTCATATTCTCTCTAAGCAATAAATAAGGGAATTATGGATTTTTTTTTGTAAGAACCTTTCCACTTATACTCATCATTAGGATGGGACATTCATTGCATGCATCATTCCACCAAAATGAAAAAAATAGTCATTAAAAGTCATACATTCACATTTTATCCATCATACAGGTGCATCATATTTTTACTTTTTGCATAAATGATTTGGATTATTCTTGTGAATCCTATTTTCATAGCCGCCCATCTTTTTCACCCATTGCTCTTCATGGTAGGCCACGATCATAATTAATCTCCTCATCCAATTTTATTTGGGGATCTGCTTCCAAGTAGTTTATTTAGGTAGATCAGAGCAATGTAGATAGGGAGATCACATGGTGCATCAAGCATGTGTCCTACTAGCCATGATATTAACTGCTTCATATTGATAGTGTTTTTCATTAATCTTATTGTAGACATCTATTATGAACATTATTGATCGCTTTAGAGTAGTTACTTGTTCAGTGGTTGGCAAGGACCGGTTTGGGACCGACTAGTGGAGGGTGGTTAGGAAAAATAATTCATAGGTACTTGTCTTCTTGCTGACTTTTTAAAACAAATCCAAGAGTAGTGTTGCTCGAGGACGAGCAATATTCAAGCTTAGGGGTGTGATGTATGCTTAAATTATCGTTATTTTGATATCTAATTTGGTTATTTTCTGTGTCATTTGTGCTTAATTGAATATCTTTTTAATACATATTTTACCAAATTAGTAAAAATCACTTGTCCATCATTTCTTATATTTTTACATGTATTTTACATGCATTTTACATGTTTTAATTATTATAGTAATTATTTGATTTTATTCATTGATTATTTTATTGCAGATAATTATTATTTACTGGAGCAAAGTCGATACCATCGACTTGCAACTCGATGGTAGCGACATGGCATCAGAGTACAAATATTTTTTGCTCCAGATTGAAAAGGAAAAGGACGTTTTACTGTGAAGAAGTCGATACCATCGACTCCTAAATCGATACCATCGACTCAGATGTTGCGAACTAAATTTTAATGTGTTAAATCTAACACATGTTTGTATTCAAAAATACATTTTAGGTTTCCTCTTGACCTAAACATGTACGACGGCTATAAAAGACACCATTAAAACCGCAATTAGGAGATCTATCACGGGGGGACGATACGACAGCGGAACGGAGGGAGAAAAGTAGAGGAACCCTACACGGAAGACCTCGGAGGCGTTTTGGCGGCATAAACGACGACAAATTCTCTCCATCTTCTCCAGATCCACTCTTTAACCCTTTCTCCAATTTACTGTATCTCGAAATTCATGTTTTACATCTTTTCGACTTACTGTGATACCATGTCGTCTATTTCCGGCTAAAAACCATAATTCTTTAGGACCGGGAGTAGCCCGGATAATCATTGTATGATACTTTTTTTATCATAGTAAGTCATCATTAATCTCTTAAATCTGTGGTATGAATTCATTTTCTCAATTATATTGTTATGCTTGATCACCATAATAATAACATAATGCCCTTAATTACTTTGAAAGAAGGGTTAACAGTTGAAAAGAGATGAATGTCACATTAATTAACAAATCCCTTGAACAAGGTGATGTAAGATTAATGGTGGAAACCTAGAGGTCGATATTAATGCACCTAGTTTAGGGTATAGGTTACTACGACGGTGGAACCGACCTAGACATAGGTAGTGAATTGTACCACGACAGTGGACAATTCTGACTACAGGCCACTACCCGGAATTGAGAGATGAACCTGAATTATTAGATAAAAATTCATACAATGATAACCCGCGGTGAAACCGCAATCCTAAAGATCGTCACCTGAATTGATTAAATTAAACCTTTAATCGATTGTTTTGTTTTCTTTTTATTTTATTTTCTTTTTTAATCAACTCTTGTTTTTGGCTTAGCTGATCAATCCTAATTAGTAATAGTCTTTAATCTCACAACTCCCTGTGTTCGATAACTCGAGACTCATAATCACATATTACTTCGACACGTACACTTGCGTATTACACGCATGTTATACGCGTGTCACTCGTATAAAAGCCTTGCATTCATGTGGGATTTACTCATGATTCCACAAGTTTTAATATAATAGATGAGTTAGAACTAGATCATTGTAACAGGAAGTATTATCTTCTATCATCATCATCATCTAAGCCTTAATCCCAACTATGTTGGGGTCGACTACATGGATCCTTCGTTTCCATTCAGCTCTATCATGGGCCATATTCTGATTGAGATGTAGAGATTCAAAATCTCTCTTTATAAGCTCATCCCATGTTAATTTAGGCCTTCCTCTTCTTCTATTTATAGTGTTTGAAATATTTGAAAGTAATAATACCTAAAATTGATTATTTTATATATTTATAATATAAAATATAAGACCATACTTAATCTGTAATACTCAAAGTAGTACAACATTTCTAGGATTTGAAAGAGTCGACTTAGTTCAATACAACATAAGGACATTATTATTCACTAATATCATTAAGGCGTACATGGTTATTCATAAAGGCTATTCACACACATAGAGACCCTAGTTTTCATTTCAACACAATTCCTCCCTCACTTAGAAGTATGCATTGATTCATTAGCTCATTTGAGTTAATTTGACAAAACTAACCTTGAACATAGAATACCTCCATTTCAGACCCTCACATTGATCCTATGTACATGCCATATCTCATTCTAGAAAATATCTAGAAATATAGTTGATAAATTCATACTTATCAATTTCAAACATGATCCTATACTTGTTGACTCAATTTTCAAGCATATCAATCATTAGGCTAATTTTTAGAAAGTATACATACGAAATAACATAGTTCTCAATTTGTAGGATTTTTTGTAAAACATAAATCAATAGATCAGGAACTAAACATATACAATTCAAAGAGAAAGAATATATATCAATAGCATTTTATTCCCTAATATCCTTCCACACATTTCCATACAAATACAAGCACCTATCATGATTGTTTTTACTGGATAGAATAAGTCTTTCAACATGAATATATATAGCTTAAAAGGGAGATACACACTCACCTCACATGAAGAGAACCTTAGAAACATCCCATTTTATATAAATTTTTGGATATACATCAAGGTTCTGGTCATCAACTCCTTTACTTCCCACTTCCAATTTCAAAACCCTAAAAAAGGAGAATAGGATAGAAAGAAAGAGAAAAAATGGTGATTTGCTATCTTATCTATTAACATTATAGGTAGTACGAAATGTAAACATAGGAGAGAATATTAACCATGAAAACTATCCAAGGAAAATCAACTTACTTGATTTCATATACTCTAGAAAGGTAAAACCCTAGTTCATCAATTCCACATCTTTCTACATTCAAACCCTAACTCTCCCTCTCTCACCAGAATTGTGTTTCTCAAGTAGGTATGATGGATTATGGAGATACTAGGGTGTTAATTTGATGATACATATTAGTTTTGGTACTTGTAAAAATTACAAAAAAACCCTTCATTGCATTTTTTATTTGGGCATACTTTGTCATTGGTCATATTGTTTTTGATAAATATCTCGACTGATGAAGGGGTGTGGGTCAGTCAACCATACTCCAAAAATTACGAACATTTAATATATTTTCCAAAGATGAGTTTTTAAGATACAATTAAAATTTACACCCAAGCGTGTAACAAAATAAATAAATAAAAATAAAACATTAGTTTGCTACATTTCAACCTTAATTAATGGTTGGCCAAGTTTATCCTCAGTGGAATATCAGCTGATGAGCTGACCAAATAACAATAAAAAACTTGCATTTTTTAATAGAACACATATTTGACTTATATAAACTATATCAAAATTTCAAAAATATAAGAATGAGAAGTAAATACTAATATCAATTTCTAAACCACTACATATATCAAATTATGTATTGATATGCTATCAAAACCCTAATTTTGTCCGACTAGGGTTTACACTTCTCAAACCCTAACTATAAAAAATAAAAGCATTATTAGAGTTTATGATCAATAGTGTATAAACATTATAATTAGACTATCATAATTGACAAGATTAAATAATAAATACTTTATCTAAGCATGTAATCATACAAGTAAACCCTAATTAGATGACTAAGATGAAAATGGGTCATTACAATTCTTCATTCATAAACACCAATAAAGTGATATATACACTAACACTTGGTTGATGTGAGAGGATCTACTCCACCTTCTACTGTTTCCTTCCCATTTCCCCTATTTCACCCATTTTATACCCTAATTTGGGATTAGGGCCATGTCATATTTTAGTTCCATATTGCTTCTCATTAACATGAGTATCTATTTAATTGAACTTGGGTTGGTAGTAGACACCAAACTATGTAAAAGCTTTACATTTGTTTGATATACATAACCATCGCATATTTTTATTCCTTACTCCCATTTATTTTATATTGTGTATATACTTAGCTACCTTCTATATATGTTATATTCCTTGTGTCCTTAGATGATATTGTTTGGTCAAATCTATATTAAGGAGTAGTATAAATGCACATGAGTGTTGGATAACTAATGGTTATGATCATTTAGTTGTTTTTTGTTCTTTGTTTGCCATCTACATAGAGAGGTACACTTCTAACTTAGATATAACCAGATCTTGAGAGAGGATTTAATAGATAGTAATGATGAATTCTCACATACCAAGCTAAAGGTATAAGATGAGTATGAGCATCTGCATGTTTGGTGCATATGTATAGTAGGTGAACTCCCATTCAAGTTCCCTTTAATCATCTCTTTATACAAAAGTGTTATCAACCTTGGTTTCCTCTCATAACTTAGAATTTGTGTCTTCTTTACTTTTTTAACCTAGTGCTATGCTTTGTTCCTTTGGAAGTACCTTAAACTACTTATCATTGACTTGTCTAAGTTAAGACTAGAGGTCCTAACATTCTTCAACCTTTATCCATGAGTTCAAACTAGGTATTACATTTGTCGATGCATATCACTGCATTGTGTCTCTTTGAGCCAAATTATAAAATTTTAAAGTCCATTTTTCATTTGGAAGATAACGATACTTATTTTACATTGGGCCACACCTTTTGATCTAGTCAAAATTTGGGTGGAATAGATCAGCTCAGGTTCATCAATGTATACCTCCCTCTGCTGGGGTTGATAAAGGTGGAATAGTCAATGGTGAAACACATGAACTTTGGGGAGGATAATAAGATCCACATAAAGACACTTGTTCTCTTCATTGGGGTTGATGGAGGTGGAGGAAGAACCTTACACGTTACTTCTCTTAAAAAACAACTAGAGTGTTCTCAGAGGCGTTGGTCTATGAACATGATCAATGAAGACTCTATCTGTGTCGGTGGTCAATGGATGAAGTGGAAACACATTGGGATGGGGGAATCCAGATGCATGGAAGTGAGGTATAGGGATCCTAATAGAAACCAATTTTAGTGCTCAAGCTTGATCCTTGTACCATGACTACATGATTTACTTGGGTCACTAGTGAAGGAGTAGATGCCTTGACGCATGTGCAACGTAAGTTGGGTAACAATGTAGAATATTTGTGAATCTTTGTATCTCATTGGTCAATGAGACATTAAACTTTGAGAAGTGGATGCATCATATATGCTTGTGATCTTCCTCACCATCAGTCTGCAACTTCATAAATAGGAATTGAGGTAGAGGCTCCTTCAGACTGTCACCTCATTTATGGTGAGTGGCCTATGCGATTTAGGCTCGGCATATGTAATCATCATCCATCTTTCTTTTAATTGGTAGAAAGGAATGTTTACCAATCATTATGTTTTGTCATTTTTTTTCAATGAGGGCTTAGTACGGAGGGAAACTGGTGTGGTCCAGTGTAGTTTTTGAATGATGAGTGTTTGATCAATGGGATTCCATGTGATGGATCAGGTAGATAAGGATGCTTCATTGTTGAAACTCAATATTGATGGTTTTTCTAGACAATGTGGGTCTGCTTAAGGCTGATGGAGAGTATACACGACATCGGTCCTTTCTAATTCTTGATGAGAGCCCAAAATTATGGAAGGCATACCCTCTATGTTATGAGTTTTATAAATTTGGTTAGACCAATGTAACATCTTAAAATGGCCTATTCAGTGTTATCACAAAGGTCCTTAGTTTAAGAGGAATACATAATAGATAGGGTTCAAAATCATAGGACTTGTCATGCCAAAGGAGTCAATAACATGAGGATGAAAGAATGAAATAGGAAAATAACATCCAAACAATTGTATGCAACTAAAAATGCTTTACATAATCTCTTGGGATGTACAACCTGAGTGATAGATTTTGTAACCTTTTGAATGTGTCCGCAAGAGGAGAGCGATGTGAATAATAGAGCCTCCTGACTTCCCCCTAAAAATACTTTACATAATAGAATCTTCCCTTGCTTTAGGGCAAGAAGAGATCCTATGACCAAATGATTTGCAGTCTATAAATATATTAGGCTTGATGAGGTAGTCCATCTTGATAGTAGTAGGATTAGCACATGCTAAGACAACAATATCTTTTCATAAAAATGATGATGCCTTTACCTAAACACATACTTCATTATTTTAAGGCAACATATAGTCCCCACTGATTCTAGAATGGGATGAGGTCTCCCTACTCCACTTGTTACTCTTTCCAACTATTCTAGAGTCCAACAAAACCTTATATTTACTATGTTGATCCAAACTAGTGTGGCAGTGAAATATAACAGGAGAAGAAGAGATACAATCATCCATTTTTGGATGACAATGAGAATTCTTCCATCATTCATGGTGCAACTAAAAAATACTATCACTTATCATGTGTGAGGTGGATAAAATATCAATCACCCCTCCTGAACAACTATATAAAAGTTTCCAATGCATCCCAATCACTAAGAAGAATTAAACACACTTCTTAATGGTAAATATCACATGAAAATTATCTTCCCAAGTAATTAACACCTCTTACAATCATGATATCTCTATAAGTTTGACATTGTTCCTCTCAAAATCAGCTCCAAAAAAGGAATTGGTGCATTTTTCAAATTTTGTTTGACCTTGACATAAAACCAAAAATTGGAATCCATCATAAGTTTATTATACACTTAATTACATGGAATGAACCTCTGTGTGGTTTAAGGATTTTGATAAAGCTTTAGGATCATGGCTTGGGTCGGTCCTAGCCTCCTTCCTTAAGTATGTGTCTCTCACTTCCTCTTTTAAAATGAACTCCAAATTATAATTGGAGGCTTTAGGAGAAAGATGTTGGTTGTATGACATGAGATCCATCTTGTCATGATTGTAATAGGGATACTTTATACTTGATGAAATTATTAGGAAAAGTCAATTCCACTTATTATGTGTGTTTCAATATTGGGACGATTAATAAACCTAATAAAGTCTTGGGAATGATATAACTCAATGACATATGGTTTGGGTTGAAGACCTAAACTTGGGATTGTATGTGTAATAAAAGTAATCATTCTTGTTGTGTTCCTAGTCAGTTATTATTGTGGGTACCATAGGAAAACAATTATATACAAGACTGGCATGTATGGTGAGCAATGCCTATGTCTCTTTAGTCATGATATTGGATATCAACTTAGATGCATGAGAACTTGTTGGAGAACAAGTTGTATTGAATATATCCACCTTGAGATTGACACATGGAAGTCATGTAATGATATGTCAGAGTCATATTTCAATGTGATAATGGAGACTGTGAACCTTAGAGTTGAAGTCACTACATCAATCAAAAGTCATTCTTTGTGATTTGACCACTAGCCGAATGTACTCTAAATTATGAGTTCCCCAAAAGATAGTGATCGGGTGCACTATGACACTTGCATATGACTAGGAGTAATGTAGATGGAATTTTTCCCTCATTTAGGAGTGATATTCTGGCCACTTGATAAGAGATACTATGAAATTCATGGTCAATATACGATATTGAGCTTACATATCACAAATAGTCATCTCTAGTTCAAGGAACATATATTGAGAGTTAAGACGATGTCATTCCATGCCTTAGTTTTAGTCTAGATATCTGTGACAAAGGGATTATATAGTCATGGAAAAACTTATCACTTTACAAGTTGTGGGTGGTTTCCAACTCATTAGTTTTACTTGGGTGGTTGGACATTGCTCTTTTCTTGTATTATTTTGAACATCACTACCAACATAATTAGGAACCTACCAGGTCACACTCATAAGGATGCATAAGGAAAATTATGTCTATAATCAAACATCTGATTAGAATGGTTTTGAATTATAAACATGAACTCACCCTATGATTGGTGATGAACCCTCCAGATTCATCTGCACAGTCGCCAATTCTAGGGATTTTGTTCCTCATATTGACTGATTTACCCTCGCTTTGGTTTACTTTGAGTGTTTCACTAATTTCTTGCAAATATTGCCTAAATAGTTCTAATTACTAGTATATTCGATGATATTATCTCTTACACATTCTCCTTTCCCTTTGCAGATCACTCGCAACCATCCGATCGAGATCCAACAGTTCCTTTTCATCCAACCACTAAGGAAAATCAAGAAACTCCATGCATACGGTCTCAAGAACGTTTGGATCCTCGCGGTCCCGAGACCGTTTGGATCCTCGCGGTCTCAAGACCGTTTGGATTCTCGCGGTCTCCAGACGTTTGGATCCTCGCGGTCCCGAGACCGTTTGGATCCTCGCGGTCTCAAGACCGTTTGGATTCTCGCAGTCTCCAGACCGTTTGGATCCTCGCGGTCTCAAGACCGTTTGAATCCTCGCGGTCTCAAGACCGTTTGGATCCTCGCGGTCTCAAGACCGTTTGGATCCTCGCGGTCTCCAGACCGTTTGGATCCTCGCGGTCTCAAGACTGTTTGGATCCTCGCGGTCTCAAGACCGTTTGGATCCTCGCGGTCTCAAGACCGTTTGGATCCTCGTGGTCCCAAGACCGTTTGGATCCTCGCGGTCCCAAGACCGATCCAAGCAATACCGTTTGCTGATTGCTGGAGCGAAGGCCAATTGCTTGCCACGTGAAGAACTGAGAAAAACCATTTGTCTCACTTATGCAAAGATCGAATGGAGAAGAATCCATCGAATAGTTCACGTGAAGACCGAATCATACCAACCAAATACATTAAGCAAATGAATCCAAATTCAGCTACGTGCATGCAAGAAAGTATGCATGCAAAATCATTATCAAATCTGCAAACCGTGTGGGCTGATTGGAAAAGTCAAACCAATTAGAAAGGGAAATCACGCGGACCGTTTGGGAAATAAGATAGTCACATTAACTATGCACGTGAAGAGCACTGATCGTGAGGAATGTTGCTAGATGAATGGAGCGTTGCTTTAAGGCCACGTGAAGTTGCCAAGATAGGATATTGATAATCATGAGAATGTACAGCACAAAGAAGCAGCGAGACCACGTGAAAACTGAATTGGAGTGCTGCAAACAAAACATCCAGCATCTTTTAAACCCACGTGAAGGCAGCTACTACTACACATACAGCTTAGACCGCGAAGTGCATGCAGCACTTTGGCAAAGCCGAGACCGCGAGGGCTGGAATAATTAAGATCGCGAGAGCAAGACCGCGAGGGCTGGAATAATTAAGACCGCGAGGCCGAAACCGCGAGGCTGAAGTGTTTAAGACCGCGAGGCTGAAGTAAGTAGCAAGACCGCGAAGGCTCAGGTGAAGACCGCGAGGGCTGAATTAAATATCAAGACCGTGTGAGCAAAGCAAACGGTATGAAGAAGATCTTTTAGTAAACCGTTTGGACTCACACAAAATGCATGAGGGACAGATATGTGCCTATAAATAGGACCCCAAGGGTCCTTATTTGGGGGCCGATCGGACTACGGCCAAAAGCTGCCGGACTGGGACCAGTGCCGGAACGCCGCCAGATTGCCCGAGCACCGTTTCCGACCAAACTTCACCCACAGCCTCAGAATCCCATCCTGAGTCCAGATCCGGTGAGCAGCCAGTCCGGGCGCAGGTCTAGTAGGCTGTTCCATCACCATCTCACCATTGCTCACACCATAGCTCCGCCTCATCCTACTTTTGCTATTCCGGAGGTTGACCCGAAGATCGAGGCGGAGAAACGGACGACATCGACCACGACGGAGCAGTCCCGGAGACTGCGACGATCTACACCGGGCTGTCACAGATCTACTCTTCTGCTCCGACGATGCTTTCTTTCCCTCTCTTCTCTTTCTTTGTTGCTCCCTCTATGAGGAGCGAGTAGTTCCATCCACTCGGGTGCGGGGACTAGCCCCGCTGCCCGTGTTTTGTATCTTGTACTAATAAGATGTTATCATTCTGTTTCAATACTAAATCGTTTCATACATGCTTGAATGTTGGCCGCATTCTTGTATGCATCTATTGTCTTTCGTTGTGGTTTGTCTACGACCGCTCTTGAGACTCGAATACCGATTTAGTTTTGGTTTCTGGTGCGTGTACCCACCGCACACCCGTTTCGGTATCTAGGAACGCTTTCTAAGGAGTGGAGTAAACTCACCTCCATCGTTGTACTTTTGTACTATGAAATGGAATCAGTTGACGTACAAAAGTGCGATCTTGACAGGTCGAGGAACACACTCTGAGGAGAGAGTGGTGCAAAGTACTTGACCATTCGTTCGAGAATGGCTGACGTTGCAACACTCTCACGTTTCTCGTAGCTATATCCTCGAAAGAGGGATAGTCTATAAGGATACTAATCGATTTGGTAATTATCGCTCGCTTGTTAAGTTTTCCGATGCACGTTTCACGAGGTCGAGTAAGATTTTCTCTTCGGAGACCACATATCTTCATTGACACGTAGATACGTACCGAATGAGAGTTACTCAACCCGTGAAGGATGTGTGCACCGCTCTTGTCCTATAAGACATCGGTTTTGTACAACATCCATGTATCTTGCTTACAAGTCTTGCTATGTTTGGTACAAGTACAATTCATGTGTAGTGGTGGCGAACACCTGCATCACCCCAGTGATCCATCATCATCTGCTAATCTTAGTTTTTAATCCTTAAACTAGTTTTTTCTCTTACCTTTACTTTTGCATGCTTTAGGTTAAATAACTCAAATCAAACTTCTGGTCTTAGATGATTAGCTTAGATTGATACGAAACAAGAAAAGGACACTCAGATTCTTAACATTGTCCTTTGGGTTCGATCCTAAACCTGTACTATGATAAGGCTTCCACACTCTTGTGGGGTTGGAGCATTTATCTAGCACCAGTTGTAGGTAAACCTAGAGAGAACATCAACTCCCTAGGGTTTTTGGTGCATATTAGGACTTCCATTGGAAGAGTAATCTTTTGGTGTAAGTTCTAGCTCCATCAAAAAATGGCGCCGTTGCCGGGGACAACGGTATAAGAATCGTCTTTTTCAAATTTTGTGTCGATTTAGGTTTCTCTAGGGTTTTCTTTTTCTTTTCAAAAACCTAAAAAGTAAAGGACTTAATCTTGCATATCATCTTGGATTTGAAGTGGTTGGTCAAACTTAATAAACTCTTTCTTTGATCTCAGGTACCAATTCTCTTCAAAATGAAGCAGTCAGTGCCACCAACCAATAGTTGTCAATTCTGTGACGACTATTCTCATGCATCGATCAACTGTTTCAACGTTCACCCTCTCTACGTGATGGCCTTGCGTCAAGTAATCATGAATCGTATAGTCGGGAAACTCAGAGCAGCCATTCCATACAACTATGGATATAACGCAGGTTATATTCCATATCACCCCGGAGGCTACTACGAGAAACCTAACTATGGCGGATTTCAAGGCGTAGACTGCAATACAGGAGGGCAATTGGAAAGCAACTCAAATCAATATTATGATGAGGGAAACTATTATCAACATCAATCAAATGGGTGCCATGAAGAGCCTTTTCATGAAAATCAACACATATTGATGGAGGAACTACGTGCCTTACAAACATCGGTGGCTCAACAACTAGCTGATCAGACAGCCGCGAACAAGAAGTTGATAGCCGACCTTAATCAACTTACGCAACTTGTCAACGCTCCTGAGCAACATGCAGGACAGCCACAAAATTTAACTCAGCACATCTCTAGTCCACATGTTGCAATAAATTATGATGATGACTACGAAATCATGTGGAATGTGCCTCCCAATAATTTTCAAGTGCCAGTACAGGGTGGGGAATCATCCTCAGAACCAATGACTGAACTCAAGGATGATACCTTAACCCCACCACAAGAAAAAGAATCATTCTTCGAGCCGAAGTCTGACCCGGATAATGACTCTTGCACTATGCTCTTAGATGAAAGAATGAGCAACCAATATGAAGATTTTCTTCAATTGGGTGATAAATTGGGAACACATTTTAATGTTTATCCATCTTCTCCCCCCATAGACTCAAATCTGACCATACATATTGAGGGACAATCATCAATGATTGACTCCCTATATGACAAATGTTCTTCAACTTCAACCGTCTTGTCGTTGAATTCCAATGAAGAAGGGTCTACGTCACACGAACTCTACACTCCTTCTCAGTCAGATATAGATGAATATGAGACTGATTCAAATGAGGAGACGTCTTTTATGCAAGAGACTCAAATGATTCCATTACTGGAAAAGGATTTGATTTGTCCTTATGGAGACATTTCTGATCATTCAGCTGATCTAGAAACAAACTTCGAGGACGGGACTGACCAAGATCCTGATCCGGAGACGGACCATACCACTCTCACTGATGATGAAACAGAATCAAGGGAGGATGAGGGGTCTCAAGATGACAATCCTATGACGGGTCCTTCCCATGAGATGACACCACCACAAGGAGTTCTGACGGAGCCAGTCCTCGAACAAGAACATGATTTTTCTATTGAATCTCCTTCTAGTCACTTGAACGATTTGAAAGTGCACCATGAAGAAAAACATGGACCATCTCTTGACTTTGGGACGGATTATGATATTATCATAAACTTTTGTAATAACAAAAAGGACCCCAGGGATGACATCAAGCCACAAACCTATCCCTTTATAGCCACGCATCCCTATGAAGAAGCCCCCCCTAACATTCATGAAACTAAGATTTATCCATTACCTGAGCTAGTTTCCATTCCTCTCATAGAAACTCTTCCCAAGCACTCAATTGAACTGGAGGAGTGTTATGAAGAAGAACTGGAACAACAATATATCAGTCCCAATATTGAAGAAATGGGTTCATCAAGGGATTTTAGCCCTCAAAATGATATGTCAGGGACTAATCCCTCTCATGAAGAGACATCACTGGAACTCCTATCTCAGGATCCCATGACTTCCTCACCCGAGCAAGAGTTCATTCTACCAGTCAAATCCTCTTCTAGTTACTTGGATGAATTAAGGATGTTCTATGAAGAAAACTCCGAACAAAACCTTGAAAAGAGGAACGACGCTCTTACCAAATTCAATATTGATAAAGATGATGATACTTCTCAAAATAATTCCTTTGAAGAAGAAACATCACCCTGGCCACCATATCCTACACAAGAAAACCCAGGTGATGAAATGAAGCCGGAACCGGACCCACCACCTGATCCTAGATAGGAGGAAGTTCAAGTATCCGACCCTTAATCAACTGCCCTAGATTTTGAAGAAAGTAGTTTTACTTTGAACTTCGAGGGTGCGCCACAACTGGAAGGCACAAGTGGGCATAACCTTGATTTCTCGCATAGACCTCCAGTTTCGACTGCTTATGTTCCACCTCCCTCGCTGATGGGGGAAGGTCTCTGGATTCTACTGGAAGGACAACGAGGTCAAAGTGAGGTGCATCCAAGTCATCTAGAAGATTCGTTCAAGTTGCCACAACTTCCCAGCCAACAAGTTGTTCAGACCACTTCCTTATTTTCGGCACCAGCTATCGCAAGGCATCTTAACCGGACCTTCTTCCAACTAAGAGGACCTCCTGGTTAACATTGCTCAACCCTTCCCCTCCATCTTGAACCTAGTATTTGCTCAGAAATGGGTAAATTCGTAAGTTCGAGGTGGAGGGCGGGTGGTATGACTTTCACTCCACCCTCTATCTTTCTTGTTTCCTGCTTTTCCATTCTAGTTTCTTTTTTTGTAATTCTTTCCGCCTTTTTGTTAGTTTTCTAAATATAAAGCCTTTACCTAGTCGGCTTTTGCTTTACGAATCTGTGATCATCACCTCTTTTGCGTTGCAAATTTCCTGGAAAAGAATACTTAAAACTAGCCAATGCATGCTTTTCATTTTGATTTGTCTATGAATCCTAATGTTATATCTCATACAGGAAAAGATGATACACTTCAATAAGGCTGAGATAGATCAAATACATCACGCCTTTATCTGATTAATGGATCTGTTGTATGGATTTCTCATTTGATGTTTCATCATGTCTCTTTTGGAGCAGAGTGTGATGGAGAATAGAGACCCGTCGCATGGAATCGCTAAGCAAACTGCATCATGATCCAAACTCTCTTCTACACTTCTTCTTTCATTTTCATACCCCTCTGTTCACTAACCATGCCAAAGTCTTAAGTTCGGTGTGGCACGCCACACTCCTTTCTAGTGAAAACTAGAACATTGCCGAACTTTAAGTTCGGTGTGGTAAACCACACCTCGGCAAAACTCTAAGTTCGGTGTGGTACACCACACCCCTCTTTCCACTACCGCTTCTTCCATACCCCTCAATACATAATGGGGGTGTACCACCTTCTCAAAGAGTATACAATGATGTTTATGCACATACCGAGGTCGGTGAAAAATCTACCCCGATTCCAAAAAGAGGCCTGGCAGCCCAAATATGAAAAAAATCCAAAAATACCCTTTGACCTAAGCCAGGTGAGAATGAATAAAAGCCAGAGTGTGAATAAAAACATGAGAGTTGTGCCCTGAATAAGGATAACCGATAAAGGTCTTGCCCGGCCGGTACATTAGCTGCCCTCATGAAGGCAGATGTGTCGTGACCGGTAGTGAGATCCTAAGGATCCAAAAATAACCCCTTACCTCCCCTCAAAGAGGTAAAAGAGCCAAAAGCCTTAAGCCAACCTATACACACTTCTGAGTTACCTTTAGAAAAAGAAAATAATCGAGTGTAAGGCTAAGCCAACCAGAGTTGTGCATAAATCATTCAAAGTATCTCGATGAGTCATTTAATTTTAAGAGTCTTAATTCAATCAGAGGAGAGACTTTTATCTTTTGATCACACCCCCATTCTCTCCTCTTTCAACACCAGTGATAGATCATATGCATTTTGTTGATTCTATGGGTCTGTCCAAAATCTCATAAAACTCTTTAAACATGACCGATGCAACAGAGAATGAGAAGGAAGTACTTCAGCAACGTGAAATCAGAAACAAGGATATTATAAGATGTATTTCGTGATCTAAGGAAGCCTTGATGATGTATCAATCTGAGCAACGAACAAATCTATCATATGACATAAGGATGAGGCAAACACGAGATGAACAATTTCATTGGTGACTGTTTTAAGTTTTTCGTTCCTCGGGACGAGTAACGCTTAAGTTCGGTGTGGTGATGAATCCTCCAGATCCACCTTCAGTCACCAATTCAAAGGATTTTTTAACGTTTTTGCCCTAATTTTGTTTTGTCTCATTTTCCCTTTTCTCTTTTCTCGTGAAAATTCTGACACTCACATGCAGATGAGGTAATTACGAGACGAACGAGCTTTTTGCCGACTATCTTAAGTTTTTCTCCGTTCCTCGGGACGAGTAACGCTCAAGTTCGGTGTGGTGATGAACCCTCCAGATTCATCTGCACAGTCGCCAATTCTAGGGATTTTGTTCCTCATATTGACTGATTTACCCTCGCTTTGGTTTACTTTGAGTGTTTCACTAATTCCTTGCAAATATTGCCTAAATAGTTCTAATTACTAGTATATTCGATGATATTATCTCTTACACATTCTCCTTTCCCTTTGCAGATCACTCGCAACCATCCGATCGAGATCCAACAGTTCCTTTTCATCCAACCACTAAGGAAAATCAAGAAACTCCATGCATATGGTCTCAAGAACGTTTGGATCCTCGCGGTCCCGAGACCGTTTGGATCCTCGCGGTCTCAAGACCGTTTGGATTCTCGCGGTCTCCAGACGTTTGGATCCTCGCGGTCTCAAGACCGTTTGGATTCTCGCGGTCTCCAGACCGTTTGGATCCTCGCGGTCTCAAGACCGTTTGAATCCTCGCGGTCTCAAGACCGTTTGGATCCTCGCGGTCTCAAGACCGTTTGGATCCTCGCGGTCTCCAGACCGTTTGGATCCTCGCAGTCTCAAGACCGTTTGGATCCTCGCGGTCTCAAGACCGTTTGGATCCTCGCGGTCTCAAGACCGTTTGGATCCTCGCGGTCCCAAGACCGTTTGGATCCTCGCGGTCCCAAGACCGATCCAAGCAATACCGTTTGCTGATTGCTGGAGCGAAGGCCAATTGCTTGCCACGTGAAGAACTGAGAAAAACCATTTGTCTCACTTATGCAAAGATCGAATGGAGAAGAATCCATCGAATAGTTCACGTGAAGACTGAATCATACCAACCAAATACATTAAGCAAATGAATCCAAATTCAGCTACGTGCATGCAAGAAAGCATGCATGCAAAATCATTATCAAATCTGCAAACCGTGTGGGCTGATTGGAAAAGTCAAACCAATTAGAAAGGGAAATCACGCGGACCATTTGGGAAATAAGATAGTCACATTAACTATGCACGTGAAGAGCACTGATCGTGAGGAATGTTGCTAGATGAATGGAGCGTTGCTTTAAGGCCACGTGAAGTTGCCAAGATAGGATATTGATAATCATGAGAATGTACAGCACAAAGAAGCAGCGAGAACACGTGAAAACTGAATTGGAGTGCTGCAAACAAAACATCCAGCATCTTTTAAACCCACGTGAAGGCAGCTACTACTACACATACAGCTTAGACCGCGAAGTGCATGCAGCACTTTGGCAAAGCCGAGACCGCGAGGGCTGGAATAATTAAGATCGCGAGAGCAAGACCGCGAGGGCTGGAATAATTAAGACCGCCAGGCCAAAACCGCGAGGCTGAAGTGTTTAAGACCGCGAGGCTGAAGTAAGTAGCAAGACCGCGAAGGCTCAGGTGAAGACCGCGAGGGCTGAATTAAATATCAAGACCGTGTGAGCAAAGCAAACGGTATGAAGAAGATCTTTTAGTAAACCGTTTGGACTCACACAAAATGCATGAGGGACAGATATGTGCCTATAAATAGGACCCCAAGGGTCCTTATTTGGGGGCCGATCGGACTACGGCCAAAAGCTGCCGGACTGGGACCAGTGCCGGAACGCCGCCAGATTGCCCGAGCACCGTTTCCGACCAAACTTCACCCACAGCCTCAGAATCCCATCCTGAGTCCAGATCCGGTGAGCAGCCAGTCCGGGCGCAGGTCTAGTAGGCTGTTCCATCACCATCTCACCATTGCTCACACCATAGCTCCACCTCATCCTACTTTTGCTATTCCGGAGGTTGACCCGAAGATCGAGGCGGAGAAACGGACGACATCGACCACGACGGAGCAGTCCCGGAGACTGCGACGATCTACACCGGGCTGTCACAGATCTACTCTTCTGCTCCGACGATGCTTTCTTTCCCTCTCTTCTCTTTCTTTGTTGCTCCCTCTATGAGGAGCGAGTAGTTCCATCCACTGGGGTGCGGGGACTAGCCCCGCTGCCTGTGTTTTGTATCTTGTACTAATAAGATGTTATCATTCCGTTTCAATACTAAATCGTTTCATACATGCTTGAATGTTGGCCGCGTTCTTGTATGCATCTATTGTCTTTCGTTGTGGTTTGTCTACGACCGCTCTTGAGACTCGAATACCGATTTAGTTTTGGTTTCTGGTGCGTGTACCCACCGCGCACCCGTTTCGGTATCTAGGAACGCTTTCTAAGGAGTGGAGTAAACTCACCTCCATCGTTGTACTTTTGTACTATGAAATGGAATCAGTTGACGTACAAAAGTGCGATCTTGACAGGTCGAGGAACACACTCTGAGGAGAGAGTGGTGCAAAGTACTTGACCATTCGTTCGAGAATGGCTGACGTTGCAACACTCTCACGTTTCTCGTAGCTATATCCTCGAAAGAGGGATAGTCTATAAGGATACTAATCGATTTGGTAATTATCGCTCGCTTGTTAAGTTTTCCGATGCACGTTTCACGAGGTCGAGTAAGATTTTCTCTTCGGAGACCACATATCTTCATTGACACGTAGATACGTACCGAATGAGAGTTACTCAACCCGTGAAGGATGTGTGCACCGCTCTTGTCCTATAAGACATCGGTTTTGTACAACATCCATGTATCTTGCTTACAAGTCTTGCTATGTTTGGTACAAGTACAATTCATGTGTAGTGGTGGCGAACACCTGCATCACCCCAGTGATCCATCATCATCTGCTAATCTTAGTTTTTAATCCTTAAACTAGTTTTTTCTCTTACCTTTACTTTTGCATGCTTTAGGTTAAATAACTCAAATCAAACTTCTGGTCTTAGATGATTAGCTTAGATTGATACGAAACAAGAAAAGGACACTCAGATTCTTAACATTGTCCTTTGGGTTCGATCCTAAACCTGTACTATGATAAGGCTTCCACACTCTTGTGGGGTTGGAGCATTTATCTAGCACCAGTTGTAGGTAAACCTAGAGAGAACATCAACTCCCTAGGGTTTTTGGTGCATATTAGGACTTCCATTGGAAGAGTAATCTTTTGGTGTAAGTTCTAGCTCCATCAATTGGGCGACCAGAATGTCTAATCGGTCGATCATATTGATTGGATCAATAAATCAATCAACTTTCAATTGATCGATTGAGATATCCATTGGATATATGTGGTTTGTCAATCAATCTATCACATGCTACATTGAAAGTATAAAATTAGAAAACAAATAATATATATGGACTGTTGTGATCGATCGACCAGCTTACGTGATCACACGATTAGGGGATGTGATTGGGAAATCATAAGACATGATTGGTCAATCACAAATCCTGAATGAGTTTAAGCATTAAATTGTTTTTGGATGGCAAATAGGAAAGGATTAGAATTAGGTTTTTTTCAAGCCATTGACTCTCCTGTATAAAGGTTGTAAATTCCAAAGGGTGAGACACATGTTTGAGACATAACTAGTGAGAAAAGTTCAATGTCCTCTCTCTCTCTCTCTATGAGAAAGAGTAAAGTTAAGGTTATTGCCCAAGATAGGAGAAGAAAGAAGTTATGGGATGACTATCACATCCATAACTTATGTTCCTCTTCAATAGGGTGACCAAGATGGTGCACCCCATCCTCCCTCATATGTGTGGTGAAGTAGAGGCCAAACACTGTGTGTCAAGGCTTGGAGTACATCTTCCACAAAATGACAAAAGGTTGTAAAGCAGACAATCCAGATCCTTTCTCTTCTATCTAGATCTCTCAGTTTCCAACTTGGATTTGAATTATGTAGATTGAGATCTTCACCGACAAACAACACATATATTTGTTGGATAATAAGCGTGTGTAAAGGTATCACCTTTATACCTTTTTTGTTTTTTAATATACCAAAGTTCTATAGATACAATGTATATGATGACATGATAATTTTGGGAACAATATTTTAATATTTTGATGTTCCTCCTTCCCCAAAAATCCTACAATGGTATCAAAGCCGACGTTGTATAATTTCTATGGTGTTCAGGGTTTTGAACCACATTGATTCGTTGGATGAATACCATGCATTACTGTATCCATGAAATCGCCTAATATCATATATGAAATGATTTATATATTACATAGACCATGGGATTCCTTGGAAATCATTTTTTAGTGTATTTGTCAATATGGAAACTAGGTATCACTGTTTTGAATTTGATGAAACACCATGTAGCATGTATATGGATTGCATTCCATGCCTCTCTCTATCATTCTCCACTTAATAATTTTCAATTGTGAAATTACATAATTCAGCACTAGTGGACCATGGTGATAGAAGGAAAAGATTAGATACCCACACTGAAGAGGAAGGTCCTTGGATGGCTGGTAATCAATTCGAAGTGAAAGATCAAGAACAATATAACATCTACCTTACCAAGGACTTATGATAGGTTGATCAGCTTGCTGCTCAAGAGATCAAGAACCCTGATAAGAATCTATCCCGTTGATCAATGAATTCAAATTGACAGATCAACTTGCTTGATCAGGTGACCAGAAAACCTTGAAATGGTAGATTGGGGAATTATAATTAGCCACCAGTGTGCTTGATCGAGAAACTAGAAAACCCCAAAAAGCAAAATAGTAATTACACTAGATGTGTCTTGATTAGTTTTTCTACAACACTTGTTGGCTCAAGTTGTTGTACTAGTTTTCATATACTATTTTATACATGTGGTGTGGTGATTGTTATAGCATATGATATGTATCATAATGTATATGTAACGTTGGTTGGTTATACATATATATATATATATATATATATATATATATATATATATATATATGTGTGTGTGTGTGTGTGTGTATACCCCTCAATATAATATCAATGTTGATGATGCCTTCCAAGATCAATACACATGAAAACCTTGATTTGATAATTGTGGGAATGCCAAGCATGGTGCACTACCTACCTTGGGGAAGTTTGATTAAAAATATGTGGGCATGCCAAGCAAGTTGCATAGACTTGACTGTATGTCTTAATGAGATTAAGCTCCTAGAGGCATAAAGATGGCATATAGCTCATATGATGACATATTGACAAGGAGTTCAGGAACCATCATAAGAATATTGTGCACTATAATCTTTCAAATTAATAGTGAGGGCTATTAATTTGAATAAAGTGGTGAGGAAGTAATTAACTAAAGTCCAAATTAATTGTATAAAATCAGATTTTTAAATCAAATTATTCTTATAAATTTGTTGACTCATACAAATATAGTCTATTATAGATCAATGGAAAACACAACCAATCCATTGTCATTCTGATTTGTCCTTGACAAAGAAAAAATCAATGGGAATAACTTTAATGACTAGTTTAAGATGTGTGAATTGTTCTCACACATGAGCATAAATTCTATGTCCTAGACACACCAATACCCAATGAACCAACTGCAAATGTGCCTAGAGTGGAAAAGGACGCTTACAAGAAGCATTTTGATAACTCTATGGACATTAAATTCCTAAAGCTTTGCTTCATAAATCATGAGCTTATGAGAGAATGTATATTTTTTTTTGGGTGAACCCGACTCATCTATTGCTTTTTTTTGTAATTTCTGTGAATGTAAAAGTAACTTTATAATCCTTAGGGATCATCCTCCACTAAGGAATTAGTCTACCCAAAGAAAAATCCACTATACAAAGAAAAGACCTCATGAGTTGAGGAGAAGAGAAAAAAGGAAAACAAAAAACTCAAAAGGAAGAATTAGTCAACAACTTGACATCATTCTAGATGATCTGCCAAAGTTAAGTAGCATTTCTTTTTGAATCTCTATGAACTCTATCGTTTCTTTCTCTCCATAGCTAGTGAAGGATGGAAAAATAAACCAACATGAGTCTTTTCCCTCAAATATTATAGAGATCATCCAGAGTCCCTGGAACTTTGAAGTCAAACTGAGCACTAGTAGATTTCCAGATCTCTGTTCCAAAGGAGCAATCGAAGAAAATATGGTCAACCTATATTTCTTCACACTTGCAAGAAAAAAGAGAAACCAAGCAATACCTAGATGTTTAATATAAACATAGGTATGGAGTCTATAAAACCCAATCTTCTAGCCAAGGATATGAAACCTGCTGGGACATTTAAAACTCCATAACCATTGAAAAAGGGGTTTAGGTTCAACACCTTATTTCAGCCTCAGAGAATTCCAAACAAAATTGAAGTTAACTTTAGACTTTCCGGCAAACAATAACACATCATTAGAACCCTTGGGCTTTGGTAAAACCTTCAGAATATCAGTGAGCTTACTACGAAGCCTAGAGTTATCAAAATACCAATCACCATATTTATTCAAGAAGTTCACTTTCATCTTACTTTTAATTCCTACTTGAACGAGACTCTTTTTGTCCAGTTGCTCCACAAGAAACTTGGACCCAGGAAGCCAAGGGTCCTGCCAAATGGAAATACCAGAACCATCACCAATGTCAAAAGAGACACATTCTCTGAAACAATCCCTTTCAATGCGAATTCTTCTGAGAAGCCAAGAAAAGGAATTGTTAATCGACAATGACCAAAAGGAATGTATAGACAAATATTTCTCATGGGTCCACTTGATCCAAATATTGACTTTTTTCTTTGCAATATTTTATCCTTGCAATAGGATAGAAGCTTTAACAACATCCCTGATGTTTTTGATGCCAAGCCCATCTTCAACTTTTGGTTTCACAACATCACACCATTGGATAAGATGAATAGAATTTTTACCATCAACTTTCCTCCAAATAAAATCATGACAAAGCTTCTCTATATCTTCACAAATAGAACAAGGAAGAGGGATAATTGAATCCCAATACTACATGGTTGAGAGGGTAGAGTGAACAAGCTTAACTCTACCTATCATGGAAATATGACTGACCTTCCATCTCTCTAATGTTCTCTTTATTTTATCCACCAACAAGCTACAATGAGACGTAGAGAGCTTACCAATAACCAGGGGGACGTCAAGATATTTTTAAGGGAGAGATCCTCCCTTAATACCAAGAATCCCTCAAATTTTGTCTCTATTCACATCTTGACTTTATAACATAGTGTTTTTTCTAGATTGATTTTTAGACTAGTGGAAGCATACAACTTATCAAGGTCTCTTCTAACATCCATGACACTTTGATCATCAACCTCAAAGAAAACTAAAAGATCATCAACAAGTATTAGGTGTGACACAACAAAATTAGACGAAGCCCTCAACGGTTTAAGATTTCCCTCATCCACTTCCTTATCAAATAGAAGAGTGATGACATGTGTCACCAAAACAAATAGATAAGGATCCAAAGGGTTGCCATGTCAGACTCTATTACTAGGCATGAAAGAGTTAGCAGGTTCACCATTGATCAACAATTCATAGAATATAGTACTAAAAATCTCCTTGAGCCAAATAACACAACAATGAGTAAAGTTCATGAGAAACAGAATATGAAACATGGCATTCTAGGAAACAGAGTCATACACCATCAAGATATTGATTTTGAGACACATCTTTGGCTTCCCGCACTTCTTATTAAAATCATGGATAAGCTCATTGGAAAAAAGAACATCATATTTAATGCTCCTGCCTTTAACAAAGGCACAATGGTTACTAATGATGACAAAAGGCAACACACCTAGAAGCCTATTACTCAAAAGTTTAGAAATAATTTTAAACAAGATGTTGCAGATAGAAATAGGGAAAAGATTCTACAACTCCTTAGAGTCTTTACTCTTGGGGATAAGGGTGATGAAGGTGCGATTAGATTTTCTGAGTAATCTTCCAGAGTTGAAAAAATTGAAGATGGCTTGAACAATGTCTGAACAGATGATACTCCAACAAACTTTAAAAAAATTGCTACAAAAACCATCCGGACCAGGGCACTTATCAGAATTCAAATTAATGATAATATCAATGATATTTTTGACAGAGAAAGATCTATCTCAAGCCATTTTAGCAACATCATTGAGCTTAGGAAATACAATGTTGTTAAGAATGTCAAGATCAACCACATGGGCAGTATTGAACACATTAGAATTGTATTCCACAATGTGGTCCCTAATAGTAATAGGATCTATGCTAATAGACCCATTGATAGAAAGAGCTTTAATATGATTTCGATTTCTTCTGACTTTAATTGAATCATAGAAAAGCTTAAAATTAGAATCACCATCCTTCAACCAATTTACTCTAGATTTCTATCTCAACAAAGATTCTTCACGCAATCGAGCTTGAAAAGCTTCCTTTCTCTTCTCAATGGAATCAACCTAGAGAGTAACATTTGAAGGGTCTGAATCCATCTTAGACTGGGCTTCAATAGCAATAAAATATTTTCTTCTAGCTATATCAAAGAAATTACCAATAGCTGATTTGTTCCATACTGGTAGGCCATGTCTTAACTTTTTAAGTTTGGAGTAGACTTTAAAGATAGGGAAACCAACAATCTCAATTGACCACATGCTCTTCACAATATCAATAAAATCAACTTTCTCATACCATTTGTATATGAATCTAAAGGGAGTATTAACTTTACTTCTTTCACATATGTTAAGCGTCAAAATTCATGGTCACTAACAACATTAGAATGAAGAATGCCTTTACAGTCAGAGAGCTCAAACATAACATTTCATTATAAAGGATTCTATCTATATAAGAAGTGACAAACTTATCACCACACTGGTGATTGTCCCTGGAAAAGAGAGGTCCATTAAGGTTAAGCTTTAAAAGACTACAATTGTGCATGCATTTGTTAAAATCTTCCATGGAGATGGTGGGTCCTTTTACATTTTCTCATCTTCTTTCCTCACATCATTGAAATAACCAAGAACAACCCAAGGCAAAGACATATTAGAACTAATATATTCAATTTCATCCCACAAGCGGACTCTATCTGCATCAGGGTTGTGCCCATACACAATCATAAGAAAGAAATTTGTATTAGCACAAAAAACTTCAATATGTACAGACTAATCACTCTTCCTAACCTTCCTCACATCATAATAAATCTCCATCCAAAGAATAACAACTCTCCCAAGCATATGGGACCTATAATTAGATACCCAATTATATTCAGCGAACATCTTGCTAATAAGGTTGACCATCTTCCTTTCTCTAACTTTAGTCTCATTCAACAAAATGATATGGGGTCTAAACTCATTGATCTTACTCTAAATTGAAGAGGTCTTGAGATTTATCCCTCTTACATTCCAAGAGAAAATGTTAATATTGATTCTATCCATTTTAAACATGAGGGACTAGTACTTCACTGGTTTGGGGCTCATTCACGACCAGGGGTTCGTCAGTAACAATATTGAGCTTATAAAATTTGTTGGACAATGAGTTACCCTGATCTAACTCCTTGTCTAGGAACTTTCCTTCCTTTTGCATTAGCTTTTTTCTTCTTGTTACCCTTTTGAACCTCAAAACCCATGTCTTCAGTGACAAGCATGTCAGGAGCCAGAGGGGTAGACAAATCCACCACCAACTTGGTTGTTCCTAGAACACCAGAGTTGTCCTCTTCAAAATGCTCAGAACTACATGAGATGTTCTCATCAAATGAATATTTAGAAACATGAAATTCCTCCTCCTCAATTGAAGAATTTGGATGATTAGAGGAAATCACGTTCACATTAATTTCATCACCAATGTTTGGGCCCATCATTGGAATAGTCTTCTTCACCCAAACTTTTCAAGCCAATGGAACAGTAAAGGAACCACCGCAGTATCTATGGCCAAAGAGATTATAGAATAAACAAACCTTTATCCTACATTCATATTCAAAGTTGATTATATGGAAAACTCCTTTATCACTAGAAACCTCTAATTCCAGTAGAAACTCATACAAAGCATGCGTGAGGATTTGTAATCATGAAAACTCTAGATTTCTTAGTTTAAAAGTAGATTTATTTGTAGGCAGAGGATTCCCCAAGAACAAATTGATCGTAGAGAACATTTTAATATCCCATAGATCCAAAGGAAGATTATGAATATGAACCCAGATGGGCATGTCAGTCAGTAAAAACCTCTTCAAAGGAGTTCCAAGTTTCCACTTTATCAAAATCACAGGCTTCCCTCTCACAAAGTAGATCCCACTATCCAGGACATTTTCAAGATCTATATCGTCTATGAATTGGATAAGGACGAATCCCTGACTTTGATTCATAACCTTGATTGATCCTTTCAAAATCCAAATTTGGGACATATACCTCTCCAAGGTTGGAAGATATGGTTTAAATCCAATAATATAATCGATAATATAGATTCTCCAACATTATGCATTCCTCTTCACTTCCTCCCCTAGATAAATGAGTTTCTAATCTTGGATTTCTATTTCAATTTTCTACAACAAAGTATCATATATCTTTGGTTCCACCAAGTACGCCCAAGATTTAGTTGAACTGGATAGTGATGGACCAGTTGAGGCATGAGAAGAAACATCGTTGGGACCTTGATACACATAGTGGCTTCCTGCAGCATGAGAGAAGGGCTCAGAACTATCTCTGTCCTGTCGGTCACCGCCATACATCTCCACACCGCCAGACATCTCCGCTACAAATCCACCATCAAAACCGTGAGCATGTATCATATTGACATGATAACACAACTCAGGAACATGTATCAAAATCACACAAGGAAAGAAAGTTATGATGTCACTGTGGCCCTATTTAAGTTCAATATGACCAATGATGATCCAGTTGGACCCCATGTACTCAAGTTAATTGGTTATTTAGAAAGTCTTGAAAGAATGGGATTTCCTTTGGGATAAGAGCTGGATAGAAATGTAAGCATCCAATCTTTGATAGGTTCATACAATCAATTTGTCATGAACTATAATGTAAACAATTTCAATAAGACATTGACTGAGGTACTTGGCATGTTGAGATTGTTGAGGGGGGATAAAAGGCAAGCCCAAATCTGTGTTAATGGTCAGCAAAGGAAAAGGAAAGTGAAAAGGCAAGAGAAGTCTAATAAATGTTCTAAATCTAGCCCAAAGTCTTCTGCACTTAAAGAAAAAAGGAAGAGTGGGTATGGGAGGCAATGTCACCACTGTCACCAGGTTGGACTTTTGAAAAGAAATTACCCCCTCTACCTTGGGGAACTAAAGACAAGAAGCGGGGGATAGAGTTCTCCACTTCAAGTATGCATGTTATTGAAATAAACTTGTCTACTTATTCACCATGGGTATTGGATATTGGATATTGATGTCACACATACTCAAATATGCATGATTTGATAAGAAGTCATGGAAGAAAAGGTAGGTGGAAATGCACATTTTAGATGGAGCAAGAGTTGATTCCACTATTGTAGGCACCTACTATTTATCTCTGCCTAGTGGGATAGTTATAGAGTTAGAGAATTGCTGTTGTGAATGTGCCATATATAGAAGCATTATTTTTGTATCTTGTTTGTACAAGAATGGTTTTGAGTTTCTAATAATGAATTGTCATATTTCTATTTTTGAAGATGAGATATTTTATGATATTTCCCCTAAGTATTATGATCTTTATTTATTGGATCTTGAGATGAATGTATATACATAAATATTAAGAAGTTAAAACTCAGTGAATCAAACAAAACATATCTTTGGCACTATAGTCTAGGGCACATAAATGAGAAGTGCATTTCTAGATTCCTTAAAGATGGCTATGTGGACTCTTTTGATTTTGAATAAACAGAGACATGTGAATCTTTTTATAGGGAAATATGAAAAAATCACCTTTCAATGGAAGTAGTGAAAGAGTGAGTGATGTATTAGGAATCATACATATCGACGTATGTGGACCTTTTTGTACAAGTGGTACATGTGGATACCAATACTTCATTACTTTTACTAATGACTTCACTTTATTTGGCTATATATATCTAAGGAAACGCAAGTCATACACCTTTGAAAAGTTCAAGGAAAACATAAATGAAGAAAAAAATCAACTTGGAAAAAGAATTATTGCACTTCAATTAGATCGAGGTGGTGAATACTTTAGTCAAGATTGTGAGTCCCTTCTAAGGATAGTGATATTGTATCACAATGGACTCCACCCAGAACACCTCAAAATAACATTGCATCCGAAAGAAGGAATTATACATTGTTGGAAATGGTATGATCTATAATGAGTTTAGTTTATTTTGCAATTTCCTTTTGGGGACATGCTCTAGAAACCATCACAATACTTAGTTGATTACCTTCCAAATATATTAAAAAGACATCAAATGAGATATGGAATGGGAAACATCCCAGTACATTTTTCATGAAAGATGGGGGTGTGAAGCTTATGTTAAGAAGCAGTTCTACTTAAAGCTTGGACCAAACCACAAAAATGTGTCTTTGTTGGATACCTTCAGGAAACTATGGGTTAGTACTTTAATATTCCATCTAACAACAAAGTGTTAGTTTCCAGAGACGTTGTATTCCTCATAAAGGAATTCATTTTCATAGGAATCGGTGGGAGGAAATAGAACTTGAAGAAGTTCAAGACCAACAAGAAAATATTGAGCCTATGGAAGTCAATAAGGAACCAAAGGAACTAGAAACTATTATGGAACCTCAAGTCCCTATTGAGGAACATGAACCTCAAATTCCTAGTAGGGCACATCTTGAGTTAGAGAGATATGGATTTTTTATGACTCACAAAGCAATATTATGGTCATAGATGATGAGACAACAACCTACAAGGAAGCTATTGACAGAACATACTCTAGTAAATGGCTTGAGGCCATGACATCTAAGATGGACTCCATGTATATCAGAAAAGTATGAACCTTGGTGGATCCACCTGAAGGGGTAAAACCCATAGGGTGCAAATGGGTCTTCAAGAAGAAGACTGAAATGAATGATAATGTACAAATCTATAAAGGTATATTGGTTGCAAAAGGTTTCATACAAGTTCAATGTGTTGACTATTATGAGACTTTTTCACCAATTTCCACGGTTTAATACATCAAGATGATTCTTTGCATTGCATCTTATCATGACTATGAACTTTCAAAAATGGACGTTTTTAATTGTTTCCAATTACAATAAAATTCTAGAGGATGTGTGCATGACACAACTGAAGGTTTTACTACTCCAAATGAAGACAATGAAGTATTTAAGCTATAAAGGTTAATCTATGGATTAAAGCAAACATCTAGAAGATGGAATCTACAATGGTCAATCTAGTTAAATAGTTTTTCTTTGTTCAAAATGAATATGAACCTTGTGTTTACTGATAACCTCCCATTTTTTGATGTTAGCTTACTAAGTTTTTCTTAGTTTTCCATACTCTTTCTTAGATAAATTAGATTAAATACTTAACTTTATAGCTTTATTGTAAATATACTAATAGACTGATATGTCCCTTTTCTTCTTATAGATAAACCCAAAAAAATTACAAAAGTCTCAACCAAACGGTCCCATGACTAAATGAAGACCCAAATGGTCCCAAGACCGAATGAAGATCCATCGGTCCCACGACCGAGTCAAGGTCCAACTAGTCTCCAAGACTGAGAGGACGATACCAGTCTCCAGACCACAAAGAGACTATCGGTCTCCAAACTGTGAAGAGACTACCCGTCCCAAGACCGCTAAGACCCAACCGGTCTCCAAGATTGTGAGGATGCTTAATGCTCTCAAGACTGTGAAGACCCAACTGGTCCCCCAAGACTGTGAGGATGCTTAACGGTCTCAAGACTGTGAAGACCCAAAAGTTCTCAAGATCGTTCAAGATTCTTGGATCCTATAAATAGGACTCAAGGGGTCCTCATTCGAGGGGGGAGTCTCAGATGCCCAAAGGCTGCCTCATTTGTTCCAGAGCTATTTCATCCTTCATCCTTTGCCCCAAGGCTATCGGTCTAAGATCCACACTCCATCCATAAGCCTACTTCCTCTCTCATTGACATAGAAGATGGGGAGTGAAGGATTCATCACCAAAGCAACCACACAGTGTGAAGATGGTTGTTCTCTACTCAAGGGGTCAACCTTCCTCCCTCCTACATGGAGATGATGGTTTCCTTCTCTTCTCTTATCTCCTTCTTTGTTCTTGTCAGGAGCTAGTAGTTCCATACACTAGGGTGCAGAGAGTAGCCCCACTACCCATGTTTTCATTCCATGCTTTGTAATTCATGAGTTTGCAATAAAAATGCTATCTTTTCAGTTCAACACCAATCGTTTAAATGAATGCTAGTTGCTTGATCACCAACCTACGTTACCTATTATCTACTAGTGTGAATTGTCTACGTTTGTGCTTTTAGATTTGATTATTGATTGTATGTTGGTTCTTGATGTATGTAGTCACCATATGTTTGTTTTGGTATCTAGGAATGCTTTTCCATAAGTGGAGTAAACTCACCTCCATAATTGTACTTTCATACTATGAAATGGAATCAGTTGACATATGGAAGTACAACTTTGGTAGGTCGAGGAACACACTTTGCGAAGGGAGTGATGCAAAGTAAGTGACCATTCATTCAAGGATGTTTGGCATTGCAATACTTCCATGTTTCTCGTAGTTGGCTATTCAAAAGAAAGCTAAGTCTACAAAGATACTAACTGTCTAGACTCTTTTTGTAAGCCATTTTAATATGATGTTTGTTATGATCCATGTGTACTGGTGGTGAAAATCGACCACATCCTAGTGTCTTCTAAATATTGTTTACAACCTTAATTTTACTTTCCTGCCATTTAATTTACATTTGCATTTTAGTTTAATCATCAAACCAACTCTTCAATCTAAGTATCAACTTTTGAGTAGATGAGTGGAATTATAATGTTTTCCATCTTGTTAAATCCTTAACAAGACTGTTGTCTCATGGATTTGACCCTCAACTATACTACGATAAGACTTCTACGTACCCTAGCATATGTGGGTGGAGATCTTATCATAGCACACACAAGGCAAAACTTAGAGACTTACTATCTCTAGGATTTTAGTGGTGCATGCAACTTCACGCAAGTGGAGGCTCCATCAAAAATTTGAATTGTTGCTAGGGATAATAGAATGTTTTAAATTCATTTATCAACTTGCTAGTTCATATCTTTTTTATTCCATCATTTTTCCATACCATCTAAAGTGTGATTTTTCTTCTACTCAGGTAGAAAACGTGTATGCAAAATTGTGAATTCTCCACTAAACCAGAGTACGACTCTGAGGTAGAACGAAACTTACACCGACGCATCAGACTCAACTGCGAACAAGCCAGACAGATGGCTGAAGAACAATGGCAAGCCGCTTTGATACTAGAAAGAGTCAATGTAGCTATAACAGCTCAAAGAGCACAACTCATCACTGACACACGTGCTCAAGTCCAAGCCGAAGTTCGAGCTGAAGAGAAAGCTCGCATTCAAGCTAAAAATGAGGCAGTCACAATAGCTGCTCAGTTATTGATAAGGAACAAGCAGCTTCAAAACTACACTGTTCCTAAGAATTCTAAGGATAATCACCCAGTTCAGCCTCCACTCATTAATGTTCCTAACTTCAAGATTCAAACATAATGGATCCAAATCATGCAAGCCATCTCATTCTCTAGAAACACTGGAGATGACTACATGGACCATCTGAAGAGATTCAAGGCACTCTACTGATTGGTTCCACAAGCTCGAGCTACGCTCGATGCAATCATGCTCTGACTTTTCAACTTCACTCTGGCTGGAAAGGCACTAAGCTGGTATAACTCCTTAGATGGAGAGCTAATCACCACCTGGGCTCCCTTGAAATTTTTTTTTTGGAGAAGTTGTTCCCTCCCTCATTGACTTATCAGATTAGGGGACAGATCAACCAGTTCCTCCAACTTCCTGGAGAATCACTAGAAGAATCATGGGAAAGATTTAAGGAACTTATGAGAAAATGCCCACATCACATAATCTCACAAAACCAGCTCATATAAACATTCTATAGATGGGTAAGTGATGAAATAAAGAAGCTTTTGGATTCCTCATCTGGAGGAAATTTCATGAGACATAATTATGAGGACACTTGGAAGATTTTTACGCTCGGAGCCAAGAACCAATCTAATTAGGGAAGGCCATCTACAGGAGGAGTCCTAAAAGTCTACAAAGCTGAAGAATCTGTAGAAATGAAAGCTATTGTTGAAGCTCTGAAAAACATAGTTCATAAGCAGCAAGCCCTTGAAACAACATTTGGAGAATATGACAGAAAGAAGAACTTCCAAGTTCAACAAGTTAAAGCAGCTACTAAGACTTATGAAGCTTGTCATGCATCAGATCATCCCACATTATCATGTGGCCTCTTATACGATGTGATGATGAATCTGTAGACACCTCAACCATAATATGAACCAATCATTGAAAAACCCAAAGATCAACTGCCAGAGCAGGTTAACTCTATCCACACCATACCAGGTCAAGCATACTATAATCCAGATCAACCAAGAAACCACCCTGGGTTTCAATATGGGAACCCCACAGGAACTGCCAATGCGCAGCACCAAACACAAGGTGGGTCTTCTAATAGACCACCACCTGGGTTCCAGAACAATTATAACTAAAACTAAGGAAACTATAGAGGTGGGTTTCAAATAACTGTCTACCCAAGAAATTCTTCTTCATACTATCAATACGCTCACCCTCTGTTGCACCCACAATTGCAACAACCTCAGTCACAACAGCCACAAATTCAACAACTTCAGTTGCCAATAACTCTATAATAGCAACCTCAAGGACAGCAACAAATTACATAGTATCAACAAAAAAATGCTCAACCTCCATCAACAGATGAGTTGTCTCTGATAAGGCAAATCCTGCAATCTCAACAGACCATGCTTTCCAACCAGCAAGCTCAATAGAAAGTTGTAGAGACCCAATTGGCACAAATTGTAGCTCAGTTGAAACCTCCGGTAGGTACTTTCACCGGCCAGTCAAAAATAAATCTGAGACATGATCAACACAAACTAGAATAACTGAATGTAGTTACCACATGATCTGGTCATGTTCTTACTGAAGCTATCAAAGTCATTCAGGAAGATGAAGATGCCACTAAGATCATCCCAACTATAAACATAAATCAAGAAACTGAAAAATTTGTAGAGGTCGAGAAGGAGAAGGGCAAAGAACTAGTTTCCAAAGAACTAGAAGTCCCACCAAACAAGCCTAGGATACCCTATCCATGCAGATTGAGACAGAGACTAAACTGGATACTAGATTCCTAAAGTTCAAAGAAGTGATGAAGAAGCTATACGTTGATATCATGCTCCTTGACGCTCTCTCTAAAATCACAGCTTGGTCTAAAATTTTGAAGACTTTGCTATCAAAGAAATACATGACCGAAGAACATGAGACCGTCAAATTAGCTCAGACTACTTCTGATATCATCCTCAATGGAATGCCAAAAAAATAGAAGGACCCTGGCTCCTTCGACATCCAATGCTCTATCGGAAACACCTCTTGTAAGAAAGGATTAGCTGATTTGGGGGCCAACATATCTATTATGCCCTTTTCTATGTGTAAAAGATTGGGCTTTACCGATTTTCTACGCAAACAATGACAATCCAGTTGGCTGATTCTACCATTACTGCACCTTTGGGAATTATTTAAGATATCCTAGTGAGAGTAGGAAGAGACTCTTATGTCCCTTGTGACTTTATTGGCATGGACATAAAAGAAGATCTGAGATATCCAATAATATTCAGTAGACCTTTCCTCGCGACAGCTAGAGCACTAACTGATGTTGAAGCAGGCACAATTACCTTAAGGCTAGGGAAGGAAACTGTTCAAGTCATAGTCTTTGACAGCCTAAAAAGTCCCAGCATTCATGAAGAACTCTTCCTTCTTGAGGCAATTGAAAAAATGTCCCAGCTAAAGAAAGAAACTCTTGAACCATTCGATGCTCTGGAGAATGCCCTAATGAACCCAGATGTCAAATCTTTAAACGATGAACTAGTTCAACAATGTCTGAAATATCTAGAACAAGTCGAAGAAGACCCGGAAGCTAACTTTGAGATGTTGAAATCTATCACCACTCTAGAGACTATTGAAGCACCCAATGCACCTGAAATGAAAGTCCTACCAGCTAGACTCAAACATGTCTTTCTAGATGAAGAAAAACTATGTCCGGTCATTATCAGTTCCACTTTGATAGATGACCAGGAAGAAAGACTCCTTGTTAAATTAAGAAAGCTTAAGAAATCCATTGGATATAAGATGACCGATCTAACCGGGGTAAATCCATCTTTGTGCATGCACAAATTACCTATGATAGAAGAGTTTAAACCATCACGAGAGCACCATAGGAAGCTAAACCTGAATCTTAAAGAGGTAGTTCTCCTCGAGGTTCTAAAACATCTAAAAGCTAGTATTATCTATCCGATTTCCGACTCTCAATGGGTAAGTCCAGTCCAGGTAGTTCCTAAAAAAGGGGGGACCACTATTATTTTGAATGATACAAATGAATTGTTACCCACTCAGACTGTTACCGGATGAAGGATGTGCGTCGACTATAAAAAATTGAACAAGGCAACAAGGAAAGACCACTTTCCTTTACCTTTTCTTGACGAAGTCCTTGAACGACTAGCTCACCATAAATTCTTTTGCTATCTTGATGGCTACTCAGGATTTTATCAAATTCTGATACACCCTGAAGATCAAGAAAAGACAACTTATACCCTCTCTTTTGGAACTTATGCCTTTAGGAGGATGCCCTTTAGGATATGTAATGCACCCACAACATTCCAGAGATGTATGTCCACCATATTTGTAGGTTTAACTGAATCTATCATGGAGGTATTCATGGATGACTTATCAGTCTATGGAGACTCCTTCGATAACTGTCTACTTAATCTTAGTAAAGTCCTACAAAGATGTGATGAAACAAATTTGATCCTTAATTGGGAAAAATGTCACTTTATGGTGACAGAAGTTGTTGTCCTCAGGCATCGGGTGAGTGAACGAGGGATTGAAGTAGACAAAGAAAACATAGATGTCATTTCAAAGTTATCACCACCAAAATACATCATAGGAGTATGAGCTTTCTTGGGCCATGATGGATTTTACCGAAGATTCATTCAAGAGTGATATATTACACATTAAAAACACTTGATGAGGCCCAAAAGAACTATACAACTATAGAAAAAGAATTCCTGGAAGTTATTTATGCTTTTGAGAAATTATGTTCTTACCTGATCCGATCAAAGGTTACAGTTTACGTAGATCATTCAGCAATAAAATATCTGATTCAGAAACAAGATGCCAAATCTAGACTTATTCGTTGGGTGTTGATGCTTCAAGAATTTGACCTAGAAATAAAGGACAAAAGTGGGGTGGAAAATGTTGTCACCAATCACTTGAGTTTCATTAAGGCTCAAGATGAAGATAATATACCAATATGCGACTCTCTATCTGATGACCAACTCATGAAGGTCACCATTGGATTCCCTTGGTATGCCGACATAGTAAATTATCTAGCTACGGGAATTGTCCATCCTTCTGCTTCCTATCATGATAGGAAGAAATTTTTCCATGACATCAAGCAGTACTTCTGGGATGAACCATACATCTTCCACTTATGTGCAGACGGATTATTTCGCCATTGCCTTCCTGACGAAGAAATCACCCCAATCTTGGAACACTATCATTCTGGCCCGACTAGAGGGCACATGAGTTCAAAGAAGACTGCTCTAAAAGTCTTACAGTTAGGTTTCTTCTGGCCGACAATAGAAAAAGATGCACATGAATTTGTACAATCATGCAGTAGATGTCAGCTCTGTGGAGGGATATCCAAACGGAACAAAATGCCACTAACTCTGTGACAGGAGATTCAACTCTTCGATCTATGGGAAGTGGACTATATGGGTCCATTTCCCTCATCATATGGATTCTCCTATATATTAGTCGTTGTGGATTACGTATCCAAATGGGTAATAGTTATACCCACTATATCTTGTGATTCTAAACCAGTTATTAAGCTATTCAAAGACATTATCTTTCCTAGATTCGGAGTTCCTAGAACCATCATATCTGACAGAGGGTCACATTTCTTGGAATGAAGCTTTGAAGCCCTTCTGAGAAAATACAGAGTAAAACACAAGGTCACCATGCTTTATCATCCACAAACAAGCGGCCAAGTTGAAGTCTTAAACAGACAACTAAAAGCTATGTTAGAATAGACTGTCAACAGGAACCGTACAGATTGGTCCACCAAGCTTCGTGATGCTCTCTGGGCATATGGCACTGCTTACAAGACACGAATAGGAACAACTATGTTCCGTTTGCTGTATGGAAATTCATGTCATCTTCAAGTTGAACTAGAACACAAGGCTTGGTGGGCTATTAAACAGTTGAATTTCGATTTCAAAAGTGTCGGCAAATACAGACAACTTCAATTACAAGAATTGAGGAACTAAGAATGTCTTCTTACTAGAGTGCCTGGATTTACAAAGAGAAAACTAGGATGTGGCATGATGGCCACCTTAAATGAGAGGATATTATAGTCAGATACAAAGTCCTACTTTTCAACTCCAAGCTCAAAATGTTTCTCGGTAAACTTCACACGAAGTGGTCTGGGCCCTTCACTATCAAACACATCTACCCAACTGGAGTGGTCATTATCCTTGATGACAATGGAGGAGAAAGGACTGTTATGGTCACAAACTGAAAAGATACTATACTCCAACTGATAAAACTCCAAGACAAACCATTGACATTCATGACCCACTGCATAAACCTAATTAAGCTAGAATCTCATCAAGCCAATGACGTAAAATCAAAGTGCTACTTGGGAGGCAACCCAAGAACTGAGTATCACATTTCTATCTCGATCAAATAACTTTCTAGTTTTGATTAATTTCTTTAGACTCATAAATTTCTTACATAAATAGCATTTTCATCACTTAGTCATTTTTCTTTCACTCATGTAAAAATATTAAAATATAAGAAAAATCAATAACCAAAATAATCTTCTCCAAATGGTCCTGAAGCCGTTTGGTACTCACGGTCTCAAAACTGTTTAGATCCAAACAGTCCTGCAACCATTTGGTCCTCACGGTCTCAAAACTATTTGGACCCAAACGGTCCTACAACCGTTTGGTCTTCATGGTCTTGAAACCGTTTGGATCCAAAAGGTCCTGAAACCATTTGGTCCTCACTGTCTCCAAATCATTTGGACCCAACGGTCCCGAGACTATTTACCCTAAAGGGAATATGAGCACCCCCCCATATTTATAAATATCCCCTTACCCCCCTCTTGTTCCATTCCTTTCACTTTCAGTTTCTCCTACGCGACCCTATTTTCTCTCCCTTACTACCGTGCAAACCGAGCCTTGTCACTGCCTCTCTCACCACCAACTTCCATCCACCACACACTTCTAGCTACAGTGTTCGTGTCGTACTTCTCACATTCACAATTTACAGCACCATCTCTTTCTTCTTCCCCACTGATTTTCCCCACAGCAAGGTAGATGACGCTCACAACCATCATCATCACTGCCACTATCACTATTGCACGTGCTTTTCTTCTTTTCCATCACCGCACATCCGGCCGTCGCAACACACACCCATCACCACCAGTGTCTCCTTCACCGTCGGCACTTCGACTCCTTTGTGGTTTTGAAACCTGCACGTTCCTTGTGGTTTCGACACCAAGCAAGTTCTCACGGTCCTGAATACCACATAACCCCTCACGGTTTTCACCCCTCGTAGTTTTCACCTCTCACGGTTTCACTCCTAACGGTTTCACCCCTCGCAGTTTCACCCCTCACGGTTTCACTCCTCGCGGCTTCACTCCTCGCGGTTTCACCCCTCACGGTTTCACTCCTTGTGGTTTCACTCCTCGTAGTTTGACCCCTTGCGGTTTCACCCCTCGTGGTTTCACTCCTTGCGGTTTCACATTTCATAGTTTCATCCTTCACGGTTTCATGCTTTCACGGTCTTAAAACTGCATGGCCTTGTCATGGTTCAGAAACCATGTGAACCTCTTCATGGTCTTCAGACCGTGATGCTTGCACATTCTACACACCCCTCACCATTCATACAATAATTCTATTAGCATTAAATCTCAACTTTTTCTAATATATGATTCCTTATTAACACTTTACAGGATGGCCTCACCTGCAAAATAAATCACTAAAGCAACCCATTGGACCAAAGAACAATTGTTAGACCACTGAAATAGTCTCTAACACATTGTTGACATGTGTGCAAAGATAGGCAAAACTCCAGCTAAACTACCCCAGGTCCTTCACGACCTTGAGCGCATCAACAAATATCTAGCTGAGAAACCAGTTGAGGACCTCGAAGAACTTTCCTCAACTGATGAAGGCTCAGACTATGAGCCAAACTCCAATGAAAAATCCCCAGCCAACAAATCAAAAGGGAAGCAGAAGGCCCAGGAGGCTGCAACTGAATGACCAAAAAAAAGATAGACAAGGAAGCAAGTTCAGCCCACGACCTCTAGGGAACCAATTCTGGCAGGACAAGCAACTCCTCCTTCTGCCACTATCACATCTGCACCAACTGATCTTCAGATTCAACATCTAGAAGTTGGTGATAAAATCATGTGGCCGAAAAAGTACATCTGCTCCAACATACTGAAGAACATGGGAGTCTACAGTAGCGTTCTTGGCCTTCTCGACAAGGCAAACCTCTCAAAGCTCTGCCTTGTTTCTAAGAATTCTTATCTCAAGCCCACACTGGAATTCTTCACTCACCTTACCAAAGAACTAGTGGAAGCCAAAGACAAACAAAGGGACGGGGGTGAACGCAAGCTCATCACCTTGCTTTTTGGAAATTAGGTTACATTAACAGAACACCTATTGAATAAAATCTTCATCGACAACCCAGACTAGCTGAAGAATGCTATGGAAGCCGGTTTGGATCACCAACTGTTCAATAGGAACACCTTCTGGAAATCTCTGACTAGAATCCCAAACTACGATTCCAAAACCTGCAAAGCCTCCAACATCCACTCCTGCCTAGTGCGAACACTGCATATAATTATAATAGGAGCACTTTTCCCTAGAACAGAGAGTGGGAATGTGCTCATCTCAGACCTCTTCATATTATGGTCCATCTTAAAGGGGTAGCCAGTCAATATCGGATGGAACTTTATACATAAACATACATTGTATGCCCTCGGGAAGGAAATCTGCATGGGTGGTCACATGACTACAATTCTAAAATACCACACGATGGATGAACCACTCAAGAACTGCACTTTGTTAAAAGGTGATAATTGAATCAATGAGTAGATTCTCAAAAACACCTATATCGTAAAAGAAAAGGACGCAAAGCTCCACTACATCTTTTGCCCCACTGTCAAAGTATCTAGGACACTGCTACCACTTCCCGAACTCGCTAATTATGATAAAGACAAATATCTCTTCACTATAGAGGATCTTACCAACTTACAAGCCTCTGTAAAAGGGAAGGGACAACTGGTGAAAGTAGGGCACATGGAGCAGAGTGCTACTTCCCCTACAACTAGAGCAACAAAAATTCTGGTGGTATGGCCGTCCAAACTACGCATACAAAAGCAACAGCAATCAGAGATGCCCACCTCCAAGATCACCCCAAGGGCAGAGCACCCCCATAATGAGACCACACCTACATCTACGTCCACCACTAAATCATTTTCCACCACCCCACCATCTTCCACCACTCTGTTATCTTCCACCATTGTACACTGCACCACTATTCCACCAATTTCCACAATCATACCCACCAGCATTCCATTCTCCACAACCTCAACTTCCACCACATCTTCTGCTTCACTCCTTTTCTCAGTGGGCAAGTCCATTCTTACCTCAATGTCTGATCTTACATTTACCTCCACCACCTTCCCTCCTGCATTCCCGTTTCCACGTTCCATCACCGGGATGTCACCACCACTCTCATCCACCACCCTACCACTAATGACTCCCTCTACAGTCACTACACTTTTTACGAGTCCACCAATGGTGTTTCCTTCGCCCGACACCACCACCCTTCCATCCGGACCCTTGCCATCTCACCCACCTTCCATTGGGGTCCCATTTCATAAGTCAGAGAGGCATTCATACATCCATTTGACGCTATTCAAACACTCCTCTATGACCCTTCTAACATCTTACAATCTATTCTTTCTTGTGTGTAGGGGCTTTCCATGCAGGTATCCAACATAGACAAGCGGACTAACGCCTTACCGGACCTCCTCACAATTGTTCAACAATGATAGGAATCAGCAGTCCAGCAAGTCAACCTAGTTGACAACTGCTTACGTACCCTGCCAGAGTTTATGCTTACCATGAAGAGACAACAAGATATGTTAATCCAGCAAGTCGACCAAATCACCAAACAATCTCAACCTTTGATTGCGACCCTTCATGAGCTTTGTCAGCAACAAGCTACAATGAGATCACATATGGATCACATGGAAAGCAGCCTCACACAAATCATTCGCCGCCAAGAGGAGCATGCAAACAAAGTTTTAGATTAGCTACAAACAAAAGTGACTGGTCTAACAACATGACTCCTCTCCATTGAAGCATGTTATATAGATCTCAAGGAAAGCCATGATGCACTGCTCGAAACCCATGGGCACGTGAAACTGGAACTTGAAGAACTACAAGCTCTACATCGACAATGTAAGAAATCATCAACAAAAAAGAGCAAAGACAAAGCGGTGGATGACGAAGATGATGATGATGACAAAGAAGATGATTCTCACCCCTTGGCTGACTCCAACATCGACAACTCCTCTTTAGACGACAAACCAGATGATCAAGGCAATGTTGGGGTGGGTACCATCCAAGGAGCATATACCTCAAAAAGGGGAGATGGTGGAGACCACGAAAAGAGCGGTAGCAAAGACCACCATGCTCTAGACAATACCGACAATGTAACAATGTCATATGCAGACCAATTCTTCAATTTTTCTGCTATGGGCTCTCTGGGGGACACTGCAAAGATGCAACTTTTGCCGAGTTTTAACAATGCATACTAGAAACTAGAACTAGCCCGCTTGCAGCGGCTTTCACATTTCATGAACCATCTACTTCAGAGCAAGTTGCAGTCCTTCCCCCAGAACAGGAGGATTCTGACAGAGTGAGTCTCAACACCGACAATCAACTTGACTCCGACTCTGAATAGAATGAAGATCTGCCACAATATTTTGATGACAATGAACAGACTTCACTTCCTCCTCCAAAAGACCTTCCCCCGCCTCCACCCCTACCTCACAAGATGCACGAATTAGATCTGGAGGCCATCTCTACATTTGATGTTCAAGACATCTTCATCTTAAACACTATTGTAGACAATGCCAAGGATTGGGGGGGACATCCTCTATAATAACACAAAGACAAAACGCAAGCTGACATGTGAAGATTTCTATGTTCTTCTATGACCTCAGTCAATGGTGAAGATGGCTATCTTCCATGTACTGCTTACTAACACAATAGAGGAATTTCATAGCCCAAAGAAAAAGCAGCCAGTTTTCAAAGCTTCACCTGCTCTAGCATTATGCCTATTGAACAAGGACTTAAAGGCAAAATATATCGAGTGACTGCAAATGGGTCCCGCAAGAAAGGCACGCTACATCACAGTGCCTTTCAAAGTTTCTAGCCATTGGCTCCTTATGATCGTTGACACCGAGGCCCGCGATACCAAGGTGTACAATTTTTGTGCCAGTGGGCTTAAGGTGGAACCATTAACTTCACTAGTTTAGAAGCCAGAAAAGTGCGATGCATTCCCTTCTAGCTTCTCAAAGTCATATGGACCGCCTTCCCATCTCTTGCACATGGCTGGAGCCAACCATGGTTCAAGATCATCAACCCAACCATTCAGACACTAGAAGGTTCAGGGGATTGTGCTCTTTGCACAATCTGATTCACTGAGGCAATCAACAGACACATCCCCTTTACTGAGCTAGCTCAAGAAGACATACATGCTTTATGAGGATGATATGCCATGGAACTTATTTGCGACATAAGGTTCTTCAAGGACCCAACAATGGGACATGACCACATACCCCACTATCTGTTCTCTGTCATCCAATGTCCTCAAAAGAAACCATTTAGATAAGTCCTAAAGGAGTTGGAGAAACAACAACAACAAACCTCCAAGGTCCCAGAAAAATGACAATGGGACCCCTACACTTTTGATATGGCAGAAGATAAGGGGGACATCGATCTACTAACATGAGCTACCATCAATAGATCCCCCAAGGATATGGTGCCTCTATCTCAAATACCGCTGACATTCCTAAACTTTGACCTTTTTGCATGCAAGAGTCTTTTAGATAATGAACTCAGACTCATCATGTCTCGGCTATATGCAGAGAATGATGAGCTGGTTTTCCTTGAAGGGAATATTCTTGTAATGGTTGATGCACTCTGTGAGACTGTACAAGTACAAGGTTCAATGTTCGTGAGTGTGATGGCTACTTACCAATATCTTCTAGAACGGGACTTGCCTACGGTTTACATGGTGTTAGCATACCTAAAGGATGATTTACTCGGATCAAAGAACTTTGGAAACACATAATCTCTTATATCATATTTAAAAACATATGATTCCAAAGTTCCTCCTATTTCCATTCCTTCACTCTGAGCATTAGATGTTGCAGGCAACGAACCTGCATAACAGAACTATTGTTATCTACAATAGTTCTGATAGCCAGATCAATCTAAAACAGAGAGAGTATGACACCATAGAAAAGATGCCCACGGAGGAAGTGGCAAAGTATTGTGTTGAATGACTACACGATCTTCTCGGCGAACACATAAAGGCGTACAACAGAGAACATTTAAAGTGCCCAGCCTACTGCCACAGATGTCCCCAGCAAATTAGAGAATCCAACGACTGCACATTCCACATTTTTTACTAGATGTATACCCTCACCGTTCTCGACAAACACGTTGAGGACATGACGGACATGAACTATCACACATTACGGGGGAAGTTTGCCACCAATCTGCTCCGTTCTCATGGAGCCAACAAGGGTTCAACAGAACCTTGACACCCTTGCCCATGTACTTCTCAACCTATCACCTTGACACTCTGGGGACAGAGTGAGTGATAAGTTAGGGGGGGAGTACACTAAGAAAGGGAAGAGGTATTATCTTTGTTTTTTGCACAAATTATTCTGTTTGTTTAGATTTTCTGATAATTTCTTTGATAGAATAATTTTTGTACATAAGAAAACATTCGCTTTGGTAAGGGGACACCCCTAGATAAGTTACAGACAAAGTAGTCCTTAGAAGCACTTACATAGTTGCATTTAGTCACATAATGGCGAATTAATAAATCACCTCCACACTCGATATCCATGCATTTGCTTTAGTTCTACATCAGTCTCTCCACAGGTCAAAACCGCAGCTGAAACAAGCCAAATGCTCTCAAGGACGGGAGGGAACTAGGTGAAATCTAAATCAAGGAACCTCGTAAGTGGACCACCGAATACGAAACCGGAACAAGTACATGACGGGAAACTCTAGGGAACGGTTTTTTTTCTTTTCAAAAAGAGTCTTGGCAGCCCAAATAAAACCCCTAATTACCCAATTACCAAGTCGGTGAGCGTATGAATAACAACCTGAATATTGAATAAAAACACGAGAGTTGTGCCATGCATAAAGACTTATATGAAGAACCCATAAATGTCTTTCCCGACTGGCACATTCAGCTGCCCTCACAAAGGAAGATGTGTCGCACCCAGTAGTAAGATCCTAAGGTCTCTAGATATACAAAAAGCTGACAAAGGTCTTGCCCATCCAATACATTCAGCTGCCCTCACAAAGGCATATGTGTCGCGTCCGGTAGTAAGACCCCAAAGTTTAGATAAGCCCTCCCCCCTCGAAGGGGGAGTTACACAGTAGCCTTCAGCCAACCCTCATACCTACTTAAAGAAGTATAAAACAGACTTACAGTCGAAGACATGCACATTATACGGTCAAGGAAAAGGTGGTCCCAATGAGAGTTACATGACACGGAAGAAACCTGAGGACCATGCAACTCCCAATACCTGAAAGAGTCAGAGTAAGCAGAAGCCTCAACAATAACCAAAGGGGATCTCTGGTATAGAACTGAAGCAAGAGTATGGAAATCTTCACTAAATAAAATTGCCTCACCACTACGTGCCTTAGCTCTGTCCAGCTTGAGGACACGCTAGACTCTAAGTTAGCGGGGGGATAACCTCCCATTTTGTGATGTTATCTTACTAAGTTATTCTTAGTTTTCAATACTCTTTCTTGGATAAATTAGATTAAATACTTCACTTTCTAGCTTTATTGTAAATATATCAATACACTGATATTTCTCTTTTCTTCTCATAGATAAACCCCAAAAAATTACAAAAGTCTCAACCAAATAGTCCCAAGACCGAATGAAGACCCAAACGGTCCCAACACCGAATGAAGATCCATCGGTCCCAAGACCGAGTGAAGGTCCAATCGGTCTCCAAGATCGAGAGGATGATACCGGTCTCCAAACTGCGAAGAGATTACCGGTCTCCAGACCGCAAAGAGACTACCGGTCCCAAGACTGCGAAGACCCAATCGGCCTCTAAGACCGTGAGGATGCTTAACGGTCTCAAGACCGCGAAGACCCAACTGGTCCCCCAAGACCGTGAGGATGATTAATGGTCTCAAGACCGTGAAGACCCAAAAGTTCTCAAGACCGTTCAAGATTCTTGGAGCCTATAAATAGGACTCAAGGGGTCCTCATTTGAGGGGGGGTCTCAGACACCCAAAGGCTGCCTCATTTGTTCCAGAGTTGTTTCATCCTTCATCCTTTGCCACAAGGCTGCCGGTCTAAGATCCACATTCCATCCATAAGCCTACTTTCTCTCTCATCAACATAGAAGGTGGGGAGTGAAGGATTCATCACCAAAGCAACCACATAGTGTGAAGATAGTTGTTCTCTACTCTAAGGGGTCAACCTTCCTCCCTCCTATGTGGAGATGATGTTTTCCTTCTCTTCTCCTATCTCCTTCTTTGTTCTTGCCATGAGCGAGTAGTTCCATACACTAGGGTGTGGGGAGTAGCCCCGCTACCCATGTTTTCATTCCATTCTTTGTAATTCATGAGTTTGTAATAAAAATGTTATCTTTTCAGTTCAACACCAATCGGTTAAATGAATGCTAGTTGCTTGATCACCAACCTGCGTTTCCTATTATCTACTAATGTGAATTGTCTATGATTGTGCTTTTAGATTCGATTATCGATTGTATGTTGGTTCTTGATGTATGTAGTCACCATATATCTGTTTCAGTATCTAGAAACGCTTTTCAAGGAGTGGAGTAAACTCACCTCCTTTGTTGTACTTTCATACTATGAAATGGAATCAGTTGATGTATGGAAGTACAACATTGACAGATCGAGGAACACACTTTGCGAAGGGAGTGATGCAAAGTAAGTGACCATTCATTCAGGGATGGCTAGCAGTGCAATACTTCCACGTTTCTCGTAGTTGTCTATTTGAAAGAAAGCTAAGTCTACAAAGATACTAATTGTCTAGACTCTTATTGCAAGCCATGTTATTATGATGTATGTTATGATCCATGTGTAGTGGTGGTGAAACTCGATCACATCCTAGTGGCTTCCAAATATTGTTTACAACCTTAATTTTACTTTCCTTCTATTCAATTTACATTTACATTTTAATTTAATCATCAAACCAACTCTTCGATCTAAGTATCAACTTCTGAGTAGATAAGTGGAATTATAACATTTTCCATCTTGTTAAATCCTTAACAAAACTATTGTCTCATGGATTCGACCCTCAACTGTACTACGATAAGACTTCCACGTACCCTAGCGTACGTGGGTGGAGATCTTATTATAGCACACGCAAGGCTAAACTTAGAGACTTACTATCTCTAGGATTTTTAGTGGTGCATGCAACTTCACACAAGTTGAGGCTCCATCATTTACAAGAAGGTCAGTGGGAGCATAATAGTATTTCTCATAAATTTATTCAGATGACATGCTTCTGATGGGAAATGATATTTGTACTCTATAACTGGTTAAAACATGGTTGGAGAATAATTTTTCTATGAAGGAATTTGGATAAGCATCATATATACTAGGAATCAGTATCTATACAGATAGATCTAGAATGCTTGTTGGTTTAAGTCAAAGTACATTCAATTACCAAGTATTCAAGAGGTTTAGCATGTATGTTTATAAGAGAGGAAACTTACCCATGTGACATGGAAAAAGCTTCTTTAAATTCCAGTCCCATCTCTTTGGAATAGTAGGCATGCATGAGTAATATTCCATATGACTCGACAATTGGATCTATCATGTATGCAATGATATGTACATGCCTAGATGTTTCATATGCTTTAAGCATGATGAGTATGTACCAGTCAAATTTGGGTGTTGGCCAATGGATATATGCGAAGAATATCATTAAGTACTTGAGAGGAACTAATGATCAATTCCAAATTTATGGAGGTGAGAATGAGTTAGTCATAAAGGATTACATTGATGCAAGCTTCCAAATTGAGAAGGATGATTATAGATTGCAATTAGAATTTGTGTTTTTCCTAAATGGAGGACATGTAAGTTGGATTCCAAGAAAAAACAACAGTTGATTCTACAATAGATACTGAGTATATTTCCACATCCAAAGAAGCAAAGGATCAAGATCAAGAAGTTAATTAGTGAACATGGGGTGGTTCCAACCATTGAAGACACAATATATTTATACCATGACAATAATGGAGATATTACAAAAGCTAAGGAACCCAGATTGCATCAAAATTTCAATCACATACTCAGGCATTCCCATCTTATATATGATATTGTACAACAAGGAGATATTAAAATTTGTAGAGTACCAACTGAAAGAAACATTGTTGATCCCCTAAAAACATTATCAGAGAAAAAGCATGATGGTCATGTTAGTTCACTTGGAAATAGATTCATGACTGATTAGATCTAGTACAAGTGAAAGACTCACTATTACAAATATGACTTATATTGTAAGTTTTTTTTCCATGGGAAGTTGATGACATAATATATCTTGTCAGTTTTCTAAAGAAAATTTCTAACATTTTGTTTATCTCGTCGGTTGTTTCAAAAAGAAACCAACAACATAGAACACCAATGAAAAAATAATTTCATGCAAACTGTTGAGAGATATTTCACTTTCCTTAAAAAATTATATCTCGTTGGTTCCTAATAAAATAACTGATGAGATAGAAGCATATCCAACTTGACAATTTCATGAAAAGTAATCGATGAGAAAGATTATGCACCAAACATCCTATGAATTTTTTTCCCCCCAAATTGGAATATCACTTTGATTGTATTTATAGAAACTGAATAAGTAAGTGTTCCTTTGTCGTGGGTGTTGTAGTAGTTGACCGACGATATGGGCTCACACTAAAATATGTTTTTTATTGGTGTTGGACCAATGAACTGATGCTATAATGTGTGTAGTCGATTTATTTATGTGACAATATATATCTTACTTCAACCCCATAAGGAACCCCTCTTTCCCCTCCCGGTGAGAAATATCTGTGTGACAAAAAATGTGTGCTCCTCCTCCTCCGTCAGTCCCACCCCTCTACTATTGCATCCCCATTCCCCGCCTCCACTACTATCAATGCTTCCTCCTCATCTTCCTCTAGTGTTCATCTTAATGTAGTGCTCCCACCTCCACATCCCCCACCTCGACTGTTGAATCTTCCGTTGGTGCTTCTTCTTCTTCTGCCACCATGCTGCTTCTTCTACCGATGTTGCTTTTTCTACCTCCGTTCCTCCTCCTCACCATCGTTGGTGCTACCTCTACCCCCTACTCATCCTTTTCACATATAATACTGATTCCTCTTGCTAGAAATAGAAGTATACCCTCCAACTTCCACCTTCTTAATTGCTTGGGTGATTAGAGCTTAGATTTTGGTATCTCCTCCACCTTCTTTTGATTAAAAATGATTAAAATTCCTAAATACGTCAATTGGTGCTCAAATTTTCATGTATATATGTGTAATGTGATGTCCCTAAATTGAAGTTTTATATGGAAATTGTGATGAACGTTCCTTTCTATGTTTTCATTTACACTTCTTTCATGTATATCTATGATAACTGCATTGTTTAATCTTAGCAATTAAATGTTAGTATGGATAAATGATCACACCTAGGAATAAATACACTGAAATTGATATGAGTTGCTCTAAATTAACTTTATTTACATTGAAATTGATATAAATTTACCAAATTAACCCTAAACCCTAAACTTCTAAAAAGTAAACACTAATTTCTAAACCCTAACCCTTATAGTCTGTTGGCCTAGAAACCCATCTGAGATTTATTCATTAGGAGTAAATGTTCGATAATCCCTAATTTGGGACTGTTCTTGAGCACTTCATCTCATTTATAATGTAAGTGTGAGTTCTATCTCAATAAATTTCGACAACAATTCTTCTTTGTTATCTAGGTACATAGGTAGGTGGGTATTTTCCCATCTACATCGATGTACTTGCACAACTACAAGGAAATCTTCCAAAATTTATTGATGATATAAACATTATACACTTACTAGTGATGTGAAGTTATCAATAATGGGATAGGTGGTACACATTCGTCAATGTTAATTCTAATAGATAATTTGGGCACATTCAAACATATTTTTTCTTAAATAAACTTATTAGCTAAAACTTGATGAGTTACTTGTCTCCAATCTGATCATAGAATGGATTGATCATGGATGTCTAATCCAAATTGCTACACTATGGAGTTTATTCATGCTCTCGATCAATTTGTAATATTAATTGAGTAACATAGCAAACAACCTGGAGATAAGTTTGATTGCTCCTGTAAGAAATGTAGTACTTGAAAGTTGATAGTTTTGACATGATCAAAGATCATGTCATGTGTAATGGGATTTTAACAGAGCTATCCATAATGGTATTGGCATGGAGAGATTCCTAGTATCATATTAGTAGATGTAGGTAGTGGTCGTTGTGTCGAAGAAGAAATGGAGGATGATGTTGATATGAACAAACCAATTCCAACAGACATGGTTGATGTGATGCTAGATAATTGTGGGGTAAATTTTATAGATTCACCTCCCTCATTTAGAAATGATGTTCATAATTTTAAGAAATCATTATACATAGGTTGTGTTAAGTTTACGAAGTTTCATGTTGTGTTGAGTTGTATACTATGAAGGCTAATAATAGATGAAGCCATAAGTGATTTAGTTCTCTATTGTATTTGTTGAAAGAAATTCTCCCTGAAGGAAATGAGCTTCCAATCTCACCATACGAAATGAAAAATATGTTGTACCCAATGGGAATGGTGGATAAGAAGATACATGCATTCCAGAATGATTGTGTGATGTTTCAAAAGGACTATATGATCAGAAAGAATGTCTAAAATGTGGGGTGTCTAGGTACAAAAGGATAAGATGAGGTAAGACCAAAATCGAGTCTTCTACCAAGGTGATGAGGCATCTTCTTATAATACCACAGTTTCAACACTTGGTTTCTAATACCATAGATGCACAAAAATTATCTTGGCATGTAGAGGTAAAGAAAAACAACGATGGTATTCCACGACATGCATCAATTCCCCACAATGGAAGAAGATTGATTTATTGTACCCTAAATTTGGTGAAGAATCAAGGAACTTAAGACTTGGACTTTGTACCAATGGGATGAATCTATATGGAACATTAAGAAGCTAACATACCACTTTGCCTATCATGATTGTTCTATACAATCCTCCTCCATGGTTGCGTATGAAGAATAAATACATCATGTTGTCCTTGATGATATTGGGCCCCAAACAACCTGTAATGATATTGATGTTTAACTTGAGCCTTTGATTGATAGCCTAAAGAAACTCTAGGAAGAATGTGTGATGACTTATGATGCTTTTCACAAAGAGATGTTTGATTTATGTGCTATGTTGTTTTGAACTAATAATCACTTTCCAACTCGTGGGAACTTGTCTCAAGACAATGTCAAATGAATCAATGCATGTCTTGTATGTGACAAATATACTCTTCGAGTAAAACATAGTGGTAAGACTGTATATCTTGATCATTGAAGGTTTCTGCCAAAGGTTCATCCATACCGAAAGTTTCATAAAACATTCAATGGATCAACTGAGTAATGTCGTACCCCTTAACCTATGTCAGCAGAGGATGTTTATGAAAGAGTAAATAACATTGTAAATCATTTTGGTAAGAGACCATGCACTTCTCTTATAGGTGAAAAGTATTTATTCAAAAAGAGATCGATATTCTGAAATCTTCCTTATTGGAGTTCTTTGATAGTTCAACATTGTATCTATATCATGAATGTTAAGAAAAATGTTTGTGATAACATCATTGGTACTTTGTTAAATATAAAAGATAAAACTAAAGATGACATTAACCCATTATGGACCTATGTGAAATGGGTATAAGGAAATAATTAACAATAGAAGTTTGCAAGGGTCAACACACATATTTACCTCCTTCTTCTTACACCTTGTATACATAGGAGAAGATATTTTTTTGTGAATCTTACTTAATGTTAAGGTACCATAGGGATAACCAATATATGTAGATTGACATCAATGAAGGATCTAAAGTTGATAGGTCTTAGATCTCATGATTGTCGTATTTTAATGCCACATATATTGCATGTGACTATTCAATCTATCCTTCCTAAGCATGTAAGGTTTGCAATCACTAGGATTTGCTTCTTCTTCAACACTCTATGCAGAAAAGTAATTGATTTTGAGAATCTAGATAAGTTGCAAAGACAAGTGGCCATTACCCTATGCCAACTTGAGCAATATTTTCCCCCATCGTTCTTTGATATAATGGTAAATATGGTTGTCCATTTCACTAGGAAAGTGAAAAATGTTGGGTCCAATTTTCTTACATTGGATGTATCCTTTTGAGTGGTACATGTGTGTTTTTAAATGTGATGTTCAGAACCATTGTTGCCCGAAGGGAGTATCATTGGGGGTTGTGTTGCTAGGGAGGCAACAAACTTTTGCAATTAATTTTTGAGTTGAAAAAAAAATCCTACTCATATTGTGAATCTTGACATTTATTCTGGTAAAGGTACTTAGGGATAATGACAGATAGATATCAGTCGTGAGTAGTGCGTACAATTTATATCACCAAAAACACCAACAAGCTTAAAACAAAATATCCCTCAGTCAGTTCAATGTGGCTTGCTAGAGAGCATCATCAGACATTTATTAACTGGTTTTAAGAGAGTGTTCAGTCAACTATCTCAAGAACCAAATAATGTTACAAAAACTATCAAACGAGTCGTGTATGAGCTAAAGACACAAAGGTTTTGACATAAATGGATTTTCATACGACACAAAGCATCAAGATGATAAGAGTGTCGTCCAAAATAGTGGGGTCACCCTTTAAGCATTTTCATTGTATTTTTATAGTGACAATGATAACAGTCCACATGAAAGAAAGATGTTTTATTACAGTTTCATTGAAGATATATGGACAATTGACTATACATAGTTTAGTGTTCCATTATTTAGGTGTAAATGGGTTGATAACAAAAAAGGAGTTGTATTTGATGAACTCAATTTCACAATAGTGATTTTTTAGTGAACAAGTGAAACGGATGAACCATTCATCATGGCCTCACATGGAAAGTAGGTATTCTATATCGATGATCCTACAAAAGAAAATTGGTCTGTTATTCTTGAGAAAAGACAGTTCATTTCAGATCCTATTGGTGAAGAAGAGTACTATGACAAGTATGTTGACTCTAATTCATTCTCTACTGGCTTACCAAGTGTAAATGTTGAATCTAACACAAATGACTATACACGTAAGGGATATTAGTTTAAGGTATATGCATGCATTAAACCGATTTATTTCTTCATATGCAATCTGACTTTTTCATATGTTATATTTGCATTATATAACCTATTTATTTTTTTCATATGTGGTCATACTCTTTCATTTGTCATATTTACATTATATAACAAGTTTATTTTTTCAAATGTGAACTGGCTTTTTCATATGTTTACTTTTGATTTTATAGATGGCATCTGACCAGGAGCATAGGGATCTTGAGCATGAGGATCCTGAGTGAGAGGATCCTACTAGGTCTCCCAATCAGGGTGATGATGGTGCTACTAAATCTACATGTAGGAGAGGGATTACTTTGATAAAAAAGCCCTCATATAGGGGTACAGGGACGAAGTGTGCCTTTGAATTTAATGAAGTAGGCATGTTGATTACTAATGCGTTCGTCAACTACTGTGGGGTCCTTAGTCCAAGAAAAGCGCCTCCTTATATTAAGGATTGGAGGTACATGGACTAGTCCACTAAAAAACTCATCTGGATGAGTTATAAGTGACAAATATGCATATATGTATTATAGTCTTTTCCTATTCTTTCTTTTCACATTTCTAAAAGTAATGTTGAACTTTTTTAGGGCATGTATGAGCTTGATAAAAAGTTACATTGCAAGAATATTATTCAACTCAGTTAGAGAAGACATAGAGATTGGTGTATAATCCTCACAAAGAGACTACATATATATATCCAAGAAGGACAAGGACCCCATAGTGAAATGGCCCTATCTTGATTAAAAAAAATGAGAGTAGCTTCTTGATTGTATTGAATTAATCACATTCTTATTATTTCTTATGATTAGTAAACATTATTCTTATTGAATTAATCAGGTCATTCATGATGTACAAAACATGCATGACAAGAATGTGCACAATCACCTGTTGGATTCAGGTGGTTATATCGAATGCCCTCTTGTTGAAAGAGAAAAAGCAAGGGCAAGTGCCTTCTCCTTTTACTCCTAGTGTCAAGTCTTCTACTGCTTCTAGATGGTTGCCTTACTATTTGGATTAGATAGATGTGAGGAAAACAAAGCCATAGAAATTCCCATCCAAGCAACCCAGGAGGTGGTTGTAAAAATGGTGAATTTCTTGGCCTCACAATGCATGTTCATGTTCTTTTTCCCTCAATTTTTAACTTTTACTGATTAATCAATGTTGATGATGAACAATCGGCATTGGGTGAACAAATAAAGGAAGGCAAGTTCACCCCCTAGGGCACACACGATGAATTTAAAGTTTTTCTAGGGATGAAGAGCGTCATGGACATGTTAGGGCCACTCGAGTTGGGTTTGGGCTAAAATATTTTTTGGCACATTCCAACAAAAGAGTAAATCTACCAAGAAAGAGGGAATACACCATGATGAGGTCCAAAGATTGATACATGCAAACTCAGAGCAGTTTAGGCTTCTAAGGTAGATGGATCTACTCTAGTATTCATAGATCATGTACATCATCACACGTCTGAGGAGGATAGTGGGAGTACTCCTTCTAACTCACATGGCCCGGACGCGGTAACATTCAATTCAATTCAATTTATATTTTGTGATGAAGTAATCCCTCAAGTCAATATATATGTGTCAATTTAAATTTTTTGTTCAATTAAATTTTATGTGGCCAAAAATGTCATTTTGCAATTAATGTCCCATTATACAATATCGTGGAAAATGTTGAGGTTCTTCCACACGCTGAAATAGTTCATGGTGTTCCCCTTCTCACTGATCATGTACATGTGTTTGTCATATGTGTCTTTATGTCTTGGAAACAAGCACCATTCCCATACAAGCACCCATATGCCCCTATAGTCAGAGAGTTAAAAGGTGGCTTTACTGGGTGACCCAAAAAGCTCATTGTATTTCTTAAGGTATACAAAATGTATATTGAATTTATATGTAACTGAAAGCTAATATGATAAAACATGCATGTAGACCACAACAACTAAGAAGCCCCCTAGGGTTCTAAAGCCTCCTCCCCCACATTTTATTCCACATGAGTTGTTTGACTCCTTAAGCCCTAAATGCAAGGCGTTGACAATATGGTTAGACAATATACATCTATCAAACACCACAATGATTGACCTTTAGTATGAGATCTTAGGTATTGATCACGACATTGTTATAGTGTTGACAGATGTTTCTGAGCTATTTCATTATCAATGGCTGAACACATCAATGATAGAACATTGGATATTGTGAGTCTGAGTACCTCGTCATATGTGAAAAATACATGTTTTATAATTGCTTCATATATATTAACTAAATATTGCATATATATGTCTAGTTACATGTATTACATCATTGTCGAGTTTGGATTATGAAATGTTGTATTTCTAATGCCATCAATGATTAACAATGTAGAGAGAGATATGAGTGGTGTCACTAATTATGTGATACCATAATGAAGGCTTTTGGTTCTTTCAAGACTGTAAATCATATCTCCTTTCAACGTTCTGTTAGTTTTGGGCTTGTTATTTATATTTTTAACTTATGAATATACAAATTTTTGTGGATTTTAATTTTTATTTTAGTTTCCAATTCACTTAGAGATAAGCATTTGTAGTTGTTACGAATTGTTCTCGAGATCGATATTGTATATTTCTTTGATCCTTTAGGTATAAAACTGACACCAAATGAGGGACACCCAATGAAATTTCTGATTCATGTGTAAGTATATTTTCTTCTAAGATCAACATATTTGTTCATTTTTGCATCATATTCAAATTTAATAATGCAACATATTTACTATAACTTATAGTTATATGAAAGCATTCCATAGCAGCAGAGGGAAAGTAGATTCAAAAAAAAGATTAGTAGCTTGGAGGAGTGTTAATGTATATAGTCTTCTAACCCCCAATGCATATATATTATCAACTCTGCTTAATTACATTTATTAGGATAATTGTAAATGTACAATGCCCTATATCAGACAATGATTTGGCATGCAGATATTATGTGATGTTGTAAATATACAACATTGTCAGGCATGCATGATGAATGCATATTCACCAGGGAATTCAATTATCATTTTTGGACAAATTCAACTCAACACATTTAATTTCACTCATTAAATATCAAAACACATCATAATATGCAACATTACTTAATTGATCCAATTATCATGATTTTAACTGAAATTATGGTTAATTTGATGCAGATCTTGATAAATCTGAACAGTCAACTGGGATCTACCTTTCCTTCACCCTTGGTTCTGACCAATCGATCTAACCAAACCATTTGAGCCCATTCGGTCTCAAGACCATTTGAGCCAATGCAGTCTCAAGACCGTTTGAGCCCATGCGGTCTCAAGACCGTTTCAGCCCATCCGATTTCAAGACCGTTTGAGCCCATCTGGTCTCAAGACCGTTTGAGCCCATTCGGTCTCCCATTCAGTCTCAAGACCGTTTGAGCCCATCCGGTCTCAAGACTATTTCATCCCATTCGGTCTCAAGACCCTTTGAGCCCATTCGGTCTCAAGACCGTTTGAGCCCATATGCTCTAAAGACCGTTTGAGCCCATTCGGTCTCAAGACCGTTTGAGCAGTAGATATCAATTAGAGGCATAATCCAGCTATGAGGAATCGAGCAGTGCATGAATTCAAGATCTCAAAGCAGAGCTTAGACCACGGCCATGGTAGTTCAAAATGACTGTGGTCCACTGTCATCACCACGACTGTGTGATGAGGCCACGGTCGTGGTAGATCATCCCCAATGCCTGAGCTCTCACTCTCCAAGACCGTGGTCGCCGATCCACGACCGTGGCACCCTACCTGCATCGACCCTCTCTCACCCACCACGCCCATGCAAGGTGGCACGACTGTGGGACAACAACATTACCACGACCATGGTGCCTGACCACGGCCGTGGCGCGTCATCTTCAACCTCCGACCAACACTCATTTACATCCCCAAGGCAAGACCAAATGAAGGTGGTTCGCATGCCAAATGAGGTCACCCCGAGGCTGTTGCACCTACAGATGAAGGCTGAAGATCATTTGATAGATCGGAGGGCTACTAGATCGATTTACTCAGTAGACTATCTGCTGCTCGTTTGTAGAGCATTGACCGAAGCAAGACCGTTTGCTCGACTCTAATCCCAGACTGTTTGGTTGTAGCTTGGAAACCATTTAGATTAGTAAGCGATCAAGACCGAATGGAAGACCGGTTGATACTAAGGTTGCGAAGACCGTTTGATAAGCAAACGATTTGTAGACCGTTTCAGTGGCAAACGGTCTGTGAAACCATTTGGTCCCATTCGATTTCCAAACCGAATGAGCAGTATAATACGAAGACTATTTGATGCATGTGACTCCAAGGCCGTATGCTGAAGACCGTTTGATATTAAACGGTTTCCAAACAGTTTGCTGCTCAAGACCGTTTGGTCAAATTTGCTCAAGACCGTTTGATAAAAAATGGTCTACAGACCATTTGGGTTGAATAAAGTGAAACCACTTCGGCAAAAATATCTCCAGATTGTTTGGTGTCTTTTAATCCAAGACCGTTTGGGGACAGTTCGGTGCCTATAAATAGGACCCCAAGGGTCCTCACTTGAAAATTGGTTCTGGGACGCCGACAACCTTCCTGTATACTGGTCCGATCTGAATCCAGTGCCATCCACGCCAGTTTTAGTCCACCTACCTCCCGTATTGCAACCAAGGAGGTTGAAGAGAGAAGGAAGACGCAGTGAGGGAGACTGTCTGGTCTGTCTTGGCAACTCCCGTTCGCATCCAGATCTGCTCTGACATGATGTAGAAGGTCGCATCTTCTTCACCGAGCTGCGACTACCTTCTGCACCGAGTTCATGGCGGATTTCTCCCTCTTTCTCATTCTTCTTGTTTCTCACATCATGAGCGAGTAGTACCTTTTCGCTTGGGTGCGGGGACTAGCCCCGCTGCCCATGCAAATCATGTTATTTTTTTAAACTCTCCATGGAAATGTATATAATTTTCCATTTCATTGTTAGGTTGTGTGTTTGTAGTTGATTCTCTACTTGCTTTCATCTTTTTCTTTCCTATATTGCGAAACTCTCTATATGTGGGATGGAATGGCAGTTTACAACTTCGACTCCTTGAAGAGAACTTCTGAAAGGATTCCTTGAGGTCGTAAGTATATGATCCATGAGGAGACGGGACATCTAGCCTACGGTGATGCTTCTGTGGTCTAAACATCCCTCAGGGAGGACCACAGCCTTAGTTGGATTTTTTATCATCTTGTTTATTGTCGATGTTAGTTTGTAGATATATCACCTGCTTGCTTATCAATTAATGTGGTTGACTCCCAAACTAGAAATAGAATGGGATTTCTTCAGAGTTGTAAGTAAGTGATCCAGTTGGTGACGAGACATCTGATGCCTAAGGTGATGCTTACGCGAACCTAACGCCCTAACGGGGGGTTCTGCAGTACCTCTATTTGGATTGATATATCTTTCCTGGGTTGTTTGTAGTTGAATGTGTTTGCGTGTGTAGCGGTGGTGTAACCCAATACCATCCCAGTGATTCCATATCATTGATCTAAATCCTACTTTAATTCGGCTTTTACTTTCTTGCAATTAGTCTAATTAACCTCAAATCAACCAATCGTTCTAAATACTAGTCTTACTCGATCTAGATTCGACTGACAAAGATTCTTAAAAATGTTGTCCTTTGGGTTCGATCCTTAACTATACTGCGATAAGACTCGTCCACTTGTGGTTGGTATTATTGCACTTTGGTTTTGGTAAAAGCTCGGGGATTTCAACCCCGAGTGAATTTGTTAGTGCGATAAAAATACCTCGTCAAATTCTGGCGCCATTGTTAGGGACAACAGAATCAGTTAGTCAAATCTAGTTGTTTTAAGACTAATTTAGGATTTGGTTTTTCTTTTGACATAATTGATCATCTACTTGAAATTTGACTCTACTCTGTGGTTCTCACTTTCAAAATCTTTCTATTTTCATGTATGACCCAAGGCATAGTTTATGCACCGTTCAAATAGCCCCAGACTCATAGCAAGCTTTGATCCTGAGATAGACAGAACTTTTCATCGACAGATCTGAGAAAATCAAGCAAGGATGGATCAAGAAGAGGAAGTAGCCCGAAGAGTGGCTCAAGCCATCAATGCACAAAGAGAGAGGCTCATGCAAGAATCCAGGGCTGCAGTTCAGTAGGAAATCCTAGCGGCACAAGCAGCAGCGCAAGCAACTGAACTACAAAAGGATGTTAGAGAGTTCTCAATCCCAAAAGCTGTGAATGTTCATCATCCAGTACAACCTCATCCTATCAACGCTACTAATTTTGAGATAAGAGCACATCGGATCACCCTACTTAAGAATAACCCTTTCTATGGCAAGCAAGGAGAAGATAGCCAAGAACATCTTCTGAGATTTATTGATCTATGTGCCATGACAAAACAAAATGGAGTCACAGATGATGCCATTCGACTCTGTCTCTTCAAGTACTCCCTTGCTGATAGAGCCATAAGTTGGTACAATTCGCTGCAAAGTGAAATACCCATCACCACCTGGGAACAACTCCAAAATGTGTTTCTAGAAAAGTTCTACCCTCCATCTCTTACCTATGAAATTAGAGGGTGGATAATAAAATTTCACTCAAGTTCCTGGAGAAACCCTTGCTGAAGCTTGGGATAGATACAAAGAGCTTCTACACAAGTGTCCACACCATGAAATTCCCAAGAACCAACTAATTGAGATTTTCTATAGGGGTGTGGATGATGACATTAAGAGATTCCTTGATTCCTCATCTGGAGGAAATTTCATGCGTCAAAGTTATGACAGCGCATGGAGAGTCGTCACCCTGGGAACAGAAAATCAAGCCAATTAGGGTAGATCTGTAGGTAAAGGAGTTTTGAAAGTAGCTATGGCTGAAGCTACTCCCGAGTATAAGTCTATCGCTGAAACCTTGAAACTCTTAGTTGCCAAGCAAGACCACATTGAATCATCTCTTGCTTCTATTGGAAGAGGACGTTCACCTACTCAACAACCAGAACATGTCAAGATCACTTCCCTGTTCTGTGAAGCATGTAAGAGCACCGATCATTCCACTTTATCATGCAATGTTCTCTATGATGTTGTTTTGAGCAATGTGTGTGGCCAAGGAGATAATGGTCAGATGGAAAATCTTAATGCTATCAACACCATTCCCGGTCAAAGTTACTACAATCCGAATCAGAATAGGAATCATCCCGATTTTCAATATGGAAACCCTTCTGGAGCAGTAAACTCACATCAATTTGGTTCAAACAATCAACTAAGAGGCCCACCAGGATTCCAGTATAATCAACAACAGGATTTTGGGAATCAAGGAAATTTCAAGGGAAACTTTCAGAATAGGAACTACCATAATTACCAAAATAACTCTCAGTTCTAGAATCTTAATCAACAGCAAGGACAACAAGCAGGTCCAGTTTCTCCTGATGAGAAGCTATCAGCCATTGAAAAGATGTTGCAAACTCAGCAAACCATGATAGCTAACCAACAAGCTCAGCAGAAGGCTATTGAATCTCAACTAGGTCAACTCGCAGCTAGCATAAAACCACCTACTAGAGTCTTTACTGGCCAACCCAAGAACAATCCTAAGCATCCTGAATAGTTAAAGGCAGTCACCACTAGGTCAGGGAAAGATTATTCAAATCCCCCTAAAAAGACACATGTGGTTATTACAGACGAGGATGAACCTGTGATTACCCAAGACTTAACAACACAAGAGTCTCAATCAAAAGTCGATAAGACAGATAAGGGAAATCCTGAGGAACCTACAGATGAAGAAACTGAAACACCGGAACCTGGTATTCCTATATATAAGCCTCGTATACCTTTCCCAGCTCGTCTAAGGCATACCAAGCTTGATGCTCAATTCAATAAGTTTAAAGAGGCTATGAAGAAACTTCATGTTGATATACCCTTCTTGGATGCGTTGGCTGAGATACCATCCTGGACTAAGTATCTAAAGTCACTTCTCACAAGGAAATATATAACTAAAGAGTATGAAATAGTAAAACGGGCAACAACTACGTCTGACATCATTTTGAGTGAGATGCCCAAGAAATAAAAAGACCCGGGATCCTTTGGAATTTTATGTCACATTGGTGACTCATCATGCAAGAAAGGTTTGGCAGATCTCGGCGCAAGCATCTCTATTATGCCACTTAGCCTATGCAAAAGACTAGGGTTTGCAGAATTGCTTCCTACTAGCATGACTATACATCTTGCAGACAATTCGATAAAATGTCTGTTAGGAATCCTCAAAGATGTCCCGGTCAAGGTAGGCATGGACACATATGTTCCATGCGACTTTGTCATTATGGACATAAAAGAAGACACCAGATATCCTCTCATATTTGGTCGTCCATTCCTTGCCACTGCAAGAGCCCTGATTGATGTTGAAGTTGGTACCTTACTGCTCAGATTAGGCAAAGAAACTCTCGAATTTAAAGTTTTTGGAAGTATGAGAAGACCAAGTATGCTAGAAGAAGTATATCTAATTGACTGCATTGAGAAAATGTCACTTTTGACTCAAGAGCATAATGAATCAGATGATCCTTTAGAAGTTGCTCTAACAAACCCATCAGTTGATGAACCGATTGATGAACAAGTGAAAGGTTGCGTCGAATCCCTCGACTCCGCTAAAGAAGATGTTGAAGCCACTAGTGAAGAAATCAAAGCTATGGAAACTACAGAAGAAACAAGTGAAAAACCAGAGGCTCCCAAAATGAAGCCCCTGCCCGAAGGATTGAAGTATGTGTTTTTAGATGATCTCAAAGTTTTCCCAGTTATTATAAATTTTGACCTTACAGCTGAACAAGAAGATAAACTCCTGAAGGAATTAAGGGATAGAAAGAAAGCCATCGGCTATAAAATGAGTGACCTAACTGGGGTTAGTTAAGCGCTGTGTATGCACAAGATCCCTATGATGGAAGATCACAAGCCTACTATCGAGCATCAACGGAAATTGAATCCAAATATGAAGGAAGTGGTTCGTCGTGAGGTCATTAAACTCCTCACAGCTAGAATAATCTATCCAATCTCAGATTCGCCATGGGTGAGTCCAGTGCATGTAGTCCTGAAGAAATGTGGAACAATTGTTATAAGAAATGAAAATAATGAACTCATCCCAACTCGAACAGTCACAGGGTGGAGGATGTGCATAGATTATAGAAAATTAAAGAAGGCAACACGAAAAGATCATTTTCCTATGCCTTTCCTTGATCAAGTCCTAGAAAGATTGGCTCACCAAGAATATTTCTGTTATCTTGACAGTTACTCTGGATTCTATAAAATACCCATACATCCAGATGACTAAGAGAAAACAACCTTTACCTGCCCATTCGGGACATACGCATTTAAAAGAATGCCATTTGGTCTCTGTAATGCACCCACAACTTTTCAATGTTGCATGGCTGCCATTTTCACTGGTCTTACTGAAACTATTATGGAGGTTTTTATGGATGATTTTTCTGTATATGGAGATTCATTTGATTCATGTCTTAAGCACCTCTCCCTGGTCCTCAAACGTTGTGAAGAAGCACATCTTGTGCTAAATTGGGAAAAGTGCCATTTTATGGTAAAAGAAGGCATTGTCCTCGGTCATAGGGTCAGCAATAGAGGAATTGAAGTAGATAAATCCAAGATTGAAGTGATTTCTAAACTGGCTATACCAACAAATGTAAAAGAAGTCTGTGCTTTCCTAGGTCATGCAAGATTTTATAGAAGATTCATAAAGGACTTTTCCAAGATGACGAAGCCAATGACGAACATATTACTAAAGGATATTGATTTCAATTTCAATGAAGAATGTGTCAAAAACTTCAACACACTGAAGCAGGCCCTTACAACCACCCCCATCATTAGAGCTCCCGACTGGGACCACCCTTTTGAAATTATGTGTGACGCCAATGACTATGTTGTGGGCACTGTTTTAGGGAAATATATAGAGAAGAAACACAATGTGATATATTATGCATCAAAAACTCTCGATGAAGCTCAGAGGAATTATGCAACTATAGAGAAAGAACTTCTAGCAGTCGTGTATGCCTTTGACAAGTTCAGATCCTACCAAATTGGTTTGAAGGTCATTGTCTACACAGACCACACTGCCATTCGTTCCCTTCTGGCAAAGAAAGATGCAAAACTCAGGTTGATTAGATGGATCCTCCTATTACAAGAATTTGATTTAGAGATAAGAGATAAAAAGGGTACAGAGAATGTTGTAGCAGACCACCTCAGTCGCATCCACATTCTGGATACTGAGAAAATTCTGATCAACGATTCCTTTCCAGATGATCAACTAATGAAGGTCTCAGAAGTTGTACCATGGTACTCAGATTTTGTAAACTACCTTGCTGCAGTGGTTATCCATCCCCAATGCACCAGGAATACACTGAAGAAGTCCATGCATGATGTGAAGCAATATCACTGGGATGATCCATATCTCTTTAAACTATGTGTCGATGGTCTGTATAGACGATGTATCGCCGAAGAAGAAGCTCAACTTATTTTGGAACAATGTCATTCAGGACCAGTGGGAGGACATATGAGCTATAAAAAGACTGCCTTGATGGTTTTGCAATGTGGATTCTTATGGATGACTATATTTAAGGATTCCTATGACTTTGTCCTATCATGTGACAAATGTCCAAGAACATGTAATATAACAAAGAGAGATGAGATGTCGTTGAATCTATGGCAAGAAAGTATAGATATTCGATGTTTGGGGGTGGACTACATGGGTCCATTCCCATCTTCTCATTGATTTTCATACATCCTAGTGGCAGTAGACTACATCTCAAAATGGGTTGAAGCTATACCAACTGTCACTAGTGATTCCAAACCTACCATCAAATTATTCAAATATATTATTTCCCCCCATTTTGGAGTACCACGAACCGTGATATCTGACGGAGGGTCCCACTTCCTTGAAAGAAGCTTTGAAGCTTTGCTGAGAAAGTATGGTGTTACTCTCAAGGTAGTCTCACCCTACCATCCACAAACAAGTGGACAGGAAGAGGTTTCTAACAGACAACTCAGGGCTATATTGGAAAAGACAGTAGGTCGCAATCGGAAAGATTGGTTAGTGAAAATCAATGACGCATTGTGGGCCTACTGTACTGCTTTTAAGACTCCTCTCGGAACTACACCATTTCGGCTTATCTATGGAAAGTCATGACACATGCCTATGGAACTGGAACACAAAGCATGGTGGGCAATTAAGCAACTGAACTTTGATATGAAAGAAGCAGGCCAAGCCAGGACTCTACAACTCCAAGAGCTGGACGAACTCAGGATGACGGCTTATGAGAATGCATGAATTTACAAAGAACGCACAAAAATTTGGCATGATGGATATCTAAAAAGAAAAGACATACAAGTTGGTGACCAAGTTCTTCTATTCAACTCAATACTAAAGTTATTCCCAGGAAAACTCTGTTCTCACTGGTCTGGACCTTACATGGTCAAAAGCATCTCTTCACATGGTGCTTTCTCTTTATGGAGTGAAAAGTCAGGTGAATTTGTAACAAATGGTCACCTCTTAAAGAGATATTTTACCTCAACTTGCATAGGCACTAAAACAACACTGGAACTCACCAATCCAAAGGATCCACCGTGAAGCTGAAGGATTCAGTCGAGCCACTGACATAAAAAAAAGGCACTTGTCGGGAGGCAACCCGATCAATAAATTTGTTTTACTTTCCATTTCAAATTAGAATGTTTCTTTAATTTTGTGTTTTACTGTCTAGTTAATTTTTCATTAAATAAAATTTACATCGCGATATGCTATTTTAAGATCTAATTGCTCTTTTCTTTGAGATTTTCAGATATGAGGATGCACGTTGTTTGGAACGCAACCACATCTGGTGGTCAATCTGGCACGGATTTTCCCCTCCATCTTGGATTTAGGGTTTGCTCGGGACAAGCAAATTTCTAAGTTCGGGGTGGAGGGTGGGTGGTATGTATCTTACTTTCCACCTACACCCATCATTTTCATACTTAAGTTTTCACTATCACATTCTTGATAAAAAAAATTCAAAATTTTAAAAATTCTTAATGTTTTTCAAAGAAACTCAACAGATACTTAATGAATTTTTGACACTTCCTGGTTTGATTAAAAGTCACTAACCAACCTGCTATGCATTTTGAATCATTATATCCTCCTTATTCAAAGTAAATCCTTAAAAGGACCATTTTTTTTTAAACAAGCCTTTTGTTTGAAATCATCTTCTGAAGCTTATGATTCCTAACATCATGATACTTGTGCAAAAATGATAATTGTCTATCAAACTAATAGGGATCAAACACATCAGGCTTCCTAACTAATTTGTGGAACAATAGCATGGAATCCCCACCGGATCCTCGTCAAGTCATTATTTGAGAAGAGTTTGATAAAGAGTACAACCCGGTGCACTAAATTGTAAATAAAGTTGCAATCTGATTTGAACTCTATTCTACACTTATTATATCATCTTCATACCCCTCCATTCATAAAAAAGAAACAAAAATAGCCAAATTCATGCCAAACCCTAAGTTTGGGGTGGCACGCCACTTCCCTTTATATCTGCTTCTTCCATACCCCTCGCAAATAAATAGGGGCGTACCACCAAAAATGCAATCTTGAGTTGAATAGAGGAGAGATTTGCAAACAAAAAGATGCCAAAGTGCACACATAAAGAAATGCAATCTCGAGTCGAATAGAGGAGAGATTCGCACAAAAAAATGCAATAAATGAAATTGCAAATTATAAAATAAAAAAACTCGAGTCGAATAGAGGAGAGATTTATTTCTTCCTTCCATACCATCATTCACTCCCTTTTCTACCTAATGGCACAACGATTGCCTACACTATCCTGAAAAACACCAGTGTCAGATCAAATGCACACCTGTTGTTCCACAGGCATCTCTGGACTCTTACAAAACTCTTTGACATGCTTGTTGTTGGAAAAAGTGAGGAGGAAGTGATTTTGGAAAATGAACTCAGGAACGAAGTTTTGGTAAGATGTGTTTAGTGGTCTCAAGAGGTTGAGATATTGAGTCATTTTGAGCAGAAAGAAAATATTCGTGATGTGAAGATGAAGTAATCACATAAATTGAAAGTATTCATTTGGTGACTGTTTCGGATTTTGTGTTACTTGAGGACGAGCAACGTTTAAGTTCGGGGTGTTTTGATGAATGCATATTCACCAGGGAATTCAATTATCATTTTTTGACAAATTCAACTCAACACATTTAATTTTACTCATTAAATATCAAAATGCATCATAATATGCAACATTACTTAATTGATCCAATTATCATGATTTTAATTGAAATTATGGTTGATTTGATGTGGATCTTGATAAAGCTGAACAGTCAGCTGGGATCTACCTTCCCTCACCCTTGGTTCTGACCAATCGATCTAACCAAACCGTTTGAGCCCATTCGGTCTCAAGACCTTTTGAGCCCATTCGGTCTCAAGACCATTTGAGCACATCCGGTCTCAAGACCGTTTGAGCCCATTTGATCTCAAGACCGTTTGAGACCATTCAGTCTCAAGACCGTTTGAGCCCATTCGGTCTCAAGACCGTTTGAGCATTAGATATCAATTGGAGGCATAATCCAGCCGTGAGGAATCAAGCAGTGCACGAATTCAAGATCTCAAAGCAGAGCTTAGACCACGGCTGTGGTGGTTCAAAATGATCGTGGTCCACTGTCATCACCACGACCACGGTCGTGGTAGATCATCCCCAACACGTGAGCTCTCACTCACCACGACCGTGGTCGCTGAGCCATGACCGTGGCACCCTACCTGCATTGACCCTCTCTCACCCACCATGCCTGTGCAAGGTGGCACGGCTGTGGGATAGCAGCATTACCATGACCGTGGTGCCACACCACGGCCGTGGCACGTTGTCTTCAACCTCCGACCCACACTCATTTACAGCCCCAAGGCAAGACCGAATGAAGGTGGTTCGCATGCCAAATGAGGTCGACCCGAGGCCGTTGCACCAGCAGATGAAGGTCAAAGATCGTTTGATAGATCGGAGGGATACTAGATCGATTTACTCAGCAGACTGTCTGCTGCTCATTTGCGGAGCATTGACCGAAGCAAGACCGTTTGCTCGATTCTAATCCCAGACCGTTCGGCCGCAGCTTGGAAACTGTTTAGATTAGAAAGCAATCGAGACCGAATGGAACACCGGTTGATATCGAGGTCGCGAAGACCGTTCGACAAGAAAATGGTTTGTAGACCGTTTCAGCAGCAAATGGTCTGTGAAACTGTTTGGTCCCATTCGATTTCCAAACCGAATGAGCAGCATAATACGAAGACTATTTGATGCCTTTGACTCCAAGATCGTATGATGAAGACCGTTTGATATTAAATGGTTTCCAAAGCGTTTGCTGCTCCAGACCATTTGCTCAAATTTTCTCAAGACTGTTTGATAGAAAACGGTCAACAGACCGTTTGGGATGAATAAAGTGAAACCGTTTGGGCAAAAATATCTCCATATCATTTGGTGTCTTTTAATCCAAGACCGTTTGGGAACATTTCGGTTCCTATAAATAGGACCCCAAGAGTCCTCACTTGGACATCGGTTCTGGGACGCCGATAGGGTACCTGTACACAGGTCAGATCTGAATCCAGTGCCATCCACGCCAGTTTCAATCCACCTACCGCCCGTGTTGCAACCAAGGAGGTTGAAGAGAGAAGGAAGACAGAGCGAGGAAGATTGTCCGGTCTATCTTGGCAACTCCCATTCGCATCTAGATCTGCTCTGACACGACGTAGAAGGCCGCATCTTCTTCATCGAGTTGTGACTACCTTCTGCACCGAGTTCATGGCATATTTTCCCTCTTTCTCATTCTTCTTGTTTCTCGCATAATGAGCGAGTAGTATCTTTTCGCTGGGGTGCGGGGACTAGCCCTGATACCCATGCAAATCATGTTCTTTTATTAAACTCTCCATGGAAATGTATATAACTATGTATTTCATTATTAGTTGGTGTGTTCGTGGTTGATTATCTACTTACTTTCATCTTGTTCTTTCCTATATTGTGAAACTCTCTATATGTGGGATGGAATGGTGGTTTACAAGTTCGACTCCTTAACGAGAACTTTTGAAAGGATTCCTTGAGGTCATAAGTGTATGATACATGAGGGGACGAGACATCTAGCCGACGGTGAAGCTTCTTTGGACTAAACATCCCTCATGGAGGACCAAAGCCTTAGTTGGATTTTGTATCGTCTTGTTTATCGTCGATGTTAGTTTGTAGATCTATCACCTGCTTGCTTATCAAATAATGTGGTTGACTCCCAAACTAGAAATAGAATGGGATTTCTTTAGAGCCGTAAGTAAGTGATCTGGTTGGTGACGAGACATCTAATGCCTAAGGTGATGCTTACGCGAACCTAACGCCCTAACGGAGGGTTCTACAGCAGCTCTATTTGGATTGATATATCTTACCTGGGTTGTTTGTGGTTGAATGTGTTTGCATGTGTAGCGGTGGTGAAACCCGATACCATCCCAGTGATTCCATATCATTGATCTAAATCCAACTTTAATTCAGCTTTTACTTTCTTGGAATTAGTCTAATTAACCTCAAATCAACCAATCGTTCTAAATATTAGTCTTACCCGAGCTAGATTCGACTGACAAAGATTCTTAAAAATGTTGTCCTTTGGGTTCGATCCTTAACTATATTGCGATAAGACTGATCCGCTTGCGGGTGGTATTATTGCACTTTGGTTTTGGTAAAATCTCGGGGATTTCAACCCCGAGTGAATTTGTTAGTACGATAAAAATACCACGTCAATGCATTACTAGATATAAAATGTATATCAAAGATATTGTTATTAGTCTTGGATCATAAAAATCAAAGTAGTCTCATTTGATAATACAAACAATCAAGTCTACTTAGAATTATGTCTCATTCTCTTTTAGGATTTTGATGCTGCTGAACCCAATATGTTGGCGTGGCTAAGTGACCTATGCGAAGAGCGGGGAAACTACTTCATTAAGAATGTGCACTTGTCTGCTAATTGGGATGGTTGATTGATATTTGTTTTCAAACTTTAATGTCAAATATTTTTTTATATATTAACATTGTGGAATTAAACTCTGTGGCAGCTAAAGGTATATGTGTTCATGCATATGTGTGTGTAATTGAATGTGAAGTGCACGAGGAGGACTGGAAGTTATCGGGTCCACTTTCTGATGTGTATTTGTGCATATGTATGAAATTGAATATGTGGCTAAGAACTGAATCAATTGATCTGTGAGTTCATGCATCTATGTGCGCATTGAAGTGGAAATGGATAATTGAGTTGAATCAATTGAACTTGTACGGATATATTTGTTTCTTGTGGTGGGTTTGTTGGCATGTTGTTTAGCTAAGATGGTCATAGAGCCTGTAGTTTTGATGAACTATAGGATCTAGAAAGGCTATCATCCAAACAACAAGTTTGTAGATCTACTATATAAAGAACACAAACATATGACGTCCTTTATTTCATAAGAAACCAACTACATATACATACTTTGAAGTTTTGCAAAGGAAAGTGCCAACAAATCCCGTACTTGGTTATTTATTCACTGAAACCTTGGAGGTTATTATATAAGAAATTGACTACAAATTGAACATTACCTTGTTGGTTCCTTATAAACTTATGACAAATTATGCATTACCTCATCGTTTCTACTAGGAATAACTGACGAGGAATTGCCAAGGGAACCACATTTTCATCACACGATGTGTGTGATTTTTTTAGTTTGGTTGTAACATGTAACCTTTGATAAAGGTATTCATTTTTTGTTTGGGTTTGCCAAAACAACTGACTATATATGTCCTAAGTATTAGCATCACCCACTTAGTCTTTAGTTTATAATCGATGAGATATTAAAAAATAACTGATGCATGGTTCATTTTTGTACTAGTGATTGTTGGTTGTATGCCCTGAAGCCATCATGGAATGAGTATCACCCATGATATGTTGTACTTGATTTGATTATTAATAAATAGTTGTTCCAGTCATTATGTTTGTTTCAATATTGAGATATTGCATAAATCTAATAATGTCCTAAAAATGACATTGCTCGATGAAATGTGGTTTAGATTGAGGACCTAAACATGACGTCATATGTATAATTGTATTATTCATTCTTACTATGTTCCTAGACGGTTATTATTATAGATACCATAGGACAATAATAATACACAAGACTAGCATGTATGGTGGGTGATGACTATGTCTCTTTAGTCATTATATCTGATATCAACTAAGATGCATGGTTACTTGGTAGATAACAAGTTGTACATATTTGACCCACCTTGAGATTGACACATGATATTCATGTAGTGACATATAAGAGTCATATATCAATGTGTCAGCGGTGACTGTGATTTGTAGACCTAAAGTCGCCACAATCATTACAAGTAATTTGGTGTGCTTTGACCACTATCCTAACATGCTCAAAAATACGAGTTGCCAAAGAAGTAGTGATTGGAAGCATTGTGACACCTAGGCATGATTGGTAATGACGTAGATTGAATTTTTCTGTCCTTGATGAGTGATATCCTAGCCACTTGATAAGTGAGACAATGAAATGCATGGCCATTCTTAGTGAGTTAGTATATGATATTGAGGTCACAATATCTCAATTAGTGTGCTCTAGTTGAAGGAACATAAATTGAGAGCTAAGAGGATGATATTCCATGGCTCAGTTTAAATATGTGTATCTATAAGAAAGGGATTATATGGTCACTAAAACACTGAAAACTTTACAGGCTGTAGATGTTCTCCAACTAATTCCTTTTATATGGATGGAAATGATTTGTGGCTAGATAGCATTCTTTGCTTGTTCTCTTTTGAACAACACTACCAACATAATTAGGAACCGACCGGGTCACACACACCAGGATTCATAAGATAATTGAAGTTCGTAATAAAAAATATGATTAGAATGGTTTTGGATTATATACATGTTGGTTTATGCTATGATCGAGCGACCAGAATGTTTGATTGATCCTTTTGATTGGGTCAATAGATCAATTGATTTTCAATTGATCGATTGAGATTTCTACTAGATACATGTGATTGGTTGATCACGACAACTAATTGAGTGAACACAATGCTACAGAGAAAGTCAAAAATTGGAAAAACAAGTCAGATCTAAATCTAGAGTAAGGTCATATCTTGATCAGCTTACATGATTGCCTGATGAGGGGTTGTGATCAGACAATAACAAGACAAGATTGGTCAACCAAAATTAATGTCTGATGTTTTATCTTAAATTATTTTTTGATTGCAAATGGGATAAGGATAGCAATTAAGGATTTCCAATCCCATGACTCTTCTATATAAAGAAGGAATATCTTGTTTTTCTTTAGAGGGGAGTGAATAGAGCTAAAATAATATGCATGCAATTTAAAACAAAAAGGAAGGTTAATTGCAACTTGCCTAAAAGATAATGTAACAGAAATATGAAGTAAGTAATTTTACAATGAAAGCAACTACATAGAAACACATGATGTAGAGTGATTTCATGAAAATATGTTAGTCACTACTTGTTTCTTTTTAAACAACATTTCCAATCTATATTTTATTCATTTTCTTTATTGATACAAAATAATCATTGCCTTTTGTTCCTCAAGACAACCTTACTTTACTAGATCAAGGAGCACTTGCACAATAGAGTAGATTGCAATGACCCTCCTACCTTAGTCATATTCTTCTTGTAAGATGTAGCTCTAAGAGGCTTTCCCACAACCTTCTCACAAGAAGTAGTTGAAAGTAAAAAAGAACAAGTGAACATAATAAGAGAGAATGAAGAAATTACAACTCTCACAAGATATACAATTTGTATCCCTCTATGAAAAAGTGATGATTGACGCTCTGTAAGAATTAGGCAAGGCTATATTTGGTGGAGTAGGACATTGTTGATGAGCTATAGCTTAAATTTGAAGGTAGAATAATAGAATTATAAGCTTGGAGTAGGATGGCATGTAATAGATTACTTAAATGTGTGTTATGTGTCCATAAGGAACTCCTATTTATAGGAAACACTTAGGAATGGTCAATATAGCTGTTGGGGGTGTTTAGGCTGAGTTAAATGATAAACTATCTATTAGAATGTCAAAAGATGAGTTTACAATGGTCAAGTTTTGTCAGTAGAACATTCTTGGTTGAACTAAACATTGACGAGGTTCATCCTTGTCGAACTGTACTTCTATCGAGAATAATTCTCAAGCGATTTTGTAACAAATCATTTTCTACAACGTGTCTTTCTCAGTCAAGGTACAATCTGATTAAAATGGATCTCAGTCAAAGAATGGTTCAACTGAAATATTCCTTGTAAAGTCACTACTAAATACTTGGACAACATATGAAGTTGTTTTTCCAATGAAAGCCAACTATCATAAAGACTTGATATAAGCGTGGAAAAGGGTTTAGGATAGAATTAGTATGATATCACTTGTTCTTACATCATACCTAGCAAGTTGTACAAAATGCACTTTTACAAAGCTTATACATGGTACAACTTGACCTACATGCATCCACACACACATATTGTAGCATGTTTTTTATTGTTGAATCTTGTTTAAGTTCCTTGATCACCTCAAATACTAAATGCACATGTTAGTGATACAAATGGGAAATATTTTCATCATCAAAATAAGAATGTGGCATATCAAAAAAGTCAACCATCTCTCCCTTTTGATGAAGACAAATGTTTCCATAAGATAATTTGACAGTAGACAATTTAGAGCAGAATACCTTTAAATTGTTGTAGATAGCCAAAATTTATCTTCAAAGATTTTCTCCTCCTTTTCATCATAAAAAAAGGATTATACTTACCAATTTCCCCCTTAAGAAGACACTTGCACTCAACAAGATAGAAATTTTAGAGAGGGACTATATATATATCCAACAAAAAATAAAAATGTACAATTAAATGAGAAAGCAATATGAATACACCGAATGAAAATAAATACATTTCATTGTAGGTGTATAGACAAAAGGCCATATTTGATCAAGGAAAAAAGTACTGTTTAATTTCCAATGAGAGGATTGTAAGTCCTTCATGATAAAAGGAACCCATTAAGAATAATATAAAAAACCAATACTATAATCCAATAGTAAGGAATGTTGAGCCCACCATTGATATAGAGATATCATAAATAACACCCATTTTCAAAAGAATATCTCAACATCAATGAAATGAATGTGAAGTCCTTCATGATATAGAGATTGTCATAAAAACCAAAGTGAGGTCAAACAAAGAATCTCTAGACCAAATTTAAGGGATGTTTACATTTTAATTAAGCTAGGAGGACATTTTATTCATTCTACCCTCCTCATGTAGGCATATCTAAACAAGATTGACTTCTACCACTTACAAAATATGGTTATTGTACCTCCCCAACAAAAAAAGAAACAATCATTTATACTAAAGAATTTCACACATAAAAGAATCATTATGTATATGTCCATGCAATAACTACGTAAAGTGCATCTTTTCTTTCAAAAATAGAAAAACCTCTAACTCTCATACAAAGCAAACTAGGTTCACTATTCATGAAATCATCTCTCTTATCCACCCCCCAGTATCCAAACTCCCTAGGTACTAAGTTTAAAACTTGATGACAATAGTTACCAATGGTTTCCAAATCCTTAATGGTAGCTTTGATTTCTCTGATCCATGAGATAAACTGCCACAAGCAAGTGCTTAATCCCCAAATACTATATACCACATATTTGTTATCAATCTATAACCAATATATTTAAACTATGATCATCAACAAACTCCAAAGAAATAATGCAGCCCTAAATACATGCTTCAAAAGGGTCCCTTTTGTTACTCTTATTTCGGAAAGAAATCATGATGTAACCAGGGAATTTTTAGATAACTCATTCCATTCATCGACGCTTACTATCCTTAGGTTGAATAGAGTTACATATATCAAGGTTACACTTACAATTAGAAAAATCAATTTTCTCCCACTTCAAAAGTCTAATCCGCATAATTTTAATGTCAAGAATTGTGAAACCATAATAGAACTTTAGGTTAACCATCTTCTTGAATTCTGTATATGTAGATTTGATATTAATAGCATATATGATATCATCCCAAATGTTTTGGAAGCTCATTGTCCATCCATCAAAACACACCATGCATCTATATTTCCACATGTGCCAGATGATGAAAGATGTCATGGCCGAGAAAAACCATTCAAAGATAGTTGTGGAATGCATGTCCTTCCAGACCAAAAAGAGCTCGATCATATTGTCTTAGTGCATTAAGCCCATAATTGATATAGAAAAGCCATTAATAATAAAATATAACAAATATGGCAATATAAATCACATGATTTGAGCCCCCCTTAATCTCATACTCATAGAAATTGAACTTAAACAAAGAAACTAAATACCAAGATAAAAATATCTATTTAAGAAAAAAAGACCACATTTGCATCATGTAAAATAAATCATTTTAGACTTAAAAAATAAAATAAACATGTAGCAAACTAACTCTAATACTAATCGTAGGATGTCCAAATTAAAACTTGATGGTTAGTATTTTGGTCAAGCTCTATTTAGACCCAACAACCCCTTGGTCGAACTATATTTTGACAGTGAGATAGTCTGTTGGAAAATTTTGAATCTTGTAGAAATACATCTCTACCAATTAAAAATATATATAGCTACCAATTGAAAAACAAAACATATAGGATTAAACCAACTAAAACAAAATATGTCATTCTAAAAAATTAATATCCAACGATTCCCATGAAAATATAACATCTCCTCTAGAGAGATATTCTTGGTACACAACCATAATATGGTCACTTTTTATCTTGAAAGGACATGTGAAAGAATAGTGACCAAATATCCCACAAGAAAAACATGTAACATGTAGTATTTGATTTTACAGATGTAGGTCCTTGATTCTTCCTATTTTCTTTTCTTGGAACAAGACTAAGACCACTTGTACATGTATGACAATTGTGACAATACAATGTATTTTTCAACATGCTTCTACTATTTGAAAATTTATCTAAAGATATTTTAAGAATTTCATTTTCCTTGCAAAGCATCAATGAGTCTCTAGTAATACAAATCAAACATTTTCTACTACTATCAATGTTCTATTCAAGTATATCAATTTTATCATTTAACTCATCATTTTATTTCAAGGATAAGATTATAATCAAAATCTGAGCAACAAATAGGTTGTTTCTCCAAATTAGTCAACTTCTGTAAAAGAGTAGAAACTTGAGTTTGCAAAGAAATTTTAGATAAACAAGCTCATCTATTATTTTCTTATCACTAGCATATTGATCATTTACCTCATTAAGTTCTTTATTTAAAGGATTGGAAATTTAATTTATTTTCTTTTTCTTATACTTTTCAACTTTTTATGAAGTAAGTTCAAGAAGTTCAATAAGTTCTTCTTTTGGAAAAATTGAGAGAGATGCCTCAATATCATTACCTTATGCATATTCTTCTTCTTGTTCATCATTGTCTTCATGTTTGACAATGAGGCATTCAACTGCATGATGGCATATTTCTTCGTCACTTTCATCTGAGTTGGAAGAATCATTCCAAGTATAATGATATGCCTTCTTCTTCATGTACATAGTGTTTTTATTCTTCTTCTTCTTGAGTTCTGGGAATTCATCATTCCAATGTCCTTTCTCTCCACATATGTGATATCTAGAAGAAAAAGAAAGTACATTTTTGTTAGAAGAAGAATGTATATGTTTCTTATCATTATGATGTGCTTCTTCTTTACCACTAGATGAGCCACTAGAAGAAGATGACTTTGAATCTCTTGCTTTGAATGCCACACCCTTTTTATCACCATGTTCTTCTTCTTCTTTTTCTTCTTCTATTTTAGCCTCTTCTTGAAGCTTCACTTCTTGTGTCTCCAAGTTTTCAATGAGCTTCTCCATTAATAATTTAGAAGGTTTTCTAGATTCTTTTGGAGCAGTTACATTTTCTTTGAACTTAGGTGGAAATGACCTTAGAATCTTCGATACTTGTTTTTCCTCACTTGTACAATTTCCTAATGCACTTAAACAACTTACAAGAGTATAAAATCTAGAATACATATAAAAATAGTCTCATTATTTTGCAAACAAAATAATTCAGATTTTTGCTTCAACATGCTAATCTTTATATGCTTAGACATCATTCCTAGTTGTACAACATGAACTTATACAAAGAACTTACATGGTATAATTTTACCTACAAGCATCCAAACACATATACTATAGCATGTTCTTTATTATTGGACCTTGTCTAAGTTCCTTGATAACCTGAAATACTAAATGCACATGTTAGTGACACAAATGAGAAATATTTGTATCTTCAAAATAAGAGTGTGTTATATCAAAAATCCAAATACATCCCAATGAGTGAGACACATCTTTGAGATAAAATTTGTGAGACAAGTTGGTCATCCTATCTCTCTCTCTAAGAGCAAGAGTTACCCTAAGGTTTCCTCCAAAGATAGAAGAATAAAGGAGTTCCAAGAGGGATAGGACGTCCAAAATTTTTGTTCCTCTTTTACTGGGTCACAGAGGTGGTGTAGTACGTCCTCCCTCATTTGAGTGTACGAAGTAGAGGCCAAGGCATGACATGTAGAAGGTACGGGGGTGGTGATAGACCTTGAGACACATGAACTGCCTACACTTACCAAATGAGGGGACTAGAAGGCTTGGAGTACATCTTCCATAAGACCACAAAAGGTTGTTGCAAAGAGGACAATTCAAATCATTTATCTTTCATCTAAATCTCTCATTTTCCAACTCAAATTTGTATCTGATAGACTGAGATCTTCAGTAATAGAAGACAACTTGTTGTAAGAGAACAACCTTGCACAAAGGTATGACCTTTATACCTATTTTGTTCTTTTATATACCATAGTTTTATATCTAAAATAGATCTGTTGGCATGGAAATTTGAGGAAGGAAATTTTAATATTCCATCCCACCTCCTTCCCTAAGACTATAAAAAAGAATTATAGGATGCTCCTCTCCTTTGGAATCTCTTGAACCAGAAATAGATGCCTACAATGCTAGCTTCTTTAGGCCCACTACATTTCCTAAATCCCATACATGTCCAGGGTTTCTAACATGCTCTCTCCCTTTCCTTTGCTATTGAAATTTTCTATCTATGTTTCTCTTTTACCGTAAACCTTTTTAGTAAAAAGAAAACTACTTCCCCTTGATTTTTAAATATAAAATTTATAACATATTCATCCTTTCATCCAAAATGATAAGGATGATTTTTTACTTTACAAAACATCAACTGATCGGACTCAAATTTGCAAGAGGTGCAATAAAATCATTCTTTGGCATTAGCACAAGGATGACATTATTATTTTCCTCACCATTTTATCCCCATCCCCATGAACCACTTAACATATTACATTAAATATTTCTTAAACACATCCCATGCATGTATGATCATTATGCATTAGTTACATATGGTCCAAGTGACTTATTCCCCCCTATATTCCAAAATTGATATCTATTTTCTTCTCATTCATCTCCCCACCGAATTCCTTGTTGGTTAGATTAGAATTTACCATGATGTATTCATTTGTAATATCCTTCACTTATGATTTTTAGTAGAGATTCTTAAAAAACTTAGCAGCTCATTCCTCAAATATTTGTCTTGGTTATGGATTACATTTCCATCACTGTGAACAAATTCCGAAGAAACACATTTTCCCCTCTTTTCCTCATAGATAAATTGTGTATGTTGGTGTTATAGTGACCATCATGCATCCATCTATTCTTGTTGCATTGCCAAAAAATATTTCCCTTCTACCTCATTTTAATGTTCGAGCATTCTCATAATGTCTTCTTCTTGTCATCTTTCACATTCATACATTCATATTTCATTAATATCACTAGGTTTGGAACGTTTACTTACTTCTATGATATTTTGTTAGAATATGCCTTATAAGAATTGGTTTCCTTGTAAACCGATAAATGGTATTGCCATTAATCTTAGGTGCATCTCTCTTTTTCACCACCTCTTGAAGCCTTTCTATTATGACCTATAATTTAGAAATCAAGTTGGTCTTCATTCATTTTCTTCTATATTTCATTAATGTTATTGGTACTTGTACAGTTCACATTCCTTGGCTCTACCCATGAATTATATAATAATATCACCTTTCACAATTAGAGATATAATTATGGTGACAGTACATTGAATTATAGAATTAGAGAAAGATATTGAAAAATAGATTATCAAAGTCAACTTTTATTTGTAGTTGTTCCACCAACATAGGGGTATGATCACTTATATCAGATTCTCCTATCTCCACTTCAGGTTCAGGGAACAATTATGAACATTCTTCATTCAATGACTCCCAATCTAGCTTTCTAGCTATTCTTTAGTCTAGTTCCATCTCATTGTATAGGGTGAACAACTCTCATCTATTCATAGAAATTGAAAGCATAAATGGCTGAAGTTGGAACCCTTCTCCTTCCTTACTTGTCATATTATACATAAATATTGTTGAAGTCCCCAAATACCAACCATGGAGCATTAATATATTTGGAAACATCCTTCACATCTTCCAATATATATCTACAATTACCTACAAGATTATGTGAACACATCTGTGATTTTCCTTCTGAGTGAGACACATTTGTTACACTCTATGATCCCTTGGACATTTTTATTGCTTAATTTACAAACTCTTCAAACATTATCAATATCATGATCTTAGATATCATCCCATCCATTCGGAAAGTGCTTTTTAATTATCCTAATGTCACCACTCTTTATATTTTTTTTACTTTTATCCTCTAGAGAAGTTATGTTGGATTTAATTCAATGCATGATTTCCCTCAATGTATAAGGTTACATGAACCCTTTATATTTTATATTGTTGCAAACATAAGTATCTCTTATTTTCTTGTTCACTCTATCCATTACACTCTATCTTTCCTTCCCTATGCACATGTATTGTTTCTTTCCTTTGTTTAATTAAAGCACCTTGATCCATAACCAAGCTAGATTTGACCGTAAATATAATAGATGTGTTGATAATTTATTAGACACCTTCATCTCCTTATGGGATCCCATAATATTTTAACACTCTACATGTAGATGTTGGGATTTATCCCTCTTCTATCTATGAGCATGATCTTTTCATGTATGCTTAGAAAATTCACTCATATGTAGTGTTTCATCATACTTCTCGATATTTTCTACCCAGTTTTAGGAGGTTCACTCATATCTAGTGTTTATATGCCTTCACAACCTCAAACATTTCCTCATCTTTACATTGATACTTATTATCATCATGATCAAAGGACTTGCATGTTTCACACTTTCTAGGGACATGTCCACATGTTACCTTAATGAGAATCCCATTCTTCCGAAGGACTGACATCTATATGACTCCAGGGAATTAATCATCCACATCCAAATTGACAAGAACACTTGCACCCCCCTTGGAGTGTCTAGTAATGATTTATAGTTGATGCACATGACCTTACACACCCCAAAGGGAATAGTTCTAATGGCACTTATCATCCACTTTCTTCCAATATATGGAATCTTCACCCAAACATGTATTAATATATCAGATCAATCTCTTACTCATTTCCAAACTTGCAGCCCTTTTCTTTTAGTGTGCCATTGTCAAATCACTTCAGTCTTGAATTTGGAATTACCTTCAACTTTCAACATCGGAGAACCTAACTACAAAAATTTGATATTATATGGATGAAACATCAAAATTTCATATTGGACACAATGTCCCATTGAGCCATGTACAAAATTGAGAGTCATATGGCCTTTTCCCGATCACTTATAAGAGGACTTCTTTATACTAGATGTATGATTGTTTTCATATCATATTTTCACTTATGTAGATTTGTGATCACATTGCCTTCTTTCATGAAATCATATACAAACTATAACTCCTTCCCCATCAACTTTTGGACATTGTCTTTTTCTAGAGTTGGCACTAAGCCTTTTATACTTCCTATGTTCCATAATATCTTGCTCCAATGTTATAGGAAATAGGTTTAGGCCCTCCAGGGTCATGCAATTTTGTTGCAAGAGGTGTAGTGGTAGAGAGTGGTGGTGGGTTAGGTGGAGTGACAACCAATGGCCATGGTCACATTACTTGACTGCCTTCCCTCTAGGATCATTCTATATGCTTCCAAACAAACTCTAAAAGATGTAGGTGGGTGGAAGCATATGTATGTATGTATGTATGTATTGGATCTAGTAAATTGTATTTTAAACTTTACCTTAAAATGAGGGATCAAAGAGATTACAAATAGTCAACGGTACATTTTATGCAGGGTGGAATGCACATAGTCACTTTGAATATAGTAAGCATGTATGTGTAGGAATCCAGTAAATTTTATTCTGTCCTCTCCCAACTTACATTGAGAGAACAAAGTTACATACATCCAATGCTACACCTTTACACTTTTTTACTCACCCTCTATCCATTTTTTGTTCAAAACTTTACATATTTACAAATTTTCTTTACTATGCTATGGTCTTCCAGGTGCTTGCCCCCATGTCTTCTATTATTCGTCTTGTCACAAAACTAGAATCCCAGTCCCATGAACCAAACGAATACCAAATATGACATGTGGATGCGTGAAATGTTTGGCATACATGAACATATATAAAGATAAAAGCACCAATCATAATCTCAACATTCAACAAATATTATAAGGCTACATTGTTTAGTACAAGATTTCAGTTACATGTTCAAGAATACAAATTTACCAGTTTGCTCATGTAAACTATGGATCTACAACAAGTACACCTGAAATAGCTCACCCAACCCATCTACTGCTAGCCATCTTTGAACCTATAAAATATGTGAAACAAGGCGGGTCAAGAACACGAGGTGCCGAGTACAAAGCTGAAAGATACATATACATAAGCTTTGCATAATGTGAAAAAATTTATAGAAATAACAAACAAGAAGCAAACAAGTTAAGTATTTAGCAAAGTGAGAGGCAGTGTTTTATGTCATTTCACTCCAATTATACCATCATGCGTGCATTTATCAATATCCTGTATTTGTAAGGCCTTTTATGGACAACTTCTCACTGGAGGAGTCTATGAGGGTGCTCAAGATTAGCTATCCATTTATCAACGATCCGCCCTATCTTGATAACTCAAGTTGGATGCCCATCCTCATGTCCTTAACCTAAAACTTTAGGCATGTGTATGAGGTTTGTATAATGGAGTTTCTACAAGTTGTAAAGCAATGATATGAGACAAACATAGAGTACAATACTAGAATACTACATGACAATATTTGAGTAAGTAAACAAGCATACATATGTATCACATTGAAGCAAGAAAGCCATAGTCATATAATTATTAAAGCTCGGACCTGATTCATAGATTCATAACTTAACCGTACTTGTGACCATCTAGCCATAAGAAACACCTGATTTATCAACAAGATTACGTACATGCATTAGTTTCTCATAATTAACCAACTATCTTAATTCTAGGGTTTTTATCCAAGTTAGGTTCAATGTTGCTTATTAGTGCATTTGTTGGTATTTTACTAATCTAGAGGTAAACATAAAGGTGGGGCTAAAGATCCATGTTATTTTGAAGTTTCATATGGACATTACAAGATTTGTGTCACTCATGTACATAACTAGGTCATAAGACTAGAAATAGGGCAAGAAGGGTCGTTTCTTGTAAAGTCAAGATGTTTAAGAATAAGAGGTGATTTGTATCAGTATGGTATGGATATAAAGAGCATAATAAAATATAGGTGGATGTCCCCAAGGGTCAAGTCATAAAAGGATTCTACCTTGTTAACCTGCACTCCAAAATCTAACATATAAGACATAGGTCACAAGGTCCCAACATATGGATTATATGGGACATCAACGCCAAGGGGATCATAAAGGATATATCATCTTTGTTTTGAGAGGGTAAGACATGTGATAAAGATCCACATCAACAAATAAAGCATGAGAGCATCAATCAAGTCACATATGTCACATAAGAGGGAAATCAAGGGTGAAATAGGGCTAAACACATAATATAAACCAAGATAAGTTGGCCTTAGTCATTTAGGTCTCAACAAATGATTATGGTACTGATTTCAAAGAACCACTAGAGTTGAAAGCATCAAAAGGGTAGAGGACCTCCTTTGTTCAAAGTTTAACATAAATCATCATAAGGGAGTTACATTCAAGCATTTCTAATCATACAAGCACACATAGCAAAATGGGACTTAGGGTATGATATTAGAGTCATGAGGTGTAACATATCTTCCTGATTTCAAAGTAGATTAGCATTACCCCATGTTAAGTTCCATGATTATCAAATTAGGAAAAAGTATATCATTAAGGTATAAAATAAGGCATAGATGTACAATTAGAGTCATTGAGGTGAAATAAGGGTGATTAGTACCCTCTTGTAGATAAAAGATGCACAAAGTTACTAATTTCATGATTAAGAGGATGAAAGTTCATCAAAGTTCCAAGCTTGATCATACTGGTGCATTAAATGTACTCAACATGACTAAAGTTGTAATTTTCAAGAAATCGGGAGAACAAATGTTGGAATTAGGATCTAGAATCATGACCATTATGTAGAGCTTGTCGATTTGATAAATTTGATATATAGTTTTGCCCAATTTGGCCTTAGGAGTTGAGAGATATGCATTTTAGAATATGTACATTGAACTATAGAAAGTGGGGTTTAGAGAGTAACATTTCATTTATGTAATGTGTTGTCCCATTGGATGTGGATCCAGCGATCACGCCCTTCACTTTCAGCCCCACGGTGTCGAGTCACTCAACTACCTTTCTCATCATAGCGGTGTGGTTGGGAGAAGTCAGATACCTCCAGTCACCGTCGTCTTACCTGCCTCATCACTCCCTGACGTCCATGTGGCAACGTCCCATTGGTCTTCATTGGTCTACCTTGACCACAACAGTTGGACCACCATGGTGCTCCAATGCCATCATGGCCATTGATGGGCCCCCACCATCAGATCTGGAGGTCGCTTCTTGTTGTCTCATGCTCCATCTGCTCGAAGTAGTGACTTTGGCCATGGCAGCGACCCTCGTCGGAGCTCCTTGATACGGGGCTCCAGTGGGTTAGCGCATGTGTCGAGTAGCCACCCGAGCCAACCAAGTTGTTGCTAGGCCAGCCCACCCTTCGTCTATCCCAATGGAAGGCCAGAGTGTGGCTGCGTCGAGGGGCTGAGGCAGCGGTGCCACTGCGCATACGAGAAAATGTGGGAAGAAAGATAGGGGAAGACAAGAAATGAGAAAGAGCGATAAAAGTGTCTCAAAAGAAGGCCAAAGTGGAGTAGGGCGGCCGCGACATGGAGTTGAACTGTTGGAGTTCATACGAAGGAGATGACTGTGTGTCGTTGGATCTTTGCGGCCCCACGATCCAACGGACCTGAGAGAAGGCTCAGATTAGGGTTAGGGAGAAAGGCAAATGCGGCTGGCCCACGCGTTGCGCTTGGGCCCTGGAGGGCCGGCCAAGTAAGGACACAAGGTAGCAGTTGAAGTAAAAATAAGGTTTAAAGGAAGCCAAATCCAATAATTCATAACTTGAGCCATAGAGGTCTGATTAACGTGATATTTTCACTGTTGGCTTTGTAATTAGGAGCACTACAACATGGAATATATTATAAATACAAAAGATCATAGAATTGAGGTTCAAAATAATATGAAATAAGGGATCATTATAGAGCATGTTACTTAGTCCAATTTGTCAAATTAGAGCCACCTATCAAGAGCTTTGTCCTCGAGGTGGTCAAATTGGGTCATCAATACACTCAAGAATTGTGATGAACATTAAATTGAGTGAGATGGGAATCTTGAAGAGAGAGAATGAGAATAATAGTTGAGAGATAAAACTAGGTTGTCACATCCTTTCCTCCTTAAAAGAAATTTTGTCCTTAGAATTCGTATATGATTGTTATCAATAGTCAAACTTGACATCCCTCGTATCTTAGTATCCAATTTTAGGTGTCAAGGAACTTCCCACCATGGGATACCCACTTAGGTGATCATTAACTAGGATGTACCCATCATAAAACATATATACATTTTTACCTAGGATTCTGGCATGTTATGACATCATCATGCCATTAAGGTTTTCCCATTCCTTAGTATCCCCACATTAGGGCTTTGTTCAAGTTTTCATATGAGCTCAAGGTATTTTATCAAAAGACTATGTTTCCAATTTCTCAAACTAGCATTTTCACCATCATGATTTTCAAACAATATTATCTTTGAATATGTATTTCATCTTTATACTAGAGTTCATGCATGTTTTAGTTTTCCTCCAAAATTCTACCAACTATCCTCAATTATGTCCATTATTTATTATTTGGATATGAAATTAAGCACTTTATTCATAATGTTTATTCAAGTTATGACCCCAAGAGAATTGTCATATCGAGTTAATCATTTTTCATTTGGGTTTGAGATTAGACATGATACCCTTGATTATTAAAGATAAGATCCCTAGGCATCATCATATCAAATTTATGATTTTAAATCCACAATGTTCATGTATGGTGTGGTTTCCTATTATGTCTAGCTTATGGGACTGACTTATTGTACATATAGAAAGTTTTAATGAAAGTGAGATGTTTCATGTCTCAAGCATCATTTAAGGAACAACTTTATTATCAACGTCAAGGTTTCATAATCGTCTAACTTATATATCAAAGAAACTTCATAAGCTCATGCCAATCAAGTTAAGCACTATCTATGTCCAACAAGACATGCTAATCACCAACATCTACCCATACCATATGTCTGTCCAACATATCAAACAAGAGCAACCACTAGATTCCTTTACATCAAACCACTAACCTGGGTGTGAGGCTCATCATGGAGATCACATGTCATGTGCATCATCTTAGGGTGTTGGGACATCTCCCTCACCTATATAGCAAACATCATATATTCAATGCCTCTATCTCTAGGGTTATATCTTTTTAAAGGAAATCTAGGGTTCAACATTTTCAAGGGAACCACACACTAGGTGACTCAACTCTTATACTTATAAGTAGTCTAGCTAGGGACTCATCATCATGTATTTCATCGTGCATATTTTTCAATATTTCACATATTTTAGAGTTTAGGTACTCTAACCTTCTCCCGTGGCTGGTCGACACATATCAAAAGGTCACCCTTTTTATATGTCCCATGCTAGAGGCCCTCCTTTGTAAGGATATGGAGGCCCGTGTTGGTCTCAAACCATATATCACATATTGTATCTCAATAGTACAAGACTAGTCACAAGCAAGCATGCCAACCCACTATTTATGTTTATCACATCAACCAATTCATATGTACCATACATGGTGCTAGGTCTAGCTAGGGTTTCATGGTCAAACTCATCTCATATCGTCAAACATACTTGACCCTCTCAAATCATAATATGGTCATATCCACATCAACATCGTTATCAACATTATCCACATCATCATCGTCGTCTTCATCATCATCCTCATCATCCTCATCCTCATCATCACCATCATCATCGCCATCAGCTTAGGTTATCTAGGATACTCACTAGTCTAACCTTTTTCATGGATCTAGACAACAACTATCATCTAAACTCTCTCATATATACTAACGTTACATCACTTTCTCTAAGGATTACAAAAGCCTACACCTAGTCCTAGAACATCTAGGTTCTAACCTAGAGGCTAAGTCAACTTAGTCCAAAAAGGACATCATGTTAAGTTTCTAGTTTTGAGATGTAAGGTTGTGTTTCATGTGAGAAATGTTTGGTGTAGTTATTGTTCATGCTCTGATACCATCTATCACATAACTAGAATCCCAGTCCCATGAACTAAATGAATACCAAAGATGACTTGGGAAATGTGAAATTCTTCGCATGCATGAACATATAGCAAGGTAAAAGCACCAATCATTATCTCAACATTCAACAAATATTATTAAGCAACATTGTTTATTATAAGATTTCAGTTACATGTTCAAGAATATAGTTTTACCAGTCTGCTCATGTAAACTATGGATCTACAACAACTACACCTGACATAGATCACCAAGCCCATCAATTTCTAGACATCTCTGAACCTATAAAATATGTGAAACAAGGTGGGTCAAACTCACAAGGTGTCGAATACAGGGATGAAAGATACATATACATAAGTTTTGCATAATTTGAAAAGATTTGTAGAAATAATGAATAAGAAGTAAACAAGTTAAGTATTTAGCAAACTGAGAGTCTGTGTTTTATGTCATTTCACTTCAATTATACCATCATGCATGCATTTATCAATATCATGTATTCGTAAGGCCTTTTATGGACAACTTCTCACTGGAAGAGTTTATGAGGAGTGCTCAAGATTTGCTATCCCTATATCAACGATCCACCCTATCTTGATAACTCAAGTAGGACGCCCATCCTCATGTCCTTACCCCAAAACTTCAGGCATGTATATGATGTTTGTATAATGGAGTTTCTATATTATGTTTGCAAGTTGTAAAGAAACGATATGAGAGAAACATAGAGCACAATACTATAATACTACATGATAATATTTGAGCAAGTAAACAAGCATACATATGTATCACATTCAAGAAAGAAATCCATAGTCATATAATTATTGAATCTCATACATGATTCATAGATTCATAACTTCACCTTATCTGCCACCATCTTGCCATAAGAAACACCTGATTTATCAACACGATTACATACATGCATTAGTTTCTCATCATTAACCCCAACTAGCTTCATTTTAGGGTTTTTGGCCTAGTTAGGTTCAATGTTACTTATTAGTGCATTTTTTGGTATTTTACTGATCTAGAGGCAAACCTAAAGAGGGGGTTAAAGATCCATGTTATTTCGAGTTTTCATATGGACATTACAAGATTTATGTCACTCATGTACATAGGTAGGTTATAAGACTAGAAATAGGGCAAGAAGGGTTGTTTCTTGTCAAGTCAAGATGTTTAAGCATAAGAGGCAATTTGGATAAACAAGGTAGGGATATAAAGAGCATAATCAAATATAGGCGGATGTCCCCAAGTGTCAAGTCATCAAAGGATTCCACCTTGTCAATCTGCACTCTGAAAGCCAACATATAAGACATAGGTCACAAGGTCCCAACATATGGATTAGATGGGACATCAATGCCAAGGGGATCATAAAGGATATATCATCTCTATTTTGAGAGGATAAGACATGTGATAAAGATCCACATCAAGAATTCAACCATGAGAGCATCAAACAAGTCACATATGTCAAATAAGAGGGAAATCAAGGGTGAAATAGGGCTAAACATATCATATAACCCAAGAGATGTTGGGCTTAGTCATTTAGGTTTCAACAAATCATTATGGTACTCATTTCAAAGAACCACTAGAGTTGAAAGTTTTAAAAGGGTATAGGACCTCGTTTATTCAAAGTTCAACATAAATCATCATAAGGGAGTCACATTTAAGCATTTCTAACCATACAAACACATGGAAAAAAGGGAATTAGGAGATGATATTAGAGTCATGAGGTGTGACATATCTTCCAAATTTTGAATTGGATTAGCATTACCCCATATTAAGCATCATGACTATCAAATTAGGACAAAGTATTTCATTAAGGTCTAAAACAAGGCATAGATGTACAATTAGAGTCATTGAGGGGGGAATAGGGGTGATTAGTACCCTCTTGTAGATAAAATACGCACAAAGTTATTGATTTTATGATTAAGATGATGAAAGCTCACCAAGTTCCAAGCTTGATCATAATAGTGCATTAAATGTACTCAGCATGACTAAAGTTGTAATTTTTAGGAAATCAGAAGAACAAATGTTGGAATTAGGATCTTGAATCATGACCATTATGTAGAGCATATCAAGTAAATAAATTTGATATACAGGTTCGCCCAAAGTGACTCAAAAGAAGGCCAAAGTGGCTGGAGTAGGGGGGTCACGGCATGGAGCTCAGTTGTTGGAGTTTGTAGGAAGGAGACGACTGTGTATCATTGGATCTTCATGACACCATGATCCAATGGATTAGAGAGAAGGTTCATATTAGGGTTAAGGAGAAAGGAAAATGTGACTGGCCCATGCATTGTTCTTGGGCCCTGGAGGGCCGGCCCAACAAGGACACACGGTAGCAGTTGAAGTAAAAACAAGGTTTAAAGGAAGCCAAATTTGATAATTCATAACTTGAGCCAAAAAGGTCTGATTAAGGTAATTTTTTCACCGTTGGCTTTGTAATTGAGAGCACTATACTGTTGGCTTTGTAATTGAGAGCACTACAAAATGGAATATATTATAAATCCAAAAGATCATATAGTTGATGTTCAAAATAATATGCAAGAAGGGATCATGATAAAGCATGATACTTAGTCCAATTTGTCAAATTAGAGCCACTTATCAAGAGATTTGTACTCGAGGTGATCATATCAGGTCAACATTACACTCAAGTATTGTTATTAACATTAAATTGAGTGATATGGGCCTCTTGAAGAGAGAGAATGAGCATAATAGTTGAGAGAGAAAACCAGGTTGTCACACCTCTCCTACAAAACATAGAAACAAAGTGCTGAAAAGAAAATTCTTTCTCTATTTTCTCTACACTTCATCAGTGTGCCTTTCACACTTTGTTGTAATAGTAGATATATCCTCCATTATCCACATATGGACAACCAATTTTCCTCATGGATGCACACATGCCAAAAAGATGGTCATGCATTTCACTCCATTCATCACATGGCTTGCAGGTAATATTGACATCGGGGTTCCATTTATGAACCTTCTCCAATGTCGTCAACGCTCCTTCATTGCCTTATAAACACAAAATCTCCATTTTGGTACATAGATTTTGAACCACACATGTTCTACCCACTGTTTAGCATCTTCTCTTTGTCTAGTAATTTCCCATAGATCCATACTATCATCCCTTAATTTCATGTCACCATCACTAGGTATAAAGAGAGATTTAACATCCTTCCACATGGTTGTTATAATATTAATCATTCTATAGAAAAATTTTCTTATTTTTTTATTATTATCCAACCCTTTAAGATAGCTCAATCCCATCAATCTACTTCACACTGATGTAGGATTTTGAAATTTTGAGTCTGATAAAGTACCCCATTTTGCAAAGTCCTATAGTCTTTTGCTCCCCAAAACCTTCTTCTTCCCTTGGGAGTACCAAACGTGCATATCTCATAGGATGGTAGTTTTTGTCCCAAAGAAAATACACAATTCTCATTTACATTCTATCCATCATTGGATTTGGAATTTCTCTTATTGTAGCCAGAATATAAACAGTCCTTCGACAACGGATTTAATAAAAAATGTGCGCTCATCGATCGAAATTTTCTACGTTGGCCATCTGTCCAACATCTCTTCAAGTATATCATTGCAACCTAAAAAATAATTCACCATAATATTACCTCCTACAAGTAGGACACCTAGATATTTAGTTGGCAACACCCCTAATGAAACTCACATTGCTTCTATCAATCTATTCTATATTTCCATGCAATTTTTTGAGAGGAAGATCTGCATTTTGTATATATTAACACATAAACCTATTTTCTCCCCAAGTACATGTAGTATTCCCTTTATCCCTTATAGCACCCTTGGTTTAGCTTCCACAAAAGCTAGGACATCATCATAAAAAATGAGGTGACTCATGAACTTTATATCATGTAATGTATAACTTTTTATGTGAAATACTCCATGACAATAGTGAATAGTAAAGGAGATAAGGGGTACTCTTGTCTATGTCCATTCCTACCATTTATGAATCTTGCAAATGTTCCATTCACTAGAATATAAAAGCTAGTAGATTCATCACATTTTTTCATCCACCCGGTCCATGTTTCATTGAAGTCCATCTTCTCTAGGATCCACCAAAGTTTTTCCCATATGACACTATCACAAGTTTTAGAAATATCATGCTTTATGCAAGCCTCCTACTTCCCCTCTACACATTAAAATCAAGTAGGAATTCTCCTTCCAATAAAACACAATCATTGATATTACTCCATGCAAGAAAGGCTATCTTTTCTATGAGATAATGTGTAGAAGAACCAACGTCAGCCTTGATGACAGAATCTTTGCCAAGATCTTATATTAAACTGAACATCATACAATAAGTCTAAAATCTTCCAATGACATTGTGGTTTTCTTCTTAGGAATAGGCACTAGAAAAGAACAATTGACATGCCTCGCAATATTCCCCTCTTTCAAGAACCATTATATAATCAACCAGATCTTCCTTAATATTGTGTCATACCTTCCTATACAAAAAGGAGTTAAATCCATCTATCCCTGATGACCAAAAGATATTTTCTTCTACCTTTTTTAGATTCGAGCATCATTTTCAATTCAAAGTCTTCTTTAACCAACTCCTCATTAAGAGGGTCAGTCAGCAACATCTCCCCTATTACAGAATATTGCTTGGTTTCCGCCAACAGTTTTAGGATATTCACATCCTCCTTGGCTCATTTCTTTAGTACTTGTTTTGTTTCCATTAATTTTGTACAAAATATGAACATCATATTTCCTGTCACCTATAGGATCCAACTCTTCCGGATGATATTCTCAAAAACCTCCCAAACCACCCAGTAGTTTAAAAAGTAAGCATGTATGCATGTATATATGTATGTATGTATGAGATTAAGATAGGCATTCTCTCCTCCTCTCACATACCTGTGATGTAGGCCAAACGTCAGGGAGAGTGGTAAATCAAGGTGATAGTTGAGATTCAAACATGGGTCCCATTGTTAGGGGACATTGTGCTTGACCACTTGAGGCACTCCTTGTCAAAATATATGTATGTATGCATGAATGTATGGTATTAAGTGAGAAATATTTCTCCCCCTCTCTTACACAAAATTATAGTAGAGTCCAAATGCCTAGGAGTTATTCAATCAAGAAATGCATGTCCATACGTTCAACACCTAAATTAATGCAATGCACTGTCCCTTGTCGTTGTATGTATGTATGCATGTATGTATGTATGTATGGGATTAAGAGAGAAAGATTTCTCCCCCCCTCTCCCATAACCTGTGACGGAGGTCGGATGCCCAGGAGGGTGATAAATCAAGAGATGCTTCTCCGTGTGGTTTCGAACCCGGGTCCCTTCATTGGGGACCAGCGGAATTCGCCAACCGGGCTATTCCCTTGCCGGCGTATGTATGTATGTATGTATGTATGCATGCATTTATTTATGTATTTGTGTGTGTAATATTCCATAGAAAAGATAATTGGTATACAATCTTATAGGATAAAAAAACTTCAACAAGCCCTCATAGTTTTGTCAAATTTCATGTGACCTATATTACTTCACAGAAACATATAGAAATACAATAAAACATTATATTATTGAATTTTCCATCCTATTATTTTACCATAATTCTCAATCACCCACATTGTGAAGGTAACCCTTAAATAATCTTGATTGGATGCCTTCTAGTATTCACTATTACCTCAAAAGAGTATGAATTATCTTTTGTTTTTTCTAACCGATAATGTTTTTGTTTTCTCTAGATTCATTATTTTCATTTATTGTATATCTATAATCTATGATAATATATATACTAAAATAAAATATTCAATGGACACACAATTTCCCTCAAGTCTAAATATTTTCAAATATTCTATCTTAACACAACACTATTTGACTTATCATATGTCCCTTCATTTTGTCATGATCCTCGTAACAACATAGTAGAGGAACTATTTTTATTTTTTATAGTCCTCCAAATTCATAGTTATTTGCAGGTGGATTATCAATAAGTCTTTCTCGTTTATTTGTTTCCACATTCAAAATTTTCTATGCATGAAAGAAAATAACATTTTGTATCACTAAGCATCTTTCACTCATTTAATCAAGTGGTATGTACAAATGTGTTTCAACAGATGAGAGGACTAAAATGTGTCATTCATAGTTTTGAGGTGATAAAAAGTAGTTAACTGTATGTCCAAAAAAAAGTGTTGGAATGAGCTTACTATTCCAAATACAATGGCTTTTCTTTTCCTACATATATGCAATATGATTAAAATGTTACTTAATGGCTAAATTTAGTAGAGTCTTTAATAACAAGGGAATAGTTGGAGGGCAATTATCAAAGCAAACCCTAAACATTATCTTCATTTTGACTATTTTTAATCTTTTCCAAGACAAATGATAAACATAGTTTTTCCATCGCATGCATGCACATATGACACCTTGTGATGAGGCATCAACCATGGATTAACAATATATCATTAGTAAGATGTTTTTTATTATACAAACTTCCATGTTTGATTGATATATCAATATGAAGCTAGGTTAGACTAATTTATTAGAGCCTTTCATAATTCACTCATTTTGTCGTGGAAATCCTAGGAATTTCTTGGGTTATCATATGTTTTCCTTGAAGTAAACACTAATCATTTTTGTGGATCAGAGATACTTTTAATGAAAAGTGCTCTCTTGAAAGTACCTAAAATAAAGAAACTAGTTATCCCCATTGGCATAGGTAATGAGACTTCAGTAGATTGCTAAGCCACATTTGTACATGACATATGCACCCACTTTATGAAGGGGGTTAATACCATCGCGGGTCATCGTGATGCCACACACGTAGATGCTCCATTTCCCATTTTACTAGTTAGATGGAATCAAACCAAATTTGAGTGCTTCATTAACTTCTTCTAAAACAAGGAGTCTCTACTCCTTATAATACAATAGGCTAATACCACCACTTAAAATAACTAACATATATTTGTTGTATTACTACTGTAATTTCCTTTATATACCAATAATATAAAATATGGCTGCAGTTGCAGTTATAAGATTGTAAAGTTACATAATTTAACATTACGCATGATAAAAGGCTCTTGGATTTATTTACTGCTAGTAATACATTTTTTGGTCTTTCCTACCCGTGGCACTATGTTTCCTTAATTTTACTATGTTTCCTCTTACAACGATGATAGGTCATGTATGGTTTCATCATGTGGTTGAATAAATAAGGACCTAGTCCAGCTCTTAAAAAATAAAAAAGGACCTAGCCATCCCACAACATCGTACAAAATGGCATTATCTCTACTACAAGTTGTGGAGAGTCCCCAAAAGCAGATTGGCTCCCTCCTTAGGAATCTAACCCTAGTGTTCACCCCTGTGGAAGCACCCTATCAAGCCTTTGAAAGCCTTCTTGGCCAATTTAGCATTATCCCGGACGGTGAGGTAACAGGTTTGAGCCTGTTAATGGTCTGCCCCGACACCCTGGAACTAGTCCCCGTCGTTACCAATAGATGTCAAAACAAATCACTGTTGTTGGTGATGATAAGGAAAAAATGTATCTTCCCGGCTAAGAAGATGAGGAGCATTCCCTCCAAATTTTCTCTTTGCCGTTATAGCGGTCAACATTGCATCTCATCTCCACAGGAAGCTTTCTGAAAGAGTCCCATTGTTTTTGACCTATTGTGGTGAACAATCCCAGCCTACAAATGAAGATCTAGTTTTCCAACGTTCTTTTATTGAGCACAAGCAAAATCATTCTTTATTTATTTTCGTCCTTCCAGCCCGACCGAACTTTCTAGTATCCCGGTTGCTTTGCCTAGCACGACCTTCCAACCTTCAACTGGCCAGCGAAGTAGACTGAGACCGGCCTACGCGCATCCGCCGGATAAGAAAAGGGTTAAATTTTCTGCACAATGTCTCACCCGTTATGTTACGCATGGGTTTAAATTTTGAAAAAAATACGAAAAATGGTAATATAGGAGGCCTCCTATACTCATTGTATAGGACAATAAATGAAAATATAGTGTTAACATCCAAAATTGAATCCTAAAAAGTTAATAGAGAGAGATATTATTTTCTTAATACTGAACTGAATACTTTTATTCTAAAACAAATTTTAGTGGTCTCCTACCATCTTTATATAGGAGGCTTCTTATAGGATAGGCGTACATCTTACATGCAAGTTACGCTCGTCCAAAATCACCTTAGCCATGCTGCTAGTTCATCTGTCACCATGTCACCTTGTCCCATGTCAATGTGTCGCCCTGCCACCTATCAATCTGCTTCACTGCCACCAAGAGAGAGAATTTCAAAAGAGGAAGAAAAGAAGGGATGAGAGAGAGTATCATTGTTTTTTGGAGAGATGAGATAAAGGAGGAAAGTGATAAAGATAGAGGAAGGAAGTAAGAGAAGTAATAGGGGCACATGTTTACCCTTTTTTAGTGTGTTTCGCGATTTTTTGGCATGTATGAGCCATTTTTGGGCATTTTGTGAGAGATACAAAATAAATACAAGAAAAGTGATAAGAGTAAACGAGTGAATTGAGGGAGGTAAAATGGACACATATTCATCATATTTTGGTACGTATTAGTTATTTGAGGGCATATTTCATAATTTTATGGGTGTGCATTTACCATTTCTGGACGCCTGCGAATATGCACATATGGAAAATGAGGGAAGTAACGAGGGAGGAGGAAATGAATGCATACATCTACTCTTAGTGAATACATGACATTAATGCAGAATACATACCCATTTTTAACGAAGCAAGAGGGGAGTAATGAATACGTCTAGTAATGGTGAATATGAGTCAATTTTTAATTAATATTATGAGCATATCATGTCATACATGAGCCCACAATACGGGTCACATGCACACAAGTGAGGAACACACACCAAATATAGGTTATGCATGTCTAATACACGTCCAAAATAATGATTAAGGCACATAGTTGTTGAATTGTAAGACATACCTATAATGTTGCACATGCACACAAAAAGGGATAGCGTGCGCCCAAGAATTAAGAATATGCTCCCAAAATGGAAACAGGTGCCCAAAAGAATGGTTAGTACGCCTATAATGTTGAACACACGCATATGGAATACACGATCAAAAAAATGGTACACTCCTATTCTTAGTGAATGTCACTGGTATATTATTTCATACATTTGCCCACAAATAGGGATTACGCCCCGAGAAGGGGATACACGAGTAGGCATATTTCATCATTTTTTTTGTCTTATATTCATCATTTTTGGGCTCTATTAGGTACTGACGCATATCCAAAGTAATATATGCTTATCCACTAAGAAATAGGCATATATTTAACAAAAATAGTTTCATCAACTTTTGGGTAAGTATTCCTGGATGCTTTTAGATATTTTTCAGTATGTATGTACCATTTTTAGATGATGTTAGCCATTTCTAGATGCATATTCCTCATTCTTGGGTGTTTTTATCTATTTGTATATTCTTATATGAAGTAACATGGACTTATTCATTAAGAATACACTCACATATTCTTGAAAATATGTTCACCGTTTTTGGATGCTTATTTGCCACTTTTCAGTCTTTTAACCCAATTTGGTGCATGTTCTCAGTAATAGGCACTAATTCATAAAAGTAGACACCTAAAAATTGACAACACATACTCATTTTTGTGTGTGGATGTACGGCCCTTATGGCTAATACATGCCCAAAAATGTGTACATCTGCCTATGTTGCATGAATATGCAACTACTTATCTAGATATACACGCCTAGTTTGTGACCATAAGAAGCATATTGGTTCCTTTATGTAAACATGTGCTCGGCTAGTTTATATGGATACATGTGCCTACTTGCTGACCACAACACACATATTGATTTCTTTGTGGGCCCACTTTTTGACAACATATTGATTTGTACATCCATAATTGATATGTGTATAGATGTGCGCCTGTTATGGTTAACATGTACCCAATCACGTGTATATCCGTCTATTATCTGGATCCACAATCCTACTGATTGACCACAATACACGTTGATTCTTTGTGTGGATGAGCGCCCATTATTACTAGCATGCACCCAAATATGTATATATGCACTTATTTTAAATGAATACACCACTTATGAGGATAAATGTACCTACTTATTGACAACACACATATTATAAATGAAAATACACCAACTTATTGATTTATGTGTAGAGTTGTGTACCGCACCCAAATATAAGTGCATCCACCTATTGAAAATCAATACACACCCACTTATTTATCCAAACATGTTGAAGGATGTGCTCCTATTATGGGTAAAACACACCAAACATGTTGAATATGTACCTATTATGGGTAGTGGGTTCCTAGAAAGGTCTGATATAGAACATTATGCATTATTTAGATCGATACACGTCTTATTTAGATGAATATGTGCCCACTAATGGGGATACATGCCCAAACATGTTGAATGCACACCAGAAACATAATGCACTCTCCATTCATTTTACTTCCCTCCCCTTCCCAGTTTCACTTCCCTCCTTTCATCAAGTCCCTCCTCTTTCTATATTACTTACATTCTCTCTCGATTCTCACTTCCCTCCAATACCTCACACCACTTCCCTTCACTTCTCAGTTTTACTACACTCCTTTCATCACTTCCCTCCTCCACTGCTTCCTTCCTCTCATCACTTTCATCCTCTTCCACACCTACATTTGATCATTTTGTGCCTATTCTTTATTATTCCATTATTGCCCTCTTTACTTTCCTTCTTTTGGTAATACTTCCCTCCTCTCTTATCATCTCTTTTCCTATTTCCTCCTTCCTCTTTCCCCATTACTCCCCTCTTTGCTTACTAAAAGTTTCCACATTACTTTCCTACTCTTTTTTCAATTACTTCCCTCCTTACTTCTCTTCTCTATTTGCATTACTTTCCTCCTCTCTCCTCCCACCATTACTTCTATCTTCACCTACCTCCTTTATTCCATTTCTCTCTCCTCATTTCTCTTCTCTCTCTAGAAGTTGGATATTTACCTCTCCATCTCTCTTGTAGATTGCATTCATTGTGCCTACAATACCTGAGTCTGCCACTCCTGCCCCAACCTAGCCATCGAGTTGCAAACCACCTTTCTCCCCCATCCAAACTCCCAACCACCCCAATTTATGTGCGTAATGTTGTTCAAGAAAGGGGTACAAACTATGATTAAGCACTAAATATGAAAGATTATATGTGAATACATTGAAGCGTGCAAGATGTACTATCCATAAGAGTATTTCCTCAGCTCTTGACGGCGAACGTCAGTGCAGTAGACGACTACATCGGCTACTCTCCCAGGATTCAACAACGGTTGTTGAGGTGAAACGTGCACACACAATCACACCAGCAAGTGAACGGTACTGATCGTTCTTCCAGTGAATGGGTGAGCAGTTGGTAGAGAAACAATGTTAGAAAGATGCAGCACATGTTAAAAATGGTTATGTTAACCAATGAGCAAAACTAACTCGGGATCACGCCCACGCAAGGAGAACCGGAAGGCCAGATTTGCATCCCTGGTGTGCAAGATGTGACATGTAGTAACACGCTCAGTTAAAGGATTTCCAGATCGGTCCGACCCAAATCTAGTTGGACTCACTACTACAGAAATGGCTTATAACATCACATTTAGAGGCGTCGGTTGTATCCTAAAAACTGACACCTAAACCCTAAAACGTCGGCTGAAAGCACAAACAGACATCTATATGTGAAGACCGGCCAGACATGGGTATAACTTTTTATTTAGCGTCGGTTTCTCAATAAGAAACTGAAGCCTTAAATCGCCCACCAAATCCAAGTTTTTTAATGAAAAAAATTACCTCCAAAATCTCACATACGACATCGGTTATTTACCAACTAACCAACGACTAAAGATTTTTTGCAAGATAGAAATCGGGCCCATTTTTGTCATCGGGTTTCTTTCCATAACGAAGTCGATGTGTGTTCACGCGTTGTCCCCACAAAAAATTTTACCCCCCGAATTGCCCAACTGGCGTCGGTTTTTTATGACAACCGACGACTATGGGTCGTGATTCAAGAACTTTTTATTTTGTCGGCATATGTAGATAGACGTCGGTTTTTTAGTTGAAACTGAAGACTATGAAGCAAGGTGTCAGTTTTGTTGTAGTAACCGACGTTGTTGGATCTTAGGCATCGGTTTCTGAAACAACCGACGATGATTCTAAACTTAATAGCACCCGTGGAACAGACTCTTCCCCATTCTCTATTTCATCACATTTCACTAGGGTCTCTGGCAATTTAGTGATTCCACCGCGTTCTGCTCTTCCGCCAGCCGTCCCTACCCTCCGTCGCCTGCTTCTCCTCTGTCAGTCATCCCTACCCTCTGCCGCCTGCTGCCCCTCTTCCAGCCATCTCATCCCTGTCCTCCGCTGCCTACTGGCCATCCTCCGCCGCCTGCTGGCCTCCACCACCTAGGCCTGCTCAGCTCCTATTGATTCGCCAGGAAGCGGCCTCCCGGTTGCTTCTCCACCTTCCACCGCCGCAAGGAGCTTGGAGCTACATCTTGTCTGCTCATCTGCTGCTTTTCCGTGCCATTTGCTCGTCCGTCCACCTGCCACCGTCGTCTGCTCATCCACCGCTGCAAGGAGCTTGGACCTTCCGCTACTGCTATAGGTAAGTAGTTTCATATATATCCCCCAATCATCCCCTCTTACTATGTTTACAATTCCGATTTCGATTATGTTACTACTTGTATTTGTTTCTAGATAGCTTAGAAGCCAACTGACAGATTGTGTTATCTTCCAATTCTGATTCTATTGTTGCTTGCATTGGTATATTGTATTATCAATTTCTACATTGGAAACAAATTTGCATGTGGTGGAGGTTGTACTATGTAAAATCATAGGTTGATGATTTTGTATTGTGAATCCATATTGTATGATGTAGATTGATGATGATAATGTTTGCTTTCTCTCTTGATTAACTAATCCAAATGAAATGTGACCTAATGTGCATGTTGCTATATTTGAGACCTAATCTTGTACACATTTCACCCTAATCTTGTATTAACTATATTGCTCAATTATGAATGATAAGATACCTACATTTGTGTGTAATGATTATCTTGATGATGAACATGCATGTACATTGGAGATGTTGAAATCAATGTTATAGAATATGATACCTAGACTAGGGTATGATTAAGACTACAAGATGTTGCTATTATAAATCAACCTAGGATATGAACAAATCTTGAGCTTGCATATATTTGTTCTTCTAATGCTCATGCTTGACCTAATTCAATAAATTTTGATGCATGTTGAAATAAGATTCAAACTTGTCCATTCTAGCATCATAATTTGATTTGATTATGTGCTTTAAACCTTGAAACATGTGTGTTAAAGATACATTGATGTTAAATCTCAAACTTAACTCACATGTGGGTCTTCTATTTCTAAAATGATTATGTGAACTCCTAAGTCAGTAACATATATTAGTCTTTGTGTACCGAAATACCTTGTGAATCATGTATGCGCCCTAAGGTGATTACATGCCTAAATCTTGACTTGAAATATGACCTAGGATTGTAGGTATAAGAATGACAACATACATGTATTTGTTGGCCTAGAAACTTGTCCAAGATTTACTCATTAGGAGTAAATCTTGGATAGTCCCCAATTTGGAACTGTTCTTGAACACCTAATCTCACTTAGGATGTAAGTGTATAATGTGTATTGGGTTTTCAAGAAAATTTCGATAGCATTTCCCCGTTTGTTCTTGAAGTACATATGTACTTGGAGAACAGCAGGGAAATACTTCCAAAATTTTCTTGAAAACCCAATACGTATTATACACTTACTAGTGAGATTAGGTGTTCAAGAATGGGATAGGTGGTACACACTTATTATATATAAGAATGACATCATATGTATTTGTTGGACTAGAAACCCGTCCAAGATTTACTCATTAGGAGTAAATCTTAGATAGTCCTGGGTTTGGGACTGTTCTGGAACACCTAATCTCACTTAGGATGTAAGTGTATAATGTACATTGGGTTTTCAAGAAAATTTTAGTAGCTTTTCCCCGTTTGTTCTCTAAGTACATATGTACTTGGAGAATATCAGAGAAATGCTGCCAAAATTTTCTTGAAAACCCAATACACATTATGCACTTACTAGTGAGATTAGGTGCAAGAATGGGATAGGCAGTACACATTTATTATATATAAGAATGACAGCACATGTATTTGTTGGCCTAGAAACCCGTCCAAGATTTACTCATTAGAAGTAAATCTTGGATAGCCCCTGGTTTGGGACTATCCTTGAACACCTAATCTCACTTAGGATGTTTTAATCATTAATTATATATAAGACCGTAAACCCTAAGGTTTTAATCATAAACTCTAATCTGTTAACCCTGGACCCTAATATTGTTCTAATATATACTTGTTTTCCTTTTTATCATAGAATGGATAGATCACGGACGTCCATTCTAAATCGTTGCACCCTAGAGTTTATTTATGGTCTTGATCAATTTATTAGATTTGCATCATAGAATGGATAGATCATTGTGAACCATTCATATTGGCATCATAGGCGAAACAAGTATTTTATATCGATGATCCTGCAAATGATAAATGGTCGGTTGTTCTTCATGGTAAACGACAGTTCATTGAAGATCCTATAGATGAAGAACAGTACTATGATAAGTATGATGACTCCAGTCCATTCTCAGTTGCGTTACCAACATCACCAAATATTGAAGCTAATGATGACTTGTATGTGTGTGGAGATCACAATGAAGGATTGTTAATTGATAAAAGATCACAATATTAGAGGCATGCATGTTTATATTTTTTTTATATGTTTTGTTTTTCTGAATGTGAACTTTCAATGTGAATGTGAAATTTACAATGTGAATTACTTTACAATGTGAATGTGAACTTTACAATGTGAATTACTTTACAATCTGAATGTGAACTTTCAGATGGTTGAGGATTCATATGATGACTGTGTTGATGATTACCGTGAGGGTGAGGACGTCAATGTGCCACCTCACAATGTAAGTTTTAAAAATATATCCCACCTCACATTTATAGTTATATCATGTAAGTGTGTTTTTTTGTCAAATTTTAGGTTGGTGATGTACCCCCTGAAGAAATTGCGGCACTTGATGAGCAGAAAAAAAATTGAGAAAGTGAGGGGCATCACAATGATGAACATGTTACTACAGCAAAGGGACAATGGACCCAAACTGGCTGTGGATTTCGATAATGTAGGAAATCTAGTTGGAGTGAACCACACCTCATTTATTTCATATCTTGGGGTTCTTACTCGCAGCCATTGTAGTCCTATTTTTGAATCTTGGCATAGAGTTCCTAAGAGGAAGAAATACTTAATCTGGAAGGAACTATGCATAAGTTATCATTATTTACAATTCTATTTTTGTAGATTACTAATTTTTAGGCTACTAGTTAATAGTAATTCTATTTTGTAGAGTATATTTGATCTGGATGAAAAGTTACATCATAAATGCGTGATGCAACACTATGAGAGGGTCCTAAGGAACTATAGGACAAATCTCACCCAAGATTACATGCGCGATGCTGAGAAGAGGTTCTTGATTGATTTCCGATTCTAGACATCGATCACTTTTTGACTAACTCTACACTAATAATCTTTGTTTGTATTATCTTTAAAAAATAAATTTAGGAAGAAGGCAACCCCTGAGCAATGGAACTACCTGGACCCCAAAGACTGGGAGGAGTTTGTTACCCAAAGAAAAATGGATGAATTCAAGGTATTAAGCACCACTCCCAATTTAATTAATATACGATCTTATGTATTCACCTATTCAAGATTAACCTTTAGTGTTACTAACCAAATCAATGTGCTTACTAACAAGGCTATTAGTGATGCTCAAAAAGCAAGGTGTGCATTGAATGTGCATGACAACACAATGGGTCCAAGAGGCTATGCAGGCGTTCGCCAAAGGCTACAGGCTGAGTATACTGCTCAGTATATTACTCAGTCTGCTGCTACTCAGGAGTCCTCTACTATTGGTCCCACACCCCTTCCTTGCCATGCTATGTGGATAGCTGGGAGGCAAAACAAGAAGGGATATATAACGAAGCCCGCAACTTCTGAGGCAGCTACAAAAATGGTAAAATTCAACTCTTAGAGTAATCGATCGATATTGATTATTGTTAGGTTTACTTACCAATTTTTATTGATGGTGATTAGCGAGAGATGTACGAGCAGAGGAAGGAAGGGAAGTTCATCCCTGAGTGCACTAGGGATGAATTGATAGTTTCTCTGGGTAACCCAGAGCATCCTGGACGTGTTAGGGGTGTAGGCGCTAGTGTGGGCATCAAAGCATTCTTTGGGCCATCCCAATGAAAACCTGTCCCAAAAGCAGGACTTTCACAAGTTGAGGTAACCTATTCTTTTTTTAGAATGTTATTGTGAAAGAGAACTCAATAATCGATAGCTAGCATTTCTTTTATCCATGTATAGGTAGATGAATGAATTGAGAGGAAAGTCCAAGAAGAAATGGTGAAGTGGAAAATGTCTCAGACGGCCACTCAGACGGTACATGCGACGTGACGCGCTTCTATTACTCCTACTATAGAGGTTGGGAGTAATCATATAGACCCACCACCTAGAACTTCCGTTGTAAGTATTTTTATGACACAGTACCTAGTTTTTGCAGAGGTTGGGAGTTTGTGTATATATGCATATAAAATTCTTTACGTAAATTTGTAGGGGTTGAAGCCATACCATCTAAAAAGTCAAGAATATGTCGTTGGAGAGGCGTCGGCTTACCCACCCCTTCTAGGGGAAATGTTTCATGGGACTCCAGTATCAGATGGTGCAATTCGTGTGAGCCCGATAAGTGTAGTCCCCAAATGGAGGGATCTTACATTATCATATGCCCACCCAGATTCTGAAAAACTTGGTGAGGCAGAAGGCGGAGTGATATTATGGCCCAAAGAGGATGTCGTCTATACTAATATTGTATGATAAATTTACATTACGTTAATTTGTTAGTGTGTACGTATATATGAGTCAATTGATATGAAACTATATATACATGTCAAAAGGAAGACACCCGCTACATCTCAGCCTCCACCTCCTGAAGTACCAAGTTGGCTTCCAAAGGACCTACACGCCTCGTTAGGTCCTAATTGTAGGGGTATGACATATTGGATAGGCGAACATGATCTAAATTGCCCTATAAATGTTACTATTCCTGTCACACCCCGATCTCACACTAACCACTAATCACGAGATTAGGGCGCGACGGAGGGATTATCACATAAACAAATCACTGAGAACTTTTTTTTTAAACCTCGTAATGATATCCGGATTATTTCTGTAAACTAAAACATAATAAACTATTGCGGAAGCATTTCAATTAAACTGGCTAGAAAACATAAACAGAGTTTACAACATGTAACATTGTTTAACAGAAAGTAAAACATAACACTTAATTTACATCTTTTACTCATTCACCATACATACTCTCTCACCCACACCATGTCCCAAGGACCGAGGGGAAAGGATTAAGAGACCTCTAACTAAACTAACTACATATACCTTCTACTGCCAAAAACTAGGATGGAAAGATCCTTCCGATTCCTGTTGCTGATGTTGACCTGAAAATGTTTGAGTAGAGGGGTGAGCCTACTCGCTCAGTGAATAGCATTTCATTTAACTATCACTAAACAACTCGTCAAGTTTATTATTCAGATTAATATACAAGAAATACTACACTGAGCAGTTCTAAAACAATATAATTGAAATAACAAAGAATGTAAATATTGCATCCAAAGAATAACTACTAGAAGACTATGCTCTAGTCTTCCTTAACTCTTTCATTTATAAGGAACTCTGTGAACCTATATGATCATATTTTAGCTTATGCCCTGATCTATGCAGTGTACTCTGCATAGAGACTCGCAGTGCACTACGGCCACACCGTACAAGACTTAGCGACACACCCGGGAAATGCTAAGTCTGACGCCAGCCCTGTTCTGCCACAGGACCACAGGCTCTCCGGCCTCAATGCACTACTCCGAGTGCTCTAGACTCCTCCTCTAACCTAAGCACACAGGCGGAGAGTCTCACAGGGTTACCTCCATGACTCTGCACGGATCTTGTTGCAATAACCCCTATTTTCTCCAGTGCCACCGTGACTCCGCACGGATTATTGTTGAACACTGCCTCTCTATCCTCGTGCCACCATGACTCCGCACGGTTAATGTTGCAACACGAGTTTCACCCCTAAGAAGCATATCTCTCGAAGGGGTTCTACGGTGTTCAGGGCACCTAAGTCTAACATTAATATTATAGGTACATGTAAAATAGAAATCATAACTCATTTTACATTTCTCACAAGGCTCACACGGCCTGCCATATCATATCATATAAAACATCATAGCTCATGTATTCAACATATACCATGTCTCAGTAACATCCCTTTCTAGGGCATGTCATATCTCATCACCTTCAATTTACGAGATATGTATTGAAATATAAGAAGCCCTGCAGTATATAGATATCAACTCAGAGAGAACAAGCATATAAAGTTAAATGCACTAGAAACATACAATTCAACAGTTAAGTATCACCACATCTCATATCGAGCCCTTTCATATTACCATAACATGATTCATTGAACACCCTATCCTTAGGGTTTCAGTTACCTCATTCACTTATCACATGGCAACACCCTATCCTTATATCGTGCATGCAGGCAGATTTAAAATTCATAAATATCCCAAACTCAAGTCAATTTGGCACATGCATATTGAATTCATTCAATTGTACATCTTAGTGCACTGCTAAGAGTAATTTACTTCACATATGAGAATTCATACGTAACATTTGTCAATTCTCTGAAATTTCTCGAAAAACGTACACATTAACCCTAATCCTGGTTTGTGCGTCACATAACTCAATTAAGGGTTACTTACGTATATTAATTATGAATTTATAACAATATTTGAAAATTTTTAATAACATTTCAGAGAAATGTGTCAATTCATGTAAATATTAATTCACACACATTAACATAACAGGAAGCATGCAACTAGGGTTTATATGCATATTTTTATTTTATCATACTTTCTTTGAAATCATGCATCTGCTAATTTACTAAAATATGTATTGTCTGACTTTATACCCAACCCGTACCATTTTCTGGCGTGTATTTCTAATTTCAACGTTTACACTGAACAATATAGGTTCCGATGAACCATATAAATGCACTGATTCAATTCACACTGGTCAAATGCTAAATTTAATCATATAATAGCGTCTAGAAGCAGTTTATGAAATAAAAAGTCGGGCGACGCCAAACGCTGCCCTACGCCTGATAACGCCTGTTATCAGCGTAATTCGCGCATAAAACAGAAATTAATCAAACGCCTAAGTTTATTAATGATAAATGAATGAAACCCTACTCACAGTGATTCGGGATGTTTGGATTCGTCTGAAAATGCGTCTAGAGACCCGGTTTCGGCATTTGTTGGATTGTCTTCTACCTTGGAATTTTCCCTGTTCATGAATGCTTTGCACAGAACAAACCAACGTCAATCTAGGTTGGAAGAAAGGCTAGGTTCTTGGCTAGAAACTAAATACCTTTGCTTGGATCTTTGATTCGGAGTCGAAAGCGTTGATTTGGGGTGCTATGTCGCGCCCATAGCTGCTCCCTGCTTCTTCTTGGCGCAGCTTGCAGCTGCTGCTGCTCTAACAAAATAGGGGGCCGCCCCTACTGCTTTAAGGTGCAAGTGGCACAGAAATGGAGGCGGGATTGCTGCAGTTTCCTACCTAGAACTATTGGACAGAGTCGAGGCGGTCGTTGCTTGGTGCTGGCCGCGCCAAGAGAGCTCCTGATCAGGCACCGTTGCAGCTGCAGCAGCTGTTTCTAGCCGCTGGTGCTACTACTTGGTCGAGTTGCTGCTAGGCAAGGAAGAAAGGAGGTGGAAGGAGGAGAAGGATGGCGGACAAGTGGGCGTAGCCAAATCGCGGCTTGGAGCAAGAATCTCCTCACCCTAGTTTACCCCTCCCGTGGCTGATCGGGTCTGCAGGTTAGGCGGTGGATCGACTGGGGAAAGAAGATAAGGGAAAAGAGGGGTATTAAGTTATTATTAGAAAATTGCATTATAAACCCAAGATTCATGAAAATCATGTAACTCTCGCCTCAAATGTCCGATTGAGGTGATTTCTTTCGCAACGTTTCAAGCGCGAGATCCTCTACCTTCTCAAGGCACAAAATTATGCTAATTAGCTTGTCACAACTGGTCAAAGCACTAATTGTATTTGTGTGTACTTAACCCAACTTAATTAACTTATTAATGTTATGATCGTCATACTTATTAGTTAACTTTGGTGTGGGTCATAACAATTCTGGAGGAGGTTGCAGGTCAATCATATGATAAAAAACTATTTATATAAGTTGTGCATATGTATTAATGCATACGTAATACAAGTTTTGCATACGTATTAATGCAGGTCAACCATATGATAACAAGATATTTATACAAGATATTTTGGAGTTGTTTCATTATGATTGGCTGAACACATCTATGATAGAGTTGTGGATATGGTGAGATCTTGTTTATACATCCATATACTTTGTTTTATATACGGTGATCTGGTTTCTTATATATTAATGCATACGTAATACATGTTTTGCAGCCACTTACACACGATATGTACAGATTTTTCATTTCCCCATGTGGGATTTTTGGTTCCGTCTTTGATTAGTCTTGTAGGTAAACACCCTAGGTCAGTTACTCCATACTGTTGTGATGTTTTTAAATATTTTGGTAAAAATAAGAAGATGGTGATAATAGTTCCATTCAATGTCAGGTAAGTTTACTTTGCTTATAATTTGGACTTAAAAAATTATATTTTTATTGTGACTATTGAGTTATTAATTTTCAACTTTCTTACCTGTAGTGGTAAGCATTGGGAGTTACTAGTTATTGTCCCCGAGACTTTCACTGTCTATTATCTAGATCCTACGGGGAAGAAATTGAATATATATGGACTTGCAATGAAAAGGCCATTATTCCCATGAGAAATATTTCATATTTTTATATTTGTTAACATTTGTTATTACATTACTATTTAATTATGCAATTTAATGTGTTACATTAACATGTAGGGCTTTACAAGAGTATGCCAAAGCTGGAAGAAAGGTCCCTAAGAAAAAGAACCAGCCACTAACTTGGTAGAATGTGAAAGTAATTTCCCGACTCCAATGTATACATTATTTATGTGAACTGTGCTTATTTGTATTTTTGAATATTTTGTATGTTTCAATTTATAGTGTGCTACACAAGACAATGGCTGGGCATGTGGATACTATGTGATGCAATTTATGAGCATAATTATCCAACATGCCGCAATGGAAATCGATACCATACATCAGGTATTATATGTAGTCTCATTAGATAATATGAAATATATCAATCTTATTATATATTTTTAATTATATATATACATCATTCTCTTTGTAGGTGTTTAAAACTGACTTCACTACAGGTGAAAAGTTATTAGATGTACATATTCCCTATACGATGGATGAGTTAAAAGATATAAGAGAACAATGGGCAGAAGCCCTACAAGTAGTGGGAAATTTTAAATATAATTGGGATAATGATGATGATGAATAAAGAATGATATTTCTAAACTTTTTCCTCATAATTATTTTTGTGTGAATGTGAATGTCTTCTTATAAATTGTCATATATGTGAATGTGAAGATGATCAATACATGAATGTTTCTACATGGGTCTGAATGTAAAAATAGATGAAATGAATGGAACTGCAGGTTGCTAAATGTGTGTGAAAATGGAGGAAATTTGAAATGGAACTGCTGGTTTCTACATGTGTGTGATGAAAATATATGAATTATATGTTCTTATACATGTGTCTAAATCACATGATAAATATATAATATTATCCATCTTGTTAATTTTGTAGGTTTGTGGCATGTTGTTGGCTGATATCAATGGTGTTGTAAACATGTAGTTCAGAACTGAACTACAGGTTCTGCATCATGCGCACCAGCCATACAGCAAGCTTGCTAACTGATAAGAAAAAAAATCAGAATATAGGCGTCGGTTATTTGTATAAAACCGACAACAAAACACATAGGCGTTGGTTGTTAGTGTAAAACTGTAACATCCCAATTTTCTAAAATATATAATTCACTGAGCGGAAGCATCATCTCATTGAGAATGTCACAAAATGATAATCATTGCATAAAAATAAAGTTTAAGTAAACCAACATAGGGTACATTACATAGCTTCTCATATCTCAACTTATAACATAAAACTCACACACTAAGATAAAACACATGTCTCATAAGCATAAAGGAAAAATCTAAACTATTGATAGCTTCCACCCCACCAGGTCTCGTCTCAGATGTTCTAGAGCTCCTTCTTCAACTGGTCCTTAGCTAGCTTTGCCCTTGACGTTGCTGCTTTCCTGCGGGCATCGCACCCCCAGCCATGCATAAAACAATTTGTAAGTGGAATTGAACATATTATAAAAGAGAAATAACATATACTTTGAGATGAAAATATTCAACATCATGAAAGTAAACTTTGCATTTTATCATTGTCTTTTATCTGACTTATATAAGAATCCTCAATTATTGCACCGAAGTGCCTCTTCTCTTTGCACCGAAGTGCCTCTTGAATTGCACAAAAGTTCTTTGTATGCTAGGAGATCCCATGATTTGCACCGAGGTGCTCTTTATTCTAGGAAAGCTCATAATTTGTACTGAAGTACACTGTATGCTAGGAAATCCCATGACGAGGATATTCTATAAGGTTCATTAATTATCTTTACTCTTTACTCTTAGATACTCTTTAATCTTGCTCTTAAACATGAATATAACATGATATGATGATTCTTGAACATAAATAGTAAAAAGTATTTCATTTAGTCATTGACTTTTAACTTTGATCAATATAGTCATAGCATGAATAATAAAAACACTTAATAACATGAACAGTGTACATAATAACCTATAAATATACAATAAGTATGTTCAAAGTGCATGGACCACTTACAGGAGCAACTCCTAATGTTCTCTTGATGTTCAGGGAACCCTAATTACCCTGTATAATTGATTAACATGTATTAATAATCATGATTCAAGCTAATTTTAGGGTTTCATGGCTTTTGAGTAAATCAGGGAAATTAGAATTAAAAGCTAGACTCTAAACCACCATAATATTGTTCCTTGTTTGAAAACATTTCCAACGAATATTTTTGCATAATTTTTTGATCATGCATGAATTAGTTATGTAATTTACAAAGACTGGCCAATCACAAAACTTCTTAAATACACATGTAAATTATTATCCAGGAGATGGGGCCCTTGCCAAATTGGCCCAATAAGAGCCCACCAATTAGCTAGCATCTCCCCAAGGCATACTCGTGGTCAAGAGGTGGTCAGTGAGGAAAAAGCCAACTATGCCCATGAGGACGCAAAACTGGGAGCCGATCCAACAGGGGTAAAAGGGGGAATCCATCACCCCGTTTCTTCTCTTTTCATTTCAGCAAAGAACGCAGGTGATAAACACCACTAGTTCGAGAAGAAAAACTCAAGTCTTGATCATACTGATGGAAACTCGGGTGCTAGGCACCTTCCCCATCCCTGGCCGAACCTGGCAAGCCCCACAACAGACATTGCGGTGGCCAACAACACAAGATGGCTCGTCCTCCATGGAAGAACAAGGAGGAGGCCAGGGGTTCCTATAGGTTCGGGGATAACTTGTTCAGGAAAAGGAAACTGGTGATGGAAACTAGTTTAGCACAGCCTGGAAAAGGTGAAGGAGGTGAGAAATAGGAGAATTAGGGCCGAAAATGAGTGGCGGCCAATAAACTCAGAAAAACAACCATAGGTCCAAAAAGAGGAATAAACAAAAGAGCAGGCTAACACCTCATTCTCAGAGGAGATTGGCGGCCAACAAATCTTCTTGATGATCAAAGGGACACTTGCAACCCTTCTATGGTGTTTGTTGTGGTCTGGTTCACTGGGACAACAACCTAGGTTGGGCAACAACGCCGCCACACACGCTCACGAGTGCACGACAGATTGGAGATGAAATCAGAGGTCGTCCTAGGTTTGCGAGATGGTCAAGATTGTTTTTGAGCCCTCAGATATATAGGCAGTGACCCAAAGGGGTTGGAATTTCTAGCCTCCATGAGAAACAGGGAAGGGAGAGGATGTTCTTGCCGAATGGGAGATCCAGGGCACCAAAACCCAATGAATAAGGGATTAGAAGATTCGAGAAGATTTGAGGATGTTGAGCGAGAGATTGGTTTGCACTGGGAGTCAACAGAGAGGGAAAACGAAAGGGTGAAAGCCAACTGCCAAAATTCCAGTCCGAGTAGGACTTGGACGGGTGAGTGAGATGGCCCGAGTGCCATCGGATGGACCCACGGATCAGGGGTTAAGATCTCAGCCACTCGATAAGATCTGAGGTCCAAAAAGAGCAGCATGACATTTAAAAAGATTCATGACCAAAGTCCTATTAGTCTAGGATTAGATTATTTAGGAAAATATTAATGTATTTAAGTAATTTCTTATCAATTCAAATTGAAGCATCAAAGTAAGTTCAAACCTAATCAAAATTGTACAGTTCACTAATTTGAGAACAAAGATTCCAAAAATAATTTTATTTTTCACTTTGAAAACTCTCTATTGTATGTTATCTCCTTACCAAATTAAATCTTATTTTAATTATCCAAACCCATGTATAAATATTTAGAGATTGATATTTTGGATAAAGTTGGATATTACTGTTTCAAGTTCACATAAAAATTGTTAGGTCAAATTATGATTATCAAAAGGGTCAATTTCACTTTTAAACCCCTATATACTACCAATGTGCTAATTAGGGTTACTTTTGATGAAATCCTATTTCATTTAACTTGATGAATAAAGATTATTGATAAATATGATTTATTCATTATTATTGTGTCTCTAAGTTGCCATGTATTTTAAATGAAGCATTAAGATTTTAAAATTTGACATTTTTCATTAGTTATGAAAAGTTATGGTGTTAAAATTCTACCCACCTTAAATGAATTTCGTCCTCGAAATTCTACTAGTCTACCCACATTAGGGTTTTCCTTATCCTTAACATGAACATTCTAACACCTTATAACTTCCATGAGATCTTACACACATACTCACATCTAGGGTAAGATGAAAACAACTATAGTCTATCAAAGGGATTTCAAAACTAAATCATACCTTGTTCATTTTCATCATCTCCATCATCATCCACCATGGTGAAGATCATGGCTTGTCTTTTCTCCTTAGGCTCAGGGTTGACTTGGGGATCCTTCTTTTATAGGAGCTTGGGGCAGTTGGATCTGATATGGTCAGCCCCACCACAGTAGTAACAAACTCCTGTTCCATATCTGCATTCTCCTATATGATACCTATTGCATTTGGTGCACTGAGTCTTTTCATGAGGGTTTGGAGCAGGTTTGTCTTCTATTTTTCTCTTCTTGTCTTTGTGGTTGTTGTGCTCTTTCTTGTTTCCTGAGGGTGCTCCATTCTTCCAATATCGTCTAGGATGGTCCTCCAACTCTATAGCAGAGTCGAGTGCCGCATGCACTGTCCTAATGCCACGTCCAGTCAAAGCATAGCCCAAATCAGGTTTTAGGCCACACATGAACTTCTTTTCCAGATGTGTCTCGTCCAAACCATAACTGTACTTCTACAGCATACGAAACTTCATCACATATTGACTAACAGTTGAGTCATACTACCTCAGACACTTGAACTCCATCTCCTTCTTCTCGGTCATGGCTTCAGAGATGTAATGGTTCTGGAAGGAAGTGGTGAACTCCTCCCAGATCAAAGGCTCAGCATTGGGTCCTCGAGCATTGGTGAAGTTCTCCCACCAAGTGCGGGCTACACTCTTCAACATGTGTGTCCCAAAGCAAACTTTATAAGGCTTGGGACATCCCAAGTCACGGAAACAATGCCCGACGTTGAGAAGCCACTCTTCAGCACGAACAACTACATCAATCTCAGCTTTTCCAGAAAAGGTTTCTGGCTTGATCTTTAGGTTGTCTACTAAGGTCAACTTCTGGTTCCTTGGTTGATGTGGCCTTCCTTGTTGTCCCATGATAGCATCAATCAGAGCCTTGATAAGCACTTCTAGAGGTGCATTAGGGTTACCATTAGGGTTACCATTAGGGTTAGCCCCTTTAGAAGCACTATGGTCACTCTCTCCATTGGAAGAGCTTCCCTCTCCATCTACGTGCTCCTTGCCCTTATCGAATTTCTTCTTGGGAGGCATCTAAAAAAGGGAACATAAAATACATGAGATTTTGAGAAAGGCCTAGTGGCCAACTATATTTTCAGCTCTGATACCATATTGTAACATCCTAATTTTCTAAAACATATAATTCACTGAGCGGAAGCATCATCTCATTGGGAATGTCACAAAACGATGATCATTGCATAAAAATAAAGTTTAAGTAAACCAACACAGGGTACATTACATAGCTTCTCATATCTCAACTTATAACATAAAACTCACACACTAAGCTAAAACACATGTCTCATAAGCATAAAGGAAAAATCTAAACTATTGATAGCTGGCACCCCACCAGTTCTAGTATCAAATATTCTAGAGCTCCTTCTTCAACTGGTCCTCAGCTAGCTTTGTCCTAGACGATGCTCCTTTCCTGCGGGCATCACTCCCCCAACCATGCATAAAACAATTTGTAAGTGGAATTGAACATATTATAAAAGAGAAATAACATATACTTTGAGATGAAAATATTCAACATAATGAAAGTAAACTTTGCATTTTATCATTGTCTTTTATCTGACTTATACAAGAATCTTCAATTGTTGCACTGAAGTGCCTCTTCTCTTTACATCGAAGTGCCTCTTGAATTGCATAAAAGTGCTTTGTATGCTAGGAAAGCCCATTAATTGCACCGAGGTTCTCTGTATGCTGGGAAAGCCCATAATTTGTACAGAAGTACACTGTATGCTAGGAAATCCCACGACGAGGATCTTATAATAGGTTCATTAATGATCTTTACTCTTTACTCTTGGATACTCTTTAATCTTTCTCTTAAACATGAATATAACATGTTATGATGATTCTTGAACATAAACAATAAAAGGATTTCATTTAGTCATTGACTTTTAACTTTGATCAATAGAGTCATAGCATGAATAATAAAAACACTTAATAACATGAACATTGCACATAATAACCTATAAGCATCCAATAAGTATGTTCAAAGTGCATGGACCACTTATAGAGATTGGAGCAACTCCTAATGTTCTCTTGATGTTCAGGGAACCCTAATTACCCTGTATAATTGATTAACATGTGTTAATAATCATTATTCAAGCTAATTTTAGGGTTTCATGGTTTTTGAATAAATCAGGGAAATTAGGATTAAAATCAGGACTCTAAACCACCATAATATTGTTCCTTGTTTGAAAACTTTTCCAATGAATATTTTTGCATAATTTTTTGATCACGTATGAATTAGTTATGTAATTTACAAAGACTGACCAATCACAAAACTTCTTAAATACACATGTAAATTATTATCTAGGAGATGGGGCCCTTGCCAAACTGGCCCAATAAGAGCCCGCCAACTGGCCAGCATTTCCCCAAGGCATACTCGTAGTCAACAGGCGGTCAGTGAGGAAAAAGCCAATTATGCCCATGAGGATGCAAAACTGGGAGTCAATCCAACAGGGGTAAAAGGGGGAATCCATCACCCCACTTCTTCTCTTTTCGTTTCAGCGAATAACACAGGCGATAAACACCACTAGTTTGAGAAGAAAAACTCAAGTCCTGATCATATCGATGGAAACTCAGGTGCTAGGCACCTTCTCCATCCCTGTCCGAACCTAGCAAGCCCCACAGCGGGCATTGCGGTGGCCAAGAGCCCAAGATGGCTCGTCTGCCATGGAAGAAAAAGGAGGAGACCAGGGATTCCTATAGGTTCGGGGATAACTTGTACAGGCAAAGGAAACTGGCGATGGAAACCAGTTCAGCACAACCTGGCAAAGGTGAAGGAGGCGAGAAATAGGAGAATTAGGGCCAAAAATGAGCGGCGATCGATAAACTCAGAATAACAACCATAGGTCCAAAAAGAGGTATAAACAACAGAGCAGGCTAATACCTTGTTCTCATAGGAGATTGGTGGCCAACGAATCTTCCTGATGATCAAAGGTACACTTGCAGCCCTTCTCTGGTGTCTGTTGTGGTCTGGTTCACCAGGACGACAACCTAGGTTGGGCAACAACGCCGCAACACACGCTCACAAGCACACGATAGATCGGAGGTGAAATCAGAGGCCAACCTGGGTTCACGAGATGGCCGAGATTATTTTCGAGGCCTCAGATATATGGTGGTGACCCAAATGGGTTGGATTCCTAGCCGCCGCGCGAAACAGGGGAGGGAGAGGAGGTTCTTGCCGACTAGGAGATCCAGAGCACCAAACCCTAACGAATAAGTAATTAGAAGATTCAAGAAGGTGCAAGGATGGTGAGGGTGAGGTTGGTTTGCACTGGGAGTCAACAGAGAGGGAAAATAGGAGGGCGGAAGCCAGTCGCCAAAATTCTAGTCTGAGTAGGACTTGGATGGGTGAGAGAGATGGCCAGAGTGCCATCGGATGGACCCACAGATCAGGGGTTAAGATCTCAGCCACTCGATCAGATCTGAGGTCCGAAAAAAGCAGTGTGACATTTAAAAAGATCTGTGACCAAAGTCCTGTTAAGCTAGGATTAGATTATTTAGGAAAATATTAATGTATTTAAGTAATTTCTTATAATTCAAATTGAAGCATGAAAGGAAGTTCAAACCCAATCAAAATTGTACAATTCACTAATTTGAGAACAAGGATTCTGAAAATAAGGTTATTTTTCAGTTTTAAAACTTACTATTGTATGCTATCTCCTTACCAAGTTAAATCTTATTTTAATTATCCAAACCCATGTATAAATATTTAGAGATTGATATTTTGGATAAAGCTGGATATTACTGTTTCAAGTTCACATAAAAATTGTTAGGTCAAATTATGATTATCAAAAGGGTAAATTTCACTTTTAAACCCCTATATAATACTAATTTGCTAATTAGGGTTACTTTTGATGAATCTTGTTTCATTTAACTTGATGATGAAAGATAATTGATAAACGTGATTTATTCATTATTATTGGGTCTCTAAGTTGTCATGTATTTTAAATGAAGCATTAAGATTTTGAAATTTGACATTTTGCATTAGTTATGAAAAGTTAGGGTGTTACAAAAACTGACATCTTTATCCCCTTCTGGCATCGGTTATCCGTAAAACTGACGCCTATTGCAGCCAGGTACCACGGCCGTGCTGGGTAGCACAATCGTGGTGGCAGGGGGTATGGCGTCGATTATTAGTGTAAAACTGACGTCTTTATCCCCTTCTGGCGTCATTTATCCATAAAAACCAACACCTATTGCGGCCAGGTACCATGGCTGTACTGGGTAGCACGGTCGTGGTGGCAGGGGATATGGCGTCGGTTATTAGTATACAAACCAACGCTGATGATGCCCTTGCTGGCACATTTTTGGTGGCGGAAAGGGGATATGGCATCAGTTATTAGTATACAAACTGATGCCGATGAAGGGGTATGGCGTCAATTGTTACTTAATAACCGACATTTTAATATGGTTATCGTGTCAGTTTTCTTTAAGAATCGACGTCAATAGTCCTCTTACTGGTGCATTTTTGGTGGCGGGAAGGTTTATGGCGTTGGTTGGGGGACCGAAGCTGAAGGTGTCGACTTTTAGCGGCTCTCACTTGGGTGTCGCTTGGAAACCGACGCCTTAGATCTTAAATAATTGACGCCAAAGGTTATTTCTATAGTAGTGGTTGTCTCATCATGCGCATGCGAAACCTATATCTAATTATGTTCCTCAAGTATCCTATGGGTAAGAACTCATATATAAGGAGGACGAAAGTATCAGAATCCCCCCAAGATGAGACTAAAGCATTGCCTTTTACTTTTTAAATACAAAAAAAACATAACACGTAATGTGCATGTGACGCTTAAGAGCATGACAGAACCATTTTCATATCTAAAATCACATGTCTCACCTCAGTCGGTGCCTATACAACTTTCACATTGCCACCCTGCCAACCTATCACTCTGCCACATTGTCCTTCTGCTCTATAATTTGTACCGAAGTAAATTGTATGCTAGGAAAGCCCATGACGAGGATCTTATATAAGGTTCATTAATTATCTTTACTCTTTATTCTTGGATACTCTTTAATATTGCTCTTAAACATGAATATAACATGATATGATGATTCTTGAACATAAACAGTAAAAAGGATTTCATTTAGTCGTTGACTTTTAACTTTGATCTATAGAGTCATAACATGAATAATAAAAACACTTAATAACATGAACATTGTACATAATAAACTATAAACATCCAATAAGTATGTTCAAAGTGCATGGACCACTTACAGAGATTGGAGAAACTCCTAATGTTCTCTTGATGTTCAGGGAACCCTAATTACCATGTATAATTGATTAACATGTATTAATAATCATTATTCTAGCTAATTTTAGGGTTTCATGGCTTTTGAGTAAATCAGGGAAATTAGGATTAAAATCTGGACTCTAAACCACCATAATATTGTTCCTTGTTTGAAAACCTTTCCAATGAATATTTTTGCATAATTTTCTGATCACGTATGAATTAGTTATGTAATTTACAAAGACTGGCCAATCACAAAAATTCTTAAATACACATGTAAATTATTATCCAGGAGATGGGGCCCTTGCCAAACTGGCCCAATAAGAGCCCGCCAACTGGCTAGCGTCTCCCCAAGGCATACTCATGGTCAACAAGCGGTTAGTGAGGAAAAGCCAATTATGCCCATGAGGATGCAAAACTGGGAGCCGATCCAACAGGGGTAAAAGGGGGAATCCATCACCCCGCTTCTTCTCTTTTCATTTCAACGAAGAACACAGGTGATAAACACCACTAGTTCGAGAAGAAAAACTCAAGTCCTGATCATACCGATGGAAACTCGGGTGCTAGGCACCTTCCCCATCCCTGGCCGAACCTGGCAAGCCCCACAACGGGCATTGCGGTGGCCAAGAGCCCAAGATGGCTCGTCCGCCATGGAAGAACAAGGAGGAGACTAGGGGTTCCTGTAGGTTCGGGGATAACTTGTACATGCAAAGGAAACTGGCGATGGAAACTAGTTCGGCACAGCCTGGCAAAGGTGAAGGAGGTGAGAAATAGGAGAAGTAGGGTCAAAAACGAGCGGCGGCCGGTAAACTTAGAACAACAACCATAGGTCCAAAAAGAGGGATAAACAAAAGAGTAGGCTAATACCTCATTCTCAGAGGAGATTGGTGGCCAACGAATCTTCCTCATGATCAAAGGGACACTTGCAACCCATCTCTAATGTCTGTTGTGGTCTGGGTTCTCAGAGGAGATTGGTGGCCAATGAATCTTCCTCATTATCAAAGGGACACTTGCAACCCTTCTCTGGTGTCTGTTGTGGTCTGGTTCATCGGGATGACAACCTAGGTTGGGCAACAACGCCGCAACACACGCTCACGAGCACACGATAGATCGGAGGTGAAATCAGAGGTCAGACTGGGTTTTCTTTAAGAACCGACACTGATAGTCCCCTTGCTGGTGCTTTTTTGGTGGCGGGAAGGTTTATGGCGTCGGTTGGGGGACCGAGACTGAAGGTGTCGACTTTTAGCGGTGCCTACTTGGGTGTCGCTTGGAAACTGACACCTTAGGCCTTAAATAACCGACGCCAAAAGTTATTTCTGTAGTAGTGGTTGTCTCATCATGCGCATGCGAAACATATATCTAATTGTGTTCCTCAAGTATCCTATGGGCAAGAACTCATATATAAGGAGGACGAAAGTATCAGAATCCCCCCAAGATGAGACTAAAGCATTGTCTTTTACTTTTTAACTAAAACAAAAACATAAGACCTAATGTGCATGTGATGCTTAAGCGCATGACAGAACCATTTTCGTATCTAAAATCACATGTCTCACCTCAGTCGGTGCCTACACAACTTTCATGTTGCCACCCTTCCAACCTATCACTCTGCTACACTGTCCTTATGCTCCACTGTCCACAAGGAGAAAATAGTCAAAAAAAAAGATGAGTGAGTACCATCATGTTTAAGAGAGAGATAAAATAAAAGAGGAGAGAAGTTATAAAGATAGAAGAGGGAAGTAAAGAAAGTAACGGGAGATAAGAGGAAAGTAGTGAGACATATTTCACTAATATCCACCACTTTTAGACACACCGATATAATTCTTGGCGCCTATGAATATTCGCCTATAGAAAAGAGATGGGAGGTAATGTGGGAAAAGAAATCTAATGAATACGGGAGATAGGAGAATAGAAATAGTGTGTGTTTCATCATTTTCATATTCATATTCACTATTAACATTTTAACCATTTCCACGTGTGAATATGCACCTATGGAAAGAGGGCATACATAATGAATATGCCTACTAATGGTGCATACAAGCCTATTAATGCAAAATTCACCTACAAATGGTAAATACGCGCGCGTGTGTACAAATGATGAAGAAGAGGAAATTAATGTGGGAATTGAAAAGTAATAAATACACCTACTAATGGTGAATGTGCACCTACAAATGATGTATACAAACACGTTAGTGGTGAATATGTGACTACAAATGATGAATACACATCCATGGAATGGTGTACCTATTAATAGTGTGCAATAAGTAGGCATCATTTCAACATTTTAGGTGCGACTTAGTCATTTCTCAGCGGGCGTGAATATACACCTATACACTTACTAATGCAGGCTACGCACCTATTAATGGTGAATATACACCTACAAATGGTGAATACAAAATATAAATAATAAGTATGTCTCTATTAATGGTGAATATGCGTCTACTAACAGTGTTCAATAAGTAAGTGTGTTTCAACATTTTGGACATAGATTCGCCAATTTTGAAGGCCTTTAAGTCATTTCTTTGCACGTGTGAATATGCACCTATTAATGTGTGGGATTTGCACTGATAAATGCTCGCCTAGTAATGGTGCACCTAGTAATGGTGTAAATGCATCGTGATTAATACAGAAATGTGTCTATTAATTGCGAATATAAACCTATTAATGGTGAATACAAGCCTACTTCATATTTATTTATTTGTGCACATCAATGTTGAACTCACGTATATTAGTGGCGACTGCGTCTAGGAATCATGAATATACGGAGTAGGATGCACCTTGTTGCACATAACACCACTTGTCAAGTGCATTTAATCCTGACCCTACCGTTGAATGTGCTGATACATAGAGCTGGCAAAAGCTGACCCGACCCGAGAAACCCGACCCGTCCTATCCACAACCCGACCCGATTAAACTCGAAGAAAATATAAATCCGAACTTAACCCGACCCGACCCGATGTTTATTCAAAACTCAATATGACCTGGAATTGTCAGACCCAAACCTGACCCGACACCTGACCCGTTGATATCGCGTGACCCAAATCAACCTGAAAAAATCACAACCGACTTGACCTGACTCGATATCAACCTGACCTAGCATTGAACCGGCCCGACGTCAACCCACCTAACACCAACACAACCCAATGTCAACCAGATCCAACATCAATACCCTATATTAACATGACTTGACGTCAAACTGACCCTACACCGACCAACGCAATGTCAACCCGACCCGAAATTAATCCAACAGAACACCGACCCGACCCAATGTCAACATGACTGAATACTAGCGAGTAGCAACTAGCGAGAAGCCGAAAAGTCAAGTTTTAATTTTACAATAGATTTTTGTATGGCTTTATCAATATATTATTTGTAAGAAAGAGTTTAGTTAATAATTTGATTGTAAGGAAAAGGAAGAGGGGATATATGAGATAATGGATAGTAAAAGAAAAAAATAACAAGTAAAAATATTTTCTTTATTTTTTGATTAATAAAACATATTAGTCATTACTCATTATCACAATGTGACCTGAATGAGGTCCAACTCAAAACAACTTGATTATACAAATATACAACCCAAGCAACCCCAACTTGATAACTACGTAATTTAAAATGACTACATTCAAACTCGAGTTAGCCCCATGAAATAGTGTAAATTGAAACGACCTGAAGTGATTTGACGTGAACTCAAACCAACCCATTAAATAAATCTGAACAAACTTGTACCAAAATTGACCTGATCCGAACACGAGCTGACCCAAAAAAATAAAATGAATAGAAGAGACCAAACAGATACTAATCTGACTCGACATGAAAGGATAAAATAACCTCAATTATCTTTGACCCATAATGAGTATAGACAAACTTGAACTAACCTGTCTAATTGTCAACTCTCTAACCTAAACAGACTGAGACCCAACCCAAAACAAGTAGACCCGAACAAAAAATACAACCCAAGAAGACCCGATAGTATTACTACCCAACCTGAAAATGACTCGATCCAAAACCAAAGTAGACCGAGGAAATAGTTCAATTTGACCTGACCTGATATTAAGACGACTCAAAATGATTTGACTTGAACCCGACCCAACCCGACCTGATAAAGTAACCTAAAAAAGTCTATACCTAAATTGACCTGACCCAAACCCGAGTTGACCCGAAATTACAAAATGACCCGAAGGAACCCAACCCGATACTAACCCGACCCAAACCCGACTGACCCGAAAGAATAAAATAACCTAAATCATCTTTGACCCGTAATGACCCGACTTGAAATGACCTGACCCGACCTGCCCGATTGCCAGCTCTACTGATACACACGTATGTGGTCTGAATACACATACTAATGGTGAATATATGCCTACGTTATTTACATTTGCAACCATTAATGTTGACTTCATGACTATTAATGGTGAATATGCCGCTATTAGATGTGAATACACGTCGTATAATTATCAATAAATTGTTTATAAGTATATGTGCATGTTTTAGATCTATATGTGCCTACTTTATATGTATTTGTGTCCATTAACCTCAAATTTGTGCTCATTTTTAATCAAATTATGCACATTTTTAATCTTTTACGTCTACTTTTTAGTCATTTTATGCACAATATTTGTTTTGAACACTTTACACCCACTTTAATCAATTAGCATCCATTTGTGATATTTTGACGCCCACTTTTGATAACATCCACTATTAGCATTTCGGCGCCAAGTCTTTGTTTTGTACAACTTTGAACACATTTTTCGTCAATTTGCACCCACTTTTGGTCCTTCTGCGCCTGCTTTTGCCTAGTCTTTATTTTTTCATTACTTCCATCCTCACTTTTTTATCATTGCTTCCTTCCTTGCTTATGTTATCTCTATCCATTGCTTCCCTCCTCTTTCTCCATAACTTTACTCATCACTTACTACAATTTTCTTCATTACTTCTCTCCTCATTTTTATTTACTTCTCAACTCACTTATCTTCTTTCTTTGCATTAATTTTGTATTTTCATCTATCATCAATTCCCTCCCTTTCATTTTACTTCTTTGCTCTTTGTTTTATTTTATTTTCCCTCTCCATCTTTATTTCCCTCTCTTTTTCTTTTATTTTACTTCCCTTCACTTCCCTCATTATTTTGCTCCTTTTATATTCGTTCTCTCTCCTATAAAAAGAGGTCCACTCACTCTCTCTCTTACTTCCCCACTCATTCTCTCCGTCCAATTATACTTACATGGAACTCGCTGCCAACCCAAAATTTCTATGGCATGCCATTACCACATTATCCTCCCAGAAATCTTTTCACCCACTCAAAACTTGTCAAACCTCCCCATACCACCATTCAATTGTGCATAACAGCGACGCATATTGGTTTCCACACTTAAAGAAATTGTATTTGATGGAAAGCAGAAGAAATATGCTATGTAAACTTCATTTTGGGACTCAATTTCTTTTAGATAAACATTCCTGATATATATTAATAATGACTCATGCAACCGTAATAAGCCAAGAATAACATACAATTATTACCTTAAAATAAGATGAAAATATAAAGGAATATATACACCAGGATTGTAATCCCAAGCATCTAGGATAGAGAGTTTATAATATCATTACATCATATCATCAAAATGAGTGGGATGCCCTCATGCGATATAATGTCTCAGTTGTATACTAGATGATGTAAGATATGTAGATGATCTAATAAGTCACATTTTAAATTATATATGACATCATTTTTCTTTTCACATAGAACAAAGGACAAATAGATTGAATTATATAATTTTTATTATGTTCCTTGTTCTATGTGAAAATGACTGAATAAGTCACATTTTGAGTCGCAAGACTAAACCTCCATGTAGCATTATTCAATTTCGAAAAAGAAATAGCATGGATCGTCGCTCTAGACAGCACAGCAGTACTGCTAAAAGTGACAATCTCGTCATAGCAATGCTAGGGCCAAGATTTTCTATAGTTTACTCTTATTCTCACTGTGTGTTGTATGGCGCGTGAGACTTTGGTACCACCAAGGCATCAAAGCCCAAAAGCTAAATCCAGGATGCAGCCTTCACGCACATAAGATCCAGCTTTGTGTGTCTCCCGCTGGAACCAAGCTAGACGTCGATCGACCAATCTTACGTCATTCCCCCCACTCACATCAATGTCAAAGGGTCCTCCGGGTCACTCACATCAATGTCAAAGGGTCCTCCAGGGGAATCTTGATGTCGATTTCTCGTCCATTATTGTCAATATAGCATCCCAACAAGAAGTTCATTTATACATCCGTAAAAGAAAGAAATCCGGCTCTTGTGTTTTTTTCGTGAACGTCTAAAACTTGGAGCGTGCCGTGTGACTCATGCTCACTCATTGGTAACACAAGTGCCTGGTTTGTACATGCTTTTTCTAAAAGGTACCTTTCGAAATTTATGGCCTTTTGGGAGATCTGGAATTTTGCTGTGGATACACGAATATCGTTATCCTCTCTTAATGCCTTGAAATAATTGATTCCTATGGTATGTCCATATCCTGAATTTCCAAGGGCCCCAACCATTGATGTTGTATAGAGTTGGGTGCCAATTGACTTTATCCTCGTATGGAGACACTCACTCAAGGCGCCCGTGGTTACATATTTGAATAACGCTACCACACTCATGTTTAGAAGAATATATATATATATATATATATATATATATATAAATCTAATAAGTAACTACGAAATATATTATTGCGATACGATCCATCACAATAAACTAGTTGAGTTTGTTTAACGACACGTCCTATACTAACATGTATATTAATTATGAACTTAATTCCATTTCAACATATAAATGGCATCTTTTTTTAGAAGACCGCCTACTGGCTAGGTGTAAGGGAGTCAAGGCTCAGGTCGGAGCTGAACTCGAATGAAATGTGACACAAGTTATGGTTGCTTAACATACCAGCTAAGTTTCGTCATTTCAGTTGGCAGACGTGTGTTGATCAAATGCCAACAAGTTCCCAACTGTTCGACAGACATGTGCTCACCTCCAGAACGTGCCTTCGTTGTGGACTGTCCGACGAAGATACGTTTCATGCTCTGTTCAACTGCAGCCCAACTATGGAGGTATGGGAGAACTGTCATATAGCTCCCAAACTCCTCATCATGCCTAGGGCGAACATGCTGGGAGCCTGGATGTGGGCTTTAAATAATCTTAATAGCACTGAAATGGTTGAGTTCATAGTGACCTGTGTGGTGGTGTGGCATAGTCGAAATAGATTCATTTATAGCAAGGTGACTGAAAACGCTACCATCTACAAGAGAAATCTGGTGCAATGGGTCAAAGAATATCAAGAGGTGAATATCAGATATAAGACATATAGCCGGAAACCTGCTACATGAAGGCGATGTAACAACTAGAGACCTCCTGAGGAAGGCACCATTAAAATCAATAATGATTGCTCTTACAAGCATGAGAGTAGAACAACTTTTGCATCTAACTTCAGAGACCACAAAGGTACTACGAAAGCTGTTATAACCAAGACGCTTGCTGGTAATTGGTCCCCCACCATGGATGAAGGATTTGCAGTTCTGATGGCCTGTAGAGAACCTATAGAGATGAATTCATCACATGTCATTTTTTAAACTGATGTTGTAAATGTGGTGAAGCAGCTAAAATATAAGGTTGAAGGTCACATCCCGAAGATGATGATATTTATAGAAATCCAGGATCTCTATTTGCATTTTATGTCTTGGGATATAATGTATACCTGCAAGGAGAGTAATACTGCTACTCATAATATCACAACATTGGGTTGGGGGAGGGTATGTGATTTAGTTCTATTTGAAAACTTCCCTAGGGTGATCTTTCCACCACATTGTATGGATATGGCTTAAGTAATACAATGACCCTTTCTATCTCAAAAAAAAAAGTAAAGCAAGCTCATCTACTCGGGCTTGGTTTTCTTCCATAAGACTATTGATGTTGTTAAGGTAGATGTCATTCTCTACTTCAACTCCATTATATTGGAGCTCAAGATCAAGAAACTGCCCTTGCAAGGAATCAATGCTATTAAGATGCAGCTTCTCATTTTGACCAAGAATATCAATTTTGGCATACAAATTATCTATGATCTTACCTAGCCTCTTCTTAGAATCCCATTCAAAATAAGAAGAGAGGGTAGCATTAAACATATCAATAAGATTTTCCATAGATAACTCATTCAAGCTTACCTCACTTACCTCACTTACGTCACTAATGTCTTCACTTATAGAGGCTATGAGTTCAAGATGGCATTCTCCCTCATCAGAGCTTGCATCACTAGAAGAGGAGTATTCCCATGCGGCATGGTATGCATCTTTGCTCCTTTTATCCTTCTTATCCTTCTTCTAGTACTTTCCCTCCTTGTAGTCATCCCTCTTCTCAGAGATTCTCTTGTGGTAGGACTTCTTAGCCTTGGGGCATTCGTTCTTGTAATCCCTTTTTTGTCCACATTAATAGCACCTTGGAGTGGAGGAGGAAGACTTTCTTTTGAACTGCTTGCCCTTGGAGTAATTGGCTTCATGCTCACTTGGGGCTTAGTCTTCACTTGAAGAAGGAGAGGTATACTGGCATGCTTGTTACTGCTGGAGAAGGAGTGCTTCCATTTGAGCTTTGAATGCACTATCTTTGATCTTCTTTGATTCTTTCTCTTCTTGCTTTTCATATTCTTCTTCCTTGTCAAGCCTTTGCTCATGAGCTTGAAGGTTGCTAATGATCTCTTCAGTGGCTATGCCACCATGACTTCAAACTTCTTTTGTGGAAGTCACCTTGGATTCCCATCTCTTTGGGAGAGACCTTAAGATCTTTGAGTTGATAGTCTCTTTGTGCATGGTGTGGCCCAATTGAGCAAGACAATTGATGATGGTGTTGAGCCTTGTGTACATCTCTACCATTCTCTCCTTCTTGCCCATCGTTGAATTCTCAAGGAGACCCTAGATCATGTAGATCTTGGACTCTTTGACTTGCTTTGTACCTTCATAGGTGATGCACAACTTGTCCCAAATATCATGGGTTGTGTCCTAAGAAGAGATATGGTTGAACTCAGTGAGGGTGAGGGTTGCATAGATGATGCTTATTGTCTTTACTTTCAGTTGTGCCTTATTGATTGTAGCTTCATCCCAAGTGGATATCTCCCATGTTGGATCCTTGTATGGAAGAATCACCACCATCCACATATCATAATTCATCCCTTGAAGGTAGAACTACATATGTCATTTCCAATAGAGGAAATTGGTATCCTCAAAGAGAGGGTCTCATGGAGAAGCCTCCCTCTAGGTTGAGGGACACAAAAGTGAGTTGTCTCCCATCTTGTAGTCTAGTGGGAGATGTGTTGGAGAAGATCATGGCTCTGATACCACTTGTTGGATTAAAGGGCTCTAGATGGGGATGAATAGAACTAAAAAAAATTACACAAAATTCATTACACTTTTAAGTTACTTTAACTAGGAACAATTGCAGATAGTGGATTTGATGGCAATCTAAACATACATACCAAGTATGAGAGATATTGAAACAAGCACTTAGACTAGCTGTTTAGAGTGGTTCCACTCTCCAAACTAGGTGAGAGTCAATATACCTAGAGAGGTCAAGACCTAGGTTTTTTGCAACCTATGCATACTTATACTCCATAATAAGACATACAATTTGAACTTCTTTTTCTGGGATAAGGATACTAAGCTTCCCTTTGAGGCCAAGGGATCCAACAACCTTACAACTAAGGACTTACCTATTTGGATGATATAGAGATTTATACCTCTACAAGGTCTTACCCACTCTTGTAAGCAGTTGGACACCGTGGCCAAGGAGATCACCTTTTTGCAACAAGTCTTTTGCCTTGAACGATTTACCCACTCTACTACCAGATCTTCATCCTTGTCCTCCTCCTTCAATTGGAGAAGTAATTGACACCTTCTTATACAACTTGAAGATGCTTTCACCTTCTCCTTCAGTTGAAGAAGCTTTCACCAACTTAATCTTGAAGAAAGGGGTTGGGGAAGGAGATGCTTTGAGAGCTTTACAAGTATACAATGAAGTAGCTCTTTCACACAGATCCTATCTCATTCATATGGATGAAATGAAGTATAATCAAGAGAGATAAAGGGGCTCAAGTGTACTAGATGCACTCAACTATATCAAGAACCTTGAATAGCATGAATGAACAACCTTGGAAAGAACTCCAAGAGGTTCTATTTATAGTTGGGAATGTCCAATACAGGGTAGAAACACTAAGGGACGTTTACTAGATGTTTTGAGGGTTGTAACAGATGTAGTTTTGAGTTTTGCAACTCCGCAACAGCTAGAATCACTTCTTATGCACATTCTGTAAAATGCATTCAGTCGATTTTTCATAAAGGTAACTCGACCAATTATACTATGTGACAAAGCCAATTTGAAGTATCAGTTGAGTTTGTCCTGGGTGAAACTCGACCGATCACTTAAAATCGGTTTTTCTTAGTGCGGGGTTTATTCGAGTTCTATGTATAGGAAACTCGACTGAACCAAGGTATTCTCAAAATCCATCAAGGGATTGGTCGAGTTCGTGTCTCTATCGATTAATAATATGTAATGAATTTTGAAATATGTCTTTTGAGTGATAAAACATTCAAATGAATGGTTCCTGATTTTTTATCATCTTAGTTACAAGTCATATCATCAATACAATAGTTACAAAAATCATCTAAGGTTATTTGAAATGTTCTCCATAAAAGTGCATTTACATTGCTTTTGACTTGAACTAGAACAAGTTAGACCTTGATAGATTCATCATTTTCATGTACCTAATACCTGAAATCAATCTCAAACAAACATATTAGATACATATGAATGAAATGGTTTAGTCATTATCAAAATATGGAAAATGTATAACTCTCAAGTCAAAACACTTCCACTTAGAAAAGGTTTAAACATGACTTGCTAGACAGCTATCAATCCTCAAGAATGTCCTTTTTTCTTATAAACATGACTCTATGATGCGTGTAGTACTTTTTTGTGTTATTAAAGCAAGATTTCAATGGGTCACACTTAGGTGAAACTTTATCTATATGGAGCGGCCAACATATTATAACCCATTGAATTCAATAAGTTCTTTGGTCACTTAAAACGTATTACTAAGGAGAAAAACGTTACAAACTCAAAATTTATGATTTTCAAAACCATAATATATTTAAACATGAAGTAAATTTAATAAGGCATACAGAAAATCAAATTGTTAGAGATAAAAACTCTTATAAAAACAAACTCTAATATCAATAATGTTCAAGTTCTTGTAGGTGTTATCGTTAGATATACGTTTACATTTTATTAGTGAAAAAATCCCCATTATGTTTCACTAGATTATAATAATGGGTCACTTTTTGTGACATACTAGAACTAAGAAATATGATATCAATTGTTAAATAAAAAACCTTGTTAGACTGATTAATATAATAAACAATTTAAAATTTGCATGATAAAAAGTATATATCCTTGGGTATGAAATTTTCTAACTAAAAAGTCAAAAAACTATTTAGTCAAACATATTTTTCAACCATAAAAAAATAATTATTTGTTTAATTTTTTTCTATTTGTGATATGTTTATGTTGGTATTATTTGACAAATATAATAAGATAGGAAATATAATTATTGAGATACTAAAGGTATTGGAAAACTATTCTCTAAAACAATTTTAGGAAACTATAATCTTCTAACTGATGTAATCAAATATTCAAATTTATCTTTTCAATACCATGTGGTTCAACTCCTTTGGGTTTCTTATAGAAAAATAATATAAAATATAATTTATTTGATTCAAACCATGAAATGATAACACATAATTGAACTTCTCTATAGGTTTTCTACTCTTATTTTCTACAACATAACATCTAATTTCTTTTCTTCATACCCATCAATATTTTCTTTGATTTCCCCTTAAGCTCTCATTCTTTCACTCCTCATTCTCTAGATAGTGTGTGATCATTTACATGTATGTATCAATATTACTACTTTACGAGTCTTATACTCAATGCTAATAACAAACAAGGGAGAGAGTAATTGTAGCATCCAACTTACAAAACACAAGATTAACTAAGCGGAAGTGAATCATTTGCAGCGGATTACTGAAAACCACTAAAAATTAAAAAAATTTGCAAAGAGATCCACACATAGGAAATCTTTTTCTTCAAGAACCAAAGTGTAACATTTACATTCTGTTTCAAAGTACATGTCTTGCACTATCTCTTCTCGAGATTCACAACATCAGCTGTCTCAAGACATAATATATAGACAACATATAACTTCGAGGCATCAAGCCAAAATCTCAGATCGATTCATTAAAACACTAACTATAAATTCCGAGGACCTGAGAGTACAGAGACGACACATAGGACTACTATCTAGATAAAACTTGGCAGCCAATGCCTCCACCTGAGTCATCATTGTTGTCCCTGATATTGCTGTTGCTTTTCTCTTACTATTGGGTTCCTGCTTCTTCTTCTGCGATTACCTAAAAACATTGGATCCCACAGGGGTGAGACAATTGTAAATTGTCCCAGCGGGAGATATAACCCTCCGCCAAAACATTGTTATAGCAGTTTATTATAATTAAAACTGAATAGGAGTTCTTATATAATAACAACAATATTAATCATTGAATGGAAAGAGTAAAGTAATTTCCTTTCCTAAGGAGAGCAGTGTATCTACTCATGGTAGATTCATATTTACTTGCATTGAATGTAAAGAGATATGAATAACATTTATCAACTAGTGTTGCATAAAAGAAGCATAACATCAACCAATGAATTTCCGTATTCAATCCTTAAGCAAACATGCTAGACGGCTGATTACATTTTACAATCACACTTATGCCCTGAGGAGATTAGGTATACCGCTCATACTCCAACCGACCATTACGAAGTCGAAATCGGTGCCATACAAGGTCAATGGTAGAGCCGGCTACCAAGACCTCCCTTGTCTCGGTCAGTACGAGATCAAATGCAGGACATCTTGTATCTCTGCTAAATAGCTTTCCAGGGTATACTGGAAACTTCGCTATTAGAGTTACAGTGACGTGATGTACTCTCTTCACGATCATGAGATTTCTTATTTATCTCCATCGATCCGGCATTAAAATTATTGGGAGATGTGTATTGCATCTGTCGCAATCATTGGGAGATTCATGATACATCATCCCAATATAAGTAATGAAGGATTGAGAGGTTTAATGTTTACCATTCCTCAATTCCCTCATTAGGACGTCAGGATACATTCGCCCATTGCCCCCACATATTCAAAATATGTGTTCTGGGTTTTTCCACAGAGCACCCATTTCACCATCCAGCAAGTTCTGACACTGATGGCTATATGACCAGGGCTCTACATGATATGATTTCACTAGATTAATTAAATACATTAGCATATTATTTTAGCATCAGTCAAGTTCTCAAATAGGAATTATCATGACAATTGCTACAAAGAAACATGCAGGCTCTTATCTATAACTATACCAAAACTTATAATGCATTGGAATCTTAATCCCTTATCTCCTTACTTGAAAGTTCACATCTCATAGCAACATCATTATTTTACTTATCAAGCTGGGTATTCATACCCTCAATTCATCACTATCACTGCTACCACTTGTTAGGTAACAATTACCTTCAGGTCCTTAGACCAAGGTGTACATAATACTTGATATACAAGTATCTCACATGGCTCACGAGGCCTATTAAATATTCTATCACCTTTCACTAGGCAACAACCTGTTCATGGAACTCATAAGGTCCATATACCTTTTGTTACTCTTGCTAAGCAACAACAACATCAGACATATAAGTCCATTCAACATATTTATTATATGAATGTCATAGCTTAGGTATGACTATGTTCATCATCTCATTATGTCTACATGATTAATAGTCATGATACAATCATGTAAGTCATTTGTCATATCATGTGAAACATCAGTAACACCACCATCCTTTATCAGGATTAGGGTTATCTGTCAAATAGGGCTTTTTATTCCCTTTACCCAAAATTAGGGTTAGTGTTTCCCATCTTACATTAATTAGGGCTTCATGCTCACATTATTAGTTCAACTCTAATATGTTTCTCCCTTCCTCTAGGAGCATTCAAAACATCATAAGTATTTTCTTATGATTACCATTCTTATCGTATATCATTAATGATCATCAATTCAAAGCATGAGTTCATTTCTCATCCTTGTCATGATATAATTACATTATACTCATTGATTAGCTTACCCCATTCTCAAGGTATATTGGTCAACATTTATCAAAGTACATTGAGTTCATTACATCTTTATTGTAACAATTACATAACACACATTTCATGTGTTTCTTAACCAAGAGTATTGGATTATAGGTTCATCAAGGTAAGTATACAATGAAATGCAGAATGTGATATCTATCATATCTGAATGTATCACTTTCTTTTCATTTCCATCTTCTTAAGTTAATCAACTAACTTTGTATTAAGGTATTTCCCTCTTAAAACTTCATCCACTAACTTGTTACTTTCACCATATGGTGCATGGGTCACACATTAGAATTGTCCAATTGTCTTTAATGATATGGACTTGTCCAACTGATAGACATTTGTTGTGTGATTTGTATATCATCTTTTCACATGTCATCACACACAAATTTGGTTCTTTCTAGTATAATTCAGTCTTTTTCATATTAGTTTTGCCATCTTTTTGTTGTTCTATGTGTCCCATAACTTGTTTTGCAAATTTGCCACAAAAAGGACTAAATTCATATGTTATTTCTACAGAAACAGAAGAATGCACGGCGTGCAGATTCAGATGCACGACGTGCACCATTCCAGAAAAGACTGGTTCGCTGAAGCAGTAAAGTGCACGGCATGCAAAATCTGAATGCACGGCGTGCAACATTCCAGAGAAAATCCGTTCTGTTCAGCCAAGAGAATGCACGGCGTGCACATCAAAAAGACACGGCGTGCACCTGGAACGTAAAATGCCGAAGAAGTTTTGGAAAGACACACGGCGTGTAATTCCTCAGCACACGTCGTGCACGGATCAGCCCGATGTCAACTGCATTGTAAGTGCACGGCGTGCACCCAAAAATGCACGTCGTGCACCTGTCAGTTTTAAAATTTCGAAAATTCAGAATACGATTTTAAAACAAAGAGGGAAGCCAAGGGACAGTTACGTTCGGCCATTTGGAGAGTTTCTCTCATCCCAAAGACAGAGGAGAGCAGAGGAAGGCGATTTGGGAGGGAACTAAGGTGGTTTCTTGCACAAAGAAACCATTTCTTCTTCTCCACTTCTCCTTAGTCTTCTTCAAGGTGCAACCACGCGTTCCCAACTCTGAGCAACTTCTTGGGAGGGGAGTAGGCCCGACTTGGAGCAGCTAAAGGAGGGGAATTTTATCCTAAAGCCGAAATTCTTGCTTCTTGTGGTTACATCTTCAGTTCTCCTTGTCTTTTCTTCTCTAAACCATGTCTATCACTAAAAATTTTGTAGCAAATCTGCTGTACATTGTTATGGACGAGTAGACTTCTTTTTCTTGGGCATGGGAGAGTAACTCCCATGCCATAGCATGTAATGAACAAGTAATTTCATACTAAATGCATTTGCTTCTTGTTTCCTTACCTTGAGAGTGTCAGTTACTCTTTTCCTTGCATGTATTGTTGTCCGCCTTATATGCATATTTTCTGCTTTCCTGCTTAGTTTGAGAAAACAAGTAGGAATGTATGGAGACACTTCTCTTGGCAACTCTTCTTCTTCTACGAGAGTAGAGAAGAATGAGTTGATGAACTGTTTATGATCATAAACAAAATTCATGTACGAGAGTGCTGTTTTGAGTTATGATCGTTGTATTTACACCGGAAGGTGAAATGCAACACAACCTTTCCTTGAAACGTGATCTTATGTATGTTTAAATTATCTTGTTCTCTTGATTGTTGTGGTATGTGAGTTAAATCCTAATGTCCAAGATCCATTAACTTTATGAAATTGAATTTTCTTGTAATCCTTGCTTGTTAATTAAAATCTGGAATTCCTGTAGTTAAAACCTAATTTTTATGCTTTAGAACAAATATTTTCTACTCTTTAAAATTGGTCTAGATTGTTGAACTTTAGTACTGTTGCGTTCAATTAAGTTAACTCAGCTCCTTGTGTTCGACCTTGACTACACTACCTCCGTATACTTGTGGAGTTTGGTTAAGTTGAGTAAAATATCCATTACTTGGATTGAAACTCATTGTGTAAACAACCAACAAGTTTTTGGCGTCGTTGCCGAGGAGATACGGTAATTTAATTGGAGTAATAAGTACTATTTAGTATTCGAGACTAGACCATCATTCATCATTTTCGAATTTCCATATACCTCTTAGTGTGTTCTTAATTTCTCTTGTTAATTTTCAGGTTGTATGCGTCGTTCACAACGAGGTCTCCAAACATCCGCTTTGCTAGACCTTGAAATAGAACGAACTCTTTCAAGTTTGAGGAGAACAAGAAGAGTGGAACAACCACTATTTGGAGGTACTTCACCGTCACCACCACCATCTTCTTCATTTTCTACAGTAGCTACTCCAAGCATTTCAGCCATGGAGGACGATCGCCCTCTAAAAGATTTCACTATGCCGGTTGCAACAAATATTTGTGGAGCCATTGACCTACCTACTGTGGAAGCAAAAACTTTTCAATTGCCCCTTCCATGATGCAAATGATTCAGCAAAATCGTTTCAGGGGTACAGCTAATGAAGACCCAAGTCTTCATATTGCAGAATTTCTGGAATATCTTAATACTTTTAAGATTAATGGAGTGTCCACTGATGGAATCAGACTTATGCTATTTCCTTTCACTCTAAGAGATAGAGCCAAGGTGTGGTTTTTGTCTCTTCCCAAGAAGTCTATTAGAATTTGGGACCAACTGCTTAATGCTTTCCTTACAAAGTACTTTCCGCCAAGCAAGACAACTCACTTGAGGAACCAGCTTACAAATTTCTATCAAAGTGAAGGAGAAACCTTATATGATACATGGGAACGGTTCAAGGATCTTCAACGCCTTTACCCGCGCCATGGTTTGAAAAACTGGCTCTTGTTGCAAACCTTCTACAATGGACTGTTTTACAATACTCGGTTGACTCTAGATGCCGCAGCTGGCGGTGCACTAATGACCAAGTCCTATAGAGTGGCCTATGATATCATTGAATATATATCACTCAATCACTATCAATGGGGAGGAGATAGAGGAGCTAAGTCCACCTCTACAGCAAGCTCTTCAGCCGAAAAGCAAGGAGGAAAGCATACTATTGATGTCATTGACCTAATTGCCGCAAAGCTAGATGTGCTCACACAGAAATTTGAGAAGATGACCACTCTGCCAATTCAATCTGTTGAAGCCGCGTGTGAAGCTTGTGGTAATATAGGACATACTTCTTCTTCTTGTTTTGCCCCTAATGCTATGGAAGGAAATTTTGAACAAGTTAATGCAGTTGGGATGCAAGGAAACAAACAATACAACCCTTATTCCAACCAATATAATCCGGGATGGAGAGATCACCCTAATTTCTCTTACCGGAATGCAAGCAACACCTAAAATTTCCAGCAAGGACAGCAACAACAGCAACATGTAAACCGTCAAGGAAATCTGTCGGGTTTTAATAACAGGGGTTTTGAACAGCAACAACAACCCCAAGGTTCTTCTTTGGAAGCCATGATGGAGAAGTTCATATCAACACAGATGCAACAAAATGAGGAACTCTGAGGAAATGATAAGCTTTTAAAAGATGCTATTGCGCAACTCTCTGCAAAAGTGGATGAAATTTCCACCCACACCAAGATGTTGGAAAATTAGATAGCACAACAAGCTTTGAATCAACAAAGGACTCCACAATCTGGTTCTCTTCCAAGTCAGCCGGAAGTGAACCCAAGGCAGCAAGCCCATGCTATTATCTTAAGAAGCGGAGCTGAAATTGAAAGACCTTCTCCATCTGAGGAGAAGAACATGAAGCAAACTGTAGAAGAAGAGGCCAACATTTCAAATTGCAGTGAGGAGAAAGGTAAAGTTGAAATACCACCTTCTTTTAAAGCAACTGCACCTTTTCCTCAAAGATTAGCCAATAAGAAGGAAGATCAAAAATTCAGAAAATTTGTAGACATAATTAACAAATTGCATGTAAACCTTCCTTTTGCTGAAATTATTGCCGAAATGCCTTCTTATGCAAAATTCTTAAAGGACATTCTGACCAAAAGAAGAAAGGTTGATTCAGTAGAAACTGTAATGCTTTCTGAACGAGTAAGTTCAATTATTCAAAATCGTCTCCCTCAAAAGCTTGATGATTTGGGAGCATTCACACTACCTTGCAAGATTAATGACACCACTTTTAACAAAGGTTTAGTAGATCTCGGTGCAAGTATCAGCCTCATTCCATTTACCTATTGGCAAGAATTAGATCTTGGGGACTTGAAGCCCACAAGGATGGCTATTGAATTAGCTGATCACTCTATTAAATATCCAAAAGGTATGGTGGAAGATGTACTTGTACAAATCGGGAAATTCTATATACATTGTGATTTTATTGTTCTTGACATGGCGGAAGTTCCTTCCAACCCTGTTCTTTTTGGGAGACCTTTCTTGAGAACTGCCGGATGTCTTGTTGATGTCCGGGAAGGGAAGCTCACTTTACGTGTTGGGGAAGAGGCTATGGAATTCTCTATTTATGAAGCTATGAAAGCACCCGCACGTGTTGAAGAAATATGCTTGCTTGATATTGTTGATCCTGTTGAGAATGTTAGTGAAGATGATGTTGATTTGATGGTTAATCTTTATGATGATGAAGCATCTGAATTTAATAATTCTGAAATTTCTGGAACGTTTTATATTCCTAAAGCAACAGCTATTGATGAAGATGCTCCACTTGTTGAAGATAAAATTGATGAAAGTACGAAAGGCAAAAAGGTAGAATTAAAAGCCCTTCCACCTGGGCTAAGGTATGCATTTCTTGACCCAAATTCCACATCTCCTATCATAATAAATAGTGAACTAACCAATGATCAAGAAAATAAATTGCTTGCCGAATTGCGTTTGTACAAAGATGTCATTGGTTACTCCATAGAGGATTTAAAAGGCATTCATCCTTCCATTTGTATGCACAGAATAAATATGGAAGATGATGCTAAACCAACTGTTGAACCACCTAGACGTTTAAAACAAAATATGCTTGAGGTGGTAAAGAAAGAAATTTTCAAGTTAATTGACACTGGAATCATATATCCAATAAGCGACAACCCTTGGGTTAGTTCCATTCACGTGGTACCTAAGAAGGGGGGTGCAACTGTCATTAAAGGATATAATGATGAGTTAATACAAAAACGCATGGTTACCGATTGGCGTATGTGTATTGACTATAGGCATTTGAATAAAGCAACCTGCAAAGATCATTTCCCTTTGCCTTTTATTGATTTGATGCTTGAACGTCTTGCCAAACATTTGTATTTCTGTTACTTGGACGGGTATTCAGGCTTTTTTCAGATTCCCATATATCCCCCCGACCAAGAAAAGACCACTTTCACATGCACTTACGGAACATATGCTTATCGCCGTATGTCGTTCGGTCTTTGTAATGCTCCCGCTACTTTTCAACGGTGCATGATGGCTATATTCTCCGATTTTATTGAAAATATAATGGAGATTTTTATGGACGATTTCAGCGTGTACGGCGATTCTTTTGATCAATTCTTATTAAATCTGTCTCTTGTCTTAGCCCGCTGTAAAAAGGTCAACCTAGTACTAAACTGGGAGAAGTGTCATTTTATGGTACAATCCGGTGTAGTACTAGGACATGTGGTATCTAACAAGGGTATTGAAGTGGACAGGGCAAAGGTCGAAGAAATTGAGAAGATGTCTACTCCATCTTTGGTAAAAGACATTCGCAGCTTTTTAGGACATGCAGGTTTTTACAGAAGATTCATTAAAGACTATTCCAAAATTGCAAAGCCGCTATATTCTCTTCTTGCAAAAGACACAAAATTTGTATTTGATGACGATTGCCAAGCAACCTTTTCAAAACTCAAAGAGGCTCTCATTTCAGCTCCAATTATCCAACCTCTAGATTGGGATTCTCCCTTTGAACTCATGTGCGATGCAAGTGATTATGCAGTGGGAGCTATTTTGGGACAGCGGAGAGACAAGAAGATTCATGCCATCTATTATGCCAGCAAAACTCTCGATGAAGCATAAATAAATTATACGACCACAGAGAAAGAAATGCTTGCAATTGTATATGCATTCGACAAGTTCCGACAGTACTTAGTAGGATCGAAAGTGATTGTGTATACTGATCATGCTGCCATCAAGTATTTGCTGAATAAGAAAGATGCCAAACTGCACCTCATTCGCTGGATACTTCTCCTGCAAGAATTTGATCTTGAAATCCAAGACAAAAAGGGTACTGAGAATAGTGTTGTTGATCACCTCTCTAGATTGACCACGGAAGCTGGAGATTTATTGCCAATTCAAGATCATTTGCCTATTGAGAAACTTTACGCACTATCGTCTATTCAAGCACCATGGTTTGCAGACATCGCTAATTTTCTTGCTACTGGACAGCTACCTCCGGGTTTGACATATCAACAAAAGAAGAAATTCTTTCATGACGTAAAGTTCTATTACTGGGATGACCCGTTGCTATTCAAGCATGGAAGTGATGGACTAATCCGGAGATGTGTTGTTGAAGAGGAAGTCCCAAGTATCATTGCTGATTGCCATGCCTCTCCTTATGGAGGCCATTTTGGAGGAGAGAAGACCGCTGCAAAAATACTTCAAGCTGGTTTCTATTGGCCTACATTATTTAAAGATGTCAATCTATTCGTCAAATCTTGTGATAGGTGCCAAAGAACAGGAGGCATATCCTGCCGAGATGACATGCCACTCAACTCCATTCTAGAAGTTGAGGTGTTCGATGTATGGGGAGTGGACTACATGGGACCATTTCCATCTTCTTGCGGATATCAATATATTCTTGTTTCCTGTGAATACGTTTCTAAATGGGTTGAAGCCATTCCAACCCAAGCACCAGATGCCAAATCTATAATTAAGCTTTTCGAAAAGATTATATTCCCTCAGTTTGGAGTTCCACGTGCACTTATTTCTGATGGAGGCACACACTTTGATGAAAAACAATTCAACAATCTTCTCTCAAAGTATGGTGTAACCCATAAAATCTCTATGCCCTATCATCCCCAAACATCCGGGCAAGTAGAGATTTCAAACAGGCAACTGAAGACTATTCTTGAAAAGACTGTCTCTAGTTCAAGGAAAGATTGGGCACTAAAGATTGATGATGCATTATGGGCATATCGCACGGCCTACAAAACCATCATTGGGACTACTCCATTCAAGCTAATCTATGGCAAATCATGTCACCTTCCGCTCGAATTGGAACACCGCGCTTTATGGGCAATAAAGTTCTTGAACTTCAACAAGAAAAGAGCAGGAGAAAAGCATCTGTTACAGCTGCAGGAGCTTGAAGAACTTCGTCTTGATGCATATGAGAATGCAAAGTTGTATAAAGAAAGCATAAAAGCTTGGCATGACAAAAGAATCCACAGGAAGGACTTCCAAGAAGGAGATAAAGTATTGTTATTCAACTCCAGATTGAAGCTTTTTCCAGGAAAGTTGAAATCCAAGTGGTCCGGCCCGTTACTAGTACTCAAGATTTTTCCATATGGAGCTGTAGAACTCCAAGGCAAAGATGGAACTTTCAAAGTTAATGGACAACGCTGCAAATGCTACTCAAGTGGAGAAGATGTGGAGAAAGGAGCGTCTTGCTCCCTACAAGATGCCTAAAGTTTTAGAAGAAGTCTTACTCCGGACTCTAAATGGAGGACCTCGTGGGAGTTGACCCCACATTAAGATAGATTTCTTTCAAGTTTTTCAAATAAAAAACACTCTTTAATTTCACTAATAAGCCTGTCATGGATGAATGTAATAATTTAGACTTAATTTCTATTGAATCCGTCATAGTTTACTGCTAACTGACTGCAATTTTCTGCAAAAATCACAAAGTGCACGGCGTGCAAGTCAGAATGCACGGCGTGCAAGTCAGAATGCACGGCGTGCACTTCGATACAAAATACAGCAGAAAATGTTCTGGAAAAAAAGACACGGCATGCATTTCCAACATGCACGCCGTGCACTTGATATGCAAGATCTACATGAAACTTTCTGGGAAAATGCACGTCGTGCACCGCTAAAATGCACGACGTGCAGCTAGAGATGCAATGGTCTGGAAACTCGCACGGCGTGCAACTTCCAAATGCACACCGTGCACCTGGGCGATGGAAATCTGTAAAAGTTCTGAAATCATGCACGTCGTGCACTGAAGGAACGCACGCCGTGCACTTTTAAGTGACGTCTAGACAAAAAGGGTTGGAGTGCACGATCTAAACACTCTAACCCTAGAGTCGTGCACCCCGACCCTAGCAACCAAACCCTAGCAGCCGCTCCACAGCCATGCACCTCCAACGCCAGCCGTGCACCGCTCCACCGTCTTTCAGCCGTGCTCCATCTCCGACCGCAGTCGTGCGCAACACCGCCACCCCGTTGCCGCCAGCAGCAACTCCACTCCATCCAACAGCTACACCGCCGCCCTCTTCTTCCTTTCTTCTCAGTCGACCAAGCACACTGCCGACCCTCACAGCAGCGCCGTCCGCCAGCAGCTAACACTCCTTCAGCCGTGCTCATCTCCACTGAGTTCCCGTGAAGCCAGCCGCAGAAAGCAACCGCCGCCGAGCTCCAGCCATGCAGCCGCCACCATCAACCACCGCCACATCATCCTGTCACCGCCAACAGTTGTGTCACCCTCCAACGACAATCCGCCATCGCCGCCTCAACTTCCAGCGACGCCGCACCATCGAGAGCACCAGCACCCACGATTAGGCGCCCTAGCTGCCGTCTGTGTAGATCGTGAATTTTGGCCCAAATCTGCAAGTGCACGCCATGCACTAGAACTGCACACCATGCGTCTACCTGTCTGAGACAGATGCCCAGTCCGTTTGCACGCCGTGCATCCTAAAGACACTGCGTGCACCCCACTGATGGCACCATTCAAGCGAAAGGCCGGCAGCCGTCCAGGCTATCACGTTACAGCTGAAGTAGGTTCCTCCACACCAAGACCGCAATCTTTTGTACCATCCACATAATTCAGAGTAAAGCATGAGGAAGACGTCGATTACCAATTCCTCATCACAAGGCGGGTCTTGCCTTCATGGTACATGTGCGAGGAAGCCGTCACCAAGCTGGGTTTCAAAGATGAGGTAGTAAATCACTTAACTTTCTTGGGATTACACTATCTCTGCACTCGGGTTGCTAAGACCTACCCCCGTCTTGTGTCTAAGTTTCTCACTACCTTTAAAGCTGAAAGTGACCCACGACGCCGTCAAATACCTTATCAGAATATCAGTTTCCGCCTGTTAGACAAACCGTTTTCCATGAATCTTGAGTGGTTTTGCACTTTACTTAAATGCAACTATGGCGGTTACACTGATCACCCTCCAGCTTTCAACAACAATCTGTTTTAGTCCAAAATTACTTCTGATACAATGCATAAAGCAAGGAATGCTCGGGCTTCTAGCATCCACAATCATGTTTTCCAAGTTATTCATCGTCTTCTGAGCACGAGACCTTTTGCAAAGAATGAAACTCAGGGTGTTGTGGCAAAAACTGATCTTTTCTTCTTATGGTGTGTGGTACAGAATGAGCAATTAAGTTCTGGTTATTACATTGTAAACAAGCTGCTTGACACTAAGAAACAAAAGAAAAGAGAGGCGGGCGACATCATGTGTGGCGGGGTAATTAGTGCAATTGGGTTTGGATGTAGGTTCCTTAGAACCTGCACCGGGGAAGAACCTAGTCTATATAAACTATCTTATCTCTTGCGGTCTGATCTCCAGACATGGAAGCAACACGTCAAAGTTCAATGTTTATATCACAAAGAAACAGTTCATCACAATCCCCGATGCGAGCCGAAATGATATAAAGAACAAGGCCACTTGGAAAGTAGAGCTTCAGCCAGAGACCGATGAGGAAACACCCACCAGGGGTGCAAGCAGCTCTACACCAGGGCCTACTCTAGGAGCACCTATCCCTCTGCCACCGTCCACTGGTACTCAGACTGAGTATAGATGGACAATACCGGATGTTCAGCACCTCTACGGCTACGTGCAGCGATGCTTTGATCATTTGGACACCCGCCTAGACCATATGGGCACGCAGCATGACACCAGGTTTGACCATTTGAGTGCACATTACTCAACTATGTACGACATGGTCAACCGGATGGATGCGTGGCACATCTCGCAAAGCCACTACCCAGCACCACAGTCCTTCCAGTCCCCCTCCCGCCAGGAGACCACAACTCCCGACGCCCCACTGCACGAGTTTCCCGAAGACCAGCAGCACCAGCATGCCCAGCAACAGTAGCCAGGATCATCATCCGTGATGCCAATGGACATCCCTGACATCGTTAGTCAGTTCTTCCCAGAACAGGGAGGCGGCGGATCGTTTTTTTGATCTTATTCATGACAGGTATCCGGTTGTGAACTCCTAAAGTTTGATTGAAGCAGTGAGGACACTGCTGATTTCAGGCTTGGGGGGAGCAATCGGACTGTATTGGTATCCTAGTTAGCTTTTACTTTCCATGTTATTTGGTTCTTGTCATTTGCTTTTGTACTTTTGTTTTGTTTTCTCTTTTTAGTTGTTGTTTTTAGTTCTTCTTTTCTGATGGCAAGTCTAATATGATATGAGATTCATCTTTTATATGTGGAAAGAACTCCTATGCTTAACTGTTCGTCCTCTTTTGATGAGAAATATCAATTGAAGAAGTTGTAAAAAGCATGCATTAATCAAATGAAACCTTTGGACCATCAACATGTGTTTAACTCTGGTTTATGCTTCTAGCCTGAACATTCATCTTTCACATCCCTGATTGTTTAAAACATGTAATGGTTTCAATTTTTGTGAGTAAATCAACTTTACAACATCATCTAGAATATGGGATGACTTTTCCAAACTCTTAGTGCATTTGCAAACACTCTTTCAATGAAAAATTTTCAGAACAGATGAATGAAATTTAGTTAATGTCGCATTTTAGTTGACTCTCCCAAGTTTGAAAAAAAAAATTAAATAACTATATACCCCATTAAAGATGGCTAATCTGCCCACATATCATGCTAGCCTAGTGTAAGTCTGATTTGGCCACGACAGTTAGGTGGTATGTCTTAAAAGAGGGTAAAATACCCAAACTGACACTCCTCGTGTGCATAAGCCTACATTAGCAGCCGAGTGTCGGAACCCATAATCCTTTGTCATATCATTTCTGGGATAAGGAGAGTACAACAAAAATTGTCAATTTTTAACTAATATTTCATTTTTTGTAATCCCTAATAGTTGAGATTTTGAGTTGCACATCCACTGATTGTTTGGCTTGGTCATCCAAGTTCTACCTAGTGTTGTTAAATTGATTGATTCATTATATTGATCCCACCCCTGCTGAACTAAAAATCTTTTTCTTGGGTGTTTGAGTTGAATTGATGGCTATGAGCATAAACACGTTGATCATGGTTGGCTTGGTTTTATGCACATCTTTCATTTCATTTGATCTATTCATGTTCTTGAAAATTCCTCATTTATATTTCCATACTCTTTTTGCTTGAGGACAAGCAATGCTTTAAGCTTAGGGGGATTTGTTGTGTGATTTGTATATCATCTTTTCACATGTCATCACACACAAATTTGGTTCTTTCTAGTATAATTCAGTCTTTTTCATATTAGTTTTGCCATCTTTTTGTTGTTCTATGTGTCCCATAACTTGTATTGCAAATTTGCCACAAAAAAGGACTAAATTCAGATGTTGTTTCTACAGAAATAGAAGAATGCACGGCATGCAGATTCAGATGCACGGTGTGCACCATTCTAGAAAAGACTGGTTCACTGAAGCAGTAAATTGCACGGCGTGTAAAATCCGAATGCACGGCGTGCAACATTCCAGAGAAAATCTGTTCTGTTCAGCCAAGAGAATGCACGGCGTGCACATCGAAAAGAAAAGACGTGCACCTGGAACATAAACTGCCGAAGAAGTTTTGGAAAGTCACACGACATGTAATTCCTCAGCGCACGTCGTGCACGGATCAGCCCGATGTCAACTACATTGTAAGTGCACGGCGTGCACCCAAAAATGCACGATGTGCACCTGTTAGTTTTAGAATTTTGAAAATTCAGAATACGATTTTAAAACAAAGAGGGAAGCCAAGGGACAGTTACGTTCGGTCATTTGGAGAGTTTCTCTCATCCCAAAGACAGAAGAGAGCAGAGGAAGGTGATTTGGGAGGGAACTAAGGTGGTTTCTTATACAAAGAAACCATTTCTTCTTCTCCACTTCTCCTTAGTCTTCTTCAAGGTGCAGCCACGCGTTCCCAACTCCGAGCAACTTCTTGGGAGAGGAGTAGGCCCGACTTGGAGCAGCTAAAGGAGGGGAATTTCATCCTAAAGCCGGAATTCTTGCTTCTTGTGGTTACATCTTCAGTTCTCCTTGTCTTTTCTTCTCTAAACCATGTCTAGCACTAAAAATTTTGTACCAAATCTGTTGTACATTGTTATGGACGAGTAGACTTCTTTTTCTTGGGCATGGGAGAGTAACTCCCATGCCATAGCATGTAATGAACAAGTAATTTCGTACTAAATGCATTTGCTTCTTGTTTCCTTACCTTGAGAGTGTCGGTTACTCTTTTCCTTGCATGTATTGTTGGCCGCCTTATATGCATATTTTCTACTTTCCTGCTTAGTTTGAGAAAACAAGTAGGAATGTATGGAGACACTTCTCTTGGCAACTCTTCTTCTTCTACGAGAGTAGATAAGAATGAGTTGAGGAACTATTTATGATCATAAACAAAATTCATGCACGAGAATGCTATTTTGAGTTATGATCGTTGTATTTACACCAGAAGGTGAAATGCAACACAACCTTTCCTTGAAACGTGATCTTATGTATGTTTAAATTATCTTGTTCTCTTGATTGCTGTGGTATGTGAGTGAAATCCTAATGTCCAAGATCCATTAACTTTTTGAAATCAAATTTTCTTGTAATCCTTGCTTGTTAATTAAAATCTGGAATTCCTGTAGTTAAAACCTAATTTTTATGCTTTAGAACAAATCTTTTCTACTCTTTAAAATCGGTCTAGATTGTTGAACTTTAGTACTGTTGTGTTCGATTAAATTAACTCAGCTCCTTGTATTCGACCTTGACTACACTACCTCCGTATACTTGCGGAGGTTGGTTAAGTTGAGTAAACTATCCATTACTTGGATTGAAACTCGTTGTGTAAACAACCAACAACATTGTTGATATAGGATAAACCATTATCAACTATTTAAGGTATTTCAACTCTTAGGATGTTATCCACATCATTATTTAGTATAGCATACATCATTCCTAAAAGTTTCGTGTCCTCATCATTGTAAGGTGTATAGGCTATTACCCATGTATAGAGATGGTTGTACAAGGATCTAGGCATCATCTTGTCTCTTAGATCCTTATTCATTAAAATCACCACATTATCATTCACATGGTTCATCAACCCTATCCTTCATGTTTATAACATATTCATCTTATTTAATTATTTTTGCCACACCTCTCTTTGGTGTACTGGGTATTAAACCATCTATAGGGTTTCATATTCAATAAACCATAATTAGACTTACTGTTCATCCCAATTGGGTTTTCTCATGACATTATCCCCCAATTAGGGTTTCTCATGTCATCGACCTCCATTAGGTTTTCTATTCATATCACATCACCCTATATTAGGGTTTACTATTCACCCAAGTAGGAGTGATCATCAAAGTACCCTGAATTAGGGTTTATCATACCATCACTATGAATTAAGATCATACCATCATCATGTAGTAAGATTACTTCCATTAACATCCTCAGTTAGGGTTATGATTCATTAACCCTCATAATTAGGGTTTCATGATCTCACTATGAAGGTTCATACCCTAATTAGACATTCATTCATATAGGAAGTCTACTACTTGATTATCAATCATGTAGGAAATCTTCTCTTTCATCTTCTATAAGATGATGTTTGCTTCATCCTTGATTAAGCTAAGTCAACTCAATCTTGAAGAAGAATTGACATCATGGGTTATGTCATTATCACCATGATCATTAGGGCTTAGCTACTTGAAGGGTACTAATCACCCTATCTCATTAAAGGTACCATTACTATAAACACCATTGAATTACATCATGTAATTGATCACTTAAACCATTGACTGTCATTCACTTTAAGTGTTTATACAATTTGATTAATTACCTTCCAAATGATCTTGGTCACTTAGACCTCAAATGGTCTTGACCAATCAGACCTCAAACGGTCTTGGTTGAATACTCAAAACCATTTAGAAAAGTAGGTGGTGAAGATCGTTTGCCAAAGTTGACTTTTTGAAATCGCATGAACTCAACCGGTTTTGAAACCGCATGCACCTAAACGGTTTGGGATCATTTGGTCCCAAATGGTCTTGAGACTATTTGGTCCCAAATGGTCTTGAGATCATTTGGACTCAAACGGTCTTGAGACCATTTGGTCCAAACCCCCTCAAAACCGCAAGGACCAAAAAGGGTCTCAACCACTCCAATTAAATTAGGGTTTCCAATGTTGAATCCTTCAACCATTGAATTCATGTAACCAATCATCAATTGAACCTATCACCATACTTCAATTGAGTTAATTAGGTCAACCTTAAACTTATTTGACCCTCAATTGATAATTAATTAGGGTTTGAATCAATTGGATTAGGGTTTGGAATCGATGATCCTTCAACATTAACCAATGTGAAACTAGTTACTTTAAAACTATTGGACCATCATACAAACTGGACATGACCTGACCCCAAACGGTCTTGAGGTCGTTTGGATGACCTCCAAACAGTCTGGAGACCGTTTTCCCATGTCAACATCAAAATCCAAGTCAATCAATCAAAGTTTGGATCATTAGATTGATCACCAAATCAGCATTTGATTGCCCTTCAACTTAGTACTTTTAGATCTTCAAACACCTAACCATAGTCAACCCTAGACCTCCAAACGGTCTTGTGTGACCCTCAAACGGTATTGGGATCGTTTGGATTACCTCCAAATGGTATTGAGACCGTTTTCCCATCATATCATCATTAACTATGTCATTCAATTAGGGTTTGGATCCTAGGATTGGTCACCAAATCAGCACTTAATTGTATTTCAATTTGGTATCTTTGGACCTTCAAACACTTGACCATACTTAACCTTAGATCTCCAAACGGTCTTGGGTGACCTCCAAACAGTCTTGAGACCGCTTGGGTGATCCCCAAATGATTTTGAAACCGTTTGGGTCAATCAACCCAAAGCATCAACTCATTCAATTGCAAAATTAGCACTTAGTCGATTAGGGTTTATACCATATGTTTGAATCTTCAAATACCTAACCATACTCAACCCTAGACCTACAAATGGTCTTGGTTGACCTCCACATGGTCTTGAGACCGTTTGGGTGATTCCCAAACAGTTTTGAAACCTTTTGGGTCAATCAACCCAAGTTTCAAACTCAATCACTTATGAAATCAACACTCAACCCAATTAGGGTTTAGGTGATTGATGGACCTTCAACTCATGAACCAATTGGTGTTAATCAATAATAATTGATGAGTCATTAACCTAGATCATTATGAACAAATCCCCAAATGGTCAACCCTGGTCAACATCACCAAACAGTCTTAAACTGTTTGCTTCTATGTGGTTTAGTGAAACTGTTTCATTCCAAACAGTTTGAAACCGTTTTCTCCCAAACAGTTTGTGAAACCGTTTGGACATTTGATTGGAACTGTTTGGTCTAGATATTTGGGGAGGTGTGTGCTTATGATGATGTCATCATCATCAAGCTCTAGACCCACGAAACCTGTTGTGATTTCCATGGAGATTGCATCAATCAACCAAATCAATAATTGTAAATAGAGAAATGATCTATCCCCACCGAACTCCCTTCCATTATCCAAGAATAAAGAGAAAATAAATTAAGCCCCTTAACCCTTATAATAGTAATTTCCATATTTGAGTGGAAATTCTTTTTCTTATAATAATGGTGAGTGGAGTCCTCACCCCCTTAGGATATGGTCATGCCTTTGCAAGGCTTAAGGATGTCCAAACACATATGAATCTGACCATATTAATTTTGGTTGAAGGTCTTCAAATTATTTTATTTATTTTTGCATTAAATTGAATTAGGGTTCCAATTAGGCTTAAATCTTGATTATTTTAATACTAAGATTCTCTCTCCTCCAACTTAATTCAAATGAGGCGGCCCTCTCATTTTTTTAACTCTAAATGATGTCAAGAAACATTAGGGACCTTATTGAATTGGTAATTTGCATATTGAATCTTAAGTTTTGGGTAAATTGCACATTACACCAAAACTAGGTTTTAATGCACAAACATTGCTCTACAAGCTTTATCTTGGTGCCCAAGCTTGTGGAAACCATACCACTACATCATATTCATTATTATGATGTCTCCATCATCAGAGGAACATCTTATCATGTACAATTTGAAATTAAACCCCTCAACTTGGGCAATTTGCACTTTAGTCCTATTTTTACAAAATAATGTTTCAACATTATTCAAAAGGGACTGAAATTGAAACATAAGTTCCTCTTGAGCCTTAACTACTTTTCACAAGATAAAATTAAGGATATAATTAACTTGCTTAAGTAAAACTCTTAGGGTTAAGGCATAACCCAGGTCAGGGATGTTACAGTAACCATAAAGTGTTGGGATAGTGGGGTTCTTCTATAACCATATAGAAAGAGAATGAGAGGGCCTCAAGCTCCTCCATATCTATCATCTCTTATCCCAGTAACCATCCAGTTGAAATATTTTTTTTGTTATAAACGATTAAAACACTACATGTATACATAACATTTTATATATAATATTTTATAAAAAGACCTTTTTTGAGTAACCAAATACATATAAACATTTCCACATATTTTTTCTAGTAAACTATGGATTAATAAGAAGACACGATATTTCGTGATCCGTATTTGCATTTGCAGACTTTACAATACTTTCTTCTTTGTTATTGCTTGTCAAAATAGTATGTTGGAAGTCCATGCCTTGACAATACATGATGGATTTCACATCTACACACATATGCGGGGAAACACCTTAGTGTGGAATAGATAGTTTATTTTCTTCTGAGTCTTTTTTAGTGGGTCATTATTATATGTGTTGTTTAATCCCACATTGGATATTGTTATAGTATTTTATTTTATTCATTCATTTATATTTTATTCATGAGCTTCCCTATTACTTTTGCTAGTTGGGTCAGTCACCTGTGAGATTTATATAAAGTGATGGAGTTATTAGGATTCATTTATGTTTCCTTATTTTCAATTATATTCCTACGCAACACGCCTTCCTTATTTCTTTGACATAGTTTTTGATGTTGGGGCTATGAACTATGATGCATGACTTTGTTGAAGTCTTAACTAGACAATCAATATATCATGTTTTCCTTTTATCCTTATTATAGACCAAAAGGACACAACACTGAAAGTAGCATATGTTTTATATTTTATTTTCTCTTGTCTCAAAAATATGAATTTTATTCATTGTGTTCCATGTATGTTTCTCCAGTTGGCTCAGTGACAGAGTTATTAATATTTATCCTTGATGCAAGTCAGACCAATTTGAACCATATATCCTAAATTAGATCCCTTTTGCAGGAACATGTCCATAAGTAATTGCCAAATGTTTCACAATTTTTATGGTGTATGTTTTTACTTAAAGTCATGTTTGGTTGGTTATGATAAAAGACACGCATTTTCAACTCATTGTTTGATACAACTATTTGTGTTTGGTTGCAAGAAAATACATATGGCATCATGGAACCCAACTAGAATCAATTCTTATTCATGTCCAAAATTATGATATAATGATTGTGCCCTAAATGTGCACGGTTCATTTCCCAGAGCTGGAGAATCTCCTTTTTTTATGATAGCGGGAGTCTGTGTCCACCTAATCTCTCTCACCACCTTTCTTTTAACATAACTATATATATGGCAAGTTTCATAGAGTATTTGAAACAAGACATCATCTTACTTGCTGGAATAATGAGGAAGGCACAAGATATCTATTGGGAAATTTATCATGTTGATATTGAGAACAAGATTGAGCTTCCATCTCTTGCTCTGAGTATCTTTCGGCATGAATTATTGAGGGTGCTATGCTTATTACATGAAACATCATCGTCAGAATATCAATAACTAAACGTAGAAAACATAAGTGTTGTGTTTCATTAAGTATTTTGTATTTCCTCTTTCTAAAATCACGTACTGCATTCCAACCTCATGCAATAAAACAAGCCCTAAATCTTAGACAAAAATCAACATATCATGTTTTCCCTTTTAATAATCTAATAATAGACTAGAAGAACACATTCCTCGAAGTGCCACATATGACTGAGAATGCACATATTGGGGCCGATACGATTTCATTTATAAACAGAACATTTTCTCTGGTGATATAAAATTTAGATAAAAAGAGAAAAATATCACATTTTCATAGTTCCCTTTAATGCCTTAATGAGTGGTATCATGTAGTGTACCGTTGCCACCCCCCAATCTCATTCGGAATGCAGTGTTCTCATTTGGCAACTTCTCAGCTTTGGTTTGCTTTGATCCAAAGTTTCTCATGCATCTTAATCAAAAGCAAGTTGGTACTAGGTTAACATTATAACAAGG